>CM066984.1:15565000-16190000 GCA_033977485.1 Hydrangea macrophylla
CGTTATGCATCCTTAGGATTACTGGGTGTCTTTCCCACATTTTTGGCGAGTGGCTTATGGTATTGCAATGATGACATATCACAGTAGAGCTACACCTAGTCTACCTCGAGGAACTGGTAAGGTATACCTCACTCAGGTTCACCTCGCGTGAATCTATGCTTTTAAGGTGAAATTTACCTTTCCTTCTAATGTTTTAGAGGACATTGCAAGGGTCTTACCTTGTAACATCTTTTTGGCCTTCTCATGGCAGCTTTTCATGGGATTCTCAAGGTTATGTGATTTGGCGGCTAAAGAAGAGAGTTCATTAAGGATGGTCGCCATATTTTCTCTCTCATTATTCCTCTGTCTCTATAGAGAGTGGCAGAGGATCATGTGGTTCACACCTTATCTTTTCATATCCTTTTGTAATTTCTTATCAGTTTGGGCATAATATACCTATATTCTAGGGTGGTCCCATTCTTGGTGGCTAAGCTAACCCTTCGTATATAGGAAACTTTGCCAATGGTTAAGGGGTTGGAAGAAGACTGATGTCGATATCTTGTGAGCACTTTGTGTAAAAAGAGTTTGAATTGTTTCCATTGGGACATCCTATTGTAGAGTTTTCATTTGCCGGCGCCCACTCTCAACACTCTCTAGATTGTTTTTTCTTTCACCCAAGTTATATTCTTGAGAATCTCAACGCCTTTCATCACGAGTAACCACTCCAGTACGAATATTCATTCATTTACATTTTCATCTTCATCATCAACATTTTGGCACTCTAATGGGGAGTGATCATTGTGAAGAGATGTCACCAGCTTTGAGAAGTGTATTTCAAACCAATGAGCAAACCTTGGAGGTTGGACAGAATTCTCAAAATCCAAACTCCAACTGAACTCCTAATCTTACCATTTTTGTTAAATCTAATGTCAACAAAGTATCATAATACACTAATATGATATGCAGTAGATAAATCATATCATGTTACTATTATTTAAATATTTCAGCATATTCCAACACTCCCCCTCGAGCTAGAGAGTGGGTATCAACTACTCCCAGCTTCACAAAGCATCTAGAAAAATTGATGAGTGCCAAGAGTGCGGCGACGCCGGCGAGGGTGAGTGCCACGAGGGTCGTGAGGGCCAAGAGTGCCACGAGGGCCTAGAGTGCCATTACGACTAAAAGTTCCACGATGGCCTAGAGTGCCATTAAGATAAAGAGTGTCACGGGGGTGTAGAGTGCTGTAAAGGCCAAGTGTGCCGCGAGGGTTTAGAGTGCCATGAGGGCCAAGAGCCGCGAGTGCCTAAAGTGTCGCGAGGGGCAAGAGTGTCGCGAGAAAGAGCCGCAAGGGCTGAAATGCCACGAGGGCGAAGAGTGCCGCGAGGGCGTAGAGTGCAACAGGGGGCAAGAGTCGCTAGGGCCGAAAGTGCCGCGAGGGGCAAGAGTGCCGCGAGGACCGAGATGTTATGACGGCAGAGAGTGGAGAGGGCCAAGAGCAAGGTTATTTAAGGCGCAAGGAGTACTGAGGCGCAAAGGTCTTTTGGAGCCTAGGCGCGAGGCGCACTCCGAGGCATGCGCCCGAACGAAGCACGGGGCACTTCTTTTTTTATATATTATACATATTTATATTATAATTTTACTAATGATACCTTCTATCAAATTTTATTTTATTTTATTTTAAATATTATGAATGATATAAAATACAAAAAGTTATTTTTAAAAATACAAATTTAGAAATATACAAGAAAACAGGATCTATTTTTTATTATAAATTCAGAAATGCATAAAATATTTTAAGTTTTTTTTATTTCTTTGTAATTTTATATATGTATATATATGTATATAAGTAGTCTACTTCCTCTAAAAAAATTATGAATACAAGTGTATATCCTACATGCCTAGAAAAAAAAAGTAACTTGTTATATATAATATATTTCTTTTGGAAAAAGAGAAGTCCACTTAGACAACTTTAAGTAATAATAATATCATATAAAAATTCTCTAAAACAAAATATCATCATATAAAGATAAGGACAAAGAATTTTTATATAATATATATCTAAATCGGACTAACAAATCTATATCCAACATGCTGCCCAGCAAAAAAAAATTAACTTTATGAGAGAGATGCACAGACCTCTCTGTTTTAAACACAATTTAACAACTAAAAATAAAAAAAAAACCTGTTTCTCCTCTGTTTGACTGTTTCTATAACTGACTGGTTCTAGGGCTGCGAGTGAAGAAGAAGAAGAAGAAGAAGAAGAAGAAGAAGAAAAGGAAAAAAAAAAGACTGGTTCTAGGGTTGCTCGAGAAGAAGAAGTGAAAAAAAAAAAGAAAAAAAAAGTTCGACTTCTCTCATCGAACTGTCGTAGAAGTCGACTAGTCGAAGAAGAAGAAGAAGAAGAAGAAGAAGAAGAAGAAGAAAAAGAGTCGCTGTCGCAGACTCGTAAGACAGCCGTGAAGAAGAAAAGAAGAAGAAGAAGAAGAAGAAGAAGAAGAAGATGAGCAGCGAAGAAGAAGAAGAAGAAGAAGAAGATACCTGGTTTCAAGGGCATGCGACTGGAACTTCCTAGGGCTCGCGATCACAGCTCTTCTTCTTTCCTTTCTTGTTTTTTTTTTCCCCACGCTAAAACTGATAGGGATTGGGATTTGGGGGTATAAATTTGCGATTGGGCCCCCCTTCTTCTAGGCGCACGCCTCATGCGCCCTGAGCCTCGAGCCTAGGCGCGCCTAGAATGCGCCTTGTTGAAGGGGCCTCGCCTTGCCTGAGGCGAGGCGCATTGCTTGAGCTCGGGCGCGCCTTTCACAACAGAGGCCAAGAGTAGCACGATATTGTATATACTAGATACACGTCGGGCGGGCGGCAAGGTCGCCACCCGCCGGGAAGTGGAGTATAGTGAGACGCTACCGCTGGAGGATTGGTTGCTCTGATACCATGTTAGAAAATACGAATAACTTGAATTGGAATTGATAATTTACCATGTTACATGAACGGCCTTTATATAGGCCAAGGAAATCCAATACATCAATACTCATATAATTTCATAGATACTATTTAATGTATTAGATAACATTATATGATAATACACTAATATGACACCTTATTTATAGAGGACTTAGATACCTAAACTAAGCTTCCCTAAAAAAAAAAAGATACCTAAACTAAGCAATTTTCCTAAGATAAATATTTCCTTATTCAAAATTTCCTAAGATAACTATTCCATAATTCAAAACTACCTACAAGATAATATTCCTACTAGACAATATCGTAAAAGATACTTATTTATATTCATAATAAATAAATGTTTATTCTTCAAATGAAACTTCCTAAAACTAAATAAACAAATAATTACGATATCCCCAAGAATAAAAAACAAATACAATCCCCATCTGAAAAGTACTTGACTCCACGAGTTATAGGCAGTTAAGTTGGGAAGAATCAGGAACACATGCATGTTGGGAGATATGTAGGCAAATAAATAAGTTTTGCTCTACATTAATTTTTCTTTGAACCAATTGATATGAGATTGAACTATGGATTAGGAGTCTACTTACCCTTAGGAATTACGATCAAGCCTCAATTTTAGCTCTAGACTTCTTAATCCTCTTTTTCCTTGATTTTCTTCTGTTTCTCCCTTTTTTCCCCCTACCTGTCTTTCTCTCTTGTTCTTCTCTCAATCCCTCACCTCCTTGCTTATGTCTGCACAAGCACCTCAAAATGGAAGCTTTAATTTATCTCTATTTGTCCCTTGTCTCTCTCGTAGTGGCAAGAGAGCCACCTACTTGCCCATGTCTCCTCCACCTACTTAGCCACCAACTTGCTTTGGTAGTGCAAGCTAACACCTTACTTAAGCTAATTGATAATGATTAAGCTAATTAGGGCCTATTTGGGAAAGCCTAAAACAGGACTTGGTTCAGTCCAAGTCCAAATTTTGTCTGGTTCTTGTGAGAACTTAGTTTGGTGAGTGTCTATTTCTTACACAGGAGTCCGTGCCCAGTTTAATAAATTTCTTAAAACAGGTACTCTCACAAACCAACCTACACTTGGTTCTCATGAGAACCAGATTAAAAAGTGGTATTGAACTTAACCAGATCCTGTTTTGGATATTCCCAAACAGGCCCTTAATCTTTTTAATTAGGTGGTTCCACCAATTTTAGAAATTATTGTTCCCGAATTACACTTTCATCGATTATTCTTCTTGCTTATTACAAGGTAGCTCTTCACCTTCCCGTGAATTACTATCAACCTACTACTTATGAAAAAAATTCACTTTTCCTTCCTACGAGTTATACCCTTGTCAATGAATGCATACTCAATTCAATAAACACATTTCAGATATAATATAAGCAAATGCATGTTATCATGTCATTATAGGAAAGCAATTTATTTTTTCGGGGAATTATAGTGACGGTCACCTAGTGCTAGTTCGGTCATGTTGCACTGGGTTGTAAGCAATACTGATGGCTGCTTTATTGTCACAATACATGCTCATTGGATCAGGGGGCGTAAGATTAAGGTCCCTCAATAAAATCTTTATCTACAACAACTCACGAATTCCCTTAGACATAGCCCGAAATTCTACCTTGGCACTAGATCTAGATACAACAGGCTGTTTCTTGCTACGCCAAGTAACAAGATTTCCTCCAACAAAGGTACAATACCCTGAGGTAGATCTTCTGTCTGTAGCTGAACCTGCCCAATCTGCAACTGTATATCCTTCCACTTGAAGGTGATTATGTCTACCAAAGAATAAATCCTTTCCAGGAGCTGATTTCAAACACCTGAGGATTCGAAGAACAACATCATAGTGAGACTCACAAGGAGCATGCATAAACTGGCTGACAATACTCACAGCAAAGGCAATGTCAGGGCGAGTGTGTGACAGATAAATTAGCTTCCCAACCAATCTCTGATATCTCCCCTTGTCAACCACTTCTCCATCGGTGTCAACCCCTAATTTCTTATTAACTTCCATAGGAGTATCACATTCCTTGCACCCTAGCATACCAATTTTTTGTAGGAGATTAAGAACATTTTTTCTTTGGGAGATGAAGATCCCTTGTTTGCTTCTTGCTACCTCAAGTGAAGGTGATTATGTATACCATAGAATAAATCCTTTCCCGGGGCTGATTTCAAATACCTGAGGATCCGAAGAACAACAACATAGTGAGACTCACGAGGAGCATGCATAAACTGGCTGACAATACTCACAGCAAAGGCAATGTCAGGGCGAGTGTGTGACAGATAAATTAACTTCCCAACCAATCTCTGATATCTCCCCTTGTCAACCACTTCTCCATCGGTGTCATCCCCTAATTTCTGATTAACTTCCATAGGAGTATCACACGCCTTACACCCTAGCATACCAGTTTTTTATAGGTGATCAAGAACATTTTTCCTCTGCGAGATGAAGATCCCTTGTTTGCTTCTTGCTACCTCAATTCCCAGAAAATACTTGAGGCTTCCCAAGTCTTTTATTTCAAATTCCTTGGCCATGTATCTCTTCAACTCTTGTATATCTTCCATATTGTCTCCTGTAAGAACAATATCATCCAAATATACTATGAGAGCCGTTACTTTCCCTTGTGAGGAATGTCTGATAAAAAGAGTATGATCACCTTGGCTTTGTTTAAAGCCATATTTGAGCATAGCTTGAGTAAACCTTTCAAACCATGCCTTCGGAGTCTGTTTAAGTCCATATAGGGACTTCTTAAGTCTGCAAACCTTTCCCTTAGTTTTGGAATCTTCAAATCTGGGAGGAATATCCATGTAAACTTCTTCTGCCAAATCCCCGTGTAGAAAGGCATTTTTAACATTGAACTGATGGAGAGGCCAATCTAAATTTGCAGTAAGGGATAAAAGGATTCTCACAGTGTTCATCTTAGCAACTGGAGCAAATGTTTCCTCATAATCCACTCCATAAGTCTGTGCATATCCCTTTTGCCACCAATCGAGCTTTATACCTCTCAATAGATCCATCTTCCTTATGCTTGATTGTAAACACCCACTTATACCCCACTGTCTTGTGCCCTCTATGTATTTCAACCAATTCCTAGGTGCTATTTTTGTAGAGAGCTTTCATCTCCTCAATCATAGCATGCTTCCATTTGGGATCAGTGAGTGCATCCTGCACATTGTTAGGGACAGACACAGAGGCAAGTTTGGATACAAAGGCTTGGTAAGAAGGAGACAGACGACTATATGAGACAAATTTATATATTGGATGTTGAGTACATGACCTAACACCCTTACGTGTAGCAATTGGAATATCTAAATCATCAGTAATAGTAGTAGGAGGATTAGGATTACCAGGTCCCTCATCAAAGGAAGGAGACGGGAAGAGGAATGGTCTTATCTTTCATCTTCCAAGTTCTTCCTTGATATACTATATCCTCTTTCTCTAGATTTTTTTCTTTTGCAATAGTGGGTTCCACAAATGTCTCTCTCTCTCTCTCCCTCTCTCAGTTTCTTGCTCTCCATCAATTTTTTCTACCTCTTCCTCCCCATCAAGAGTGCCCAATATCACAAAAGGATTAGACACAAGTAATTTAGGAACGTGTAGTTCAGGATTAGACACAGGTAAATTAGGAACATGTAGTTCAGACAACTCTTCCGTACTTGTATTCTCCTCCTAGAGAGGAGCCTAATGGGTAAAATAGGACTGTTCCTAAAAAAAGTGACATCCATGGAAACATACCACTTTCGAGCAGGAGGATGGTAACATTTATACCCTTTTTGAGTGAGAGAATTAATGGATTTAGGTTTCGAAAAACATTAAATCATGCACAGCGGAAAAACAAGTTTCAAAAACTTATTGGTATGCCTGGATCTACTACTTATCAATTCTATAGATGCATACAAGAGAGGATAGAATGCAATACTCAGGTCTTGAACCCAATTCAGATTTCTTCGACTTCCAGCAGCCTCCACTAGATGATCTTCACTCTTATGACTCCTATGGATGCTCCCGGAGAGACGAGGGTTGGTAGGAACCAATAGAGAGGATATTGAAGGTTTGGGAAACCCTAAATTAGTTTCTGCAACTTTGTATGAATAAAAACGAGGATCAAACTATTCAGTACGCAGTTGCCCTATTTATAGATTTCCAAACCTACTTTTACCTTTGATCGATCGAAGCTTTTCGATCTATCGAACTGAACTAGACTTCAATCAATCGAACTTAGTTCAATCGATCGAAACTTCTATCCTCATATGCCTTCCAAGCATTCTAGCAGCTAAAAGTGGGACCTCCGAGGCTCTTTATTGTTGGCTCAGACCAGTTATTAATTCCTATGATCAAACTCTTTAATCAGCAAATTAACTAACTGATCAGTTAACGTTTACTCCACTATAAAACGATAACTGCACTCCAACGCAAAAGAACAAATTCGAAGCGATAACTAGACTTGTATGATGTACTAATGTCCCTTTACCGTCAGCATTCATAATCATATTTAGGTAGTCGGATAACTGTTACTGTCAACTTGAATGATGATTACATCTTCAATTCCTTGAGTTTCATTCACCTCTCATGATTACCAAACGTGTTGATAACTACTTATCAACAAGACCGCAGTTCTCAGTAATCAACTTGGTGACGTTCTCAAGGGAATGCTTACTCTTTATCAGAGGGTAGATTCTATCTTGACAATATATGTTCACAACCCTATGAATGTGACGTACCCAAGATACCTAGGTGTTAATCTTTAAGACTTCACTGATTGGTAAGTCAAAGCAGCCATATTCATCATCTCAAGATTGAGAACACGTACCATATACAAGTTATGAGTTCCTATCGACTGTTGACAGTTTTAAGTGTCAATAGGAAACCTCATGGTCCGTCAATGCACTATAAGCACTAGCATATTGACTAAGAGTCATACTCTAGTGATTGAGATTCATCCCTCCCATCCAATGGTAGTTAATCATGCTACAGTGTATACCTGATGAGATATCCAGTCTCATCATCCACTGTGACAAGTTCTAAGTATCAAAGAACAGTAATTCGTATCTCACACATATGTATCTCATACATACACGAATTTCCTACTATGATACTTATGGATTGCAACAATCATCTCATGAAAAACATACATAATGAAATGTAAACTGATATCCATATATAAAATGTCAAAGTCTCATACATAAAGGATGGCTTTGAGGGCACAATCCCAACAAGAGTAACCAAGGAAAACACATTTGATTGTTCGATGATCAAGTTTTCCTCTTGTGGTAGCATGTATGAACGAAACAGACACAACCAAAGACCTTAGGAGGAATGGCAAAAAGATCAGAAGGACTAGAGAGGACATCAACAGGTGATTGTTTATTAAGAACTTGAGTAGGGAGCCGATTGATTAAATAAGCAGCAGTTATGACTGCTTCACCCCAAAAAGGCTTTGGGGCTTGGGTTGACAATAACATTGATCGGGCAGCGTCTAAGAGGTGACGATTCTTGCGCTTTGCAACTCTATTTTGTTGTGGAGTATTGGTGCAAGAAGATTGGTGAATTATGCCATTCTCCAAAAAATACTTCTCCAGATCAGATTTAAATTACTCCCCCCATTATCTAAACGAACAATTTTTACAATCGCACCACACTGGGTACAAATCATTTTGTGAGTTTTTAAAAACTGAATGGATCTCGCTTTTTTCTTTCATCATGTACACCCACGTAGTACGAGAAAAATCATCTATAAATGTGACAAACCACCTATGGCCTTTAAGTGCAACAATACGAGAAGGACCCCAAACATTTGAATGTATTAGAGAAAAAGGAAAAGTATTTCTATGATTACGGAGATAAAAGGAAGCACGGTGGTGCTTTCCAAGTTCACAATCTTCACACCGAAAGTTTGATACATTAGATAACAAATATGGAAATAATGCTTTAGTAAATCAAAGGAAGGATGTCCTAGGCGTTTGTGCCAGAGCATGATATCACCAGATGGAGAGCCAGTGAGAGTATTATGATGAGCCAATTGTTGTCGGTCCTGCGGTTCCAGAAGATAAAGACCATTCTCCTCTCTACCATTGCCAATCGTCCGCCCCCTGGTAAGGTCCTGAAACACACAATGAGAAGGAAAATAGGTGACGCTACAATTTTGATCACGAGTAATACGACCAATAGATAAGAGGTTAGTAGTAAAGCTAGGAACATGCAAAACAGAAGATAAAGACAACGAGGGAGTGACACGGACTAAACCTTTGCCTGAAACCGAAGAGACGGTTCCATCAGCAATCCTGACTTTATGCTGACCTGAACATGGTTTATAATCGGAAAAAAAAAACAGGAGATGAACCGGTCATATGATAGGATACCCCGGAATCAATAATCCAAGGAAGACTAGTGTGGGAATTGAATGCAGTCACTGAAGTAGCTAAATTACCTGAAAGAGCAAAAGAGGATGAGGTAGTAGTAGGTGTATCCAGACGAGTCATTAGGCAGCGATGAGTCTCCAACTCAAATATCTGAGCAGAATTGCCCTTTCTGGAATTAGTATTAGCCATGGTCTCCCAAATGTCTTAGGGTAATTGCCATGTCCAAGAAACCCTCACCAATTTCAGGGATCATATAGTGAACAAGCCATGTCATGACAATGGAGTTCTCCATCTCCCATTTGTCATAAGCTGCATCCTCGGTGCTTGGTGCTTTGATTCCACCGTTGATGTACCCCATCTTTCCTCTACCCTTAAGAAGCAATGTCAGAGACTGGGACCAAGCCAGAAAGTTCTGACCATTGAAGAGGGAAGAAGTGATCTTCAAGTTCGGGTGATTCGGGTGATAATTGACGGTAGATTATTTGGGATTGTCCGACATTAGAATCAGCCCGCAACAATAAACCCGCAACAATCACAAAAAAGGGTAGGAACTGGTACCATCAACGGATTAGGAGCACACGATTAGAAAAGGAGCACCATATAGGATGCTAAAACATCAGTCTTGGCTAATTAAGGGTCCACATAAGGACCAAACAACAACCAGAATAGAAGGGTCAATCAAAACTAGGGTGTATGGGTAGTAGAGGGGCTGCAGCTAGGTTGTATAGATGGTAGGTCTAGCACAGCATATGAGGTTGTGGCTGGTTATGGTGTGGTGTCGGCTGGAAGTTGTTGGGTATGGATGGGCTATGGCTAGGTTTAGGTCAGCATAGATGGCTGCGGCTGGGTGTGGTGTGAGGTTGGGGAGGCTGCGAGAGGTTGGATGAGACTGTTGGAGGCTGCAGCTAGGTCTGGTGGCTCATGGAAGGCTGCGGCTGGGTGGTGGTGGGTAGGAGATGAGTCGATAGTGGTGGCTGTTGGTGGATGAGCTTTTCCCTGCTTAGGGTGGCTCTGATACCATGTCAAAGTATATGATTTCAAGCTTAGGTTGAGACAAGAGTCTCAACCATATTTATATTAATCATTACACAGAGAATTTACAATAAGGCCGTTGGGCAATAAGCCAAACCAAACCAAACCAAACCAAGCCTTGTGTCCCAATCAATTGGGGTCGGCTGTATGAATCATTTTTCTCCATTCTGCACAATCAAGAGCTATATGCTCATTTAAATTATATATATTCATATCTTGTTGCACTACATATTCCCAAGTCAGTCTAGGTCTGCCTCTCCCTCTAACTATTCCAGGCACTACGATCTTATCACTCTTTCGCACATGTGCATCTACAGGTCTTTGTTGCACATGGCCGAACCATCTAAGTCTATTCTCCCTCAACTTATCCTCAATATGTGTCACTCCTACAGTCTCTCGGATGTACTCATTTCTAATTCTATCTTTCCTAGTCTTACCACACATCCATCTTAGCATCCTCATCTCCGCTACACTCACTTTGCTAATGTGTTGTTTCTTAGTTGTCCAACACTTTGTCCCGTAGAGCATAGCTGGCCTAATAGCTGTCCTATAAAATTTTCCTTTCAATTTTGTTGGTATTCTCCGGTCACATAATACTCCAGAAGCACTCCTCCACTTAAGCCGACCCACTTTAATTCTATGGGTCACGTCATCACCAATCTCTCCGTCTCTACTGATCATTGAACCTAGATAGCGAAAGTGTTCCCTCTTTGGGATCTCCTGATCTTCGATCTTCACTGCTTCGTTGTCTCTACTTCCACTGTTGCTAAAAGTACAATCCATGTATTCTGTTTTCGTCCTACTTATCTTTAACCCCTTAGTCTCCAGTGTTTCTCTCCAAGCTTCTAGTTTAGTATTGAGTCCCCTTTTAGTCTCATCAACCAAGACAATATCATCTGCGAACAACATACACCATGGGACCTCATCTTAAATGTGTCTAGTCAATTCATCCATAATTAGGGCGAACAAATAAGGGCTCAAGGCCGACCCCTGGTGCAGGCCTACGGTAATTGGGAATTCGCTTGTTTCTCCGGCTGGTGATCTAATTGTAGTAACCGCTTCATCATACATATCCTTCACCACGTCAATATAACCCTTGGTCACTCCTTTCTTCTCTAGCGCCCACCAAATTAAATCTCTAGGCACTCTATCATAAGCTTTCTCTAAATCAATAAAAACCATATGTAGATCTTTTTTCTTCTCTCTATACTTTTCCATTAGTCTTCTAAGTAAATAAATTGCTTCCATAGTTGATCTCCCAGGCATAAATCCAAACTGATTTTCTGACATTGATGTTGCGCCTCTTAAGCGATGCTCCATCACTCTCTCCCATAGCTTAATAGTATGGCTCATCAACTTAATACCTTTATAGTTGTTGCATTGTTGTACATCTCCTTTACTCTTATATATAGGCACTAGGATGCTCTTCCTCCACTCATCAGGCATTTTTCTAGTCATTAAATTCCTATTAAAAACTTTTGTAAGCCAAGATGCCCCCACATCTCCTAAGCATTTCCAAACCTCAATGGGGATCCCATCTGGTCCTAAGGCCTTGTTGGGTTTCATCTTCTTCAAAGCAAATTCCACCTCAAACTTCCTTATTCTTCGATAGAATCTGTATTCTCTAGTTTCATCGTAACTTCCAGTTTCTTCTTCCATTGTGTTATCCATATGTTTTTCATTCAGCAACTTCTCAAAATAGCTCTTCCACCTTTCCTTAATCTCTTCGTCGTTCACTAATACCCTAGAGTCATCGCTTTTTATACACTTAACCAGATTAATGTCTCTTGTTTTCCTTTCTCTCGACTTAGCAAAGCTTATAAATACATTTTTCTCCCTCTCTAGTGTCTAGTTTGGTGTAGAAGGCGTCATAGGCTTCCATTTTAGCAACTCTAACTGTCCTTTTAACCTCCTTATTTGCACATTTATAGCTTTTGAAGTGTTCCTCACTTCTATCATTTTGCCACTTCTTAAAGCAATCCTTTTTGGTTTTTACTGCAGCTTGTACCTCTTCATTCCACCACCAAGTATCTTTAGAAGCTAACCCTCTTCCCTTCGACTCTCCGAGGACCTCCTTCGATATTCTCGTGATGCACCCTGCCATTCTATCCCACATAGTATTGCTTCCATCTTCCAAATTCCAAGGTGCTTCTGTATACATTCTCTCGTGGAATATTGCTAGTTTCTCGCCTTTAAGGTTCCACCACCTAGTTCGCGGGTTTATAGGGTCTTTTCTAGTACAACATTGTCCTTTTATATGGATATCTAAAATAGTAAGTCTATGTTGAGATGTTAAAACTCTCTCCTGGGATGACCTTACAATCTTTACATGCTAAGCGGTCTGCCTTTCTCACAAGGAACAAATCGATCTGGTTTCTATTAGATCCACTCTTAAAGGTTATCAAGTGTTCTTCCCTCTTTTTGAAAAAATTGTTTGCTACTACAAGATTATATGCTACGGCGAAATCTAAAATACTCACCCCTGCCTCATTCTGATCTCCAAAACCATACCCTCTCATATCCAGTTCTATCTTTGCCTACATGGCCATTAAAATCTCCACCTACAATTATCTTCTCTCCTCCCGGTATTTCTTGCATTAAAGCGTCCAACTCATCCCAGAATTGTCTTTTAGTGTGATCATCCAATCCTACTAGGGGCGCGTATGCACTAATCACATTAATTATATCCACTCCAACTTCCAGTTTGATAAGCAATATTCTGTCTCCTTTCCTCGTGACTGTCACAACTTTATCCTTGAGGTTCTTGTCAACCACGATTCCGACACCATTTCTATGCCTATCTTTCCCTGTATAGAATATCTTATACCCAGTCTTTTCTACCTCCTTAGCTTTCTCTCCAACCCACTTTGTTTCTTGTAAACATACTACATTAACCTTCCTTCTAATCATAGTGTCTACTAGTTCCATAGCTTTACCTGTTAAGGTTCCTATATTCCAAGGTTCCTATAGTTCTGGACTAGCTTCTTTACCCGCGGTGGCCCAGATGAGCGCAGGAACCCTTGCTTATTTAACACCGCACCCGGGCGTTGATGCGGCGCCCCTTGCACATTTCTCGAAACACCCGAAGGCAGGCGCAACGCGTCGCTTAAAGGGAACGCCCTAGCATTTACACGAGTATTCATATTTGGATTCATATCATAAGGATCCAACGGTTTTTTTTTACGTGCTGGCTGTCGAGCTACCTAACGCACTAACCCTCCTCTTTTATCTGGGCTTGGGACCGGCAGTGTTGAAACAACCCCGGCAGAGTTGTTGGGCAATAAGCCATAAAATAAAATAATAAATGCTAACAACTCATTAACAACTAATTGTCAGCTAATAGATAGCACATCTCAACAGATAATACAAACGACTAACATTTAGAAGTATCCCTTGATGATGCCTTGTGTTATCTTTAAATCATGCCGTTACACTTTAGTCTTGTTTCAATAGCAGCGGTGGATGAGGACAAGAAAGTGGTAATGTCCGAGGAATCTATAGCTGATAGAAACAACGTGGCTGATTTTGGGAACTGATATCATTCACATGGCATGTGTACTCTCTAGTGATTATATAGTATGAAAAACGGAGAGCTATAGTAATACTGAAGACATGTGTTTCTACGGAAAGTGATGCTACTACTACATGTGACATTGCAGCTATTCTTTATCTTTTATTGCGTCTGTCCTTTTGTAATGCAGGAGATGGCCTTTCTGACTCATTGCGTGGCTTATCCAGCAGTGAGGTAATCACAACTGCTCAATCTGTCCAATTATCACCTATTTGTGCGCATGGTTGCATTGTTCTTTTCTATGGAGTATTATACTGCTGCAAACCCGATCAGTCTCCATATCCAAATTCTGTCCAACCTAATCACTGCATTTACTAATTATTGGTTTCTATGGCATTTCTTTAAGTGGGTGGTGGTTAGAGCAGGACTGTCTGGATTCATGTAGGCCTCGTTTGTTTCGCAGGATTAAGGAGGGGATAGTGGAAGATTGGATTAATACTCCCATTTAATTAAATAGTCCAGTGTTTGGTAAGACCACTTTGCTCGGGACTAATTGTCCATTTTAAAAGAATAGCCCCCATATGGGGGACTAAGTTATACCATGGGGGAGGTGGTATTATTAGTCCCCATACTATCAATTAAATGAAACTAATTGTCCAATCCCCCCTCTGCCATCCAAACGCGGCCTACGTATATAAAGTCATATGTATACCATTTGCAACATATTTTCAGTTGCTTTCTTTGAGGCTTGGTGTCTTGGCACGACTCCCTCACCTTCTATTTTGATAGATTTTAAGGTTTTTTAGTCTTCTATAGCTATATATTCTCCAAGTTAAGTGTTGTAACGCAGACTTAGGGTTTGAAGATGTAGAGAAAGCGAATAAGGAGGAAGAGAGACATGAGAAGTTAGAGAGAATTAAGGCTACTTAATTAAGCATATCAATGTCCGTTGCGCACACACACACACACACATATATTTGTATGTCTGTATATTACCATCAGGTCCATCACCAAAGTACGAAACTACCCTTATTACACAATATGAAATAAAATATAAAATAAATCAATTCATAACACTCCAGTATCCCGGTAAAAGAAAAAAGAAGAAAAACTCCCGTATCCCGTTGATGTGGAATTGTCGCATTAATTTCATGCGGTGTTTACACGTTTAAGCCAATCCTTTTGTTTACATGTATCATGTTTGAGCAAAAAAAAAATTACGTTGGATCATGTTGGATGTAAAATTTCGTGAATGACTTTTGTTTGTAGGTCAAGAGTGTTGTTGAATGGCGAGACTTCTACTTTAGAACATACACGTAAGTTATAAATTGTTCAGCATTCTATTGCTTTTGATGATCCAGTAAGTGGGAATAAATTGATAAGTAACATGTTAGGAAAGGGAAGCAAAACTACCCAGAGTTGTCCAAGTTCAGTTGTAACCAATGCTTACCCTCCATCAGTGGCAAAATTTGTTTCATGCATTCCTTGCTTTTGAAGATTCTATAGAATTTTCAGAAGTCACTTTGAAGCTGATTTACCATACTCCTGAAAATTTTGAGTTTTAGCACACATTTAATTACACAATTACACTTCAAATTTATCATGTTTGCTTACGCTTTCCTTTGCCTCGCTAGTCTCCTCATATGTACTTCACTCTAGCAAGTGGGCCAGTCATCACTACTTATCCTCCATTCGTGTGGGCGATATAAAGATGACGTCCCTACCTCCTTTCTTAGAATCGATTTATAGACGTGAATGTCATTGCTCACAATTACTTTCATAAGATCATAGCTATGAGAAATGACTGATGACTGGAGAATAAGTATTTTTCTTCTTTAATAAAAACAAATGCTATGTTCAAATTTGGAGAAACTATCATTGTATTAACTTCATAGCCCATAGTGCAATGCTTTGTGAGAAGGTGATTGAGCTACGACTTGGACTTTAAAACTCTAGTTTCAAAAAATCGATTGAATTATACAAGGGTGATTAACTATGGAAGATATCTAAGTAGTAATTAATTTAACGAGTTTTCATATGGTCTTTCTAGATTTGGAGAAACCTATTATAGTGTCACTTAGCATAGTTAGAACTCTCACTTCTTTATCAGAATGAAAAAGTGAGAGAAGATTTTCTCCCTTTTCAGAAGGGCTTCGACCAGTGGCGGAGCCACATTGAGACCAGGGTGGGCACAGGTCCCCCCTGAAGTTTTCAAAATTACATTTTCAGCTTTGGTATTTTGTGATTTTTAGAAATGCCCCCCTGAAATAATAAAAGACACTCTATAGTGTTTGGTTTCACCAAATAGACCCTGATTATTTTACAAATGTCTCATTTAAGACTTAAAAAATTACATATCTTACCCCAAAATGAGGGTGTAAATAAAAATTCTCCACTACATCTCTCTCCTCCTTTGTGAAAATGTGAATTGGGGGTATTTGTGAATTTATGAACATGTAAATTTATGAATATATTGAATTGGGGAATTTGTGAATTATGTTGAATTGGAGAATTTATGTATAAGTAGACCCAAAAAAAATCGCCTCGGGGGCACTGCTCCCAAACCCCCGCACAAGCATACAACCTAGGCCCCCCCTGGCCCTGACAAAAAAGCCTGGTTCTGTCCCTGGCTTCGACCTCAGCGAGGGTGATGTAACCTGGAGATGTCTGTTTCTGCACTTCCATGGTCCTGGGGATGGCACCAGAGGTTGGACCCAAATTCTGCTCCAACTGTCAAGTTAGTGTCTGGAAGGAGAGAATGCATTAATATTCAAGAGTCTGTGTCTAAGCGTACGTGGATGTTCCCTTACAGAAGAAAAAGGAGGTAGAGTTATGGTAAGTATAGGAGAGATTTTGGAGATATCTCCTAACCTTATCAGCAGATGCCTTCTTGCAGACCTGGAGGTATCTTCCCTTGATTTGAGCTTACCACCCCGGATTCCTCGGAGTTGTATGAGGACTCTCATTGGGGAAGTTAGCATTGGACTGTTTAGCCGGACTCTTTGTAGGCTTTGGCTTTTGGGCCTAGATCAGAGCCCGTGTGGGGTCTGCCCTGATCTGAGCTAGCTATGGATAAACTGGAGGTGTTCTCGGGCCTTCAGCCGACTTGGGCCTTGGGCCATTTTGGGTTATCCATCCCAATCGCTATGGTCCTATCACCACGTTCCTGCTACAATTGGTTCTGACACATCTAGTCATATCTTTCCTTGGACTTACTCAGAAGCCTTGCTAGAGATATTCATCGTATCTTTAGAAGAACCAAGGACGTTTACCACAGAAAACAACCTTCGCGGCCGTCTTGGTGAGCTTCCTCCTTAAGCCGACTAAACCACATAGTCTTGAGAGTCCCATGAGAACCTTGTGAAGTCAAATCTTGGGAAAACCTTGTCGTGACAATGTCTAGCATTTCACCTAAACATTGTCCCACAAAGCCTATCCTTACCGTGGAATATCTTAAGTATCCCTCTCTATATTGGTACGTAACAAAGAGTGGTCCATCTCCCGAGGACATTTGTCCTTATCCATGAATACTGTGACCTTCAAGCTGATCTTACCTTGAATAATAATATTGTAAGGGAATATTCTTGTAATGGAGACATGTGGCAGTATTCTATAGGCGTGGTAAACTAAGTACCTACACTTTGTAAGTAAAACCCCTTGGATGGGGAATGGACACGTCATGTAATATAATTGGCATGGTAAATCAAGTGCCTACAATAGAGTCCTTGTGAATTGACATGCCTCCATGTGTAAGCAACTGTGGACACATTGGTAAAGTATAACATTTCGCACTACCACACCCAAGAACAATGCGCTAATAGGTAAGTACATGGCTATATGAGTATTCCCTTACATTGATTAGATGTAGTGTTCTTGTGCTCTAACAAGCATCTGTATTCTAATATTTCCTTACTAGTAACGGGAGACAATCACGTTCTATCAAATAAAACTGACATCACAAATGCAAGTATATCATAATTACTAGTGTCCAATTAGTAATACTTCGACTAGGGACATTTTTAGGAGTAAAGGTATTGCAAAGTATAAGGTCTTAGCTCTTAATCATTTAAGAGTAGAGAAATTTAGTAAAATGTCGCTCATTTTAGACTTATTAAGTTTAAAGGACAATCCATTTTATATTTTTGTCAAAACTCCATGACTAGTGAAACTTAATCGGATCAAATCCGTATGTTTTAAAAGTTAGGTGAAATTTCACACAACTTTTTTATGTGAAATTTCACATAACTAGTTCAATTTCTTACAAAGTTATGTGAAATTTCACATTACTTTATAAAGAGTGGACGTTTCATTAAAATAAAAAATAGGTTGGACCTAAACACTAAAAAAGTCTATTTTAAAGGACTTTTGACTAAAATTTCCTCAAGAATATTTTTGAAGCTAGATATACATTGTAGGGCCTATTCTATTCCAGCTTAACTTTGGTGCAACTGATGATTTAACATAGTATCTATAGGTAATTGGTAACAATCCTCTATGTGGCTTGTATCTACGTCACCTCCAACATCACGTCTCCAGTAATACCATGACTGTAAGTCATACCCCACGAGGGTGGTAGTCTCATCCACGTATCCAGCACCACCCGAGTACCACGTGACCGTCTTTACAAAGGACTTTAGCATCCTCACACTCACGTGCGGAGTCACACCAACGCCAAGGGGGCCAACAAACTCCAGTGTATTCTCCACTCTGAGACCCACCAACTCTAGTACATTCACCATCTCTCCTCCACGATACTCCATAGTCATATGTTTACAACAAGGATGCCCACACCGCGAGGAACCTTGTGCTTATCTAGCACGAAGGGACAAACTTATGGAATAAGCGCACATTGGCACTTGGAGCTACCACCCTCGGTGAAGGAGCTGTACTTGAGGGTGGTCACATCCATTGGGACCTCGAGAGCTCATGGCTATGTGGCTAGGGCCAAGGGCATCTCCCTAGCTTAACGCCTCATAGGCAAAGCTAGGGTTGGTTGCAAATAGAGAGAGAGAGACACGTGACCCCTCAGGTGCCACTTCCCCTGCCTCGCATACCCTCCCCAAAACAAGGAAACCATTACCTCCATAACCCCATCTATAACTCACACCAACCCACACCTTGACAACTCCCTCTATAGTAAATCTCATCACTTCACAAAGTCTCACACAGCCTCCCTAAATCTCGCTGAATGACCTTGCATTTTATGCCTACCTTGGCACCTCAACGCCGTATCGAATGTTTCACATCTCATTAAATGCCTTCAACCACCAAACCGCTCAAATACCCTATAAATATTACAACTCCAAGGCATTTGTTCTCTTGAACAACCTATAACTGACAAAAGCTCTTAACCCCCCAGCCTTCACTCTCCATCCACCACTCCCTTTATTACTCTACCCCTTCCCCCTCACCTAACAGCCTTAGCCTCATAACTCCAGTAACTCGACAACTATAATCTCCCTGAAACCTCCACCATTCAATGTATACCTCTCCACCCAAAGACCTTGACCATCATTGCTCTCTCGCTCATTTGGAACTACCTTGGCTCTCACTCGAGCCACGTCCTCTTTGGGACCCATTTGATGACTCTACGATCACTTTATATTGTGTTACTATATTTTACCCACGCTAACCTGCCTACATGTTATACCTCTCTTCACACATCATCCACACTACCAAAGAGCTCACATAGTGTTGAAGCATGTTTTTGTGGGAGGTCTTGGATTCAATCTTTGTCTCTGACCTGATGTGCATGGTTGCATTTTTAGCCGTGTGAGAGAGCATATTTGGCCAAGACCTTTAGTGGAACCAAGGTGCCATTGCTTCCATCGCTTCTGACCCACATCTTTTAAGTTGCTTCATTATCCGCCTTTATTCCTGGTGTCATCTATACACGTTTTTTTTTTTTTCCTTAAAAAAAATAAAGTATAGCATTTTTTATATTGTTAATCCAAGTGTCAAGGCCCAAAAATAAAAAATAAAAAATAAAATAATAATAATAATAATATTAAGAAAAAAAAAAAGAGAGAAACGAAGTACTCCCTCCGTCCCATAATAAGTGTCCACATTTCCTTTTTTAGATGTCCCATAATAAGTGTCCATTTTCCTAAATTGGGATATAGCTTTTACTTACTTTTCAAAACTACCCTTATAATAAAGACAAAGTAACATTTATTTGTGGTCCCAAAACAAGCAAAAAGTCAAACACCCATCACATCTAAGGGTAAAATTGGAAAGTGACTCATTAATGAACCAAAAAAATTAATATAATACAACTTTCTTAAACATTGTGCAAAATAGAAGTGGACACTTATTATGGGACGGAGGGAGTAATACGTATGACTATGTCTAAAGTCTAAGCATGTTTGAGGCTCACACTCTCCGGTGTAGTTTGTGAGGTATGGTGGTCTCAAGACATTATTGAAAAACTTGGATATTTAAATATTTTGATCAGAATGCTTGGCGTTTACTTGGTTCTTCTATTGGCTATTTCAGGTATGTTGGTAAAGTGATGGGACGGTACTATGATAGCCAAGGCAACCCTACGAAGTATATGAAAGGCGTAGAAGCAAAGGCTGCTAGAGGTGCACAACTGATGGAGAAACAGAAAAATGAAGAAGCTAAATTACATAGCTGCAATTCAAGGTGGAGTCAGGACGGGGGTTCGGAGGTATAGATTTCTGACTAGTATCTAAAACTTGGACTGACCTTAAAAAGGACAGATGCCCAGTCGACAGACTCTGGACATTCTTTGAGAACTTGGCCACTATGTATGTGATATTTCTTTAATGTCTCAGTTTTTTTTGGTGTCTACCAGGTTTGGTGTGACAAGGGGTATCCAAGGCTAGTTCAGAGACCACTAGAAATAGCTTTGACGGGGAAAATGAGCAAACGTTGTGCTTGCTTCCAAGGAGACAAATTAGAGGAGACAGGATTGGAAATGTATGAAGGATGTGATTATTATGCCACCCTTTGCCGACTTTAGGCGTAGGACGGTAGTATTACACAAAGTCCTCAAACAACCTATCAACACTTCTTGTCATCGTTGTGGTTAGATGTGTACTACCTTTTCTTTTATGCCCTTTGAATCATGTTTCTTTTTTAGGATTTAGATCATCTTCCCTCAACTATGATGATAGACTTTGTGTTGATTGAATAACCTTTATCATATTTAATGGGTGTGAGCGGATTAAGGATGTTTTTCTCTTTCATATACCAAACTTTTGTATCTGCTAACAAATCTTGCTCATCCCTGATCCACAACATCATATGAATGATTGCTTGCATGACTAACTCTGGATGTGTGAAGGTAAATAGTGGTAAAAGTAATCGCAAATACCCGATGGCATTAGAAAGGGCAAATTACACATACACCCGCTGTACTTAGGGTCAGCTTCACATAGACCCCCTGTAGTTCAAAACGTGACACTTCTATGTAAAGTGTCACCGTCAACGGACGTTGATATTTTTCGTAAACGACCATCGTACCCTTATTTATTCTCTGTTAGCTTTATGCACCTGTGAACTAAACCTTAGTCTTGCGAATGAGACAGAGAGAGAGGACGAAACGAAGCTAGAGTTTACGATCGAACCCATAAGACTGAGTGAGGATTGAAGATCTGTTCGAGGTGTACGAGGATTGCAGATTCTTTGCAAGGGTTTCCAATCGAACGATCGATTTGTTCGAGGTAGAACAATTTTTTCTTACTGAATTATTGACGATTTGTGTGAGAAAAGAGTTTGGGGGACCACTCTATTTTCTGAATCTCATGTTTGTACATCATATTCTAAATGTGCGTCAATTTATGGGAACATTGGGGGACCACTCACCTTTTTCTGCATGATTAATGTTATACTTGATATTTGAGACTTTGTGTTTGTTTTTGTGGAACTTTGGGGGGACCACTCCATTTTAGAATTCATATATTCTTTATGAAAGTCATAAATGTATAAAAATGTAAAAGTATGACTGTTGCTGAAATGGCTGGAACATCGGCGATTTCAATGCACCATGGCGGTTATTTTGAAAATGGTCAGTTGAAGGTGTATAAGGGAGGCCAATTAACTTTTATATTTTATGTACTGTATTGAGCTTCAAAATATGTGGGTTGCACTTCGACACCCATAAACTAGCTTAGTGTACTATAAGGTTCCTAGCTTGACTCTTAATGAAGGCTTACAGATGATTTGGGATGACAATGAGGCTATGGAGATGCTGAAACATGCCGATGGGCTGGTTATTATTGAGGTGTACGTAGAGAGTTGACAAGATGAAAACTCAAAGAAGGAACCTATGGATCCTCATGTTGGTTTTAGAGAAGGTATAGGTGATGTTGTGGAGGGTAAATGGGTTACGACATATTTTGTGAGGTTAATGAGGTAGGTTCTGAGCTTGAGATTGAGTAAGAATCTGATCCCAATTGGATAAATGAAGGGCTCGAGGGCAGCATAGATGATGACATATTTAAGGAAGATGATAATGGGGATAATGATGATGGGGATAATGGAGAAACTCAGATTCCAGGTCCATCGGCTCCCGAGGAGGGGAATGATGAAACTGAAGAGGTGCTTAGCTTGTATGGTTGGCTTTCATATCCATGTGATTATGATGAGGTTCTTAGCTTGAATGGTTCCTCAGATGGTGAGCATTGACCAGAATTCAATGAGGATGTAGACAGGTTGAAACCATAGCTTAAAATTGGTATGAAATTCTCTACATCCCAACTGTTTAGAAATGCCTCAAGGGAATGAAATGTTCAAAATGACATCAAGCTTCTTAAGAATGAGGGGAAACGAGTCACAACTGTATGCAGGAATGAATGTGGATGGAGAATACATGCTTCTCCAATGCAAGGTCAGGAAACATTTCAAATAAAGTCACTGAAGGCAGAACATGAGCATGGGAGGTCATTTGTGAATCACCAAGTTACATCCAGTTATATGTCACATAAGTTCTTGGATAGTATCAGAGACGATCTAGATCGGAATATAGATGCAATGCAAAAAAAGTGTGAAGAGGGACATCATGGTTGGTGTGGGTAGGAGCCAACTCTATAGGGTTAAGAGAAAAGCCAAAGACTTTAGGTATGGTGATCATAGGATGCAATATGCACAGTTTGTGGGATTATTGTGCGACTATTAGGAAGTTCAACCCCAATAGCTATTTGAAGACAATGGTGGAGAGGCCTTCTTTGGACTTGTCACCTACATTTCAAAGAATTTATGTTAGCTACGAGGCACAAAAGGCTGGTTTTCTGGGTGGGTGTAGACCTGTTATTGGACTAGATGGATGCCATCTAAAGGGATTATATGGAGGACAACTTCTCAGTGTAGTTGGTAGAGATGGGAATGATAACATGTTCCCTATTGCAATTGCCGTGGTTGAGGCAGAAACCAAGGATTCATGGAATTGGTTTTTGACTGAGTTGACTAATGATATTGGCAAAGTTGAAGTATTGGGTTGGACATTCATATTTGACAAAAAGAAAGGGTTGGTAGAGACATTTACTGAATTGATGCCCTCAACTGAGCATAGGTACTGCTTGAGGCATCTATATGCAAACTTTAAATCAAAATTTAAAAGGAAGGACTTGATGTGGAAGGCAACTTCATCCAGACTGTTAAAGAATTTGAGATGCATGTGAAGGAGTTGGAAGTACTTAATCCTCAGGGGAAACCACATCTGTGGCTCTACTAAAAAACCACCAGAATTATGGGCTAGGTCTCATTTCACTACAAAGAGTAGGTGTGATATACTTGTTAACAATCTAAGTGAGTCCTTCAACGGATACTTGAAGCAAGGGACAAGCCCATTTTTACCATGCTTTAATGGATAAGAACGAGATTGATGACTAGAACTCAGGTGAAGAGGAAAGGAATGAACAACTACACTGGTAATATTTGTCCAGCTATTATAACCAAATTGGAGAAGAACAAAGTTAATTCTAGATATTCCTTCTCAAGCTGTGCTGGTGAATTGCAGTTTGATGTGGACTGTTTCAGTACAACTTATGTTGTTGATTTGGATGCCAAAACATGTGGTTGCGGGTTATGAGACTTGACTGGCATCCCATGCAAACATGCCATAAGTGCCATTTACATTAACAGGCAGCTACCAGAGGACTACCTTCACCAATACTACAACAAAGAGACATATTTAAGGACTTATGCATCTATGATCTACCCAATTCCAGGTCAACATAACTGGATTGAGATAGGAATTGATGCAATTATGCCTCCACATTATAGGAAACCCCTTGCTTCGCCAAAGAAATTGAGAAGAAGCAACCAAGATGAGCCAAGGAATCTTTGCACCATTTCAAGAAGAATAAGTACTTGTGATGCAAGAAATGCTTCATACCTGGACATAACCAAAGGTCATGTAAAGGTCCAGTTCATCCAAAATCTAAGCTTGTGAAAAATATGGCCAGTTCATCAACTAAGGGGAAAGGGGGGCTGGATCAACATCAGTCTCAACTTCTCAGCCATGTGCAAGCAGCATGGTAATTTTGTTCATGTCTTTCAACTAATTTATTGTGCATCAGCTAACTATTGTGCATTATGTTAAAGGGTTCCTGCCTAAGGTGTTTGTTCAGCTTCTTAACCAATTGCACCACCGAGAGCTGCACTTAGAGGTGGGTTTAATTCACCACCAAAAAAAGATAAATTGTACGCAATTCGAGGGAGACTTAAAGCAACAAGAGATGGATCAACTGCATCAAGAGGTGGATATGCAACAAGAGCTACGAAAAATGCACCAAAGGCTGGCTCAACTCCATCAACAGGGCTGGATAAAGGAAAGGAGAAAGTATCCAACTTCTGAAAGGTTGCATGTTCAATATGTTTGAAGAGTTTTTATTTTTTGGGGGCAAAGATTCTATTCTGGGGATAAAGATGTTGAGCTTATGAGTTTTATTTTTGTGTGAATTATGTTGTGCCATGATTGCATATTTTGGTTGGCGGCAGAAACCTGAAGGAAAACTAAAAATGTTTTAAACACGCAGCAAAAAGATTAAGTTTCAAAAACTTATTGGTAGCCCGGATGTACTACTTGTTAACTCTATAGATGTGTACAAGAGAGGGAACAAGAATTATACCTCATGGTCTTGAACCCAATTCTGAAATTTCTGACTTTCAGCAGCCTCCACTAGATGGTCTTCACTCTTATGACTCCTACGGATGCTCCCGGAGAGGCTAGGGTTGGTGGGAACCCTAACAGAGAGGATAGAGAAGGTTTGGGAAGCCCTAAAATAGTTTCTGCAGCTTATGGTACAATAAAATGACGAACTCTAATTTCTAGACGCAACTGCCCTATTTATAGATTCCCAGAACCGACCTTACGTTCAAGCGATCGAAGTGGCTTCGATCAATCGAACAGTCGATCGATTGAACCACCTTCGATCTATCGAACCTGTCTAGACTTCAATCGATCGAGACTTCTTCGATCGATCGAACTTGTCTTGACAAGATCCTCATGTGCCTTTCCAAGCATCCTAGCGGAGCTAAGAGTGGGACCTCCTAGGCTCTTTATTGTTGGCTCGGACCAGTTGTTAATTCCCATGACCAAACTCTTTGATTAGTAAACTAACTTGCTGGTCAGTTAATGTTTACTCCACAATAAAACGACAACTGAACTCCAACGCAAAAGAACATATCCGAAGCGATGTCTAGATTGTATGGTGTACTAATGTCCTTCTTCCATTAGCATTCGCAATGATATTCAGGTAGTCGAAAAAACGATTACTGTCAACCTGAATCATGATTACTTCTTGTATTCCTGGACTCCCATTCACCTCTCATGATTACCAAATATGTTGATAACTACTTATCAACAAGACTGCAGTTCTCAGTAATTAACTTGGTGACATTCTCAAGGGAATGCTTACTCTTTATCACAGGGTAGATTCTATCTTGACAATATATGTTCACAACCCTATGAATATGACATACCCATGTACCCAGGTGTTAATCTTTTATAGACCTCACTGATTGGTAAGTCAAAGCACTCATATCCATAGTCTGTGTTTATAATCGTCTCAAGATTGATAACACGTACCTTTTACAAGTTATGAGTTCCTATCGACTGTTGAAAGTCTTGAGTGTCAATAGGAAAACTCAGGTTCGTCAATGCATTATAAGCACTAGCATATTAACTAAGAGTAGCACTCTAGTGATTGAGATTAATCACTCCATCTAATAGTAGTTAATTATGCTACAGTGTATACCTGATGAGATATCCAGTCTCATCATCTACTGTGACAAGTTCTAAGTATCAAAGGATAGTAATTCGTATCTCACTTGTATGTATCTCATACATACACAAATTGCTTACTGTGATACTTAAGGATAAACAGTCATCTCATGAAAGAAACATACACAATGAAATGTAAAGCTGATATCCATATATTAAAATATTAATGTCTCAAACATAAAGTAATAGTTTGAGGGCACAAACCCAACAAAACCAAGCATTCTGGTTGCTATATTTTGTTACTTTTTGGTGTTAGTTGAATTATGTTGGGCTATGGTTGATGTTCTTGTTTGGATTTGAAAAAATATGCTGATTCTATATGTTATTATTTGGATTGAACTTACAAAGTGATATAAATTGATTGGAACTCATTAATACCAAAAATTCTTAACACGTTGACTAATTCTCATTGATACAAAACATTCAAAACATGCATTTTTCTACATCACCTAAGTATTACAGTTCACTACATCAATAATGAAACTATAACCACCACTAGTGAGAGCCCAGCCATTAAAAGGCATGTGCTAATCAGTGTCTTCTTCAAACCGACAATTCGTTTGAGCATGCCTCAATGAGCCCCCTAACTCTGCAACTTTCGCCTTTATCTCTGCGATTTCATCCTTTGTATCTGCATCCTCATCCACCCTTGTCCTCTGCCCAGGTTCAACCCCTGTATTATATGCAATAGGATTCCACCAGTCCCACATTGCACAATAGCCATTTAGACAAACATAGTATAACCTCCCTATATTCTAATCATTTTCTATTGCATAATCACATTGTCATAACAAAACCATACAATTCAATTTAGATTCACATAGCTCATGGATGCATATGCAATATAAGGAAAGAGAGAATTACTTAGTGGGCTACCCTAGCCCTGCTCGGGACCAAATGCAAATAAAGGAAATGTGTCATGTTATGCACAAAAGAACAAGAAATACTTACACTGAGGTGACTCAGGCGAGGTCGCAATGGAAAGATAAAAGGAAACGTGTATGCATTATGCGACAACCCTAGATAAAGGTCTCTAACTTATAAGCACATAATCAACCTAATAAAACAAAAAGAAAGTTGCAAATCCTGAAGTTCTACAGGAAGGGAAAAAAAAGCACTCGGTACACTAAGCCACATGTAGAAGAGGCATTTCCAAGCAAATAATCAGGTCCCAATCCCTTAAATATTTGCACTAAGACAACATATAATACCCAAGCATTGCCTAGGAGTAGACAATAACCAAGAACACGAGTGAGATGCATGACAAACAAAAGAAAATAGTCTATCAATCAAAGTTTTAGAATCAGGGACCTCACTTTAAAACAATGAAAAGTGGCCTTAAATAGAGAATTAATTCAAGCCCTTTTTACAGAAACATAATTCAATGTGTTCGGAAACTTCCCCAAAAAGTAGGACTTGATTGCATGTTCTAAGTTCAAGTAATTTGAATTTTGGTAAAGGTCCTCCGGAATTGTCCACTATTATTGTAAATATCATGACTAAATCTAGAAAAATATTATGAAGTCCCATTAGGTACCGAATGAAATCTAACTCAAAGTTGTTTATAGGAATATAAGTTCATGGACAAAGAATGACCTTAAGGTCTCTAAAATCAAACTTGAATCATCGCCTGCTTCTCTGAAAGTTCGATATCATATGACAAAATGCATGATAAAATATGTGTAATGTGTTAAACATCCCAATCATCATCAACCAACTTTTGATTCCTCATTCACTTTTCCTAATTTGATATCTAAACCAAGCTTTATTCATAATCCATTTTCGAATGATCAAGGGAATGACCATTTTGTATACATGTTCATCATTGTGATTTATTATATAAAATTTTAGAACAGTCTTACTATCTTCAAACGCTTGGAAAATGACCTTAACTTGATCATATGTTCACGATTTTATAACGATATAAATAGATAATCGATTTAGGAATCTGTCTCGAAAAGCAGAATGTCGATTTACTAACTCTAGGTTCTAGCGCAATCGTATCTGCAGTTGCTATATAAGTAGTAGTTTTAGAATTTCCAGACAATAAGACTTTAGTTTTATCAGATGTACTTTACGTCCCTTTAATGAGATATAATTTAATTTTAGTTTCAAAACTTTTTAATAAAAAATATTCTTTACTTTTTGGAACTGAAGTTGTGATCAAAAGAAATGGTTCTTTTGTATGTTCTGGTATTAAGTCGAATGGTTTGTATGTGATCACTCCAATTATTTCTAAAGACTCTTACATGGAACTTAATAACTCAGTGGTAACTGTACCATCTAAACGAAATGAACCTTCCACTAATCCAACAAGGCTTTGGCACATGAGGCTTAGCTATATCAATCTAAATAGGATAAATAGACTAGTCAAAGAAGGGATCTTAGGCAATTTGATTCTCGAACCAATGGAAGTCTGTGAATCATGTTTAGAGGGTAAAATGACCAAAAGGCCCTTTCCTGCAAAGGGCAATAGAACCAATGCATTGTTGGAATTAGTTCATACTGATGTGTGTAGACCAATAAATATTAGAGCTCGGGGTAGTTATGAGTATTTCATTATATTTATTGATGACCACTCTAGGTATGGATATGTTTACCTGATGCAGCACAAGTCTGAAGCCTTTGAAAAGTTCAAAGAGTTTAGGGCTAAGGTGGAGAAGCAATTAGACACATATCAAGGTCATTCGATCTGATCGAGGTGGCGAGTACCTCTATAATGAGTTTATTGATCACCTTATACAGAATGAGATTCTGTCATAGTTGATTGTACCTGGTGTAATACCCTGTATTTTGATATTTATTTAATGCAGAAAGATTCTATGCACTTCTCTTGATTCATTCATGAAGTTTAATCTTTGATCGATCGAAGCTCGTTCGAGCGATCGAGCATACCAGAAGTTCAAGCGATCGAACCCTGTTCGAGCGATCGAAACCCTACCGACCTGAATTTAATACGTGGTCCCCACTTCAATCAATCAAACCCTTCTCAATCGATCGAAACCTGGCCGATCTGAGTTCGAGCGATCGAACATACTTCGATCGATTGAAAGTGCAATCATCAGAATTTCCAGTTTTTGCGCAGAACAGGCCACCTGCACCATCATCCCTCTCTATATATACAGCTTATTCGTGTGTGTGTGAGTTCAGAACACTAGAGAGTTTGAGAGGGAGAGAATGTGTGTGTTTGTGTATTGATAAACATATATATACACATACACCCATATTTACATATATATATACACACACATCTATAGATATATATATATATATACTCACAGTGAGGAGAAGAGAAGAAGGAAGAAGAAGAAAGAGAGAGACAGAGATGGAAAGAGGAGACAGCAAGAGGAGAGAGAGAGGAGGCCACCATTGGCAAAGCTTGGAAGCTTTCAACGTTGCCAAACGCGCCCTTACAATCATTTAGTGAGTTCCAAACTCACTCGGTATCTTAGTTATGATGTTTTACTTATTCTAGACGTATTCAATACAATCCAAACACCCCTAGCACATTCTGCACGTCCACTGCAGAATCTGTGGAAGACGAAGTTCGACCGATCGAACTGAGTCAATCGATCGAACATCACTAAGTCTCAATCGATCGAAATGCTTTCAATCGATCGAGACCACCTTAACTTCGATCGATCGAGAATACTTCAATCGATCAAACTTCACTTTTCTTCGAGCGATCGAGATGATCTCAATCGATCGAACCTAGCAGAACATGAATGTATTCCTTTCAGTTTATAACACATAGTGCGTAGTTGTTTAATTGTTGTTTCATGTTCCTATTATGCGATATTATGGATTACGGAGGTAATGGGATACGATAATGAGATTGAGATAACATAGTGAGTAACGTAGTCGGGTTCGGAACGTTAGTAATAGTACGACGCGATAACGAGATAAGTTTGAGATGATAACACTGGGTAGTATTGGACAATTGGGAGTTAAGTCAGTAAGATGATTGGTATGTTCAAGGTTGTGTGAGTCGAGCTGATGATTCGCTCAGGTTGAATCCAATAAGTGTATGTCAAGGATTTGATCAGGACCGTGAGAATTATGGGTGCACAGTACTCGCAAGAGTTCTTAAAAGCGGTGAACAAGAGTAGATGTGGCACGCCCATGATTTGAATTACCAGAGCTATGTATGTACAGTACTCGCAAGCGTTCTTAAAAGGGGTGAACAGTAAGAGTTCTTAAAAGCGGTGAACAAGAGTATGGGTGCATCCATGGACCAATCATTATATGAGAACAATGTATGGGTGCTCGCAAGAGTTCTTAAAAGCGGTGAACAGTAAGAGTTCTTAAAAGCGGTGAACAAGAGCACTGATATGTTGTGCTGATATAATCAGTTCGAGAGAGAGTCAGTTGGGAATTGTGAGATCAGTCTTAGAGTGGGAATTGATAAGAATCGATTAATGATATGTCTGAATAAAAGAGGAAGAGATATATTTCGTATCACTCTCATATATTGTTCATAACTGTAAATACGTTATTTCTATGAGACTGCGTTAGTTAGTGCTCACTCAGCTTTCAACAAGCTGACGGCCTTTATTGCCTGGACATTTCCCGTCCAGACTATCCTATCCTTTACAATGCAGATGACGGAACTTATGGCGATAACGATTACCCTGAAGGGAGTTACGTAGAGAATGGCCCCACTGATGCCAGTTATGCTGACGCCTATCCGTACGCCAGCTGAAGACCTGAAGATAGATAGTAGTTTATATTACTACTTTTCTTTTACTGTTGTACTTTGTAGTTTAACGGGTACTTGGGCATATGTTGTCTCCAGACCTGTTGTGATCCTGTGGACCCCACTTTGATATTTTTGTAATAGATAGAATTGTTATATGTTCAGTTGCTTACTGTTCCTGTTGTTCTTGTAGACTAGTACTGTGTGGTGTGGATTATCAGTGACTTTCACTTGTCATTCCCTATGGACCCATAAAGGAAATTTATTTTTCTCTATTTATGCTGCTCCGGGGCGTGACACCTGGTACGCCTTAGCAGAACGGTGTAGGAGAGAGAAGGAACCGGACTCTTTTAGATATGACTAGGTTAATGATGAGTTATTCTGAGTTGCCATTATTTCTTTAGGGTTATGCTTTGGAACCGCTATGTATATACTAAATCTAGTTCCAAGCAAATCTATTCCTAAGACACCACGGGAGATGTGGATTGGACGCAAGTCCTCTTTATAACATCTCCGGATATGGGGGTGTATAACACATGTGCTGAAAGGAAAGATGAGCAAATTAGAATCACGATTAGAAGTATGTTACTTTATAGGGTATCCAAAGGGTACATATGGATGGTATTTTTATGATCCAAGAGAACATAAAGTGTTTGTTAGTACAAATGATGTTTTCTTGGAAGATGATTATATCATGAACCATAAACCTAAAGGAATGATAGATCTGAGAGAGATAGATGGAGAGCCCTCTAATTCTCCAACAGTTGAAAACGATGTAAGACAAGAAAATACCACATCTTCACCCATTACCGCCTTGATACCTCGTCGTAGTGGGAGCCAGCCTGATAGATACACGTTCTTAGGAGAAGTTTTTGAAACTGTCTCCATACAATCTGAATCTAATCCTACCACGTATGATGAGGCAATGGCTTATGTTGATTCAACTCGTTGGGTTGAAGCTATGAAGGCTGAATTGGAGTTTATGGATTCCAATCAGGTCTGGGTTCTTGTAGAACTTTATGCCAATATTAAACCCATTGGTTGTAAGTGGGTTTGCAAGAGGAAAAGAGGTCTGATGGAAAGCTTGAGACCTTTAAGGCTAGGCTTGTAGCGAATGGATATACTCAAAGAGAGGACATTAATTATGAGGAAACCTTCTTGCCGGTAGCCATGCTCAAATGCATCAAGATACTTTTATCCATTGCGACATCTGGCAAATGGACGTCAAGACTGCATTCTTGAATGACAATCTTGAAGAGGACATCTATATACAGCAACCAGAAGGGTTCATAGCTGGCGAAAAATATAACTTGGTATACAAGCTGCAAAAGTCTATTTATGGGCTTAAGCAGGCATCCAGGAGTTGGAACATTCATTTTGACCAAGTGGTCAAATCATTTGGTTTCATACAGAATCTGGATGAATCTTGTGTACACAAGAAATGTAAAGGTAAGGTGGTGGCTTTTCTTGTGCTTTATGTTGATGACATTATACTGATTGGGAATGATGTAGGGGCATTGTCATCAATCAAGATTTGACTAGCTAGTACTTTCAATATGAAGGATTTAAGAGAGGCGAGTTATATCCTTGGGATAAAGCTCTTTCGAGATCATAAGCGAAAGATAATAGAACTATCTCAAGCTGGTTATATCGATAAGGTACTGACTAAGTTTTCCATAGATATTCAAAGAAAGGTTTGTTACCTTTTAGGCGTGGTTTAGCATTCTCCAAGGACCAGTGTCCTAAGACCCAAAAGGAGAGGAATCGCATAGAAGGAATTCCCTATGACTCGGTAGTGGGAAGTCACATGTATGCGATGTTATGCTCTATACCAGATATCTGCTTTGCTACTAGCATGATTAGCAGGTATCAGTCGAATCCTAGTCCAGAGCACTAGACAACCATTAAGCACATTCTTAAGTACTTGAGAAGGACTAAAGATTACAGGTTTATGCATGGTGGCGATGAGTTGATTCTAATGGGATACACTAACTCAGACTTTATGTCAGATAAAGATTTGAGGAAGTCGACGTCCGGACATCTCTTTACTCTCGGAGGTGGTGCAGTTAGTTGGAGGAGCATTAAGCAGAAATGCATTGCAGAATCAACTACGGAAGCTGAGTATGTGGCTGCTTATGAAGCTACAAAGGAAGCTATTTGGCTCAAAAAGTTCCTTATGGAACTCGGGATGGTATCAGCGTCATTGTCACCTATTATGCTATACTACGATAATAGTGGGGCAGTGGCTCAGTCCAAGGAACCACGAAAAGGGAAAGCACATAGAAAGGAAGTATCATCTCATTCAAGATATAGTCCAGCGTGGATATATGATTGTTACCAAGATTGCAACAGCTGACAATCTTGCAGATCCGGTTACAAAGGCTTTACCACAAAAAGTCTTTTATCGTCATCTAGATTTTTTAGGTCTTAGATGTAGTGGGTTGTGAATGCAAGTGGGAGTTTGTTGGGATTGTGCCCTCAAACCCGATATTTATGTATATTACATTTGACATTTAATATATAGATATCAGTTTACATTTCATTATGCATATGTCATTAGATGATTATTTTAATCCTTAAGTATCATAGTAAGTAATTCGTGTATGTATGAGATACATACATGGGAGATACGAATTACTATTCTTTAATACTTAGAACTTGTCACAGTGGATGATGAGACTGGATATCTCATCAGGTATACATTGTAGCATGATTAGCTACCATTGGATGGAGTGATGAATCTCAATCGCTAGAGCATGAGACTCTTAGTTAATATGCTAATGCTTATAGTGCATTGACGGACCACGAGTTTTCCTATCGACACTTAAAGATGTCAATAGTCGATAGGAACTCATAACTTGTACAAGGTACGTGTTCTTAATCTTGAGACAATTATGGACACAAACTGCGGGTATAACTGCTTTGACTTACCAATCAGTGAGGTCTTCAAGATCAACACTTGGGTATCTTGGGTATGTCATGTTCATAGGGTTGTGAACATATACTGTCAAGATAGAATCTACCCTCTGAAAAAGAGTAAGCATTCCCTTGAGAATGTCACCAGGTTGATTATTGAGAACTACAGCCTTGTTGATAAGTAGTTATCAATATGTTTGGTAATCATAAGAAGGTGAATGAAACTCAAGGTATGGAAGAGGTAATCATCATTCAGGTTGATAGTAACAATATCCGACAACCTGAATATGATTACGAATGCTGACGGTAGAGGGACATTAGTACAACTGTACAAGTCTAGTAATCGCTTCAGATATGTTCTTTTGCGTTGGAGTGCAGTTATCGTTTTATAGTGGAGTAAACGTTAACTAATTAGTTGGTTGATTTGCTGATCAAAGAGGTTAGTCATGGGAGTTGATAACTAATCTGAGCCAACAATAAAGAACATAGGAGGTCCCACTCTTAGCTCCAAAGGATGCAAATAAGATATGAGGGAAATAAGGCAAGCGATTAGTACCCAACCAATTGATTGGGATGGCAATCGATTTCAATGTTTGAAAATTGATTAGACAGGCAATCGATTGCAACTTTTGGCAATTGATTGGACCTTAGGTCGGTGAAAATAATTATAAATAGGAGACCTACATCCAGAATTATTTGACTCGTCATTTTTGAAGCCCTAGGTCTCCAGAAACTGTTTTATAGTATTTCCATAGCCTTTTTTCTCTCTAGTTGAACTCCACAAGTTCTAGTTTTCGTGAGCGCATCCAACAGAGACATAAGAATGAAGATCATCTAGAGGAAGCTGCTGGATTGATTGAAAAGAAGAACCAATCGAAGTTTGATAGTATTCTGAATTGGGTTCAAGACCTTAAGGTACTCTTCTTCTCTACTTGATACTAGATTCACATGAGCAGTAGATTCTAAGACACAAAAGTTTTTCTTGAAACTTATTTCCACTGCAAATTCTATTTTCCATAACAATATTTCTTCACATGATACCAACTGTTGCATCTGACTTTCCCATGAAATTTAAGACCTCCTTGATAACGGGGTCATTACACCCCCACTTCCGCCAAATGTCACCCGTAACCCATTGCCTAATCACCATGCCATTACCCCACCACAAAACATCAACCTCCTTAGCATCACCTCGCTCACCTATAACCCGACCATATGCATTACCGCTCTAACTGAACCCGAACTCGAACTCGAACCCGAACCCGTGGTTATCCTCTTGAAAGAATTTGAGATTTGATTTTTGAATGATGATGAGGAATTTTGGGTGGATGAAGACCCCGAGATTGATGACCTATTCTACCTAGAGGAAATGGACCTTGGCCTTGGAGAAGTGAAATGGTGGGTTGGACAGCCTCCTGATGACTCCATTTGGGATGACATTGAGATCAACGAAAGAGTTTCGGAGTGTATATGGAGAGAAGGAGATGTTCAACATTTAACTAGGGTAGGTAGACATTTCAAGCTGCCACAACTAGAAGGAGATCACCCGAGGAAAGAGATAGACCTGGGAAAAGGAAAGGTAATGAGTGTGCAACAAGAAGTCGATGAGGTGCTCAAGCAACTCAAGAAGACATAGGCTAACATATCCATTTAGAGTTTGCTCATGGCTTCTACAAACCATAGGCAGGTAGTGCTTGAAGTCTTGAATCGTCGTGATGTGCCTATCGATACTACTCCTAAGTAATTGGTAGCCCTGATAGAGCCTATGGTGGAGACCACCCGATTATATCCTTTACTGATAAGGACCTTCCTCCCGAAGGACCTTGTCACAACAGGCCGCTCCATGTCACTATTCAGATTTTGAGGATAAGAGTTCTAGTGGTTTTGGTTGATAATGGTTCTGCGTTAATGTCTATTCGTTGCAAACCTTACAAGCTTTGGGTATTCTAATGAACAATATGCAAACCTCGATTCAGTCTGTCCATACCAATGATAATACTCAAAGGAAAGTAGTTGAAGTGTTAAATCTACAAGTTGCCATTGTACCTGCTAGTAGGAATGTGGAATTCCAAGTGATCGACATAGCTGCTTCTTTCAACCTGTTATTAGGGAGGCCCTGGTTGCATGACATGTGGGCTGTGCCCTCGACTCTTCGTCAAAAGATCAAGATGGTTGTGGAGGATCATATAGTAGTTATGTTTGGAGATTTGGGGATCCATACTGCTCAAGATGGAGTTGCATTGGAGATACAGTTTCCCGAGCAAGATCCTACTCTTGGTGGGTTCGAGCTCGATAGGATTAATGCTTTGGGAATGGAAGAGTCGTTAGGGAAAGTTACATCGTACCTTGATGATTATGAAAATCCTATGGTAGCTCCTATTATGAAAAAGATGAAGTTCTTCCCAGGCATGGGTCTAGGTCGAAGGCAGCAAGGGATAGCCAAATTTCCAAATTTTGCTGGGCAAAAGAACAAGAATGGTCTGGGGTATACATCGAGGAAAGGGGGAACAAGCAAGTCCACGAACACCGAGTCTCTCAAGAACTCTTAATGGCTCTTTCATCAAGGAAGGGGAGGATTTTTACTACTATGGCTTCTCAGAGCCCTGGTATGACTATGATACAAAGAAGAGGATCCCTGGTTTTAAGATTTTCTTTGATTGTGAGCCATTGGGAGAGGAACAATTGTGCCAAGCTATGGAAGAGGGTCAAGCCAAGAAGACCGTTCAAGAAGACTGGACTGAGAATATGGACCAAGGAGCTATGAAGTTGTTGTCGGAGGATGGAGGACCAAGAGGTGATGGCATTGCAAAGTGAGAAGGTGGACGTCTCCAAATGCATCGAGAAAGCCAAAGAGGATCTTAAGAATTAGAAGTATGTGGATGCACCGCACCTAAAAGGGGACTTTTCTAAATTTCTCGAGTTTTTAACCGGATCCACACCTACAGTGGACCGGGGGTTGTCTTTCATTCTGTTTTTGAGTCTGTTACTAGGGGTAAGAAGTCTGGTGAGTCTGATGCCAAGTCTATTATCGAGTTTGTTAAAAATTTCTCAGTTGTTAATAAAATGAACTCCGATTCCGCTTACTCCAATGTGTCTAATTCTAAATGCGTAGATCTTAATGAAAATGATGAAATTCCTAATGACTTAAAACGCATAATTGAAAAGTAAAATTGAACCATCTAAAAAAGAAGTGGAAGATACCTTGTCAATAAATATAGATATTAAGGAAGACTCAACAGGTCCAAATCGGTTCAACACTTAATCAATGTGAAAGCCAAGAAGTGACTGCTTTACTTAAAGAATTTAAAGACGTTTTCGCTTGGTCCTATGAGGACATGCCTGGAATCGACCTGGAAATTGTCCAACACAAAATCCTAATCCTTCTTGAATCCAAACCCGTAAAGCAGAAGTTGAGGGGAATGAGACCTGAGCTGGCACTCAAGATTTAAGAAGAGGTTAAAAAATAGTTGCAGGCAGGTTTCCTAATAGTGACTGAGTATCCAGAGTGGGTAGCCAATATCGTACCTATGTTCAAGAAAGATGGAAGGGTGCAACTGTGCGTAGACTTTCGAGATCTAAATAACGCTAGTCCCAAATGCGACTTCCCACTCCCGCACATAGATGTCTTAGTTAATAATACCGCCGGGCATGCACTGCTTTCATTCATGAATGGGTTTCGGGGTACAATCAAATACTCATGGCACCAGAGGATAGAGAAAAGACTACCTTTATCACACACTAGGGTACGTTCTGCTATAGAGTGATGCCATTCGGGCTCAAGAATGCCGGGACTACATATCAAAGAGCTGCAACCACGCTGTTGCATGATATAATCCACAAGGAGGTAGATTTGTATGTGGAGGACATGATAGTGAAAGTGAAAGAGAGGGAGGATCACCTAGGAGTCCTAAGGAAATTCTTTGAAAGGTTGAGGAAGTTTAGGATGCGATTGAATCCAAAGAAATGTGTATTTGGGGTAACTGCATGGAAGCTGTTAGGATTCTTAATCACCAAGAGAGGCATAGAAGTAGACCCAGCCAAGATCAAAGCTATCCTAGAGGTGAAGCCACCAAAGTCATAGAAGGAGGTAAGGAGTTTCTTGGGGAAGATCCAATTCATAAGTAGCTTCATTTCGAAGTTAACCACTACCTATGAGCCATTGTTCAAACTGTTAAAGAAGGAGCAGAAATTTGAATAGACTGAACCCTGCCAAAAAGCCTTTGAAAAGATCCAAACCTATCTATAGAACCCACCTATCCTGTCACCGCCTGTCGAAGGAAAACCTTTGCTCTTACACCTGTCATTGACCAAATATGCCATGGGATGTATGCTAGCTCAGGATGATGATGAAGGTCGTGTGGAAAAAGCTATATATTACCTGAGTAAGAGGATGGTCGGATATGAACTCAGATACACACCGCTAGAGAAAACCTGTTGGGCCTTGGTTTGGGCTTCCTACCGACGTAGGCACTATATGCTATTTTTTTCGGTGTTTATCATAGCTCGAATGGATTCCCTAAAGTAATTATTCGAGAAACCTGCGTTGATAGGAAAAATGGCCCGTTGGACCTTGATGCTCGCTGAATTTGACTTAAAGTATGTTGTGAGGAAATCCGTCAAAGGGAGAGCGATAGCGGAATTCCTAGCTGACCAGACAATAAATGGGGATGACGTTAGAGAATTCTCGTTCCTTGATGAGGATCTGATGGCTATTACTCGGGATGCATGAAAGGTATACTTTGATAGGGCCTCTAATCAGAAGGGATATGGAGTCGGGATAGTTCTAGTGTCTCCAGATGGTGCTCATGCACCGTTCGCTATCAAGCTAAATTTGCTATCACCAACAATGTTAGTGAATATGAAGCTTGCACGATTAGATTGGAGATGGGGCTAGGACTAGGGGAAAGGAGAGTCGAGGTGTTTGGGGATTCCAATTTGATAATCTCGCAAGCTAGCGAAGACTGGAAGGTAAAAGAGGAGAGGTTGAAGCCTTATCACGAGTACTTGGAGAGCCTATAAGTGAAATTCGAAGTGATCACCTTCTTCTACCTACCCCGAGATGAGAATCAATTCGCCGATGCCTTAACCACCCTAGACTTGATGATCGAGATACCTATAGGAGTAGCCATGAGACCTCTGGTCATAGAAAGGAGAGAAAAGCCTTCGCATTGTTACACCATTGCAAACGTTGAAGGTGAAGGAGAGCTACCTTGGCGTAGTGATATTTGGAAATTCATAAGCGAGCAGAAATACCCAAAGTGAGCCACGGAGAAAGATAAGAGAGCGATAAGAAGGCTGTCAGCCCAGTTTGTCATACATGGAGGAGAATTGTATAGAAGATCACAAGTAGGGAAGAACCTCTTGTGCCTAGATAGGTGTAAAGTTGAAAAGATGATGAATGAGATTCATGTTGGGGTGTGTGGCCCCCATATGATTGCACATATGCTAGATAAGTAGATAGCGAGACAAGGATACTACTGGTCAACCATGGAGCATGACTTGTCAAATCCATGCAAACCTTAGCACACCGCACCGTTAGAACTCTATAGTCTTACCATACCCTGGCCATTCTTAGTTTGGGGGATTGATATAATTGGGGAGGTGATACCGAAGTCATCGAATGGGAGTAGATACATTGTGGTAGCTATTGATTATTTTACAAAATGCGTAGAGGCGGCATCCTACACCAAGTTAGAAGCCAAGGACTTAGCCAGATTCATCAAGCATAACATCATCTGTAGGTATGGTGTTCCACATGAGATAATATTTGATAATGGGTTGCACTTTAAAGCTGAGGTACTAGCATTACTGGAGGATAGCAAGATCACCAACCATAAGTCGTCACCCTATAGGCCACATACCAACTATGCAGTTGAAGCCACAAATAAGAATGTGAAATCAATACTACAAAAAATGGCGAATACATATAAGGTCTGGCACGAAAAGTTACCATTCGCACTATAGGGTTATAGAACATGCGTAAGAACATCCACCGGAGCCACACCATATTCACTGGTGTATGGAACGGAGTTCGTCTTACCAATAGATCTTGAGATACCATCCTTAAGGGTAATGGTCGAATGCAAAGTGATGGAATCCTAATGGTTGAGGGAGAGGTATGAAGAGCTAGCATTGATAGATGAGAAGAGGTTGGAAGCATTGAATTATGTCCTAGAATACCAACAGAGGATAGCTAGAGCCTATAACAAGAAAGTCTGCCCAAGGAAGATTGCTAAGGGTGACTTGGTCTTGAAAGAATTGAGAGCGCCAGTTTTTGATCCAAGAGGGAAGTTCAAGCCCAATTGGGTCGGGGCCCTACCTAGTTAAGACCATTCTCAAAGGAGGAACAACCTACCTAACAGACCTGGACGACCTTGAATTCAAAGTACCTATTAATCTTGATCGCCTCAAGAAGTACTATGCTTAGCCTACCCATGCACATTTCACCCGAACTATGTAAATGGAACTAATTCATAAGTTAAGCATGATAAGAACGGTATAACAAAGAACAAGTGAAGAATCGAAAGTAGACTAAATAAGGAGAATACTCGGAGCTATGATTTTATTGATTAAGTTTATTCGCTATAATAAAGAGTTGGAAAATAAAAGCCCTAAAAATGTGAGAAAAGACTATGTTACCCAAATTAAAAAAAAAAACCCCCAAAATTAAAAAAAAAAAAAAAAAAACCATCTAAAACGGCCACAGAATCACAAAGTTATGGCTATTTTAGAAAATGTTACTGTCATTAAGTACTGCCTCAGGTAAAGACAATAATATGATACTATCGACAATAACATTTCTTCAAATTGACCAAATAATTGTAAAATTACAGCCATTTATAAGATGATACTGTCTTTACAATACTTTTCAAGTAATTACAGTAATATATTATCAAAAACTAAACGTTTTTACAAAGATGGTAACATCACTGTTGCAAATTTTTTTTTTTTTTTTTTTGCAAAATTAGGGTCATTTAACAGATGTTACTATCTTTAAAAACTATCCCCATGCAAAAAACACTAACATACCATTAAGGATTAGCAACATAGTATTGAATAAAGAAAAAGTAACATGTCGACAGTAACATTTCTTCAAATTAACCTAATAATCACAAAATTATGGCCAATTTTTAGATATCATAAAATCAAAAAAATCAAAAGTGGTATCATGTCACTGTTGCAAAAAATAGTGAATTACATTATAGTGGTCCAACAATAACATGAAATTCTTTTTTTTTTTTTTCATAGTCACTATAGATCTTGTTTAATAGATATTTCATTCTAGATTACAAATATAAATAAATTTTATTCAAAATAGAGTTGTAGTTTGAAAATTATGGCATTTTAAAGTTTGAAAAAAAAAACTGTTTTGGGATGCATGCTGAGGTGGCATTAGTTTACCTGTATGTTCTACGTGTGAAAATGAGGGTAAATTTGTCAATAACCTTATTTTCAGTTTAAAAATTGACTTAATGCCAAACAATTTAAATATACGTGTCCTTTTCACTTGAAAAAATAAAAATAAAAAAACAGACTAGATTAATCTCCTAATTCAGTTCTACACAAGGACTGTTAATTAATTATCCCAAAAGTATGTTTACTCTAAATTTACACATTATAACGGAAAATACTAATGTTGCAAGAAAAAATTGAGTGTGACATACCAAATTTAAACTTGGATAAAAGTCCTAAAAAATCTCCTCCAACCCTTGGGTTCTGAGAGTCTTTTCTTAAGACTTCTACTCATATTTGATTTACTATCATGAGTTTGGGTAAGGATTAGAGATGCCCTTATTAGGTGTTTTTCATTGCATTTTGATATTTTTCAATTGCAATTGCTATCTAATTGCACTCATCAAAAGAAAAAAAAATGCAATCCTATGAATCTTCTAAGGTTCTGTTTGGTTCATGGATTTCGTGAGAGAAAAGTAAAGGAAAAGTAAAATAAGAAGCAAAATCAGTTCCCTTATCTAGTGTTTTCCTTCATATATGCTTGAATAACCTTAAAAATGCTGAACTTTATTCTCAACTTTATTCTCTTTCCTAATTTTCACGTCGTTTTCCTTATTAACCTAATTAATAAGGAAAAATATTTTCCTCCATATTTTTCTTTCTTTTTCCTCGCTATATATATCCTAGAACCGCAAACAAAGGCTAAGGAGTTTTTGGAAAATTCGGATTGTTTCAAAGTTCAAAGTGGTAAGTGCGCTTAATTAGCTTCCACGAATGTGGGAAAAGTGTGGCAGGCTTCGTTGGACAAAATATCTTAGGCCAGATATCAAACGTGAGTAAATTTTGGGACACAACTTTCATACAATTTTCATACAATCTCCTAAAAATATGTATCTATCTCTCCCTTGTGATGTCACTGGATCCCATAGTGACACAAGAGAGAGATTGACACATCTTTTAAAAGGTTATATGAAAGTTATATAAAAGTTATCACCAAAGAATTACCCATCAAACGTGGTCCCCCTTTACCCCTGAAGAAGAGAAGCTAATTATCGTACCGTTGCATGGCAATCTTGGCAACATGTACCTACTTTGTAATCTATATATACTGTTCTTCAGTCATAATTCTTTTGTCATCTTTTCTTTTCTTTTCTTTTTTTCACCCTCGTATAAGAGAAATTTCAAAATTATCCATTTAATTATTTTTATGGTTTTAGAATGGGGAAAATTAAATAGAAGTCCCTACTTTGAAAGAAAATAGAAGATAAGTACAAGTGGTTTGGATTTAAGAAAATAAGGACAATCATTTTTGAATTACATAGCCATAACTCCATTTTTAAACTGCAAAATAAGGATAGCAGATTTGCCCCTGTCACCCATGCGTTTTTGTTTTGCCACCTCATCATGTTCTTCAAGGAAGTGTGTTTTTTTTTTTTTTTCAAACTTTAAAATGCCATAACTTTCAAAGCACAACTCAATTTTGAATAAAATTTATATATTTGTAACCTAGAAGGAAAGACCTATCAAACAAGATCCATAGTTACTAAAAAACAATCTTGTTACTGGCGGACCATTATAACGTAATGTCACTGTCTCTTTTGCAACAGAGACATGATACTACCTTAGAACTCTTTTTTTTTTTTTTTGTGTATTTGATGATATGTTACTGTCTTTAACTGGACAGTAACATCTGAAGATTGACCATAATTTTGCGATTATTTGGTCAATTAATGAAATGTTATTGTAGACGACATGTAGCATTCTTTGTTCAATACCATGTTGTTAATCTTTAATGGTATGTTACTGTTTTTTGCATGGGGATAGTTTTTAAAGACAGTAACATCTACTGAATGGCCCTAATTTTGCAATTTTTTGCAACAATGATATTACTATCTTTGTAAAAACGTTTAGTTTTTGATAATATGTTACTGCATTTACTTAAAAAGTATTGTAAATGCAGTTCATCTGATGAAATGGGAAGAAATGTTACTGTCGATAGTATCATGTTACTATTTTTACCTGGATAGTACTTAAAGACATCGATTTTTTTAAAAAAAATTTTATAGGGTACCATAGATCTTATTTGATAGATCTTGTTTTGTAGATTATGAATATATAATTTTTGTGAAAAAATAATTTGTAGTTTAGAAGTTATGATAATTTAAAGTTTAGAAAACAAATAATGACTAAGGGTGCGGTTGAGTGTAAGGTAGAAAATGGGTTGAAAAGAAATTTTTTTTCATGGAATTATTTTACTTGAAAATTTTTTCCATGGAAAATCTAACATTTTCCATGAAAAATATAGTTTTGTTGTTTGATTGTCACTATTTTCCCAATGAAAAATGGTCATTTTTCATGGAAAACAACAATTTTGCTGTTTGATTGCAATAATTTTCCATGGAAAATTAACATTTTCCATTAAAAACTTATATTTTTTCAAGCAAATAACCTATGAATCACAAACAAACAGTTTGAAAATGATACAAATTCAAGCAATTGAAATAACTACTCATATCAATAGTCAATTTCACAAACGATGGAAGTATATGAAAACTAGTATTTTTTTTTTGTTCCAAACATCATTGAAACTTCACGGCCCAATGGAAAATTAGAAGATCTCATACAAGTTTTAAAAAAAAGAGGCTTGATCATGCGAAGTTGGCGATAGTTGCTGGAGTAATTCTTGACATGATCTGCTGCTCTTTCACCAACTCAGTGGCAAATTCTAGGTAAACTACATCCTTCATCATTTCCCCTCCCTGTCCATATAATAGTATCGGCCTCGTCAAATTTAAGCAGCAAAATATATGATATAATACTGAAACAACAAACAAAATATTAATGATCCCTTTTTAAGCAAAAAAAAAAAAGGACTTGTGGGTATTAATTTATTCCATGTTTTGTATTAATGTAATTTAGTCCGATCGCGATCTGGCTTCTCAAAAATTTCCATGGAATCTGATTAGGGGTGGGGGTGGAATTGATTTTCCTCAAAAATGAGGAAAATATGGTCACGTGACTCTTTTGTGGCAAAATATTCCATGGAAAATTTAGGCAGTTAAACACCACAAAATGTGAAAAATTTGTGAGGAAAATGTTTTCTATGGAAAAAAAAAAGACTTATCAAACGCACCCTAACTTCCTTAAATTATGGGCTGAGGTGGTATATGTGTAGTATAATTGTTAAACATAAAGAAAGTGAGTATTTTCGTCCATTGAAAATCACAGAGACTTTTGGCACACACAAAAAAAAAACGAAGGAATTTATCCCCGATTATGGTCCAACATGAGAACCTATGGCCAATACCGCCTTTGTAGTGAGTGATACAGAATTGTGATTTTAACGTTGCAACACTAACAATCAGATCACATAGTTTATAGATGAATTTGACTATGTTGAATAGTTGTGAATAATTCTGAATAGTTCATTACTGGTACTTTCAGTGTTAAATCCATCTTCTCGAATTAGTATTTTAATTAAGAAAACTAAGAAACTTCATCACGTTCCTTGCTATGCGATCATCGATCCTTGTGTTTTCTTCAAATGACACGATTACTGGTAGATTATTCTAAACGGCTAGCGTGTTTGTGATTATGATATTTTTTTTTGTTTGTTAAAATGCTATACAAAATTGTGAATGGATCGATTCAAAAGCATGGGACGAGCAAACAGGCTTTTGGTATACGAAATTAGAGTAGTGGAAATTGTGTCTATTTGTTTGCTTGTAGTTTATACGCGGGCGTGTCAGAGCCAAGTGGGCTCGGTGCATGAGTGTGCAAACTAATTTCCTACATGCTTGAGTGAGTGATACTCATGGCTTTGAGATCTGACTTCTAACAGGGTTAAAGTACTCTCACCAAAGATTCTATGGCAATACTGAAGCGCACAAGCCAATTAGTGCAAGAGTTTACGAAATAAACAATCACAAATGATTAATATAAAAATATTTTATTGAATGTTTGGAAAATAACAACAAAACCAAAGAACATGATCAGAACAGGCTCTGATTGTTCAAAAGACCAAAAACAACAAGAAAAATAACAAAAAGGGCAGACCTATTTACTATGGATGCTACGGACGCATTAACAAGAACGCAGGGATTTGAATGCTGTATTGTTAGCCTTGAATTCCTTAGGCATTATTGATATTTGTTTTGATGATGTCAAATCTATTGATAATAGCATGTTTTGTAATTATTCTATTCTAAGCTATTATCAAGTCATTTTCATTGTGCTAATCTCTTGATATAGATCTTAAATGTTCTAACTTTGTTTGAGTTCATGAGATAACATATGGTGATGCCCAAGAGTAATGGAGCTCAACAAGGATTAAGCTTGAAGACTTGAAGACTTCAATTATACTTTAGGATCCTTGTTCTTACACTTTAAAATACTCTCAAGGACCTAAACATGCTTAGACCACTTAATTAAATTCATTTCACAAAAGTTTTCAAGTGGCTAAGTCAAAACAAAGACCCTTGTGCAGAGACGACATCTTTAAAGCCAAACCTGATCTAGTTGGTAAGGAACTAGATGTTCAGTTATATATGTTTGGAAAGGTATTTGAATCTAGTTTCCACATCTTCAAATGGATTGCAAAAATGAGTTTTGGAGAGGGAGTTATGGCCGTTTTAGTGAATATGTGTCAGTCTGCCAAAAACCAGCAGAAAACTAGTCGACTGATTTTTGAAGGGTCCAGTCGACCGAAGGTAATGTTCAGTCGACTGGAGCACTGTTCAGTCAACTGGAATTGTCACAGAATGCCTCTTCTCTATTATAAACTTTCCAGTCAATCGAACCTTCGATCCAGTCGACTGAAACGCGCAGAATGCAGTAACGACTAGTTTTCTAAACTCTCCAAAAATTGTTTTTACTCCCCCCAACCACTCCCAACGGCTATAATCTTTCAAAAGCTGTATATAGGGATGTTTTTAAGGGTTATAAACAAGTAAAAACATTAACAAAATCATTCAAACATCTTGTTTAATATCATTCACAATTGAGCCCTAGTTTGAGTGAAAAATCAATTTACTCTAGATTTTAATTGTATGTCTTTGAGAGTAAATTGTAGTGAGCTTTTATTTGTATCATCCACTCACTAAGGAGTTATTGTGTGAGCTATCATTGTATTATCCACTATAGAGAAAGAGTTGTCATTTGTATCCAATTTATTTGTAAAGAGAGAGGGTTAGTAACCCTTGTGTGCAAAGAAGTGGTGCTCTTCTTTGGAAAAGATTGAAGGCTCTTGTAACGGTTTGGTCTACACCCGTGAAATAGATCGAGTAAAGGAATCCTCAAGAGGTGTTCTTGAGGGGTGGACGTAGGCCGTGGTGTGCGAATTGCCGAACCACTTGAAAACTTGGTTTGTAAGTGTCTCTTCCCTTCTCTTTTTACATAATTGTTTATGATAATTTGTAATTAAGTTTTAAAAAATGTTTATTTTCCGCTAAAACCTTATTCAACCCCCCTCTAAGGTTTCCATTTCGGGCCAACATTTGGTATCAGAGCTTCGGCTCTTCTAATTTCAAAAGTTTTTGAAAATTTTGAGTTAAGATCCAATTGGAAACCAACACTTCTCGAATCTCTTATAGTGAGGGTCAATCGGCAAATAGACCACCTTGTTTTAATGGATCAAATTATGTTTATTGGAAAAATAGAATGAGAATCTATATGATTTCTCAAGATTTTGATTTATGACAAATAGTGGTCAAAGGCCCTCATCTTCCTACATAAATTTTAAATGATATTTCTATTTCAAAAATGGAAGATGAGTATAATGATGTTGATAAGAAACTCATTAAAATGAATGCAATGGCAATAAATTTATTATATTGCAGTTTAGACCCAAATGAATGCAATAGAATTTCATCTTGCGAATCCGCAAAAGAAATTTGGGATAAACTTGAAGTGACTCATGAGGGAATAAGCCAAGTCAAAAAGTCAAAAAGTCAAAAATTAATTTGCTTGTTTAATCTTATGAAATGTTCAAAATGTTGCCTTTTGAATCTATTGGTGATATGTCTACCCGTTTTACAACTATAATCAATAGCTTAAAAAATCTTGGTAAAGTTTATGTTAATGAAGAAATTATCGAGAAAATTCTTAGGATTTTACCAAAACAATGGCAACCGAAGGTCACGGCTATCCGGAAAGCGAAAGATTAGACAAACTTGTCAATTGAACAACTCATGGGATCTCTCATTACCCATGAAATGGAGTTAGCCGTGTTTGTCGAAGAAGACAAGAAAAAGGAGATCAAAAGAGGAGACATGGCCTTGAAGTCTTCAAGCTCAAAGAAAAAAGGGAAAGGTTCATGAGAGTGAAGAAGATGAGGATATGGCTTTGATCACTCAAAAATTTGTTATTTAACATTTATATGATATGTCCATAGAATTAAAGTTGAGAAGGTATGTACTTAAAGAGTTAAGGAACAAGACCATATATTTCTCAGTTGCTTTATTCTAAAATTGTTCTTAGTCGTAGGATTATTAAATTGGGCATTTGATAATCCGGTTAGACTAACATGTGCCATGTTTATTTTATATGATAAAATATGACTAGTCTTAAGTCATCAGTGTGGGGACACTAGAGCAGACATATGGGTGCTTGTTATAGAACAAGTTCACTGAACATGATCAACTATTAGGAAAATCCAAATGGAGTTTTATTTATCTATCAATGGATTGTTCTTAGTTACAGTGGTACAAGTAATCCTTAGACCTGAGACATTACTGTTGTCTTGTGTATGAGTTATTATGCTTTAACGTACACGGTGTTTATGTTTTAATCAAAGGCATATTCATGTACTGTTGGGTATAGTAAGTTATACATGGAGACATGTGAATGTACAACAAGGAATCTATCACTCTCAAGTGTGAGAGTGAATGTCCTATGTGATCTTCTATGATATATCTCAAACAAAGCTCCCTGGCCAGGGCAGGGTGAGAATTAGAAAGAGTTTTCTAATTTCACCAAATAGAGAAATATCAATTAGTTCGAGAACATATAATTAAATCTGGGTTTGATAATATGTCCATTACCCAAGAGATTTAATTGGGACATTGTTTGATAGAAGGATTGAATTGTATGGTAAATGTTAACGGAAAGGTTCACTATTTTTTCAGACTGTCTGGGGTGTGTCATGATATACTGCTAGGTGTCACTCATGACTAGTGGAAGCCCAGAAATAATAAATATTAATATTAATTATTTCAGCAAGGGAGAATTAGAAGATGTTCTAATTTAAATTAATTAGAAAGGGGTTCTAATTGTAATACTTTAAAGTATTAGTACCTACTACCAGATTAGTATGAACCTAAGGGGTCACACACAAAAGAGCAATGTGTAATTGGAAGAAGATGTGAGGGTCTACTTGATATTAAGTTGTTAATATGGAAGTAGTATAATAATACTATTAGTTTACATTTGATTTAGGAAAGTCTTCTAATCAAATATAGTTTCCTAATTAGATTAGGAAAGGGACTTATAGCATTATTATATATATATATGAGGCATGGAAAATAATAATGTAGCTAGCACATATAAGTTTTTCCCAACTAAAAACTCCTCCCCTAACATATCCGTACAGTCATATATATATATATATTGTGACATTGTTTATTGTTCTTCAATTTTGTTGAAGAAAATTAAAAGCTTCTTCCAATTCGTGATTTGCTCGTGTGGATACTTTTAGAGATCGGACGCTTGGACGATTTGGTGAACTGTTCGTGGGACGAATCAGATTCAATATTTTGTAAAGCACGCTTCAAGGGTAACTATTCGATTAACCCCCTATGGATGTTGTATGTATTTTGTATATATCATAGACTTGATCATGGGTTTTAGGAAACCATTAAATTTTTGTTTTCCGCTGCGCGATCCTTTAAGGGTTCCACATGGTTTTCTTTCATAAAAAATGTAAGAAGAAGGCAATGAAGGCCACTCAAAGTAGCTCCGAGAGTGAATTATCCGGCGACGACTCAAATGAAGATGAGATCGTCAACCTTTGCCTCATGGTAATAGAAAATGGGGTAACCTCTACTTCTTGCTCTTTCAATGACTCTAATGATTTTATTGAATTTCAAAATGTTGAGTCAAGTTCTATGGAAACAAAAGTTCAAGAAGGTTATTCCATTAGTACTCCTCCATTGTTGAAAGATCATAAGTATGATCATTGGAAGAGGAGAGTAGAAATTTATTTTATATCACTTTACATAAATCTTTGGAACATTGTCAAAAATGGTTTTTCTCCCAAACCAAAGATTAGGTAGAATGAAAGTGATCAAAATAACTTTCTATTGAATCTTAGAGCCATTAAAATTCTATATAATTCTGTAGATGATATTTCATATAATAGAATTCTTTTATGCTATAATGCAAATGAAATTTGGTTATGCTTAGAAAATTTTCATAGTACTAAAACCAAATTTGTGAATAGGAAAGAGTGTGCCTATTTGCAAATGAAGATGATGAGAATGAGAAAATGGCAAAAGAGGCCACTTGGGATGATGATGACTCATGTGGTGCACAAGAGAATTTGGTAAACTCTAATCCTGCATATATTGTTGAATCTCCTAACTATAATGAGTTTTAATATGTATTTGAGGAGTTACATGAGGAATTAGAGAATTTGGGATCTAAATATATAACTATTAAAAAGAACTTTTCCAACTTTCAAATGAGTTAAATACTTTAAAATCCCAAAATGAATCTTTGAAGATTGAAAATAAAAAACATGTTTCAAGAGCACAATCTTAAAATGAGCTTGAAAAAGAAAATTGGGAGTTGAGAAAGAAATTAGAAGTTTTAAAATCTCAAAATGAAATTTTGATAAAAGACAAACTTTTTTCAATCAATCAACCTTCAAGTGTATCTATTGAAAAAGAAAAGGATGAATTGAGAAAGGAGGTGGATGATTTGACAAAAACTTTGGGAAAATTCACACAAGGTGAACAAAATTTGAATATGCTTTTGGGAAAGCAAAATTGTGTTTTTGAAAAAGTCGGTTTGGAATTTAATCCCCACATACAAGGAAAAGAAGTACAAAAACTTCTTGTAAAGTCCACACCTTCTACTTCAAACTCTCAAAATTCTTACAAGAATTTCTTTGTTAAAGCATCAATCTCAAATGAGACCCTTCCCTATGTAACTTGTCATTATTGCATGAAAAAGGGGCATGTTAATTATAAATGTTCATTTCAAAAGAAAATTAATATGGTTTGGGTTGTGAAGGGATCCCCTCCTACCTCCTTGGCAAATGTGGCATCCAAGAGGTGCTTGGACAATGGTTAAATCTTTCACCTTAAGCCTAGTAGGAGTAGGATAGATTAATTTGTTTTGATATTCCTCTTGATTTTGATAGCATGCTAATCTTGTTTGATTTATCAAGATATTTTGTTTTCATGTTCATAGCTAACCCATCCTCCTAAGGAGATAAAGCATAATTTTGATCTTAAATTGGTATCCATTCATATATGCATATGTTGAGGGGGAAAATTTTACTATCTTCACTTTAGTTTATTTGGTATCATATTTGGTTTTTAGTTGTTTTTGGTATCTTATTGTCTCCATGAAATGTTTTCTTATCTTGAGGGGGAACTATTAGTTCAAACCCTCAATCTTTTTGTTGTTGTCAAAAAGGGGGAAATGATATAGAGATATGAAAATAATAGAGATTGTTAGAAAGTTGTCATTTTTGGATTCATGCTTTGCATATCTTGTTACTTTGCATGATAACATGAAAATGACTCTTATTGGACTTTAATTGCTATATCTCTATTGCATGTTTTGACATCATTAAAAATGGGAAAATTATTAGCCTTGAATTCCTTTAAGACATTATTGATATTTGTTTTGATGATGACAAATCTACTGATAATAGCATGTTTTGTAATTGTTCTATTCTAAGCTATTATCAAGTCATTTTCATTGTGTTAATCTCTTGATAGAGATCTTAAATATTCTAACTTTGTTTGAGTTCATGAGATAGCATATGGTGATGCCCAAGAGTGATAGAGCTCAACAAGGATTAAGCTTGAAAATTTGAAGATTTTTCTATCATTGGTTGAAGATTAGGATTTACTTGTAAGCATTTTGATCAATCACTCATAGGAGCTCAAGTAACTTTAATTATACTTTAGGATCCTTATTCTTACACTTTAAAATACTCTCAAGGACTTAAACATACTTAGACCACTCAATTAAATTCATTTCACAAAAGTTTTCAAGTGGCTAAGTCAAAATATAGACCCTTGCTCAGATACGTCATATTTAAAGCCAAACCTGGTTTAATTGGTAAGGAACTAGATGTTAAATTTTATATGTTTGGAAAGGTATTTGAATCTAGTTTCTGAATCTTCAAACGGATCGCAAAAACGAGTTTTGTAGAGGGAGTTATGGCCGTTTTAGTGAAGATGTGCCAGTTTGCCAAAAATCAGCAGAAAACCAGTCGACTGATTTTTGAAGGGTCCAGTCGACCGAAGGTAATGTTCAGTCGACTGGAGCACTATTCAGTCGACTGGAATTGTCACAGAATGCCTCTTCTCTGTTATAAACTTTCCAGTCGACCGAACCTTCGATCCAGTCGACTGAAACGTGCAGAATGCACCAACGGCTAGTTTTCTAAACTCTCTAAAAATTGATTTTACTCCCCCTAACCACTCCCAACGGCTATAATCTTTCAAAAGCTATATATAGGGATGTTTTTAAGGGTTATAAACAAGTAAAAACATTAACAAAATCTTTCAAACATCTTGTTTAATCATCATTCACAATAGAGCCCTAGTTTGAGTGAAAAATCAATTTGCTCTACATTTTAATTGTATTTCTTTGAGAGTAAATTATAGTGAGCTTTTATTTGTATTATCCACTCACTAAGGAGTTATTGTGTGAGCTATCATTGTATTATCCACTCTAGAGAGAGAGTTATCATTTGTACCCAATTTATTTGTAAAAAAAAGTGAGGGTTAGTAACCCTTGTATGCAAAGAAGAGGTGTTCTTCTTTGGAAGAGATTGAAGGCTCTTGTAACGGTTTGGTCTACACCCGTAAAGTAGATCGAGTAAAGGAATCCTCAAGAGGTGTTCTTGAGGGGTGGACGTAGTCCGCGGTGTATGGATTGCCGAACCACTTGAAAACTCGGTTTGTAAGTGTCTCTTCCATTCTCTCTTTACATAATTGTTTATGATTGTGTTTAATTTGTAATTAAGTTTTTAAAAAGGTTTATTTTCCACTAAAACCTTATTCACCCCCCTCCCCCCTCTAAGGTTTCCATTTCGGGCCAACATGTATGAGTGCTATTTCGAGAATGACGCGGAGTCCGTTTGCAACTTGGCCAGCCTGCTGATTTATAGCGGCCTTAGAGAAATCCTGATATGGTAAGGACTCCTTGACTTGTGCTCACAGCAAAGTATAAATTGCAGAATCCTTCCTTAATCCAACACTTTCCTCATCCTCATCTTGATAGAGTCAAATCCCATAATCATCGGGATTAGCCTTCCATATCTAGTTGGACGTGATCAGATTTCATTCCAAAACAGACTCTGACTCCTTAATATCAGGGCAACGTCATTATGATAGCTAAAGACGGAACCACCTACTCCCCTTACCCATTGGGCTCAAATAAACATACTTTTAGCTTCATCGGGCTGATGTTCTTCCACTTATCACTGTCTTTAACGCCTACGAGCCCAATGATGGCCACATGTACGTTTCTGACCAATTGGACTTTACCACAGGTCTTTATCATTTCTTTCAAATACGGTGCCCGATTGCTGAGTATGCTTCTTCATCACCAATCGGGCTCCGCCAGAAACAAGCCTACGCCTCTCAGGCCTAAACCACATGATGTCTCTCTCTTGAGCCCGATTACTCTTCACAGTCTTGGGTCGGCCATTCCAGAACAAGGCCTGGGCCGATTATCCTCAGGCTTGTTCAACAATGCTCTTGGTCTCAAAAGCCTTAGGCGATTTTTGGGTGCAAGCAATTGCCCCCAAAAGGTCATATCAAACATCCTGCCCTTGATTGATGTGATGTTTTGAATTTGAAACTGCCACATGTCCAGCATGCAGAGGTTGTCAGATCTTAAGAATCCCACTAGTCACTCCTCATTAAATGCTCCAACGTATAAAATTAAAGGATTTTCAAAATCATTTCTCTCTCTCTCTCTCTCTCTCTCTCTCTCTCTCTCAGCTTCTCAGAGCTTCTTTCTCTAGAAGCTCCATCTTTTCCGGTGAGTAAAGTCTCCTTCTATTACCCACATCAATGGCTCCCAAAACTACTCCGACAACCTCATCCAAAGCCAAGAAGTCTTTTTTGGAGGCTCCTCCTCCACAGAACCAGTGCAAAGAAGTGAGTCAATTGGCCAAGACTCATACATCGGAGATTTCCACGGACTGCTTTGTCACCTGCGCCACTCATGACGGAATTCTAGCGGCTCTTAGTCTCGGCATGGTGTTTCGCAGTGATCCTCCTGCTGCCTTCAACCTCTATTTTCCTCTAATGGCAAATGAGTCCTTTTTCCAACTCCCAACCCACTAGAGTAAAGCCTGGTCTGCTACTCATCTAATTAGGGGGTGTCCTACACCTGCTGCGGACTGGGACAAGTGGGTGGCAAGGGTATCGGCCTCTAAGGCAGAAATTTGGAAGTGCACAGGTATCTATGACGCTATCCTACTTAGTTAGTCTAAGCTAGTGATAGACCGACCCCTTTTCTTCTCAACCCTTCTGTTCTGGTCATCCTCGTGCAATGGATTCCTTTTTTCGCTGTGGCCCAATGGGGCCAACTGTCAAGGACATTAGCTACTTACTCGGGCTTCATCCTCATGGATAGGAGATTATTCCAGGGCTCGATGTTGGAGCGGCCAGCTTCTCCTATCCCCAACAAGAATCTGTCAGGGATGGGGCCGTGTCCTATAAGCCGATCATAGCCTACGAAGGTTTCTTGGCTACTTCTATGGACAAAGAGGGGACCGAAGTGAGCGATGCCGAGCACACCGCCTTTCTCATGTACTGGTGGAACAAGTATCTCTTTTGCTCGGCCAATCAGGCCATTACCAAAGAGTACACCACCCTTGCCCTGGCCTTGGCATCTGGTAGGTCTCTATCATTGGCCACTCTTGTCTCGGCGCACCTAGTTGGAAGTATGACCAATTTCATCCACTCGGGCTTTAGCTCCGGTGGAAGCCCGATATGGGTACTACAACTTTAGCTGTATTCTTATTTTCCAAAATTCCAACCAGCTGCCCGTCAGCTGGTCGATATTCCCATCTTCAATATCCAATACATGGACGTTATGCCTACTTTTCATTCTTTTGAGGAATGCTTCACCTTTTTCTACAAAGGATGCTCCTCTCCGGCTCTTCATCTCTTCACTCCTTTCTTCTTTCTTTAGTTTCGTTCTTTCCTTTAACTCTCTAACAACCCTGCCAATTGGGGCTCGGGCACTCAAACCAACTACAAGGAAATTTTCTCTAGCTACTTGGGGGCTAGAGACATTATATTTAGCCCGGGCATCCCTTCCAATAACAACAAATGTGGGGCAGAGTATTATTTTTGCTCCTCTCTACGCCTATCATTTTGGGCTTTCTCAAATGGAGACCGTTCCGTCGGCCATAACTGTGAATGTCGATTGGGTAAAACGCGGCCTCATTGTGAACGACAGTCAAGTGAAGAAGATCAAGGAGCGTTTGGACAGGTTGAAAGCGGCTTTCATCTTCAAGCCATTCTTAGCCTGACCGGTCGTGTTTAGAGAGTATGAAAAATGGTGGTCTGACTGGGCTACCCAAATATTCAGGAGTGCTGCCTCTGAGGTACTTCTTCAATTTACCACCTCATTAGCCGTTGAGGTCGATCTACCTGTAGTTGCCCCTATGGTAACCCACAAGAAGCAGGTAGCGAAGAGACCAGCTCCCAAGAAGGCACCCAGCCAGGGGCTATCCAATAAGAAGAAACAGGCTGCAACCCCATCCACTCACGTATTATTCTACTATTCTTTACTACGTGTTTGCCCGATTTACCATTTTCTTATTCATGACCGCCTTTTGTTCCATTTTAGCTTATAGACGAGGGATCCGAAAAGGAGATATTGCCTCCTGGGCAACAAACACAACCAGCCCAACCCCCAACTGCCCGTTAGGGAGCTACGCTGCCTCCTATTCCAACTTCTCCTGAACGAGCATCTGCAATGCTTGAACAAATTGAAGTGAGGGTAGTCCCTATCCGGGTTGTACAACCTTTAACTCCTTCTGACGGAGATGACAATGTTGATCTTACTGGTGGCTCTATTGCCCTAGAATAAGTGGTTCTCTCCTCCAACTGTGAGGAAGTGCCTGATGACTCCGCCTTGTTAGAGACGGCCGTAGAGGAGATAGAACAAATGGTCCAATAGGCAGAACAGCAGGCCGGAGATATTATGACGAATCAAGCTGATCCCATTGTGGCAACGGGGTTGGCCACAGGGACTATAGAAGAGACGATCACAGTGGATCAGGTTTCCTCTAACCTTCCTGAGGATCCAGCCCCACATGGCGGAGAATAGGCTCCACTAGTTGCTACTCCAAAAACTACTGATGATGCTCAACCCAGTGCAGGTATGGGCATTAGAGCTTTAATTGAGGAAATTGTTATGGCACCTCCTTCTATGCCAAGCCAGCAATCATCCCATCCTTTTACTTCATAGCCAAGCAGCGAGGTCATTGCTCCACAAGACGCATCAGCTTCCACATCCATGCCCGCCCAGGTATTTAACTTTACGTTTGGCCATGCTTCTTTTGCCTTTTGCTAGTATTAACCTTCCCCCTCCAGCTTGCTGCAGTCCAAGGACCTCATTCTCGGACTTACTTTCCACGGGCTGAGCAGTCTCCCACCAACTACCGAGGTCGATACTGCCTTAGCTACCCTTGTTAATTACTCTTCGCTCTCCATCGGGCAGCTTGCTCTGATTCTGGAGATCTAAGAACGGCTACCAGGCTGCCGTATCTTGGATTGATCAGCCTCCACTATTGAAGCTGAGGCCGAAGCTCATCTCAATGCCCGACAGAAGACAATGTAGTTTCTGCAGTCTACCAAGACAAAATATGAAGCTGGGAAATTTACTCGGGCTCAAATAGTTGCCTGAGATGCCTGGCTTCAGGTCCGTATTGCCTCTCTCAAGGCACAACTGGAGAAGTACGAAGCAGAAGTCATCACCAATGATGCAGCCTTGGCAAAGGTAGATGAGGCCTTAGCCCAGCTTGGTGGAGATGCGTAAAAATACAGTGATCAATTACAAGCGAACACTCCTACCGCTCGCATATGGTCTCAAAGACTCAACAAAGCTAAACAAGACCGGGCTGGAGCTGAGAGGACATGGGAGGCGTGCGAAACTTATAAATTTTGAATTGGCCTAGAGGCCGATTTTTTATCTCCTGTACATGTATATATTTATTTTGATTTTATTATTATTTATTTATGCACCTTTTAAGTAAGATGTGCTCAGCTTTTTAATGCAATTGACTTTTGATCACTTGAGCTCGTAATTAGTGAGTAGTTCATGTTCTTACCCAGGATTTGGTTTGTATTCCAAATCAACAGTCTCCCATAAAGTAGGATAATATGACTTTAAATACTGACCGTTTATTTGCCTTGCATGAACCGTTCCATCCATATCGCGCAGCCTATATACTCCACCCTTCTTGACTTGGTGGATGATCAAGGGACCTTCCCAATTGATTGAGCACTTGCCATAATAGTTGTCCTTGTCTCCAATAGGCAAAACGACCTTCCAAACCAAGTCCTCTGAGCAGAAGGACTTCTCTCTCACTCGTTTGTTGTATGCTCGGGCAGCCTGCTACTTTTGTACTTTTAATGAGTCCAAGGCTGCCAACCTTGTTTCATCAAGTCCCTCTAACTCAGCTATTATAGCTTCAGTGTATTCAGCGGGCTCAAGCTAATTTTGCAATGCCCTTCTAACTGATCAGACTTTGACTTCCATAGGTAGCATAGCATCATGGCCATAGGTTAGCATAAATAGTGTAACTCCAATGCTAGACCTCTTAGATGTCCGATAGGCCCAGAGTGCTTCGGACAATAGCTTGTCCCATTTCCTTGAGTTTTCATTTATCATTTTCTCTATGATCCCCTTGAGGATCTTATTGGTTGACTCGGCCTGCTCGTTATCCTGAGCATAGTATGGAGTGGAGTTGAGAATGGTAATCTCTCTAGTTTTTGTGAAGGCTGTGGTCTTTATTCCTGTAAACACAGACCCTTGATCGACCGTTATTGTTTCTGGCAGGCCGAACTAGTGTATTATGTGCTCTTCAATGAACTTAATCATAGTGGGCTGAGTCACCACCATGCACGGTATAGCTTCAGCCCACTTCGTAAAGTAATTCGTATCCACTATAATGAAACAATGCTGGCCCGATGATGGTGGGAGTACTTTGCCAATCAAATCCATGGCCCATTCTCTGAACGGCCATGGCTTTATAATGGGTTAGAGCTCCTTGGTTAGCACCCGTTGAACCGGGCCATGCTTTTGGCAAGCTTGGTAGCCCTTGGCATAACTGATGCAATCCTTTAAAATGCCTGGCCAATAATAGTTGTACCTTCGTAATAGCCATTTCATCTTGGTACCGACCTGATGAGCTCCACAGATCCCTTCATGGACTTCGGCCATGACCTGCATGACCTATTTTTTGGCTAAATATATTAGGATCACGTCATCGCCGATGGGCTTCTTGAATAATTCTATATCAAGCACCACAAATCGGACTGCGAACAATTTGACCTTTTGGTCTACCCTAACATTTGATTGTTTTAAGTATTCGATGATAGGGATTCTCCAATCATCGTCATCCATTAAGACCGAATTGGTGGTGGTATACCAGCCTCTCTTTGCCACTGATGGTAATGATTGGACTTGTATCGTGACAGTTTAATTTTCCACTTCTTTTAGCGGAGGTGAAGCTAATCCTGTTTTGGCCAGCTTGTCAGCCTCGGTGTTCATAGACCGGAGTATATAACTCACACTTATATCATCGAATGAATCCATAAGTTGAGTGGCAATTGAGTGAAACGGACAGAGTTCCTAGCTTTTTATCTGAAATTCCCCTGATATTTGTCCAATTACCAGCCCTGAGTCCCCTTTTATGTGCACGGACGATGCCCCCACTTCAAGGAGTATCTCTAGTTAGATTATCAATGCTTCATATTCGGCCTGGTTAGTACATTTAAAATCGAGCCGAAATGACATCTTTATCTTTTTATTCTTAGGTGATACAATGACCACCCCTCCCCCAGTACCTTCTGCATTTTTAGACCCATCAAAGATTAACGTCCATGGAACTAAGGACGTGCTTAATATTTTAGGTACTGGTGATAGATCTCCCAGATCAGTACGGTCTGGGTGATAGGCCAGAAAATTAGCTATGGCTTGGCCCTTGATCGATTGTTGTGATCGGTACTAGATAGCAAACTCCATCAATGCCAAGGTCCATTTTCTAATTCGGCCACGCATTATGGGTCTTGATAGCATATACTTAATCACATCTGTTTGACATATAATATAAGTGGAAACAGGGAGCATATATGTTCTTAATTTTTGTGATGAAAATTACAATGCCAAGCATAACTTCTCAATCGGCGCATAGCGCTGCTCGATTGGAGTCAAGACTCTACTTAAGTAATAAATGGCCTACTCATTATCCTGAGCTAACATGCTTCCTATAGAGCAATCGGAGGCCGATATGTACAACTTAAGACACCTACCCTTCGTAGGTAGCATCAACACTAGGGGGTTGACAAGTATTGTTTAATTCCCTCAAAGGCCTGCTGGTGGCTGTCTTCCCACTTAAACTCTTCATCAGTCTTGATCTTTAGCAGTGGGCTCCAAACCTGAGTCTTTCCCGCACAGTTGGAGATAAATCTCCTAAGGAAATTAATCTGCCGAGCAGCCTTTGCAACTTCTTCTTGTTGGCTAGGGGCCTTGCTCCTTGAATGGTCTGAGCCTTGTTCTTGTCAAACTCTATACCTCTTTAGTGCACCAGGAAACCCAAGAAGTTTCCTACTAAAACGCCGAATGCGCACTTAAACAGATTCATCTTTAGCCTGTGAGCCCGCATTCTTTCGAATGCTTTCTTAAGGTCGACCAAATGTTCGGCGTTGCTTCCAGACTTAACCACCACATCATCAATGTATACCTCCATGAATCGCCCAATCATGTCATGAAAGATTGAGTTTATTGCCCGTTGATAGGTGGCTTCTGCATTCTTCAGTCCAAAGGGCATCACAACCCACTCAAAGGTTCCAATCGCCCCTGGGCACCGAAAAACTGTCTTTAGGACATCTTCTTCGGCGATGTAAATTTGGTTGTACCCCGAATGCCCGTCCATAAAGGACAAGATTTTGTGTTTGGCGGTCGAATCAATCAGCTGATCGGCCATGAGCATTGGGTATTCGTCCTTTGGGGTAGCCAGGTATAGATTTCAGAAATCAATGCAGACTCTAAGCTTCCCATTCTTCTTTACTACTGGGACTACATTCGATACTCATTCTACATACCTTGCAGTCTGAATGAAGCCAGCCCCAAGGAGACGTTCTATTTCTTCCTTTACTTTTAGTGTCACCTCTGGAGAAATGCGTCTAGGTAGCTGTTTGGAGGGTCTAAACCCCGATTTGATTGGTAATTGGTGTTCTACAAGTTCCCTAGATAGCCCTGGCATCTCATCATAGTCCTAAGCAAAACAGTCTTTATACCTATGCAAAGGTGCTATTACCTCGGCCTGAAACTATGGTTCTAGCATTTGACTTACATAAGTTGGCTTATGCTCTCCTGCATCTCCCAAGTTGCTTCTAAAAGGGGATCTTGAACATCGGCCTTCATATCGTCAAGCTTTGCTGTGGCCGTTTCTAATTCCTCCATCTGAATCTCCTCCTCTTTTGGCAGTTCTTCCTCATAGATACAATCGGCCAGGTTTACCCCATAATCGGTTGGGCCGATCTCTAGTCTCCTATCGGCCAGATATGTACACCATCTGGCCATACTGGCCTTTAGGGCCAGCTGTCTTTGGACTTCAGTCGGTTATAGATTCATTGAAAAAGTCTTGTTCATTGATCTCAATCGGCCTTAACTCTTCAGTCTGATTGGGATTGTGGTAATATGACTGTAAATCCAGTGGAGCTCCCTTACGGAATGTGGCTTCATTTGGTTTTCCCAACTTGTCACATCCTAATAGCTTGACAGGCCCGATGTCGTCTTCATATAGAACTACATCGGCCGTTTGCACTCATACTAAGAACGATCTCGTATCAGCCCCTACTACTTCAACCTCATCTCCTCTCTAGAAAATTAGCAATTGATGGAGGGTAGAAGGGATACAATAGTTAGGATAAATCTAGTCTCATATGCGGCCGATGTCTCCATGACCGTCTTGCTTCTAACCATTAGGTCCAAAAGAAGGATACCTTTTGTCCTTGAAGGTGTCCATGTGAAGCTCTGGACGTTCATTTCGGTCAGAATCAACTCCGACCAAGATTTTTGGAGAACCCTTAGCATGATCTGGGGCATGATGTTAATAGTAGGTCCTCCATTAACGAGAATTCTGTTTATCGAGACTCCTTTAATATGTCCTTTGACATACAGAGGCTTCAAGTGCTGAGATATCTGATAGGTAGGTTTTTCAAAAACCACCTTGACAGGTCCTGCTGATCCTTGTCCCTCTTCAGCTTATCGTCCTTTCAGCCTTAAAATGGTGATCTTAGGCCGATCGGATTGCTGATCGGTGGTGTCCACATTTTTACTTGTGGCTTCCACCACATCGGGATTAACATTTTCTCCTCCATTCCAAAACAACTCCTCTATATCTGCTGTCTCTTTAACTTGGTCTTCTACCACATCACCTTCTATGGTCGCTAGTTGATCTGGCTTGGCCATAGAAGACATGGGCAGAGTGAATACCATATTTGTAGACAGTTCCTTTGGAATAGTCCCGAATTGAATCATTGAGTTGTCCGAATCTGAAAAGTCATTGGTCTCCTCAGTCTTCTCAATCTTACAGTGTTCTGGGGTCTGTGCAACTTCTTTATTCTCGTCGGCCTTATTTTGCTCCATTGTCTGATGTACCAGGAAGTTTGGTACGTAGGGCCGTAGAATCCTTGGTGGATTATAAGCCTGATCTTCCCAATACTGTTGTTCTCTTTCAGCCTGCCGTGCCTGTTGGTATCTCCTTTTTTGGGACTTGCTATACTTGGGCTACGTTGGGAACTTGGGATGCTCAGCTCGATACCATTTTTTTTTCATTCACCTTTGGTGGTACTACCATCCTTGGACGTATGTCCGCGGCTGGGCCCTTTTCCGGTACATTTGGTTTGGACAACATCTGATTATGCCTTATCCCCAACTGGCTTGAATTTCTTAAGCCAGTTTGTATTGTTGGCGACGATTTTGGTTGCCATTCGGGCTTAAATTGTCTTTGCCTGGGCAACGTAAGCCTTTTGTGCACTGACCTTCTCGGACTGCGCTCGCGGTGCTCATTCACCCTCGGCCTCTTGCTCGGGCTCGAGGTCTCTTTCTTGATATCATCCTTACAACTTAGGCAGAGGCCTTGTTCTACCAGATCCAACTGTTGTCGTAGATTAGCGATCAAGCTATCTGTATTTAACTAGGCCATTTCAATCTCGGCCTTGCGTTCTGCTTGCTTCCTCTCCTGATAAGTCCTCTGGAGTTCATGAATTGTTACTTTCGATCCCTCTGTGGCCGAAGTGGCAGTTTGTTTCCCTTCCCTTTGTTGTGGCCTTTTTTCCTTCTCGGTCAGGTTAATCTTTGGTCTGGGCCTTATCAGCTTGGTCAGATCGGGCACTACTATGTTAGCGCTGATAATCTGAGGAACTGGATTTGTATCAACTCGGCCATGTCCATTTTTGCTTCGAGGTCACAATCCGCTAGATGGACCTCGTAATTTGGATTCTTATAGTATGTACCCTTGGATGAGTTTTCTTCTCTTGTTTATCCAAAAGGATACGCTCATAGCGAGCTACCCTCTTGCGAAGCTCAAAGGACATCCCTCCCATAGCCATCTTAACATATTCTTCCTCGGGCCAAATGGCTTTACACCTATAGTTAGCCTTCTTGAAACGAGCTATATAGGTCTCCACTGTCTCCCCTACCAGTTAGAGCATCCTAGATAAGTCTGCCAATGATGTCTCGGGTTTAGTCCTATTGAACTGGCCATGAAACAATTCTTCTATCTCGTGCCAGTCTCGCACGGAATTAGCGGGAAGATTAACATACCATAAGAAAGCTATCCCTGTGAGGGAATTTGGGAACAACCTTAATTTCAGTGGATCATTACTACCCACATGACCGCATTGCACTATGAAACGGCCTATGTGCTCCACAGAGGACTGTTCACTCTCCCCAGAGAACAAGGTAAAGTTTGGTACCTTGTACCCTTGAGGGAAAGTGACTTAGTCCATTTCAAGAGGATATGGCCATCTATACGTCTGCCTTTCCATGCTTCTCATGAATGGGCCATACTCTTCGTGTATGGCTGCCACCAATTCCTCCTTGTTGATAGGTTGTGGGATAACGGGCTGCGCTACTACCATAGGGTGGGGGGTACTATTGGAGGTGGTATTTGGTGTTGGTTGTTATTAGCCTGGTGAGGCCAAAAAACATCATTAGCTCTTTGCCCCCCATTAGCGTGGGCAGGGGGACCAGTATGACCAATTATTCTGTGTCACGGCCTAAAGGTTGAATGAACACTAGTGAATCCGATCCACTGGGATCGGTGACCACCACCCTATCTGATCCTCCTGCTGGTGGATTAAGCTGCTTATTCTGCCCGTTCTGATCTCTGAGGTTTGGACAAACGTAAGCGGGCTCTTTCTTCATATCGACCCAACTAGAGGTGCTGATTTTTTTCCTGGGGGCGTTCAGGGGTTAATTTATTTATTAGAGCTGAGATGGTTTTTGATAGGCCTGAGATTTCTGAGGTCAAGCCATCTATCTTAGCATGTGTTTGCCCTAGTAGACGTAATCAGGTCGATCTGACCATGATGTACCTCGGTCGTTTGGCCGGCTAGCCCCTTAAAGTTGTCCATTGATCCTTATAAGGCATTGTAATCTTGCCTCATAGGCTCAACGTTCAGCCTCATGAACTCTGACAGTGCTTCCAGCGTTACAACACTATATTGTGGAGAGCGGCCAGTGCTCTTTTCAGTGGATGGGTCAATGGCCGGATCATCCTGTTCGTTTTTCCCATTCTTTTGATCTTTCTTTGGAGGCATGTCTTAGCACTATGGGTGCCACCGGGCGTGCCAAAATGTTTGCTTGTAGTTTATATGCGGGCGTGCTAGAGCCAAACAGGCTCGATGTGTGTGCAAACTAATTTCCTATGTGCTTGAATGAGTGATACCCAAGGCTTTGAGATCTGACTTCTAATTGGGTGATTGTGTGTGGTGAGTAGGAAAGTACACTCACCAAAAATTCTAGTGGCAGTATTGAAGAGCACAAGCTAATTAGTGCAAGAGTTTTACCAAATAAACAATCACAAACGATTGACAAAATACGAAAGTATTTTATTGAATGTTTGGAAAATAACAACAAAATCAAAGAGCATCATCAGAACAGGCTTTGATTGTTCAAAAGACCGAAAACAACAAGAAAAATAGCAAAAAGGGCAGATCTATTTGCTATGGATGCTACGGACGCAGTAATAAGAACGCAAGGATTTGAATGCTGTATGAATGCTATTTTCGAGAATGACGCGGAGTCCGTTTGCAGCTTGGCCAGCTTGCTGCTTTATAGTGGCCTTAGAGAAATCCTTATATGGTAAGGACTCCTTGACTTGCGTTCCCAGCAGAGTATAAATTGCATAATCTTTCCTTTATCCAACTCTTTCCTTATCCTCATCTTGATAGAGTCAAATCTCATAATCATGGGGATTAGCCTTCCATATCCAGCTGGACGTGATCAGATTCCATTCCAAAACGGACTCCGACTCCTTAATATCAGGGCAACGTCATTATGACAGCTAGAGACGGAACCACCTACTCACCTTACCCATCGGGTTCAAATGAACATACTTTTAGCTTCATCGGGCTGATGTTCTTCCATTTATCACTATCTCTGACGCCTACGAACCCAATGATGGCCACATGTACGTTTCTGACCAATCGGGCTCCACCACCGGTCTTTACCATTTCTATCAAATACGGTGCCCGATCGCTGAGTATGCTTCCTCATCACCTATCGGGCTCCACCAGAAACAAGCGTACGCCTCTCGGGCCCAAACCACACGATGTCTCTCTCTTGAGTCCGATTACTCTTCGCAGTCTTGGGCCGGCCATTCGCCTAGGCCGATAATCCTCAGGTCCATTCCAACAACGCTCTCGGGCTAAAAAACCTTGGCAATTTTTGGGTGCAAGCACTATTCTTTTGTGTACATAGTTCTATACTTTATTATGCAATATTGTAGAGTGTAGGTAATGGTTGACAACTCACATCGTTTAACCAGCACATGTCACCAACGACTCCACATCTATTCAATATTGCCACCAATTATGGGATCCACTTATATGCTCACCATGGGTCCAGTTCAAAGACTGTGCACGTCCATCCTACTGTAGAGGAGCCCATAACCTACTCTGAGGCTCATTTCAAGGAGAAGTCCATGTCAGAGTACCTACTCTGAAGCCCACTCCAGAGTACCCATTCCGAAGCTCACCTCAGAATACCCACCTCAGAAGCCCACCTCAAAATACCCTACTCTGAAGCCAACCAACTTTGAGGCCTACTTTAGAATACCCGCAAGCAAAGTCCACTGCAAGGGAGCCCATTCTAACAACCCACTCTATAGCCCACTTCAGAGTACTCACTCCGAAGCCTACTTCAGAGTAATCACTCTGAAGGACGCTTTAGAATACCCGCAAGCAAAGTCCACTGCAAAGGAGCCCATTCTAATAACCCACTCCGAAGCCCACTTCAAAGTACTCACTCCGAAGCCCACTTCAAAGTACCTACAAGCAAAGCCCACTACGAAGGAGCCCACCTCAAAGCAAAGTGGCCCCATTCTCACCTGTTGTTCTCTCCACTCGATCCACCACCACTCACTTAACACGTGGACATTATCTCTAACCTAAACCTCAAGTGGTCACTCCCTTGATCACTTGTCGAGATTGGTCATCGCTTGGAATGACCACTTGCTGGAATTTTCCATCGCTTGGAATGACCACTCGCTAGAATTTTCCATTGCTTGGAATGACCACTTGCTCTCAATCATGTCGCTTATGATCTCACTCTCCTAGGTCCCACCCGCTTGAGATCCTCACGCGCCTCAACAGATCGTTCCTTGATACTCGCCATAACATTGTACTACACATACAAGCATACACTTATACGTAGATTCTCCACCCTTGGTTATGACGCAGTACTAAGGATGGCCATGTCCATTGGGAACTCGAGAGCTCATGGCTCGATGGCTAGAACCAAGGGCACCTCCCTACCTAAGCGCCGCCTCATAGGCAAAGCTAGGGTTAGTTCCAAAGAGAAAGAGTGATAAGTGACCATCGTCACGTGCCCTGCCCCTCTAGCCTCACAACCAATTAGAGAGGCCCATGACCACAAGACCAGCCGAAATCTTTGACTCTCAAACTGCCTAGTCACTTTAACCTCGCTGAGTATTCTGCAAACCAATAGCATGATCCCGAAGAACTCCAATGCTTAACTTCTGCACCAGTAGAAACCATCGCTACAATACTAAATCATCGCTCCAAGCAACAGTACATCTTGCCAAACCAATAGAAAAGCCTTGATATTTCCCCTCGCTTAAACCTTTGAATCTCCCTCGCTGAATCTTCTGCATCAATAGTATTCTACCCCCTTCCTCTCCCTTTGACCAACCAATGGTATTGGTTCACCAAACGACAACACCTCCTCTCACATATCACGTGCCTTCTCAATACACTTAATCAATGTTGTTACTTACACGAAAATTATCAAATATATTCAAGTGGGCTGCCACTGCTTCTCAGTTACCAGGAAGGATAGACAACGAGACTAACAGCTTATGGAACACTCACTTGAAGAAGCGCCTACTACTCTCCATGGGCATCGACCCTCATACCCACGAGCCCTCCTCTAACTCCATACGTCAGTCCCCAAAAACCACTTGCATCCCCATCCACCCGCCACATAGCCCAGTGAGAGAGCGCTAGGCTCGAAGCCGAGGCCCCCCTTTCAAGGGAATCACTACTCCTTAATCCACTGCCTTTGGTAAGTACTAATTCCAACTATTTCCTATGTACGTATTTGGAACTTTGAATAAGTTGGGGAATTATATCAGAAGTTCAATAAAACTGCATGCCAGTTAAGCCCGGTTTCTCAATGTGGATATGTTTCGGGGAATACAACCGAGATTGGCATAAAAATGAAGATAAAGAACAGAATTGCGAAAAATATTACCACAAAGATGTCGGGGCTGGTTCAGATTCTTCGAGCTCCTTGGAGGACTTGGGTGACGATACTTTTACAATTGCTCCTGAATTTTCGGGGCAGCAATGACATGAGCTTTCTGGGAGACACCGATAGTAACGATAAGTATCCCTCTATTTTTTCTGAAAGCTCTTTGACTTGAAGTATGAACTACACCAAACTGTGCCTTCTGGAGCCTCCAGAACTTTTGTGTTTTAGGCTATTTGTTGGGGATTTTATGTATGAAGATATTTATATTATAGGCTCAGGTTGGTTTGATATAATATAGACTATATAGTGGATACATGTTATTTGCATATGAATTAATCAGCTGTAGTTTTAGTGCGCAGATCTTTTTGTTATTTGTCATGGTGATGTTAAAAACTGATGCTTATTAGTGTATACCAGTACTTTTTGTTCTGACTTGTTTTGCTCAACCTGGATTCATCTGTTTTTATGTTCAATTTTATTTGTGCTCCAGTCATGATATTTAACTGGTCTTGCTTTCACAGAGGTATGTTTATGTTTTACTACCATCTATACAAAACCAAATATATCTATATATATATATATATCTACATAGATCATTATGGTTTATGGTTCATGATTATTGACTTTAGCAATACAGGCCAAAAAGGTTCAGTGTGCGACAGTTCATCATTTGTTATTCCATTGTACTTCAATTTCTTTTGGCAAGCACAAACTGACAGGGTTACTTTTTGTTGAGATTATAATCTCACATTGAGAATTTAAAATATATACGATCATGAGACTACTCTACCTATCGTCAATTGGTGCTCCAATTCAACACTTTTGTTCGTGTCCAATCTACTAGTTTGAAGTAGCATTGGGGTGAATCTTGGATAAATTTGAACTACAAATTGGATTGAAGGATGAAAAGTAAATCTACTGTTGAAGTATAACTAAAGCACACTTGAATCCATGTAGTACCACGTGTCCTGTACAACGTTATATCTTGCAACCAATTAGAGTAGGCTTTTGGGCAGTGGAACCCACCTACATGCAGAAGAGGTTCCATTATTTGTGGGTCTACATAGGACTACCACATGGTACCCTAGATACTTAAAAATTTTCTTCAAAATGGATTCAAGTAGAAAATTTCAGGAACTTTCAGAGTTCCACGTGGTAATACTTGTAAAATCCTAAAACTACTAGGAGTGAGTCTTTTGGATGGTATTCGGATCATGTAAGATTGCAACAAATCACGATTTACCCTAAAAAAAGTACCAACAAATTTGTCATATATGATTAGCGATGAAGTCGTATTGTAGAACACATTGCATATGATCTGATTTTTATTGTTGCTTATTTGAACTAAAAAAAGTCGTCAGAAATTCAAGATAAAAAATTGAACTAGGTTGCCCATATATGTTTATACAAACATTTTGACATGTAGTTAATGTTAAGCTTGTTGCTCAAAAACATAGGTAGATTGCCCCCTAGCACAATGATAATACACATACACACACGCACTTTGATTTTCCAAACAAATATGAAAATATACAGGAGCAAAACGAAAGTTGTCATTTTTGCTATACAAGCACACAAGAGCTTCTTCGGAACGCAAAACAGTCGGGAATAAGAATGGAGAAGTAAGAGGAGGAGAGAATGAGGCAGAGAACTACAGAGAGAATGAAATTGAATATGATATTGCCCACAAACAGAGCTCAATTCAGCTCTTTATAACAGTCACAGTTACAACAATTAACTGTCTCAATGAGCGAACCAATCGTATCATTACCACTCTGCCTTGAGAAGGTCCTCACCGCACTTGGCCTCAACCATTGCTCTATTTTCTTCAGCTTGCTTGTGAATTATAGCGCCCTTGTTTTTCATCTTTTCTGCATAATCTCCTTTCTTCTTCTCCAATTGTTCCTGCTCATACCTTAACTTGTTAATGTTGAATACGTCTTCTTTCTTCTTTTTTCTTTTTGTTTTCTTTCAGCTATGTTGTACTATATAGTAGTGCTATGTTGAACTGAAAGCAGAGAAATGACGGTCGAGTAGATGATCGTTCAAATGGATTCTAAGACTAATCTTAGATTAGTAATCTTATTGAAGGGTTAAAACAACCGACTAACTAGTTCAAAACTTTAAACTGTTATGGAGGATGTAACCTAAATATTTGTATCTTCGACAATGCACCCTCGTGTGAGACTAGATTCTCTCAAATGAGTAAGCCAAACAAGTATATGCATTATAATTATCAAGCAGGCGTGACACTTGAACCTAGGACCATCCTAAAACCAGCTGTGCAAGCATTGGCTACTACATTGGTCTAGCCCGCTTTATATTTCAAAGTAAAATAAAACTCTACCAAAATCATTTGTTATCGGTATTGTATTGGCGCAACTGTTTTTTTTTTTTTTTTTTTTTTTTTTTTTTAAATTTTAAAAGTAGCTCATTGCAACGTCATCTGTCTGGATTTTAAACTTCCCACCCAGTAGAAAATGTCTCGAAAGTCGCAAAGCAATGTACTAATAAGAGCATCTACAATGGGCGATAATATACAACAAACTTAGTGAATTTAGCATTAGGACATTAACAATGGTATAGGCTATACAAAAAACTTAAGAAGTGAAACTTAGTGGAACCTAAAGTTAGTGTATGCCTAAGTTTCATTATTGTTCAAGCCATATGGCAGTGTGTGCCGTGAGAGGCTAAACGGCACACACAAAGCCGTCTCATTCCCAAACACCTCCCAAACGGCACACACTGTGTCATGCCACTCCCAAACGGCATAGTGTTTGTCGTTTGGGCGGCTTTTTTTTTTTTTTTTTTTAGTGCAAAGTTTTCCTTTCATTCAAATGGCATACACTGTGCCGTGCCACTCCCAAACGGCATAGTGTGAGCTGTTTGGGCTTCCTTGTTTTTTTTTTTTTTTTTTTTTTGCGTGCAAATTTTTCATTTCATTCAAATGGCACACAATGTGCCGTGTTCCTCCCAAACGGCACAGTGTGAGTTGTTTGGTCACTACACCATTGCAAGCGCCCTCATCCTATTCAACAAACTTAAGCTAAGTTTTACTAAAGTTTGTTGTACCCATTGTGGATGCTCTAAGTAGTCATCTCCTCTTAGAACAGTAAAATGTTGATCATATAATTAAGTTTTCGAAGGCCACCGAAAACGACATTCGTTCTCTAACACATCCCTGATAGTCCGATCCTTGCTCTGGTATTATGTTAACCACCAACTATTTATTAGGCCTAAGCTTATGGAATCGTGGATTGCTAACATGGGATCATAACCAGAAATTTTTGTTTTCAAACCACATCTTAATCAGTTTATCAGCTTAAATTTTTGAAGTAGTTGGTTGCTAACAACTGTGTAGACTCTAGTGTGTTGCAAACCAAAAAAAAAAAAACAATTAAAATAAATCAGAATTCCATCAAGATTATGCTGTCACCCTGTTTTGGTAATTTCACCATTAAGGAGGAACATTTTGTTACGAATTCTAAGTTAATTGAAATTCCAGTGAAGAAAATATAAGTAAATTTCATATGAAACCAAATAAAGTTCTCCCAAAAATTATGTAAAGCAATCCAAGGGGCCTGACCTCAATTTTCTTCAGTTCAGCTTCAATATTCGATTTCTTGCTGTTTTCCCATGAAGCAACAGCAGAGAGCTTCTTTTGGGACCTATTCAGTTGTTCCAAATAAGAAAAAAATTCAGCAATTAAATCCTCACAGGTCAGAGAAAAACAGGACGTATTGCTGAACAAGAAGTTTCAAACTCATTCCAGAAGATAATTTTCCATTCCAAAAAATAACCATGTAATACTTGACAGAATAAAACCTTTAATAGAGGAACAACTGAAGTCGATAGTTTATCCAATGTATGGCAGTTACTGAAGCTGGATGAAATTTTAATACGTCAATGCACAATAGCTAAATATGAAATTCTAATAGGAGACGGATCAATTGGGATAGTCTCTGGTTCAATAATGATGATAAGGGGGTCTGACATGATTGGATGATTGGTTATGGTACAAAACTGTACACGCCAAACATGGATCCACTTGTATAATCTTTAGTCATCATTTCTATTACTGTCATCAAAATGTAATCTAGATAATACTTTATTGAACATGCTTACTTATTAGTATACCCAAGAAGTTTGCATGTCCAATGCCTGTCACCTACTTCAACTTATACCGATTACCTTTTTGCTGCCATACGTAGTTTACGGATACACAAAAGTTAAACCCTAAAATGTTTGTCTGCTAACAGAGCTCAATATCATAACTTCCACCCGGTTGTTTTAAGGTTTCTTTCCCAAATTACCTTTAGTGTGTATTCAATCTAACAAAATCAATGTGATAGAGCTAACTGAGAAAATTGTAAGACATATCATTCTCCTGTCAAATGGAATTCCTGGCTATAAATGAATAATTACGACTCCAAATCGCTTCTCTGGTTCATCAATGAACCATATTTGTGTATTCAAGTGTTTGGCAGATGTACCTTCATGGCATAAGAGTACCTGCCCGGTCTAAAATCACTCCTAAAACAGGTTCTTCGTTAAATCAAAGTGATCTTGGTTTTCTTGAAAACTAAATAGAAAATGAGGGAGGGAGTGAACTTGGTCAAACAGGCCCATGTGTAAAAGCCAGAGACAGCAAAAAAGAGTACAAAATTTAATATAATATATATATATATAAATAAATAATAAAAAATAAATAAAAGAAAAGAAAAGAGGAAGGAAAACTGTACTCCTATGGTGTTATAGTGAACATTTATAATTAGTAGATATATCTCTCAATAAAAAAAATTGTGTTTTCATATCTGGTAAAAGATTGCCTGTGGTTTCCATTGATGTTTGTGAATGTGCCAATTATAAGGAATGCCAGAAGGAACACGAGAGGCTCCAAAGAGATAAAACTTACTTGTTCTCTGATTGTGTTTTTTCGCTTTCCTCCCACGCCTTGATACAAGACAACCTCTTCTCTTTCTCTGAATCCGCAAGAGCGATATCTAACGAAAAACAATTCTGAGTACAATGGTAATACAATTAGGGATGGTCCAGACAGAGGTTTCATGGAAATTAAATCAGTAACCTGCGATTAAAAAAATGTCGCATAATCCTCAAAGAGAATTTAAAAAAAGGGTTAATTACAGAAACACCTCCTGTGGTTTGGCCTTTTATCAAATACCCCCTGTACTTTAAATTTTATCACTAATACCTCCGTCGTTTGGACTAAAGTTTCCGTTAAAGTTAACAGAAAATTGATAAAAGTACAAAATTACCCCTATTACATGCTAATAATAACACCCTTATATGCTTAAATGTTTATTTAGGCATAAGTGGTACATTATTATATTATTTTGATATTACATTTGTTGTTAAAGACCATTATGTGGTCACTGAGGGGTACCTTTGTGAGAGCGATATTGACACACACACACAAAATTTTGGGGATAATTTTTTTTTTTTTTAGATCTTAGTACATCACTACACTGGATTTCTGTGGTCAAGAGTAGATTAAAAAAAAAAAAACTAACATATCACCAAGATTGTGTGTGTCTAAGAGTAGATAAAAATAAAAAATATATATATCGCCAAGACTGTGTGTGGTGTGTGTGTGTGTGTCCAAGGGTAGATCAAAAATAAAATAAAAAATTAAATAAATTTGCTCTCATAAATGTACCTCAAAGTGACTACAGAATGGTCTCTAATAACAAATATAATATCAAAATAATATAATAGTATACCACATATGCCTAAATAAACATTTAAGCATATAAGAGTGTTCTTATTAGCATATAATAGGGGTAATTTCGTATTTTTACCCATTTTCCGTTAACTTTAACGGAAAAAGTGACTATTTCACTTTAGTCCAGATCACAGAGGGTATTAGTGATAAAATTTAAAGTATAGAGGGGTAACTGATAAAAGACCTAATCACAGGGGATGTTTCTGTAATTAACCCTTAAAAAATGGACTTAGTGACTTCCCCTACTTCATTGTCACTTCACTTAGCTCATTGCGATGAAATTCCGAACAGTTGTTAATTCAATAAGTATTGAGGAACCGAGTTATATTCCCCAAAAAACTTACCTCTGCCAATTGAACCCCCCAGGTTTGACTGGAATAAAATTGACAATATATTAGAGAGGGCTAAACTGAAAAGTAACGAGAAAAATTGTGGACGGATTTTAGTCAATTTATTATATACAAAACAAATCAAGGGGGTTGCTATAGCCCATCCAAGCCCCCTCATAGGTCCGCCCTTGGTCAAGGCACCATAGGTCCATTAGCAGCCTTGAAATTTCAAATCTAAAAATCTCATACTCATAAGTATAAATTTGGTCTCATAACATGGGAATACCAAAAGCATATAGAGAGAGAGAGATTGTGAGACATTAAACTTTTCTTCACTCTTAAAAACTGACCAGGCGTCGAGTTTTATGTATGCCACTATCACCTATGTAGCACGGACACTTCACTTTGGGTGTCGTCTCCGTATCGTATCCGTGTCAGACATCAACACTCGTCGAACACGCGTCACCACGTGTAAGACACTCTAATTTTTTTTTTAACATCGGACACACCTTGAGCACATGTCGGACATGCAGCCGACCTGGTTGGACACACAAGTGAACTCGGCATGGTGGCATCTCATTAGAAATGCTTTTAAAATTTTGTGCAATAGTCTTAATATGGTAAAATTGGGGATAAGCAAGAGGTGTATTTGAGAATCCATGCCTGCAAATTGTATATTTAATTCAAAGATATAATTCGTCGTATCCTAGCTGTGTCCGTATCCTACATTTTTAGGATTTGCAGTATCAGCGTGTCCGTATCCACGCTACATAGACTACCACCAGGAATAAGCAAGTAAGAAAATACTATTGATCGAAGAACTCCATCTACTTTACTTTTTTAATCTTCATCAGAAATCATGGGCAAAAAGTGTGCATTCTGATTAAAACAAAAAAAAAAGGCACAGAAATAATCTCTCTACCATTCTCAATCTTCGACAATCAGACATGATGCACACATAGGATTCCAATGCTCCGGTTACATATATAATACAAATATTGTAAATCAGTACTCCATTAATTTTTCTTTTTAACTTTATTCCCCCTTTACCATAACTTGGCCCAAAATATACAAGCAGGATAGTATTTGGTAACCATTACACTATTTATTTATACCATCAATAAAGCCCTTATCAACTGGATATATAAGAGTTTCACTATAAGATTCTACTCAGAAAAAAAAAAAAACTGGCATATTGACTGAAGTATCTTTTGATTAAAACATGATAATATGAAGAAGAAGAAGAAAAGAAAAAAAAACAGTAGACCAATAAATTATAGAGTTGTATGCAGATTATTAAAAGTGGTGATAACACCCAAAATAATAGTGGAAATGATGCATTTAAACATCCAAGAGGAAACTTTAATGAAAGCTACATATTCCCTTTAGACATTAAAAATTCAAAAGCTTCTTTTGCTAGAGGGACAACTTTCTACTATTAATTTGGATATATGTAGTATTGATGAATTATACAGTCGTCGATTAGAATCTGTAACAAATACATAAAAATGGATAGCTGTAAAGAAATTTTTTTTACTAAAAAATTAAACAATTTTAGTTAAAGGACTAAGAGGTTTTTTTTTTTTTTTTTTTTCAGAGTTGCGTTTTAAATCTGCACAGATGAGAGCTTTCTCATGACCATTCTTGGAAAATTAATTGGGGGGGACGAAGAAATTGATATTTTACCTGGATGAGAAATAAAAGGAAACGTAGCTAAATCATTTTAATAAATTTGGGATCAAAAGAATATATGTTGGCAATGTATATATAGATTCACACACACGCACTAGTTAAGATGAATTTAAAACAGCTCTTTAGATTGGGTGAATTTTTTTTTACTGTATTACAACACCACGAGAATAAAATTAATGTTTTGCTTTGCTTCGGTAAACAAACGGATAATTAATGCTTAAACAAGTAAACAAAACGTATACGTACATCTAGTCTGAGAGTCACAGAAACTAGGGGTGAAAGCAAAACCGAACAAACCGAACCACCGAACCGAACCGATTGGTTCGGTCGGTTTTCATGAGATAGGTGCAGTGTAAAACCGAAAATCGAACCGAAAATTAAGCCTAAAACCGAAAAAATCGACCGAAACCGAACCGATTGGTCTGTGGAAAAATTCCCCCAAAACCGACCGAACCGAACCGATTTCACCCCTAACAGAAACACAGATTCTATACATGTCTGTGTGTATATGTGTGTGTGTCATGTCCCGGAGTAGCAAAAATAGAGAAAATTTAAAATTTCATTTTTGAACCCATAGGAAATGACTTGATTGAAAGCCATCATGTCCTCTAACACTATAAACAACATGAAACTAAAGGGGAGGAAGCTATTCGTAACTTAACTTTAATCTGTACAATTAAAACGATTACAAAATATTGGTCCCAATACTAATACAACAAACTATTATAAATACACGATGCTGGCGGCGATCTTTGGTCTTCAGTTTAGCTCTACACTTCCAGTGTTCCTTAGCATCTTATTCTCAAGTCTGAGTTGTCCTCTGATCAATTTTACAAGGAAATCTGGACATTGGATTATCCAGACGTAACATGCCGTCAAGTTTGCAACAAAATTGAGTGGGCGTTCATAACCATATTTACTACCAATATACATACACTAACTACTCATCTCACGCATTACTTTGCATCCTAGGATGCGGTTAGTCCATTATCGATTGACGTCGCTCACACGGACATAGCAAAGGTATCAATTAACATATGATGCAATTACTAAACATCTATCATTAACCAAATAACGGGATTAACATAAACATGCTTGTCTGGTTCTTGAAATAACAACATATTCGCACTATTTCATCTTCTCATTTCCATTCTGCTCGTGCATGTAAATGCGTCTTCAATGAACCCAAAACCCAAACTCTGGGGTATGAAATCCCAGACCAATGCAACTCAATAACGTCAGGTTATAAAACCCACAACGACAACTTACTCTGAACTTGCTTTCACAATACAAACCACGCTTTCACTGCGCACTTGATATTTATTTCATACTTTGTTTTGTCACGACCCACGGGTAATGGCACTAGGGTGTGTATCTCCACTTAATCCAAAATAGCACGATGGCGGAATTGGCTCGATCGTCTATACCCTCGCTGGTGAATCACCACTAGACGAGTTGCACGTCAGAATACTAACTGCAAATCGGCAAGCATGGCGACAGAGGCACGCATCATGTGTACTATCACGGAAACCCACCGTAGAGGACGGTACATTAGTAACTGACTAGCGCTGTGGATACCGGGAATCGGACCACTTCTCTCTTGTTTGAGATTGTTTTGAAATTGATTTGAATCAAGGAAAGAAAACGAAAGGTCTGTTGAAAACAGATACAGAGTCGCCACTTGGTCTTTAAGGAACCAAGAAACCTAATTTTGACTCACCCAAGCGGATAAGGGCACCGGCCCTTCATAACCAAAGAACTTGGTTCGGGGTTTTGGTACGAGAGAGGAAGGAGCCTTTGTCGCGACTAAAACACCCTCAACTCGCCCCGTCTTTCGACGGGCCTCAATTAGCATCCAAATAATCATCTTATATTATGTTTGGTTCGACAATTAATACTATTGTAGTATATTACATCACATAAGAAAACTTGAAATTGGAAGATCAAAAGATAAGATATCATTCATAAGATCTAAGCCAAATATCATGCAATGTAAAGTGAAGGACCACACAAATAAACCTAGGAAAGATCGTCTAATCATGTATCAAATAATCAAGACTTCCTAATCTAAAGGGGGACATGAATTGTTATTGAAACAAATAAGCAAAGAAATCAAAATATGCTTAGCAAGGCTAGAATGATGCATGTTATTCTTTGATAAAAGAAGACCTCTCAATCCCCGGGACAGATGAGAAAGGATGAATAGATCAAGGGGAAGCATGAACGAGTGATCGAGTTCATTCCTTATAATCTTCTTAGATTAAGAGTTACAAAAACCCCAAATCTTGCATGAATGCAATGTATGTATCTAAAAATGTGCAAAGGTTGTAGTGTGTTTTGTGTACATGGATTTCTAGAATGACTTAGAAGTCTAAAATGTGTATGAATGAATGAATTAAATTAACATGGGATGTGTACAAATGTAGTATGAACTAATTCCTAGGATATGAACTAATTTGGAATGCATATAAGCATCAAATCAAAGAATGAAGGATAAAGTATACTTGCTGTGAATAGTGGACAGAACAGTAGCATGATCTTTTGGAATTTGAAAAGAGGGGTTAGGAATATTTTCAATGCATGATTTTTTTATGGAGATGTTCCTTATTGTGTCTAGAACACAACCCAAAAGGCCAATCTTGAATAGCTATCACAGATTGAGAGAAATTATGTAAACAATAGAGGTCACTCAGAAACAGAATTCGTACTGTCGACTGAAATGTTAGAAAATCTTAGAAAATGAAAAAGAATGATCTAGAGGCCCATTTTATACATAACGTTTCCTAAGACATTCAATTTTAAGGGAAAAATAAGTTAGGACCACCCCTTTTGGAAAAGTTTTCTGTAAAAGAGGTCGTAAGTTGACCTAGCTGCTGTGACAGCAAAAACAGAATGTTTGGAAGGAATGTTGGGACCCAAATGGACCATTTCCAAGTACTTCCAAGTCAAACCAAAAATCATGGGTGTTCTCCAATGAGTTAGGAAGACTTTCCAAGTGGCCTTGCATCCATATATTGAGTATTGAGTTCTAGAGAAATCTTTGAACTCAACTCACTCACTGTTTTGACTCATTGTTTTGAAGATTTTGGAGAAAACAAAGTTTAGTTTCTTGAAACCAAATGAGGGGGATTGAGAGGGGTTTTGAAATAGATGTTTTGAAAGCACATTTTCAATACTCAATAAGGATTATAGCCACTTAAAATGTCAACATTAAACTCATCATCAAGAACCTCCAAGATTGTTGGAGAGATTTTTTATTTTTGAACATAACTTCAATACATTTCAAGAATACCTTGGAAGTATTGAGGTTATGATCATCATCTATCAAACATGTTTTTGAGGTCAAGAGCTACTATCCATAAGGATTCACTCACCCCAAACTTCATGTCATCACTTAGATGATGATGAACTAGTAAGTAAATAAAGAAAAGAAAAAGAAATGAGATAAGGAGAGATGAACATATATATAATCAAAGCAAGTAAATAGCAATCAATAGATGATAATCAATGTGATTTTGGACTTGTAGCTTGGTGTTTCACTCATAGATTTTGACATTTGGACATGGAAGTAGCTTCCTATCTCATGAATGCTCAAGAATGAGGGTTGGAGTGGACTTTGAATGTGAAGTATATAGAAGGATGATGGAAGAAAACAAGAATAAAACTCACTTTCTTATGGAAAATCAATGGGAGAAGCTCCCTTTCTCTCTTCTAAACCTATCTCTATCTCTCTTCTTCTCTACAACTTTTCAAGCTTTGCACTTGGCCCCCCCAAAATGAAGAGCAATGGGGGGTTTAAATAGGCCAATTTGGGGTGGTTTTGGGGTTTTAGAAGTACTCCCATTGGTCCCAAACAACTGTGAACATAAAACTATGTCGTTTTGGCTTTCAATTAATCAAATTGGACCCCCAAAAAAATTACAAAAATGGACCCTGCGAGGGATGAGTGCCGCGGCGGCACTGGGCCAGTGCCGCGGCGGCACTGCTCCTCAGACGCCCAGAAATTTACGTTTAGGCCCCCAGAGGTTCCGGTATTCGCGAAAAGGCCCTATTTTGTCCGAAATTCACAGAAAATGCATACGAACTCCAAATTGAGGTTGTGATATATCGTTGGAAAGGTAATGGAGTCTACTTTACATAAAAAATAGTTCGGAGATAGGTCACTTTGAAAAGTTTTGCGGTATTCGCGATAAAAGCTGATTTGATCGCCTTTTTCACCTTCGGAAATTCAAAATAAATTTGTTTTAAATCCAGGAATTATGTGCGATATACCGTTGGAAAGCTATTGACCTCTAGTATCCATGAAAAATATTTGAAAATTGTTTCGGTGCCCCGATTCCAAAGTCAAATCTTGGTCAAACTGGTCAAACTTGGGATTCCCGGGAAGTTCTGGGAACCTCCGGGAGCTCCTAGGAGCCGACGTTTTCGCGCGATTCTCTTTTAAAACTCATTTTAATACTTTTCTAATGATTCCGGTGAATTCGGACGATTTCGGTCAAACTTGGTCAAACTTGGTCAAACTCTGGTCAAACCTGGTCAAACCTTGGTCAAACCGGTCAACGGGGACTTTCGGGGAACTTCCGGGACTTCCGGGGGTCTCTGGGAGCTGACGATTTCATCCAGTTTTACTTAAAAACTCATTTTATCATTTTTCTTACGACATAGCATGTTTTCAGAACTTTGGGACCAAATCTGGGAGTCTTCGGGCTTTCAGGGGTATTTTGGTCTTTCTGAGCATTCTGAGAGATAGAGCTGACTTCCAAGAGTCCTTTTGAGTCTTTTACGATCATTGTGAACCACCAAGCTATGGGTCTCCTAAATCTGATAGCCGACAAAATGGGGTGTCTACAGTTTGCCCCTCTTTGGCAGGAACTTGCGAGGCAACGCATGTCGCAAGCGAGTGCCAAAGTTTTGAAGAGACAGGACTTTTTGGAGGCTATAGATTTAGGATAAAAACGTTGCAAAAGATGCAATGATGAAAAAAAGATGCTGAGGTCAGTGCTGGTCGTGCTCTGCGTGAGCTGCCTACGTATCCCAAGGGGAATCAGACCAGGACGTAGTTCAGGGCACAAAGGAACAAATCACACATGCACAACAAGACATGCGGATGCTATGCTATGAGGATGATATGCAATGCATGGATGTGATATGAATTGTGTCATGAGTCCTATCATGCCTAGTGTTATGACCCTAGTATGAGCAGGTGCTGTGGGGTGTGCCACTCCGAGTGGGCTGGTGTTGTGTTAGTATTTGTGACTGTGATGTGGTGGATGACTCGGATAAGGACACCAAGGCTTAGGAGGCTCAGGGTCTGGGGGCAAAACTTTTGAAACTTGGGAAGTGCGTTTTGCAAACGAGTGAGGCAGATCAGATGTGCTTTGTTTAGCAGACGACAGCCAAAGGTGACCGAGGGATTTTGTGATAAAAATGGACAGATGAGAAAGCTCATGATGATCAGTGGACACGGATCCTTGAATTGTAAATAGATAGTGCTTGCCCTGGGAATCGGGGTGATTTGACTGTGGATGATGTTTTCAATCGTTGGCAGATCCTTATGATGACAAGCCGGAGAATCGGTCCGAACTTCTGTTATCTTCTGCAGGGGATGGTAGGGGACTCTCTGAGAATCTCTCTTCTTGATCGGGAACCAGGATCCATCTCTGAATCTCTCACGGATGATCAAATCTTTCGGCGCTCAATCCAAGAGGGCCGGTCGGGGCCTTCGGGAGCTGAAGGATAACATACTCTACTAGGAAGAAGGAAATACGTCCGTTAAATGGGAGTGAAGGTATCATTCTTATTTGTGACAGAGATGATTTGCGGTGGTTTGACACTGATGGAGGGTGATAATCAATAGCAACTTATGGACTTATGTTGCTAGGATGAAAGAAGATCATCAACTGCCACTCGTGGACTTATGATGCTAGGAGAAAGGAAGATCATCAACAGCCACTCATGGACTTATGTTTGCATGAAGAAAGATGAAAGATCAACAGCCACTCATGGACTTATGTTGCTAGGAGAAAAGAAGATCATCAACAGCCATTCGTGGACTTATGTTGCATGAATGAAGGAGGATGACCAACAGCCACTCATGGACTTATGTTGCTAGGAGAAGGAAGATCATCAACAGCCATTTGTGGACTTATGTTGCATGAAGAAAGAGAGATCAATAGCCACTCATGGACTTATGTTGCTTGGACGAAGGAAGATCATCAACAGCCACTCACGGACTTATGTTGCATGAACGAAGAAAGATGATGGATCAACAGCCACTCATGGACTTATGTTGCTAGGAGAAATGAAGATCATCAAGAGCCACTCATGGACTTATGTTGCATGAACGAGGAAAGATGATGAATCAACAGCCACTCATGGACTTATGTTGCTAGGAGAAAAGAAGATCATCAACAGCCACTCATGGACTTATGTTGCATGAACGAAGAAAGATGATGGTCAACAGCCACTCATGGACTTATGTTGCACAGATGAAAGAAGATCATCAACAGCCACTCATGGACTTATGTTGCATGAACGAGGAAAGATGATGAATCAACAGCCACTCATGGAATTATGTTGCTAGGAGAAATGAAGATCATCAACAGCCACTCATGGACTTATGTTGCATGAACGAAGAAAGATGATGGTCAACAGCCACTCATGGACTTATGTTGCACAGATGAAAGAAGATCATCAACAGCCACTCATGGACTTATGTTGCATGAACGAGGAAAGATGATGATCAACAGCCACTCATGGACTTATGTTGCTAGGAGAAATGAAGATCATCAACAGCCACTCATGGACTTATGTTGCATGAACGAAGAAAGATGATGGTCAACAGCCACTCATGGACTTATGTTGCACAGATGAAAGAAGATCATCAACAGCCACTCATGGACTTATGTTGCATGAACGAGGAAAGATGATGATCAACAGCCACTCATGGACTTATGTTGCACAGAAATGAAGATCATCAACAGCCACTCATGGACTTATGTTGCATGAACGAAGAAAGATGATGGTCAACTTTCGACAGTTTGGAAAGGGATGAAATTTTCCCCAAGTTTGGACGCTTCTCATGCTGACGCCTTGACCGGTGTAGTAATGGTGTTTGGTACTCCTGCTTGTATTGGCATGCTCTTTATAACTTGATTTGAAAAATTTATTAGTCACTATTGACTTACACATTTGAGACTACAACAGACTCAAAAACTTGACAGACATTGACGCACGAGGACGACACATTTGACACCAAAATGAAACAAGGTCGACTTGCCAAAACTTAATGTGCTTTTGTCATAAATGATGTACCATATCTCTTTTGTGTTTACTTCTCTCCTTAACGTGGCATCACTTTGATGGTGAATCTTATTTTTGAAAATTCCTCCCTGCTGATCTAATCAATTTCTTTGCTTCTCTCAAGATGTGCTTTGAATTAGTGCCTTAGCTTATGGAATGAAAGACGTTCCATTTCCATCTATTCAAGACAATGTTCTTGAAGGCTTACCATTGGTGTATAGGGATCAGGTGGCAAACAAAGTTTGCCCCTAGTTTGAAGGGCATGAAGTGGGATCGGTAGGCAAACGAGGCAAATGACCGAAGTTTGCCCCTAGTTTGGAGGAAGGTTCATTGGAGGTTTTGGGCAAACGAGGTAGGTGACCGAAGTTTGCCCCTTGGTTTAAGGGTAGCTTAGTCAAAGTCAGGCAAACGAGGCGGGTAGCCGAAGTTTGCCCCTAGTGTGGAAGGTGATTTTCTGGCTTGAGGTATGGACCGTGACTTTAATCTCTCAAATGCTCATAACTTTTGCCTAGGCACCAGTGAGGTGACCTAGCAAGCTCTTTTCTCTCTTTTGTTATTGCTCACCTTGGATTTAACTCTAATTTTTGCCTAGGCGTCCTTTCGGATTTTCGACCTAGCGAGCCATCCTTCTTTTTTTCTTTTTTTGAAAGTCTGCCTACGTACCCCCAAGTAGGGATCAGGTCCAACGTAGTTCGGGCATGGTTGGGAAGAAGCGGGTTGATTTTTGGGTAGGTGGGGTGACCAAACCGATGCGGTTGCCTACGTATCCCCGAGTGGGAATCAGGTCGAGCGTAGTTCAAGGCAAGGCTTGAAGGAAATTGGTTTGATTATGATGGTGTTGACCGAGCCGATGTGGTTGCCTACGTATCCCCGAGTGGGAATCAGGTCGAGCGTAGTTCAAGGCAAGGTCTTGAAAGAAGGGGTTTGAGGTATGAGGGTTTTTCAAACCAAACGTCAAAGAAGTTCAAACTTGAGCCACTTATGGTAGCTTTGAATAAAGGATTTAGTTTCAATCTCCCTTTCTTTTCTTTTTCTTTTTCTTTTTGTTTTGTTTTGAGGATTGATCCTTTTCACTTTTGCCTAGCCAGTCAATTTTGCTTTTTAATGTAGTCGATTCTTATGAGATCTTTCAATCGCAATCTCAGAATTCCAGAATGTGCATGTCAGCTCTCGGAATTTTTTTGTGGTCATTCCGTGCCTTTTGAAATGTGATCTTGGCACGTTCTTAAGATGTATCTTGAAGCGTATGATTCTCTTATTTGTTTCATCAAAATTTTCTCCAACATTTTGACTGGCTAGGGTCAGATTTTGGAAATCAACACCTTTTTCAGCTCTAACTTTTGCCTAGGTGCCCTTTCGGGTTTTCAACCTAGCGAGCTTTTCTTATTTTTTTTTTTTTTGAAAGTGGAGATGAAACTCATTGAAATGTTTGGCTACCATCAAGGACCAAGTCTGCACAGGTTCGCATGGCTATCAATTGGGTTGGGCCCAAGGCTTTGAAATGGTAGAAATGGTGGAAAGGGTGTTGGGCAAGCCCCAAGTCAGTTCCAAGCATGTCTTTTCAAGATTGAGGCAAGAGAATCTTTAAATTCTTAAAGTAAGACTATTCAATTCCAGCTCTTCATCAGTGTCAGCGTGAAATCAATTTTAACCTTTCAGGATTCTTTTTGTTTTGTCGTAGAAAAATTATTATCAGAGTAATATCCATGGTAATTTGAAAAGTGACACTTTAGTCTAGTGATTCATGCATCTATGACTAGGCACATCAGATTAGGTAAAATGAGACTTCATTCCATCAGTAGAGAAGGATTACAGACTCATTAACAACTCGGTGACAGACAGACTCGACCACAAGACTAGACAAAACACATAACAGACTCGACTGGACTTGACCCGGTCTCAAATGGAATGTCACAGTGACTCGCTTATTCTTTTTTTTTTCTTTTTTTTTTCTTTTTTAAAGAGCATCCTCAAAAAGTCTCAAACACCATCGCGTCACTGGCACAGGTTCAACATTCATGGTCCTTAGCGAAGGGGATCATTGAAATGGATAGGTCATGGGTTGGTCCAGACCGAGGTAGTGAATTGGATTGGGGTGCGACGCATCATCTAAGAGATCCCGAATTGAGTGACGGAGCCTCTTACAGTTGTCGGTCTCATGGCCTTGGTCTTGGTGGTAATCACAATACTTGGATTCATTGTACCCAGGAGGTGGGTGATTAGGAGGCTTACTGGGCTCCAAAGGTACAAGGTGGCCCTTTTGAACAAGGTGATTGAGAGCGGAGGATAAGCTCATGTCAAGTGGTGTGAAGACTCTTTGGTTTCCCTTCTTGTGCCTCTTACTGCAATCATTTTGGCTTGATGATGGGCTTAAGGCATTGACATCTAGGCTCTCTTGATCTTCACCAAAGGTATGGGGTATCTTCTCCTTTTTCAGTGATCCAGCTACATTGATCTTGCCTTCACAGATAGCATCCTCGATTCTAGTCCCAACCTCAAACAACTCTTCAAATGTTGAGATGGACTGGTAGAATAGTTTTTCATGGTATACTGGTTGCAGGTTCTTGACCAGCATACGTACTTGCTCTTTCTCAACAGGCCTGTGGATCATTTGGGCTACTTTATTCCTCCATCTGCTCAAGAATGCAGCGAAGGACTCATTAAAATTCTGCCTGGTAGTTTCCAGATCTCGGATGGTGACATCAAGCTCTTGGTTGTAGGAGTAGTGATCAATGAAAGTTCTAGCAACATCTTCCCAAACTCGGGTTTTGGAAGTTTCAAGGGTTAGGAACCAGGATAGTGCGGCTTTCTGGAGGGTTTGAGGGAACAACATAGCTATGTGCTCATGGGTGCAGCCCATTGACTGGAAAATGCTCATACAAAACTTCACGTGGCTCTTCGGATTTCCAGTTCCGTCAAAACGGTCGATTTCAGGCATCTTGAAGTTCTCGGGTAGCCTCACCTTGTTGGGCTCAAACAATCCTTCCAGATCTAACATGTAATCGTCGACTCCCTTACTCTTCCTTAGTATGTTCTCAAGCTTGTCGACCTTGTCCATTTTCTCTTGGAGCTTTTTCTCATATACAGGCGGCGGGACCTCTTGAAACCGTTCTTCTTCCCCATTGTTCTCGGGAGGCGGTCCAAATCTAGGCGGTGGTGGTGGCATGAACCCTTGTGGTGGTGGGAACCTAGGTGGGTACTGTGGTTCCGGTATTCGCGAAAAGGCCCTATTTTGTCCGAAATTCACAGAAAATGCATACGAACTCCAAATTGAGGTTGTGATATATCGTTGGAAAGGTAATGGAGTCTACTTTACATAAAAAATAGTTCGGAGATAGGTCACTTTGAAAAGTTTTGCGGTATTCGCGATAAAAGCTGATTTGATCGCCTTTTTCACCTTCGGAAATTCAAAATAAATTCGTTTTAAATCCAGGAATTATGTGCGATATACCGTTGGAAAGCTATTGACCTCTAGTATCCATGAAAAATATTTGAAAATTGTTTCGGTGCCCCGATTCCAAAGTCAAATCTTGGTCAAACTGGTCAAACTTGGGATTCCCGGGAAGTTCTGGGAACCTCCGGGAGCTCCCAGGAGCCGACGTTTTCGCGCGATTCTCTTTTAAAACTCATTTTAATACTTTTCTAATGATTCCGGTGAATTCGGACGATTTCGGTCAAACTTGGTCAAACTTGGTCAAACCTGGTCAAACCTTGGTCAAACCGGTCAACGGGGACTTTCGGGGAACTTCCGGGACTTCCGGGGGTCTCTGGGAGCTGACGATTTCATCCAGTTTTACTTAAAAACTCATTTTATCATTTTTCTTACGACATAGCATGTTTTCAGAACTTTGGGACCAAATCTGGGAGTCTTCGGGCTTTCAGGGGTATTTTGGTCTTTCTGAGCATTCTGAGAGATAGAGCTGACTTCCAAGAGTCCTTTTGAGTCTTTTACGATCATTGTGAACCACCAAGCTATGGGTCTCCTAAATCTGATAGCCGACAAAATGGGGTGTCTACAAGCGCATGATACACAACACGACGGTAACCTATACAACGTGTGTACAATCTCCGGCAAAACCCCTCGGACGACTAGTACATTAGAGTGTTAACTGCTAAGCAGTATGACGTTAAACCCAAATGCATATACCATCTCCGGCAATTACACGGACGTCTGGCACAATAGCAGCTCTAACTGTTCTCTTACTATTACAATCACAATATCCAGTATCTCAATCATACCCGTCATCACGTATCTTTATCATCTTGTAAGATTTCCAATCATAACAACTCCTGACTCGTGATACAAGAACCTCAATTATATCAACTCACACTTCCCAAGACTGCCAATTACTTCAACTCACGACCTCATTTGACCGGAGTCACTAACAATGACTGCGTGTACTGACACCGTGATGTGACATTCAGTTACATGATTCTTGATAACATAATTACATTAGGTAAGACATTAAAACAAAACCCTTAACATGCTCTTTATTCTCATTTGAACATTTAGGCATGGTTATCAAAGCAATAATAACAACGTGCTCGTATAATCAACATTGATATTTAAAGCATACGAACTAAAGTTTCATAATCGATTATTCATCATGACTATCACATATAGTTCTTTTCTTTTACTTTTTATCAATATATCATAGTAATATCTAACATGCTTGTCTCATAGCAATCAATTCCATAATATATATATATATATATTAAACGTAAACATCTAGGCACATCGAATAACCATCATACGTACGGTACATACATACAAATACTCTAGCAGTCATTATGCATATTGAGAGTGAGGTTAGAAACACTCCCTGAATGTCTTGTTCAAGCTTAGGACTCTCCGAACAGCAGATAAGTCACAACCCTACAACGTATAATATAATAACGGTGATGAACCGTATGTGTTAATGATAAGGGTATAAGGGTAATTTTACCAAATAAGGATATAAACCTCAAAAGTAGTGATCTATGTGTCATTCTAAGTCCAACGCCATTGACTAAACTTAAATCGGAGTCCGTCACATAAAAGGCTGAGTTTTCTATGCCTGCGTAGGCCCTACAGGTAAGCTGTATTTTCAACCGTATCAAAAGGTCTCCAAACTCAAGGGAATAGTTCTAGACATTATTCTAAGACTCTGGGAACTGACCGCTTATTTTTTTGAATTACGATTTATTTACTGTAAATTATTGAAATCCTATTTATATATTTATAGTCTTCAGGGTCTCATAATTATAAAATATAATTTAGAAGGACAAGAGGTCCTTAAAAATATTTTTATTAAATACTAGACCTTAAAATAGGCTAATGATATTTTTTTCATAATTTTCGGAACTCATTTGGTATTTAAAGTAATTAAATGATAAACCAACGAGTCCTTATAATTAAATAAAATACTAAAGTTTGATTTTTATAAATAAATATAAAACCAATAGTAATGCCTGCAAACATACTAATTTTTTATTATACCGGCCAATGTAATTAAATGCTTTTACAAAATCATCACAAATAATATAGAAATTCATGGGATGTACGTACCTGTCATAAAAGTGAAATCGTACGGAGTTATGCCTAGCTCAACTAATGGCAAATGAAACGTGTGAGTCGTGTCCCACCACCGCTCGACAACTGATTCCACTAAACGTTGATCAGAATTTGGCATCTCCAACGCGAGTAGGCGAGACCATCCAGCAAGGTCAATAACAGCTTTGATTTGTGGGAAGTCTGAAAGACGGATGTAGAACGAATGCACACTCTTCAAATTGCCGCGCATTTTGAACCTATGACCTTGTTTGTTGATCGTAGTTTTTCCATCGGAAGCGTGCGGGTTGTCGTCGACAACACGTGCGACGTCTTCAACCGACTGTTGTTCTTGTGGTTCACGTTGTGCAGTGTTTATTGAATGATGTTTGGTAGGCTTTTTTCCAAAAAAACGATGCATCATGCACACTTTGAATATATACAAATAAGTCAAATAGAGACTTTATTATTTTAGTAAATAAAAATAAACAAAGGATTTTTTTTCCTTTTTTTTTATTTATATTTTCAAAATAATATAATTAGTTTCTAAACAAATAAGAGTATAGATCTTGAATGTTTGTACTAATAAATAATAATAAAAACAGATAAATTGAATGCTTGAATTTAATATAAAAAATAAAGACACATCCGTTGAACACATATAGATTTAAATGCTTGAATGCTTGAATGTAAAAGACTTGAACACACATAGATTTAATGTAGAAAAAAAAATTAACAATGATACAAGCCTCACCATATCATCTATATATATAGAAATATACAAGGATTGCCGTTGGTAGAGATCCGTTGGGTATACTAGCCGTTGGTAGAGAGCCGTTGGGGGACAAACGGCACATGGGAAGCCGTGAGATATCACGCGGCACACATTGTGCCGCCTACTCTCACACGGCACAATATGCCGTTTGATATCTCACACGGCCTTTTCCTTGCCGTTTGAACACAAAACCATTGCGAGTGTATTTGATCGGTACACTAAACTTAGCAAACATCAGCCTTAAGTTTGCTATACCCAGTGTGGATGCTCTTAGGCCTTAGGATAAGCAATATAATTTTCTACATATTTAGAATGGCCATTAGGTATTTTGTACCTAATTATTACCCATTAAAACTAATTTTGATTATTTATTTAAACTAAATAAATAATAAGTATAATGTATAAATAATATATTATAATTTCAGAATATTAAAATATAATATTTTAGAATGTTAAAGGCTAATTTATAACATATTATAACTTATTTTTAAAACATTAGACAATGTAGTATTATTAAGGCTAACAATTATTATTTATTTACAACTAAAGAAATAATAAGTATAATGTAAATATATTATATATATAATTTCAGAATATACATTAATTATTAATAATATTATTTCAGAAATTAAAAGTTGAATAATAATAATAATTAATCAAGATTAACATTAATTCTAATTAAATAAAATGATATCTAAAACACAAGGCACTGTTTGGCAAACGGGCTTCCTAACACACATAAGAACAGACCCCAAAGCTGAGATGCCAAACAGGCCTTAGCCCAAGTCCAAGAGTCATCTTCCTCCTCCACTATATACGCAGCGTATATTTACATATAATTCATATATATATATATATACGTTTTTATACACAATTTTAAACAATCATAACTCTCTCATTTCTAAACGAAAATACGCAAACTTTATGTCAAAATCGAGTGCCTCGACGAGCCCGATCCAATGGTATAGGTCTTGAAGTCTAAATCTTAACGGTCTATCCGTACAGGGTAAAAACCAGTTCGTCGAAAAAAGAATAATCGAATCGTAGGTCGACCAAACGTGGTCTAAGCTTCGAGCCGTTCATCGAGGGTCTTAAGGGAGTCGTTAGGGTCATTTTGGCATTGACTTTACGGGCTTCAGTGACGGTCGAAAAACCCGAGCTCGCTGGAGCTCCAATGGTGGTCCGGCCATTGTTGGGCTTTTAAGGTTTAGTTCGGGGGTGGTCTAAATGAGGGTGTGTGTGTAAGTCTGTGTATATGCAGAAAATAAGGAAGAAAATGTGCAGCTTTACCTTCCTCAGTCGCGGTCGGTTGCCGTCGAGGTGGTGTCTCTCTCTAGCTCTCGGTCTCTCTCTCTCTCTCCTCCTTCCTCCTTCTCTTCTGTGGTTTGGGTTGAGGTTGAGGGTGAGGGAGAGGGCAGAGCCACTACAAGAAAATGGGCCTTTTGTGACGAGAGTTTTTGTGACGGATCAAAATCCGTCACAATAAATGCTTTTGTGACGGATTCTGTGACGGAAATATATATGACACAAATAATGATTTATTCGTGACGGAAAAGTACATATCCGACACAAATAATTTTTATTTGTGACGGAAATGTACCTATCTGACACAAATACAATTTTTTTTTGTCTCGAATTCAATAAATCCGTCACAAATAACATTTTTTTGGGCGGGAAAAGTTGGGGGCAAAAGTGAGTACATGAAAAAAAAAAAAAAAAAAAAGAAATAAGCCTAAAAAGTAAAAACAATCGGGACAGTCTCTTCTCAGTCTTCATCCCCCTCTTCTCATTCTCTCTAGTCTCTTCATCGTCCTCCTCCTCCGTCGCCCTCCCTCTTCCTCCTCCTCCGTCGCCCTCCCTCCTCCTCCACCATCCCTCCCTCTGACGCCCTCCCTCTCCTCCTCCTCCTCCTCCTCCTCCTCTTCCCTCCTCCGACGCCCTCCCTTCTCTCTCTCTCTCGGTGGTCTTTGCTACATTGGTTAGTTCCTTATATCTTTAGGGCTTAAAACCCCCAATTTTGTGTTTAGGGCTTAAAACCCCCAAATTCTACAATCTCTTCATTAAGCACAGAAATAATTTCTCAATTTTTACAGTCGCAGGCACAAATTAAAAGAAGAAGAAACAAGTTCTCTCAAACAAGTGCTCTTATCGTCTTCTCCAATAGAGGCAAGCTTTGCGAGTTCTGCAGTAGCCCTAGGTATTTCAAAACTTCTTCTTTATAAGCTCTCTCTCTCTCTCTCTCTCTCTCTCTCTCTCTCTCTCTCGAGATCTGTTTTTGTGTGCTTGTGTTCTATTATGCTAATTTAGATATATTTCTGTTTGTGAATTTTTTTTTAGTTTTTGAATTTGTTTGATGTTTCAGGTCTTGAGCTTGGGAAAAAAAGTTTTTTTTTTTTTTTTTTTGGTTTGAGTTTTCCGTTTTTGTGAATGTGTCGATGTTTTTAGAATTTTGTTCTAGTGTTGTTAGATCTCTAAGTGGAAACCATATTAATAAGATAAGAATTATATAAAACTGTAATTAGGAACAGACGTGCTTGCTTTTGATCTCTAACTCTTAAACTACTGGTCTAATCAATTAGTCCTTTTCTCTTTTTTTTTTTTTTTTTTTTTTTTAATTTGGTCTTTGGTGTTAAAAGAAGTTGATTTTGAAAACAGTATTTTTGGTTGATGAAACTAATTAGGGGTCTTATTTTTAGGAAAAAAAAAGCCCTAATGAAGTTAACTCAGTGTCAAGTGCCAGCTTTGCTAAAAGACCTCGAAGTTTAAGTTTACTGTGATCTAAGAAGTCGTCATTCATATTTGCACGTTGTCAAATTCTTTTTCATTAAATTTTTGTAAGAAGTTGAAATTACCATGAAGACGATTATGCGAATTTTTTAATCCAAAATTAGATATCTTCCTGCATGTTTAATATAAGATGAGAAATTTGACGACAAGCCTACTTGCAAGTCATGATGTATGAGATAACTTAGGACTTTTGGCTTTCTGTCCCTAGCCTTGAATAAATTGCATTCATTTAACTGCATGTACATTACACAGACTGATCCTTGTTGCTAACTAAAGCCTGGTTTGAGTTTTTGCAAACCAGTTAATTATTGTGGCTGTTGGATTTAGTCATAGATTGATACTTAAGCCTGATTTGAAGATAATTAAGCTTTTTCATATTCTTTGCTAAAAGGATGGTTGGTAACCACTTTTGGAGTTAACAAGTGATTATGAAACTCTAAAAGTTAAAATAAAAATGTTTGCCCTTGGGTCTGAATATGTCATGGACTGCACTTACTGCTGCACTTGCTCTCGTGGTTCTTGATTTTAAGGATGCTCGGCCATGCTTAGAAAAGGTATAAAAAAAAATAGTAAAAATTTGACTTCTTAGTGTTCATGGAAATTAGCTTCAACTTTTGATCACTGTAGTTGTATAGAATTTTTTGAATTCAGTTTGCTTGGTGGCCAAAATATAGACTTAATTCAGTTTGCTTGGTGGCCAAAATATAGACTTAAGGTGACAAATATGAAAATTTGAGCATTGGATTTTGTTTGTTTGTCCGTAAATATTTTACAATAATATATATATGTATATACATTTTTCATTTGTTTTCTCTATTTTCAGATAATTACGAGTATTAGTTAGTAATGTTGTATGATTGTATCTCACAAGATTTATTTTTGCTTTATTTCTCAATTAATAGTGATTTATTTTGCTATGCCGAAGCCCAAGCCCTACAGTCAGTTAATTGCCATGATTACGACGCTTTTGATAAAACAAAGTTTTTAACACAACGGAAAAAAGGGAACTAGTTTGTTCTCCATTGTTTTATAGGGTAGTCTTCATCAGATGTGTGGGACTTAGGGTAAGATTTAAAGTTCCGTTGTGGCTTCTTGAAAGAAACTAGAAGCTTTTTGTAATTTATAACATGATAGATACATGTTCATTTTTCTAAATTTAATTCGTGCCTAAGTCTTTTTCATGATTTCCCTTCGATGTTAGATGTTTCATCATCTTTCGCATCTCAATTTGTAATGCAGTGACCACGGTCTTGTCCAACCTCTGTTCCTTGGTTTTCTTTGTTTGATAATCTGCAACTCATATTGATATTCTTGGAGTTGCATTTGCATTTTGAAACCTTGATGAATTTGAAATCTGATTTGGCACTGTTATCAAAGATGTCTCAGTAACTTAATTTAGTAAAGTTCATAGAAAAAAAAAGATGAAAAAATATTACTTGTATATAGGTACGTGTGCACATATGTATCTGTGTGCTAGGTAAGGTCTTGCTTTAGCTTTATAATTTTGTGAACCTGTGGTTTTCTGATGAATGATGGTTGGGATAATGGAAGCTTCTAAGAAAACATTGTGTCAGCAGTACCTTCCCTTGGAAGTATTTTTTTTGTAGAAGCTAAGGTTTTTATATGTTTTGTTGATGCAAGTGTTTATAAATTGTTCGCTAACTCCTTTTTTATAAACTCCTTTTTTTTAGGATTATAACCGCATTTTTGATCAGAGTGTTAGTTCAGAGATGTAAGTTTAGCATATGAAACTTTTAGTTCGAGAGGATTAAGTGATACTGATTGCTGGCAAATTTAAAAGGAAACATATAGAGACCCTCAGAATATCATCACAAACATTAGAAAAGAAAATGACGATTCCAAGCAGGCACAGACGACGAGGCTCTAAAAGAAAGTGTCATTTCTTATTAAAAATCATTCTTATGCTCCATTCAATCTCTCGATCTTTTTAAGTTCTAGTCAAACGAGTCTTTTCAAAATGCACTTATTCCTTAGCAAAATTTGGGTAAAAATCATGTACGGACACTATTTTAAGTGAAGTCATCAGAATTTGTAAACCATGTCCTCTGTGTATCCAAGATCTTTTAGGACGCCAGTAAGCTTCAAAAAAGGAAAGCATGAACAAAACGATATTAAAGAGAAAACGTGTGGAAAGATTTTAAAAAATAACAAAGAAGTAAAGCCCGAAATGCAATTTCATACCTCTCCTTGTGAGCGGTCTTTCGCCTTGTCACCAGATATGTGATTCATCATTCCGGGGGGACCACATACCTGGAAAGTAAGAATGGAAAATAAGTAAACAAAACGGCTAACAGAGAAAATCTCCAAGTCATCTCCGCTTCAACATGATTAAGCTCTGTTTGTTTTGAGAATAAAGAGAAGAGAAGTATAACTATTTCCGTTATGTTTTCCCTAGTGTTTCCTCTATAAAATTTTTAAAATATACAGTGAGACAAACTTATATTACATGCCAGAAGTGTACAGTACATGGACAGTGGTACAATCAGCTTCAAAGAGCAATATGTAACACATAATTCCCTCCGTCTTGACATTTTTGGGAGTTTTTGTTTGCTGATAAGTGAAAAGCTTCAAAATGAACAGAACATAATAGATTTTGAACTGCACGGTATCCAAAACCTTAAATAGGCTTTTGACTTGCAAATTCTTATTTTCTTCTCCATTTATACTTCGTTTTTCTACGAATCCAAATTGTATTTAAATGCTCACAAGCAGTTAAAAACACGAATACGAACTTAAAGTAATTTCCAGTTTTTTTTAACAATTATTGTTATACATATATATAATTTAAGTGAGCATTTAGCTCTTGATCGTGTAGAATGGAGAAAAAGGATTCATACAACCGACCCCAACTGATTGGGACACATGGCTTGGTTTGGTTTGGTTTCGATTCCTCATCGATTTACGAGCTCTAAAAGTGGTTTTAAATTCCACCAAGATATCGCAAACAGCTGGTAACTGATGAACTAAATAGAAAATTACTGCAATAGGTCTGAAAATTCATGAGAAAACAGCAATTGTCTGGTAGATTGTTCAACACTGAGATATCACTCTCCTATCTTGGTAAACTTTCCTATTTTTTGTCAATCTTGCAGGGCAGTAATTGTAATAAAACTATCAGCATATCATCTCAAATACCATTGTTATTGGCGGACACAAAGAACGTCCCCAATTGAGGACCATAACAGCATCTGGTCAACAGAAAAGAATAGTGCAACCGCCAGGATAAGGAAACTTTGCAATTTACTGAGAATTCTAATACGCAGATTCAATGATATGCTATACTTTGATAAATAAGCTAAAATACATAACATTTGAGGAACAGAAGCAACATAATTAAAACTCATGAGAATAAGAGAATCATCACTCGGAGCAGGTAAGACTTTCACGACCATATCCTTTGATATGTAACCTGTACCTCCCCTCCAATTATTTGATGGCTTATCTACAGTGTAGAAAATCTGGGTTTATCACCAGAAAAAAGAAATTTTAGTTTAGTTGAATGATGCAATTCCACGACCATAGCAAAATAGTTCTGTTATGTTAAAACAGTGTGTACCTTCAAGTTTGGGTGGCTAGCTTCAAGTACATCAAGCTTCTGTTTGAGCAATATGTCATCTGGGGATACGTTAGCGTATAGCAAAGAAACCTGAAAGAGCACAAGCTCATTATCAAACAGTGTTTACAACAAATTGAATCTATCGAGTAAACTCCATTTATAAATTCAGAGAAGTTAGCGAACAATTTTTTCAGAGATGTAAGTTTAGCATATGAAACTTTTAGTCGCGACTAATTGATGGGGTTTCTACTAAATTGATGTGAGTTTCCTATCTAATTGTAGTGGAAAGGTTCAAGCACAGTGGAGAGGAAGAAAATGGAGGAGAATGAGAGGGTTCAAGCACAGTTGGGTAGAATCGAGGAAGAAACCAAGTGATGGGCCAATATTCGTGAGGTATGTACATATATAATTAGTAATATTCGTGAGGTTTGTCTTCTAAATATTTATGTCCATTTAATGATGATTTTCGGAAAAACAGTGGATAGTTCTGTCTTAGAACTTTAACTCAGTGGACAGTTCTATGTTTTCACAATTACTGTAACCTTTCTGTCTTAGACTTGGGTGCTATACTCCTAAACATTGTACATTTTGGGATCACCAACCGGTAGGATTTTGTGTGCAATCTGCCTGACCTGCTTACAATGTACACTTCTGGTAGTATTTTAGTACTATGTCTTATGGTAATTTCACTTACTGCAAAATGTTCTCTGTCTTGAAGTTATATATAATATCTTACAAACTTCTCAGTCATTCCACCTTTTGAAAGCACTGAATAGCTACATATTATTAGTAGAATTCAAGCACTGAGCAACTGCATATTATTACAAGTAGCTAGTTGTTAATCAGACAAAGTACTTCACAAAAATAGCTGTGATGAAGAATTTTGAAATGCTAGGTATATTCAAGTTAGGAGTTTAAATAATCCAATAGCTATTTTGAGGAAATGTTAGTTTCTATTTTTTTTTTCATCAAGAGATAAACAAGAGGAAAAACTTTCCCTTCTCATTTTCTTTTTTCTTTTCCTCATTCTCTCCTCAGTCATTCCATAGACAGTTCCATGATATTGTGAGATATTTTGATGTGGTTACTTTTTATCTTTGATGGTCATTTCTAAAATTTTGTGTGTCCCAGGTTTTGTAGCTACTTCATTTCAAAAATTTTGCAGCTTGGAGCTCACATGATCAAGGGTCTGACAAAAGGTTTGTCCCTTTTATCTTTTTAATTTATTTTAGTACATTTTAGTTGCAAATTGGTAGAAAGAAACCAATATTTGTCACTTCAGCTTGAATGCCTATGAATTAACTAATTTGTTTGAAATCTTAATTGCATAAAAATATCAAGACACGTATAGTTTATAAATGTATTTAAAAGTAGATTTTTTATATTTAATACAAGTTCTCCCGCCGCACCTGCACCCTTGATTTTGGGAAAGTTGACGAACTTCCCGCACCTGCTCCCGCACCGTTGCTTCCTAAATTAGTAGGATGTAATTTTGGTACAGTTAAATACGTCGTTGTCTGTAACTAGTGGGTTTTTTTTTTTTTTTTTTTAATTTCAGCTTGGAGCTGGATCTTTTTTGTTGCATTACTTCTCCATGCTGATTAATTCTATTCTCGTCAACTTCGGGCTGAGTGAAGAAATGCACAACCATGTATGTTCTCTTTCCTCTCTATTTTCATTATTGTTAAATGCAGTGAACATTCCATATACCAATGGGAAATGTGTGTTATCTTCCCTCGACTTGGTTAAGAATTGATGGCTTTGACCTTGGTATGTACAAGTTTATGACAATTATCCAATTTTGATTTAGTATTTTTCTCTTTGACTTGATCTTTGTTATCTTTCATTCGTTTGGTAAAACTCGCTAGTTCGTTTGAAGTCAGTTACTTGTTATCAACTTGTCGAATTGCAGCACCAGTATTTTGATTTAGAGCCCTCGTATAGTGGCTGCAAGGGATGAGACCATTCAGAGGAAGTTAATAGGTATTGGAATCCTCAAGTTTGGGTACTTATGGTCTTCTTGTGACATTGGCCGCATTATAAGCCATCCTTTGAGTAGGTTTAGTAACTTGAAGAAATATGTGCAAATAGGCCTAAAATACCCCCCCCCCCCCCCCCCCCCCCCCCAAAAAAAAAAAAAAAGAATAAGTAAGCATAAAATAAATGAAGTAAGAAAATGAAACAGCTTTATGTGTTATGGGGATGTTTTGAAAGCAAAGGTCATAAGATAACCTCTAAAAAGTACTGCTTCACCCTAATCATTTGGTGCTTCTTGTATGTTGTTTTTGGATTGTGATAAATTTATTTACACAGGCTTATGAAAATTTTTGGATGTTATAGAAACAGAGGAAACTCTGCCGATTTTTTTTAGGAATCTTTGCTGTTTATTTTTTTGTTCTTGTGTTGTTTGTTTGGATAGTTTTTTATTTGAATTTTTGGTCTTGTTTTGTTCTTTGGGTTGCTAAGTGATTGCATTACTATATTTTTAATTGAATTTTCATTTTCTGTTTCAGGTTGTGGCGAAGGATTAGAGGATTAATTAAATCAATTATGAGCGTCATGACTTTACTTAGACTATTATTATTTTATTTTTATTTCAACTAATGTCAACTATGAAACAATTATGTATGAACGTATACTTTATTATCTCTTGTTTTATCTTTAATTAATATGCTTTTAAATTTTATGTGATTCTTGTCGTTTAAAAATAAGTATGGTATAATTTATTGTGATGGAGAAATAATGATTTTTGATGACAATATATAAATTTTCATCACAAATAATATTTGTGACGGTTTTGGTATTAATTGTGGTCACAATATTTAAAATTTCGTCACAAACAATATTTATTCCGTCACAAATACTATTTGTCCAAAACCGTTACAAATAGTTTTTGTGACGGTTTTTTGTCGACACAAATAAAGTGTTTTAAATTAAATGTGACACTACTATTTGTGTCGCATACTAATCAGTCACAAATATTATTTGTGACGGTTTTGGTTGACACAAATAAACTGTCACAAATAATAGTTATATGTGACAGTATTTTTTGTGTCACACACAAATCCGACACAAAATCCGTCACAAATACTTTTTTGTGACGGAATTTGACCGACACAGACTTTTTGTGACGCCTTTAACTTGTGTCGGGCATAAAACCGTCACAAAAAGTGCAATTACGTCATAAATACTTTTTGTGACGGAATTGCACCTTTTTTGTGACGGATTTTTTCCGTCACAAAAGACCTATTTTTTTGTAGTGGAGGCTGGGGGTGACAGTGAGGGAGGGTGGTGAGAGGGGGGTTTTGGTTTCTTGTTAGTCTCTCTATCTCTAACCTGGCCACAACTTCTCTCTCTCTACCTCTCACTCTTCTCTCCCGGGTTGGGTCTCCAGCTCTCTCTATATATATTACATACCCACACAACCCACAATATAATATAATATATATACACAATCTACATACATATAATATAATATATGCGGTACATACTACATATATATATATATATAAAACGTGTGTGTGTGCTTGTGTGGTGTTACGGGTCACAGAGGGAGGGCAGTGGCGGTGATGGGTTGGGGAGGGGACGGGTGCTAGTTGAGGGTGATGGGGTGGCAGTGAGTGAGGGAATCATGGGGGGAAAGGTGAGTGACTTAAGGGTATTAGGTGGCAGGGTGGTAGTTGAGGGTGATGGGGTGGCAGTGAGTGAGGGAATCTTGGGGGGAAAGGTGAGTGACTTAAGGTTATGGGGGGGGGGGTTGTACCTAAGTTAGGCTAGGTGGTACTTAGGGTCCTCAAAATGTGGGACTGTGTCTACGTCTCGAATCACGTGCCACTTAGTTCGAGAATTACCAGATTTTACAAGTCCACGCGCAATTCAGTCTGGGTCTAATCACAGTCTGAGTACTAATTTAACGTCCGAGATTAAAATTAAAATGTCGATACTATATATTCTAATTATAGTCGTGACACTAACAAGACATCGGGTACGGATATTATAGTATGTAATCTATAGTTTATAAGTTAGGCAACAATAAATATTAAGATATAATCTACAGTCATATATTCAAGTGGCAACCATGTATATTAAAAATATAATATTAATTATACAGGGTATTAGGAAATTAGGAAATTACATAATTAAAATACTACAGATTTATATAATTTAAAATTAAGCGACTAACTAAAATATAATATTAGCATACAGGGTTCGTCTTAGAAATTAGGAATTTAGGAAAATTATATCAATAAAGCAATACGGATTTTTACAGGTACTACAGTGTGTGTGTGTGTGTGTGAGAGAGAGAGAGAGAGAAATTACTCTGGGGTACAGCAAGAGCTTTGGATTCGTCGACCTGCGGTGGAGTAATCACAACTTTCTCCTCTTCGACATCCACCGGAGTGTCAACCCCGCCGCCGGTGATTCGGCTTCAATCTTTTTAGGCTCCTCTGTCGCCATTCTCAGCTAATAACTTTCAGTGGATATTAAACCAAAATCAAAGTTGGTACCATATGTCCTTGCTTTCTAGTAACTGATGTGAACCTCAATAGTATGCATAGAGTAATGTCATTATAGTCTCATGTAGGATTTGCAGTTTCTGTATTTCATAATCTCCGTGTTCATCATCATATCATCAAAAGATCTCTTCCATTACATGAAGCAAGTAACTTGAAGATTTCTAACCAAACTTTTTCCACCATATATGGCATTACAATAGAGACTCAGCACGACTAAAGCTGCATATCCGTAATGTAGGTAAATGTAGACAGTACAATGAAAACAATAATATTAACATAAAGGTTAAAATATAATTCTTTGTTGAATTATATTAACATCAGGCCATTGTGAGAGATCAGGAAATCAAACCATGGACAATTGGAAAAGGGATCTAAACAATATTGAAATCGAATGGAATTTGAAGTCATACTCATGTACATGTCTCATAACAGAATCTAAAACCAGCATCGTCAGATTCCGACGAGAAACGAATGGAGGAGAGAATCTGGTTGTTGAAGAATGTGGAGTTTTGAAGAATGTTGAGAGAGAGAGAGAGAGAGAGAGGAGGAGGAGGAGGAGGAGGAGGAGGAGGAATGTAGGGGATGTATCTGAGCAGCCGCGGTTCATCTATTATCAGACGGCTTCCACACACACACACACACACACACACACACACACACACAGAGAGAGAGAGAGAGAGAGAGAGAGAGAGAGAGAGATGGGGAAGAAGAAGAGGCATTTCGCAAAGAACGTGAAAGTGAAAGAGGCAGCATGAGAAAGTAGAGAGACCACGTGAGCAAAGCACCTGATTAAATTAATTGGTTACACGTGTCAGTCCCATATCCCTTCTCAGGTTCAATCCTCCGCTACTAGATATACTAATAGATAGACACATAGATAGATAGATAGATAGATAGATAGATAGATAGATAGATGGATGGATAGATAGGTGACTACAAAAACAAGCATACATTCATTCACTAGGTATCAAACAGTGCCTATTCAAAATCAGAAAGCGAAGTATAAGGCGAATGCACTAACAAGAAGTGCCTTAAAACAAGAGGAATAAATTTTAGGTTGCTCGAAAGCAAAGAGCAAACTTGTTTTACAAAACAACATAGGAAAATAATTAAAACCCAAAATTATTAGTGGAAGAGCGCTTGCATAGGCATGCCGCAAACACTATACAAAGAAATAGCATAAAGCATATCGAGGTCAGCCTGAAGAAAAAGTAACAAGCATGGACACTACAATAGATATATAAAGCAAAGAGAAACATAGCATAGGTGGGAAGAGTTAACTAAAACAGAGCATGCAAAAAATTCTTAACAATCACCTGTATGGAGGGTCGGTAGGTGCAAAAGCCAGCCAAGCCACGCGCAAAGGGCAGAGAAAAGGGCAAGAAAGGAATGAGCGCAGCCACGGAAAAGCCCAGCCAAGCAAAACAGCAATTGACCAAAACTACCCTCCAAAAAGCTCCATAAGAGAAGGGTGAGAAAGGGAAAAACCGACTTTCAATAAGTGGAAACTATGAACAGTGTCTGGTTTGATTCCCTCTTTTATTAGAGTAGTTGATATATACATGGCATCTGCCATATATGTTAGCACAAAGCAATGCTGATAGGTAAGTAATAAAATGGATAACAAGCATTTATTTGGCCACTGATGGTTATGTCCAGCCCAAGTTAATATCAAACAAAAATGAAATAGAAATGAATCCAGTACTTGAATCGAAAAATATCAAATTACCAATGATAAATTGATACTGCAACTTTTCATAACCAAATCACCAACATAAATAGTATAACTCAGAAAAGCAAATTAGAGATTGAAATAAAGTTTTTGGAGGAAAGAACCATAGTTTAAGAGGGGATTGTAAACTAATGCATAGGAAGGTATTTGAACAGGGGATTGCTGAGGGAGTAACCGAAATTCAAATCAACATTTAAAACATGATTGATACAGATATTAGGAATAACAAAAACTGGTTGCAATAGTGAATCTGAAACATCTTCCACAGGACAACGCTACAAAAGAACAAATGGTGATAAAAATAAGGCTTACAACCACGAATTCTCAGATCTGGCTCACAGAACGCTACAAAAGAACAAGTAGTGATAAAAATAAAGCTTACAACCACGAATTCTCAAATCTGGCTCACAGGGATCAGAGCTTATATGTTCCTTCAACCAACAAAAGATTGAACTATGCTTCCTTGAAAAGAAAAAGTTCTCCAAAATCTAATGTTCTATCTTACTCTTACTGAAACTACATTGAATTCCTCTAACCTTATTTTGCTCATAATGAAACTTGTTAGTCAAAATCAGAATCAACCGTAAGATCTCACCTTCAAGAGCATGAAACAACGAAAATCATTATGCCATGGAAGCTTGTTTCTTCCCTTTCTTGCTCGCAATGGCTTTATCCTTTCCCACGATCATCCTCGAGAGTATATCTGCTTGCTTTGTATTTCCCTCCTTGTTGAGGCTCTTGATCAGATCCTCACAGCTACTCTGATCGGTGACTCCTCCTTTCTCCATCACTTTACACAACATCGAATATGCATTGAGGGTCTTGCCCGCTGCCAATAGAGCATCCAACACCTTATCGTAGCTCTTGAAGTCTATGTTACAGTCTCTCTCCAAACCAAAATCTAACAGCTTCAGAGCAGCAATGGTTTTCCCTTTCTCACAAAGTATGGATAATAGAGAGTCTAAACCAGGTGCACAACCACTATGGATCAATAATTCAATTCGTCCAATGGCTTCTTCGACGTGACCCCTCAGAAGAAGAGCTTCCAAGATCTTAGCAACCAAGTCCATGTTCTCCTTAACCCCCTTCTCGACCATAGTCTTCATGACCCGACTCGCTGTTTGAACTCTCCCATCTTCGAATAGATTCTCCATCACCCACCTATACAGCGATGAATCGGGAAGATGGCCATGTTCAATCATACTATCCAAAGCCATTTTAGCATCGGACGGCTTACCTTTCTTCAAGTAGCTCTCAATGAGCAACTTGTACGCACTTTCTTCTGAAGGAACTTGTCTTCTAACCATAATCTTCAAAATTTCAAAGGCGGAATCGGGAGTCCCTTCGGTTGAATGCCCTCGGATGAGATTGTTGAGGGCAATTGGATCCTGAACTCCCTTTTTCATCAATTGTCGGAAAAGTGTCTCGGCTTTTTCGGTCTGACCATTGTTGCATAGATACATAATAATCGGGTTATATGCATTGGCCTCCATCTCTAAATTACCTCGTGGTGATAAAATTATCTCCTTCTCAATAAGCTTATCTAACAACTTAATCGCCCGATCATACACCCCAGCCTTGCAAAAATTCTCAATCAAAACGCCATAATGCCCAGGTTCTGTTGGAATGCTCAATCGAATCATTGCTTTGAGAACATCTGCAGCTGCATCAAGATCACCAGCCTTACACTGGCCAGACATAAGACTTAAGAAGATTGAATTATCCTTTGGAGCAATATATCTCTCCACCATCTCCTTCAAAATGTTACCGGCTTCGGCCATCTTCTCAGCGTCACATAGCCCAGGCAACAGAGTAGAGTATGTGATAGCATTTGGTTTGATACCAAAAGAGTTCATCTCTTCAAGCAATTTCAACCCATCATCGATTCTCCCCAATGAAACATATCCTTTAATCATGGTAGTGTAACTAATCACATTAGGCTCTATATTCCTCCCCTTCATCTCCACAAAGAATTTCTCCGCCTCCTCCATCTTCTTAACACGATTGTACCCATTAATCACAGTGTTATATGTGACCACATCAGGTGAAATCTCTCTACTCTTCATGTCTTCAAAGAATCGATTAGCAGTCTCGACTTTTGAAGAAAGGAAAAAACCCCAAATCATAAGATTATATGTATGGCAAGTCGGCACTATACCTTCACTCAACATCTTATTGAAGTACCTCTTTGCCATCATGTACCGACCTCGGCGCATTATGACCTTAAAAAGAGCATCATATGATTTTATAGTCCTATGAACACCCAATTCCTCCATTTTCTGAAACAACTTCACACTCTCTTGAACAATGCCCGCCTTACCGTAACTATCAATCAACACAACAAACAAGTCCTCGTCCCATTCCAGCCCCTTTTTCGGCATATCTAAAAGTATGCACCGGGCATGGTTAAGCTTTGAAGCTTTGCCCAACATATCAATTATCTTGAAATGGGTCTCTCTATCGTGTCGAATCAACGCAGCCCGCTCGACCCACCTGAAGAACTGGAGGGCGTGCTCCACGTTCCGTGCACCGTTCAATACATTATAAACAAGTGAGTGATCGAATTCGGGCACTAACTTCCTAATTGAGTTCTGTAAACGAGTTGTCCATGGCCGATTGGCCATCATTCTACAGATTATATCCTCTAATTTCTCTGGGTTTCGATGGTTACCTCTTGGGATTCTTTGAATCGTCGTCGTCGTCGTCTCCTCAGCATTTGGGGTTTGGGGGGTGTTCTCTTCTGGGTCTGGTTTTGCGGTTGGATTGATGCAAGAGACTACTGAGCTGTCTTCTATTGGGTGAGGTTCTGGAGAAGAAGATGAGGAACAAAAGAGAGAGAGAGAGTTGAGAGAAAATGGGTTTGACCACGTCGAGATTTCATATTGAATCCGAGGTTTCAAATGAGATGGTTTTGATGCGGCCATTTCTGGGGTTCTTGGATTATGAATATTTTTGGTTAGCGGCCAGAATGTAAATCGAAATGAGATCAAGCTTCGATCTTCATGTCAAGTGTTAGTGAGAACCAACATGCGTTTTGAGAGAGAGAGAGAGAGAGAGATCTCAGTCTTACTGTATGTTGAGGGAGGCCGGAGGTGTAAGCAGAAGTTAGGGTTTAAGCCAACTTTTTTGTTTCCTTTTCTGTTGGGGTTAAATACCCATGCCGTACACAATATGAGCCCTCGAATAAAGGCTCGCGGTTTGATTCTATGTCAACTCGATTCGTATAATAAACGAGTTAAGCTTGAGTTTGAATACAAAGTTCGTTTAATAAATGAGTCAAGCTTAGTATTATAATTGAATTGAGCTTTTTGAACTCTAGTCGAGTTCGAGCTGAGCTTTAAGAGTTGGTATCGCCTTCAAGCTTGAGCTTGACTCATTTATATCGAGCCGGGCCTAGCTGTTATCGAGTCGAGCCTTGAGCCCTTGTCGAGCGGCTCGACTCGTGTACACCCCTAGTAGTAAGTTTAAGTTGCCAACAAAAACTAACGGACCAAGTTCAAGGCTTGAAAGTTGGCATATATATATACCTAAAATAATTACTTGATACGTGAATTTTGGACTATGCATATTATATTATGCCAATATTTTTTAAATTTTAAATATTTTGCATTATACATATATTATATTTTTATAATTCATATATATATAATATTATTTCAATTTTAAATATTTTGCATTATACATGTATTATATTTTTATAATTATCATATATATATAATTAAACAAACCCTTATCAAACCTATTAAAAAGATTTTTCGCGAGCCTACTATTCGAACCTTAATCGAACTGTTCGCGAGCCTTATCGAGTCGCGCTCATGTGTGCTCAAGCTTGGTTTGTTTATTAAACAAGCTTTTGTATTCAAGCTCGAGTTTGGCTTGTTTATTATACGAGTCGAGCCGAGCTGCGAGCCATTGTTGAGTGCCCTAGTCAAGCTTAAGCACATATGGACTAGCCTTGATAAGTCTTGTTGGCCCAAAAGTGGAAACCTTAGAGGGGGGGTGAATAAGGTTTTAGCGGAAATTAACCTTTTAAAACAAAATTGCAAATTAAAACACAATCACAAGCAATTAAGTAAAGAGATAAGGGAAGAGAAATTTGCAAACCGATTTTTCAAGTGGTTCGGCAATCGCAACCCGCGGCCTACGTCCACCCCTCAAGAACACCTCTTGAGGATTCCTTAATCCGATCTACTTACGGGTGTAGACCAAACCGTTTCCCGGAGCACTTACGGGTGTGCACCAAACCGTTACAAGAGCCTATGATCTCTCCCAAAGAAGAACACCTCTTCTTTGCACACAAGGGTTACTAACCCTCAACCTTTACAAATTGATTGAATACAAATTGATAACTCTCTCTCTAGAGTGGATAATACAATTAAAAGCTCACTACAATTCACTCTCTCAAAGATTACAATTGAAAGCTAGAGCAAATTGAGAAACTCACACAACTAGGGCTCAATATTGAATGATTAAGAATCAACAAGTTGTGTGATTGAAATAGATGTTTTCCAATTGATTGATCAACTTAAAATGGTGTGGGAAAACATATATTTATAGGCCAAGAAAGATTATAGCCGTTGGTGGCAAGTTTGGTAATTAAAAGCCTCTTTAAAAACTAGCCGTTATGCCTTTTCAGGTCGTTTCAGTCGACTGAAACATGAAGCAGTCGACTGCCCCTTAAAGCAGTCGACTGGAATGTGTTTACAGAGGGTTCTGTTTGCATTCTGCTCAGTTCGGTCGACTGCCCAGTCGACTGCCCTTCCCAGTTTGACAGCTTGACACATCTCCACTAAAAAGGCCATAACTCTCTCTACAAAACTCGGATTTTCGATCCGTTTGATGTTTTGGAAACTAGATTCAAATACCTTTCCAACCATATAAAACTCAACATCTAATTATTTTCCATTTGGTTGAGGCATTGCTTTAAAGATGACCCATTTAAAATTTGTTTCCAAAACTTTAACTTTTAACATTTGTTTGAGCCCCTAAGAGTGTGAGATCAAGATGCCTTACAATGATGGTCCTAGACTTCAACCAATGATGAAATATCTTCAAGTCTTCAAGCTTGATCCTTGTTGAGCTCCTTGTAATCTTGATCTACATTAATTAAATCACATGCACACAAAGATATTAAAACATTGATACAATATTAATACATGAGATTATATATGAGCATGAAAATGACTATGATAATAACAAAGAATGAATCAATATGAATCATGTAATTATCATAGCATATTTGACATCATCAAAACATAATTAAACATGCCTTAATATACCTTAAGGCTAACAAGTCTCATAAACAGTTCAATTAAGACTTGTATAGTAGGAAAAAATATTCAATGAAACGGATATATAATCCTATGTGATGCAACAAGCCAATATAAATCCAATATAAATTTATTTGGCCTCCTATTTCCATGGGATTCTGTCACGACCTAAGTCTCGCTCAGTAAGATATTGTCCGCTTTGGGCCCAAATCCACACGGATTTGTTCTTAGGCCACTACCCAAAATGCCTCTTACTAGTAAGACTTGAAACCACACATATATAGCACATTACCCTTCCTTTCCCAGGAGATGTGGGACGAACTCCTCCTACAGCACTCAGCACCAGAGTCGTTACATTCCACCTCCCTTGGGGCCCAACGTCCCCGTTGGACACTACCGACTGGGTCAGGCTCTGATACCAAACTGTCACACCCCTAAAATTAGATGCTCAAAAACAAATAAAAAAAAAAACTCTAAAACCAATATCTTAAAAACAAAATCACCAATCCTAGATTTAACCAAAGGATAGCAAAAAAGAAAAACCAAAATATATCAAGTCAAGTCTCAATAATTCAAACTTAATACAATAATCTCTAAAATAACAAAATGGCCCACAATTGCCAAAAACAATTGAAACTACAAAGTTTACTAAATAAAAAAAAAAACACCAAGTACCTCCATGCCTCTAATCGGCTTATTCAATCTCTACCGTCACCTCGAACTATCCCTGCATAGGACGATCGGCTACGCTCCATCCAGAGCGTACCCGATTGAGAAACTCAAACGGGTCAGTCACAAGGTACTGATGTGAGTTAAACAAAAACAGGGAAAAACAAATTCTGAGGGATATCAAGTAGTCCCTTACAATATACACAAAGCTTGATTTATTGGACAAGATAATAGTTCCACTCACACGTCAGGACAAGCGGTAGTTTCCCTTCATGTGGTGGCCATGCAGCTCTTACCCAAGTAGAATGAAATAATAACTTACCTTACTTACTCATAATGAGCCAGACCTGCAAAAATGTTAATAGGCTCACCATCCTGCAATACAAGGATTAGCACATTTAAAATATAATGGGTTTGAAAATATTGTTCATAACATTAGTTTATATATATTCTAGATATTGGGATATGTGTAGCACATAACATAAAATTCTTCAACACCCAGCTTCCTAAAAATATCACGCGTCTAAATAATAAAAGTTTACTTGTATAATTCTGAATAGACTTCTAAAGTCTTAGCTCAACAAAAAGACAAGAACTTCAATTTTTCTAGTTTAGTACCTTATGTTCACCACATCGGCCACCCCACCACGGTTCAGTCTACACACATATCTCGTGTGTCTCCTAACATAATTCTAACGTCCACTTCGGTACCAAATTCCCTAGGGGTATCGCAGGACTTTAGCTTCACGCCGAAAGGTTTGACATTACGTTAACGACGTCGAAAATAATCTTTGTTTATCTATCATAAGACAAACAATTTGTCACGCCCTAGAGTAGCCAAAAATAGGGAAATTTTAAAATTTCCTTTCTGGACCCGTAGGGAATGACGAGTTACATAAAACTGACATGTCCGTGCAACATATTAACATCATTATATATCAGAGTAAGGAATTGCAAAAGCATCTAATGGTATTTGATATCTCCAGAAATATCCTGTTAAAGCCCAACTGCCACGTCAGCCGAAAGACCCGGACTATCCGGGACGAGAGCCTGGGGCCCATACCCCAGGGGTCATCGGACGTCACCGCTCGGGACTATTGAACAGCCCGGGCACGAGGTGCGGCGACTGTTCCGGAGGTGCAGCTCGGGCTGAACTTTCCGGGCAGTTTCCTTGTGTGGTCAGAACTCTATTGAGGGAGAATAAGTAGATCCCTAAATCATTTAGATGACTTTCCTTAATTTGTGCAAATCAATTGTAACTGATTTACATACCATATCGATACACTTACCCTATAAGGGTGGACTCTTGCATCTATAAAAGAGCCCACCTACCCTCTCTAGGGGGATCCGAGAATAACTTCTCTAAGCATACAAGCATTTACTAGAGAACTCACCATCTGCACGCATATACCCGGCCGGTATTACTGGTAGTGCCGCCCATCCTTGTTGGCTCACCAGGGCCACCGGTGATCTGCTAGTGAGAAGCGCATAGACGCAACTGTGGACGTAGGTCACCTTGTTAACGGGGCCGAACCACATACAAATCCTCTTTTTATTTTACTTTTTGCTTAAATCTTTCTTACCAGTTTTCGGCATCATCAGTTTGGCGCCGTCTGTGGGAATCGACATAGTCTTCTCATCAACAAAAATCTTTGACTGATCAACATGCCGGCAAAGGGGGGTAAGAAAGCCGCTAATCAAACCGGTCAGGAGGACCCGCAGCCTGAACAGCAGGCTACCTCCATGACGACCGAGCAGATAACGGCAGCACTGGCACAACTCTTGGAGGGCCAGCGCCGAACACAGGAGCAGATAGAGGCGCTTATGGCCCAATACGAGAAACGCCCCACGTCGGAGAATCATCCTGAGAAGAGCGCTCCACTTAAAAGGCCCCCTCGGGCACGAAGGCAAGCCCGTTCTACTCCGGTGTCGCCACCGGATAGGGAGCGCCCCGGTGAGGGAGAGCGCAGCCAGGCCACCAGGTGCTCGCAAAGACGACCTCGGCTTAATCCTGGCCGAGTGGAGGATGCCAGAATTATCATCGATCAGCGGCGCACGGCCAGAGGGGAGGAGTCCGGACGGGGAGCCCGGGAATCAACAAATGACCCTCCGGCCCTTAGCCGGGGGGATCTCAGGCACAGGCTTTCCCGGACCCATAGCCGGGTGCAATCCCCGAGGTCGACGCGCTTTGAGGACGAGGCCTCGTCGTCCGACCCGAACTACCGCTCAGACACAGATAGGAGAGCAGGGCGGAGTGACGTTAAAGCCCAGGTCGAGGAACTGTAATAACAGATCGAGAGGCTGAATCGCAAGTCCGGTCACGACCTCACCAACACAGAGACAGAGTCGCCCTATACCGCTCAGGTGACACAATTTCCTATTCCGCAGAAGTTTAAACCCCCTCACCTTAGCTCCTATGATGGCACAGGGAGCCCGGTGGACCACATCCGCACCTACAAGGTGTAGATGGCGCTGGTCACGACGACAGACGAACTACTATGCCTGATCTTCCCCAGTACCCTCAAGGGGCCAGCGGCATAGTGGTTCCACGCTTTGAAGCCTCGGACGGTTGACAACTTCCAAGCCCTCGGCAAGCTGTTCATCAGCCAGTTTGTCGGGATGCTTGACCGGTCGCAACCGGACACCCAGCTGCTGACTGTCAAGCAGCGCAAGGGGGAATCCTTGAGAGAGTATGTGGACCATTTCAATCAGTAAATGCTCCTGATCCACAACCTTAATGAAACGGCCGCGATTATGGCCTTCTGTTCGGGAGTTCAACACACCAAGGTTGCCACGTCGTTCCATCGCGACCGACCGGCGACCCTGGTAGAGCTCTCAGAGAGGGTCGGAAAATACATAGACACCGAGGAGTTCTTGAAGGCGAAGCGCGCTGGCCAAGCTGGAGACGAATCCCCGAAGGCCAAACGCAAGCGCGAAGGGTTCGAGAAGGGCTCGAGGAAGAGGCCGCAGCAAGATCAGAGAGATGTAAGGGGTCAGCCCCCAACTGCTTTCACACCCCTTTCCCGGCCTATACACGAAGTGATGGTCGCCGCTGAGGCGCAGAGGCTGCTTCCACAGCCAACTAAACTTAGAGCACCGCCCAGCAAGAGAAATCGGGACAAGTTTTGCCGCTACCACAGGGATCACGGCCATGAAACGGAGGATTGCTTCAAATTGAAGATAGCAATAGAAAAGATGATCGAACAGGGACACCTCGCCGAGTTCGTCACAGCTGACAGACGACCTCGGCAGGACACTCGAGCTCCCGATCAGCCACCACCGCCACTTGGCCTCATCCACGTGATCTCCGGAGGAATGTCAGGCGGAGGCGATTCACAGTCGGCACGGAAGAGGCATGCCCGGGCATCCCGAGCAGATGTCTGGTAGGTCCCGATTCCTCCCCAACCGACGTCCTAACATTTACATCCGACGACTTGCAGGGCATCCACTGCCCCCATGATGACCCGTTAGTGGTGACGCTCTCTATAGCCAACTATATGGTCCAGAGAGTGCTGGTTGACACAGGCAGCTCATCCGACATTATGTTCACGACGGCATTCGATCAACTCGGGATCTCCAGGGATCGGCTCCGGCCGGTCGCAACCTCCCTGGTCAGATTTAACGGCTCCAGCACACAACCGCTCGGTACAGTCGAGCTTCCAGTTCTCATGGGGACCTACCCTCACCAGGCCTCTGTACTCACTAATTTCATGATCGTCGAAGCCCCGTTGGCATACAATGTCATCCTCGGTAGGCCGACTCTTAACAGGGCTAGAGCGGTCGTCTCCACCTACAGCTTAACAGTGAAGTTCCGGACTCCTCAGGGACCCAGATGTTTGCGTGGAGATCAGACTATCACTCAGAGTTGTTATGTCAGCTCGCTGCGCCAGGGGGCAATCACAAAAACATTAAATATCCAAGAGATGGACCCCCGGGACCAGAGCGATGTGATAGGACCAATGGAAGAACTGGAACAAGTAATGCTGGATCCTAAGTACCCAGACCGCACGGTCAGCATAGGTACCCTGCTAGAGCCCGGCTTGAAGGTAAAAGGCTGCTTGGAGTCATGAGGATATGCCCGGGATTGACCCCTGGGTAATGTCCCATCGTCTCAATGTCAGCCCGGATTGCCGCCCAATTAAGCAAAAGAGAAGGGGCATAGCCCCCGAGAGACAGAAGGCAGTAAGTGAGGAGGTCGAGAAGCTCCAAAAGGCGAAGTCCATCCGAGAGGTTCACTATCCCGACTGGCTAGCTAACGTTGTTCTCGTGAGAAAAAGCAACAGAAAATGGAGAATGTGCGTAGATTTCACCGACCTCAACAAGGCCTGTCCCAAGGACTGCTATTCGCTGCCCAGGATAGACCTCCTTGTGGACTCCACTACAGGCCACTCACTCCTTTCATTCATGGACGCTTACTCGGGGTACAACCAAATCAGCATGCACCCCAGGGATGAAGAGAAGACCGCGTTCATTACTGACCAAGGCACGTACTGCTACAAGGTTATGCCCCTCGGTCTCAAAAATGCTGGGGCTACCTACCAGCGCCTGGTCAACTACATGTTCAAAGACCTCATTGGAAAGTCTATGGAGGTGTATGTGGATGATCTGCTGGTCAAGAGCCGGGACGAGCCCGACCACCTCAGGCACCTGGCCGGGGCCTTCAACATTTTGAAAAAATTTAGCATGAGGTTAAATCCGGCCAAATGCACCTTCGGCATCTCGTCCGGGAAGTTTCTTGGCCATCTAGTCAGTAGACGGGGAATTAAGGCAAACCCCGAGAAGATCAAAGCTATCATCAACATGAGGTCACCCAAATCGACGAAGGAAGTCCAGAGCCTAGCCGGCGGACGAGTGGTCGCACTAAACAGGTTTGTCTCCCGAGCTACCGACCGATGCCTGCCATTCTTCAAAATCCTCCGCAAAGCGTTCCAATGGTCGGAAGAGTGTGAAGAGGCATTCCAGGAACTCAAGAAGTACCTTGCATCCCCCCCTCTCCTTTCAACACCAGTGCCGGGGGAAGAACTATTTCTATACTTGGTAGTGTCACCATTGGCGGTTAGCTCAGCACTTATTCGGGAGGAGCACGGAATACAGTTCCCAGTGTACTACACCAGCCGGGCATTGCAGGGCACGGAGAGCAGATACTCCCATATCGAGAAACTGGCATTCGTCCTCATTACCTCGGCTCGAAGACTCCGCCCATACTTTCATGCCCATGCCATTGTAGTCCTGACAGATCAACCTCTCCGCAGAATCCTCAGTCGCTAGGACACTTCCGGGAGGCTCGTCAAATGGGCATTGGAACTGGAAGAGTTTGACATGACCTATCGACCCCGGACAGCCATCAAGGGACAAGCAGTAGCAGATTTTTTAGTCGAGTTTACATATCCTGAGGACCCGGTCGAAGAGTCCGAGCCTCCGTTGTTACCGCCCAGATTACACTCTGACATCCCAACCTGGGTACTGCATGTGGATGGCTCCTCCAATCAGCAAGGTAGTGGGGCAGGAATCATCCTGACTACCCCTGACGGTATTCAGCTCGAATATGCACTATGATTTGGGTTTCGGGCCTCCAACAATGAAGCCGAATACGAAGCCCTCTTGGTCGGATTACAGTTAACCATCTCGATGAGTGCGGAACAGGTTCAGGGCTATAGTGACTCCCAGCTCGTGGTTAATCAGGTCAACCAAGAGTACGAGGCGCGGGAGGATAGCATGGTGGCCTACTTGGCCCTTGTCCAAACGATTTCCAAGAAGCTCCGAGGATTCTCCATTACCCAGATACCGAGAGAAGAGAATACCAGAGCTGACCGATTGGCTCGCCTCGCCTCGTCTTCTGAGTCAGACTTGCCCGGGATAAGGATACAATTCTTACCTGAGCCAAGTGTGATCAACTCAGAGGGCATGGAGGTCGACCCGGTCACTCTGGGGCCCAGTTGGATGGACCCGCTCGTGACGTTCCTGACAACAGGGAGGGGTGACAAAGATGAGGCACGCCGGGTCAAGTACCGGGCAGCGCGGTATCACCTTCTCGACGGCATCCTCTACAAGAGGGGATTCACTATCTTGTACCTCCGCTGCGTTCACCCAGCGCAAGTGCCGGCAATACTATTTAAAATTCATGAAGGTGTGTGCGGGAACCACGTCGGAGGTCGGGCATTCTCCAGAAAGGCCCTACGGCAAGGTTACTACTGGCCAACCATGGCCCGAGATTCGCAGGAGTATCTTCGAAGATGTGACAAGTGCCAAAAGTATTCCCCCGTGATCAACCGACTGGTATAACTCCAAACACCGATCCACAGTCCTTGGCCATTTGCCCAGTGGGGAATTGACATTGTTGGTTCCTTACCGATAGGGAAAGGGCAAGTTAAATTTGCCTGATAGCTGTTGACTACTTCACCAAATGGGCAGAAGCCGAACCCTTGGCAACCATAACCGAGCAGAAAATAGAGAGCTTTGTGGAACGGAATATCCTCAGCCGATTCGGTATTCCCCGAGTCCTGATAAGCGATAATGGAAGACAATTTGACACACCCATCTTCAGACAGTTCTGCTCGCGTACGGGATACTAAACCATTACTCTTCCCCCAAGCACCCACAAGCCAACGGTCAAGCCGAGGTAACCAACCGGACAATCCTGCAATCAATCAAGACAAGACTTGAAGGTGCCAAAGGGCTGTGGGCTGAAGAGTTACCAACCCTCCTGTGGTCCTACCGCACCACACCTCGAGCGGCTATAAGCGAGACCCCGTTCTCCTTAACCTATGGTTTCGAGGCAGTGGTCCCCATAGAGTTCGGGCTGCCGACGTACCGGGTGGCCAACTTCAGTGATCCGGACAACGGAGAAGCCCTCAGGACAGAGTTGGACCTAGTGGAAGAAAAAAGAGACCAGGCTTATCAGAAGGTGGCAGCCTACAAGCAAAGGGTCTTGCGGTATTATAATAGCAAGGTGCAGCACCATAGTTTTCAAGTTGGAGACCTCGTCCTCAAGGCAGTGAACCGGTCTACCCGAATCCCAAGCCACGGGAAATTGGGGGCAAACTGGGAAGGCCCGTATAAAGTGACTCGGATCAACCGATCGGGAACCTACTGGCTGCAGAGCATGGACGGGCATGATCTCGCTCATCCTTGGAATGTGCAACACCTCCGCAAGTACTATCAGTAGCATCTGACCGCGGGAATTTAGTACTATAGGAGAATTTCTTTTTGTAGCTCTAATTGGGCAACCATTATAGATTATTATTTTTCAAATAAAATCGAGTAGTTTGCTTTGGAAAATTTATTCCTGTCAGTACCCCGTGCAATGCAAGAAAAAAAAGACCTCGGGCCTAACCCCGAGGCAGCAAAGACCTCAGGCCTGTAAAGCCTGTAATTTCTCTACGTACAATAATACGAGTTTTATGAATTTCTATATCTGGTCTATTATTATATTATTATTTTATTTGTGTGACTGTATCAGTGTAATGTAATTACTAATTAGACTATAATCACTGTACCGACTCGACCGTAATTAGAATTAACTTAGTCCCGTACCTGGACCCGGACATCAGAAATAATACCCGTCTGCACGTAAGCCGAGATCGACACGCATAACGAGGAACTTATGCACGCAAACCGAGAAAAGTAGCACGAAACCTGAGGTGGGCCCCACCATGGCCGGCCACATGGCAGCCCATGCAACTCTTAAGACACATGGCACCACCTCCCTTGCCACTTTTCCACCTCATTGACACTTGTCCATATGTTGGACATGTGTCCTAGCATGCAAGCATGTATGGTGACACATAATCCCTTCCTTTCTTTATATAAGGATGCCTACATCCATGCATTTCACCCTCTTAGACACTTAAAAATCTGCATATAGAGTTAGAGAGAGCTAGGAGATGAACTCCATGGAGAGATAAGAGATACATGGAGATGGAGAAGAAGAACTAGGAAGAAGTCTCCACCATTGAGGTTGTGTTCAAGCTTCCTAAGCTCAAATCCAAAGCCCAAGCTCAATTTCAAGTTTAAGTGAGTATTCTAACTCACTTTAGAACCTATATAGTATGTAGTAATATTTATTAAGTGCTTGATGTTGATAGTTTGAGAGATCCATGCCATGCAAGATACATTTTCAAATCTGGGAAGCAGAAACTTCCAGCAGAGTGTTGTTTAGTAAAACAAACATTTCGAGCAGTTAAAAACTGGTGATGAGGCTAGGTTTTTTTGTGGAGAAATTTAACTCATTTATCTACAAATAACTCTTCTATAGTTCAGTCTGAAAATCACTTCTTCATAGGTGAAATGTATATGCAACGAAGTACTTTAAATCTGAGAAACAGAAATCTCCAGCAGAATGTAGTTTAGTAAAATGAGTGTTTCAAGAAGCTCCAAAATCTGAATTAAGCTAGGTTTTTTTGTGGAGAAAGCTAACTCATTTATCTACAAATAACTCTTCTATAGCCTGGTCTTAAAATGGCTCCTTACTAGGTGAAATGCACATGCAATGCAGTACTATAAATCTGGGACAGAGCAGTCCGAAAATACAGAGATGTCTAAGTAAAATAAATATTTTGAGTAGCTCAAAAATGCAATTGAAGCTAGATTATATTGTACATGAAGCTAATCCAATTATCTACAATGTTCTAGTTTTGAGTTTGATCTACAAATCAATTTATCATGCCTAAATAAATCATATCAATTCAGTCGACATAGTAAAATTAATTTCTGGCAGATAGTATAACTACTTGTATGATGTGTTTATTGATGATGCTTGCTTTCCGGTACCTGTGTGGTTATGGATATCTTGTGCTATGATAGTGCTATCGAGTAGATGAGTATGTTAAGGGTTTCATCTATATATTATTGGTATTAAATCCACGAGCTACATGCTAGGTTTCCGTTGTTATGAATATAGTGTGATGACCATAGAGAGTTCATACCCAAGCTATAAGTATGTTGTACGGCATGATTATTGCGTTGATAGTGATTGGATAAGTTTCCATTGTAAGTATATTACGACATAAAACAGAATGACGGATGTATAAACGTAACTTTGAAAGTATATTCGGAAGTCCTTTAATGTACTAAATTCCAAAATGAGTGACGAATGCGCGGTCGGGAAAACGTAAGGGTCGGTTATGCTATGTTAGAAGTAGATTATGCTAAGGATAATTGTCGGATAGGTAATCTGGGCAGCAGAGGTCAGGATAGTGAGAAAAGGGTATGGTTGACGAATGTGAAAGTTGTGTATCATTTCGGTTCTTCGTGATGGTGAAGTGGTATTTCTTAGAGTGAAGACTCCTTTCGGTTCTTAGTGATGGAATGGATGTTCTTGCACTCCGTAAACGTTTCGGTTCTTCGTGATGATGAAACGGTATTTCTTAGAGTGAAGACTCCTTTCGATTCTTAGTGATGGAATGGATGTTCTTGCACTCCGTAAACGTTTCGGTTCTTCGTGATGATGAAACGGTATTTCTTAGAGTGAAGACTCCTTTCGGTTCTTAGTGATGGAATGGATGTTCTTTCACTCCGTAAACGTTTCGGTTCTTCGTGATGATGAAACGGTATTTCTTAGAGTGAAGACTCCTTTCGGTTCTTAGTGATGGAATGGATGTTCTTGCACTCCGTAAACGTTTCGGTTCTTCGTGATGATGAAACGGTATTTCTTAGAGTGATGACTCCTTTCGGTTCTTAGTGATGGGATGGATGTTCTTGCACTCTGTGGATATCGCAGTTTGACTTACCCACAGCTTTTCAAAATCAAATTCAAAAAACAAATGAGTCGCCACTTAATTTTTAAAAGGAGAATTAAGAAACCATTTTAAAAGCAAACTGATCTTTTAGAAACCAGAGATTAACTAGGTCCGGGGATTATGGAATGAGAGAGGAAGGAGCCCGTCGGACTAAAACACCCTCTCCCATCCTATCTTGCGATAGGCCTCTACTCAACATCCTTTTAATCAAATTTATTAATCTAAGCATGCCCTCAACTAATACATATATATATATATATATACATCACAAAAGCATGTCCAAAGGGTGTAAAATTGCAATTGACAAAATACCATTCAAAAAGCCACATAATTCAGGTAGCAAGCGATATGATATGCAATAGAGAACAAGTGAACTTACCCGGGATCCAACAGCGATAGTAAACGTGTAATGCATGCGAACAAAAGAAAATCCTAAAAAAGAGTCTCTAATCACATATACACATAAGGCAAAACCTAATTCTAAGGTGTCGCACGTTAAGTCGAAAAATCAATAAAATCAAGAAATTAAGATAAACTAAAGAGGAGTTCTAGAAATCATACCTTGATAGCGCTACAAAACAAAGGGTTAGTCCACATGCTTTACATGATAATAATATGATATCAAACAATCAATCCTAATTCTCTAGCCTATACCTAGCAAGCAATGAAATCCAACTTTATCCAATTACTAGTTCTAATTACGGGTATTAGATGAATGAGTGAATGTAAACAAGGATGAAACATAGATTTATTCACTAATTTGGGTCACTTAGCCTCTGGGTTTAAGCTAAGTTATCATTATTCAAAGTATGATTTGGGCCCTAAGGCATTAAGAGACCATTTGAATTGAAATAAATAAGATTAGACAAAAATAGTAGCAATTTTTATGAATTACAGAGAGTAGACCAGATGTTCAAAAATAGAAATAAAATACTTCCAACAGTTGGATCTGAATGATTTTTGGATATGTTATGCCTCTGTGAGTCTAATTTCTAACCCAAAAAGAAAATCAAGGTTTGAACGGTTAGATCTCCAGGAATACAGAAAATACTAGACCTCACTCGGGATTTTACAACTCTCTGTCCAGAGATCTTGTATGATTTTCTAAAAATAGCAAACAAGTCCGCATTGCTTCATTCTTTTTAGGGAACCTTCATAACACATTAAGGTTCTTATAAAAAATTATTAGAGGTCATGAAAACTTGGTTAGATCTCTGATCTATCAATTTTAAAATCGGTTTGCTGTTCTGAAACTATTCTGAAATTCTGGACAGATTGTGGTTGTCTCACTAAACCCATGATCAAACCTTTCTAAACATAAAACCACCTTAAAACAAAAATTACAGTGGTAGAATGATGTGTTATTGATACTTTCCCGTTGGTTTCACTTGATTTCAACGGTTAGATTTCGAACTAAAAATCTTTGATCAAAAAAAGTTTGTGGACTCACTGTTTTTATTTTGCTAGTTCAACTTTGTTGGTTAACCTCAACTATTTGAAGACATGAAGTTGAGATTAAACCAAACTACTTTTCTTACCATTTGATGGTCCTTGAAGACTAAAAGTCACTTTATGCTTATGGATTTTGATGAAGTATGGAATGAACTTCTCAAAATTCCAAACAATGAACTCAAAACCTTATAGACCAAAGCTTGAATTCAACTTAGTACTCCTACCATTTGATGGTCATGGGAGACAAAGACATGGCTAATACTCCTAAGTTTCAAGAAGAAAAAGGGAATGACTTCATTAAATACCAAGTTTAGAAGATCCAAGTCATGGGCATGGACTTGGATTCAACTATGTAAAGCAAAGTGATGATCAAATCTTGACTCTCATGTAGAGTATGAGCTTTACATGAAGTTCAAAGGATCATACTCAAGAGAATCAAGAGAGATATTGAAAATCTCCAAGACTCTCAAGAGAAGAACACATACAAGAAATTGAAGAGAGAATTAGAAGTAGAAACTCCTAAGCTTTCTTGACAAACAAAGATGACAAGAGATTTTAGTCCAAAAGAAAAAGAATAAACAAACAATCTAAGGCATAGGGGATCACCTCCAAATTATCCTCAAAGTATTCTTTGAAGATCTTCCAAACTCTTCTTCTTAGTTCTCTAAACTCTCTTCTCTTTTTTCTCCAAAATGTGTTGATCTAGTAGTTATGGATGTTCTATCTAGTCTCCCTTGTTGTATATCTCTCCTTCTCTCTTATAGGCAAAATTACCAGGTATTTTTGGTGAATTTCGGAGCAAAAAACAGGTGTAATTCTCTCATTTGTTGGTACAATGTGTACTTTCTGAAATTATGCAGACTGCTACCCAGGGCGGCAGTCGACAAACTGCCGCAGCATTCCGTGAATGCCGCAGCGGCGGTTGCTAACTGCCGTCGCGGCACTACGCGACTGCCGCGCGGCATTCATCCAATGCCGCGGCAAATTAATGGATTGCCGCGTTTTTGTCAGTCTTACTTTATCAGTTTTTGTTCTTATTCGCATACGCATACGTATTGCTCTGCAGAATACAGACTTTAAAAGTGAACGGCAGTCAGAAATTTCTGGCGGCACTTGGTGAATGCCGGCAGGGCACTCTGTGATTGCCGTACGGCAGTCACTGAGTGCCGCGCGGCAGTCACTGAGTGCCGCGGCAGCCCGTCGTGTGCCGGTTTTGGCTAAAATTCCCCCTTTTGGATTTTTCTTTTTTCAAAGCAAAATGATTCTTGAGGATATTTTCCGAAAATCGTGTTTTATACCTGAATTCTCCTAAATACCTGGTATTTTCTCTTTTCTGTGAAATTTTACCGCGTTTTAGAGAACTTTCTGAAGAGCTTGGAATGCTTCGAATCTTCCGGTCCTTGTTATCATCGGATACGGAGGCGACACTCTCCTAAATTCGACGGTTGGTCAAAATTGGGGTGTCTACAGTTTCCCCCTCTTTGACAGAGCTTGTGGGGCAACGCGTCCCATAAGTGAATGTCAAAGCCTGTGTAAAGACAAGCCTTTGACCAGACTGTCGAATTTAGGTAAAAACAAAATGCGTTACAAAAATCGGCTGTACGAACGGTTCATGCTGGTCGTGCTCGATGGCGAGCTGCCTACGTATCCCATCGGGAATCAGACCAGAGCGTAGTTCAAACACGGGGACCGAACACATACAAACGCAAGTAATCACACGGATGAATGCGCCTATCTAATTGTGATGCAAATGCCATGCCATGATTCTTTCTGAATTGAACCGGTTGTACAAATGTCATGCTCATCATGTCTCTCTTACGCATCTTGTGGGTCGTGTTAGTTAAGGAAAATCACTTAATTCAGTAACCGATGCGAAGATCTCTTACAGGGGTCATGATTTTTTGATTTTTTTGATTTGATCTCGGGGGAAGAATATAAATCTGTTATATTCTCAAAATGGGGGTTAACGCAAATCTGTTGCGAGAACCGAGAATATAAGTCTATTATATTCTCAAAACGGGGGTTAACGTAAATCTGTTGCGAGAACCGAGAATATAAGTCTATTATATTCCCAAAATGGGGGTTAACGCAAATCTGTTGCGAGAACCGAGAATATAAGTCTGTTATATTCTCAAAACAGGGGTTAACGCAAATCTGTTGCGAGAACCGAGAATATAAGTCTGTTATATTCTCAAAACGGGGGTTAACGCAAATCTGTTGCGAGAACCGAGAATATAAGTCTGTTATATTCTCAAAACTGGGGTTAATGCAAATCTGTTGCGAGAACCGAGAATATAAGTCTGTTATATTCCCAAAAAAATAGGGGTTAACGCAAATCTGTTGCGAGAACCGAGAATATAAGTCTATTATATTCTCAAAACAGGAGTTAACGCAAATCTGTTGCGAGAACCGAGAATATAGGTCTGTTATATTCCCAAAAAAACGGGGGTTAACGCAAATCTGTTGCGAGAACCGAGAATATAAGTCTGTTATATTCCCAAAACAGGGGTTAACGCAAATCTGTTGCGAGAACCGAGAATATAAGTCTGTTATATTCCCAAAACAGGGGTTAACGCAAATCCGTTGCGAGAACCGAGAATATAAGTCTGTTATATTCCCAAAAAATGGGGGTTAACGCAAATCTGTTGCGAGAACCGAGGATATAAATCTGGGCCCACGGGCTTAAGTATTTTAATTTTCAAAAATTGGGAGCCCACGGGCTCAAATATTTTCACCTTTCAGAATTGGGAGCCCACGGGCTCAAACATCTCCAATTTTCAAAAAATTGGGGGCCCATGGGCTCATATATACTCTTAAATTCCAAAATTTGTAGTCAATGTGTAACTAAGAAACGACCCTGAGGGCCAAAAGTGCAATGAGGGCAATTTTTGGGGCCTCAAATTCAATTTTCGGGACTTGATTTGAATTTTTGGAGGGAAAGTAAATATCCTTGAACCGCCTTAATCGCGGCACACGCGGTTTTTAGCGGCAGTCCGTGACTGCCGCGCGGCACTCACGGAGTGCCGTGGCGGCACTCGGCGAGTGCCGCGCGGCAATTGACCGACTGCCGCGCACGAAAAATGAGTGCCGCGCTTGAGCGGCAGTGGCTAAAACCGCCGGGGTTCAAAACATTTTTCTCATTCTCTCACTCTCTTCATCTCGAAATCTCTCTGGAGAAAATTTTCTCTTTTTCTTTCCTTACTCCTATATTGATCTACGACATTCACAGGTTAGTTCTGCTAGATCAGAGTTTGATTAAACCTGTTTATTTCATTGTTTTTTTTCGAATTTTCATTAATCTAACGTGCGAATTTTCTCTTTTTCCTTTGACAGATTATGGCGAGTGGTTCAGAGCGTAAGAAAAAGGCCAAGATACACTGCTACTCATCACCCGGACGCTACACTCCTACTGAGGGACCCCGATGAGCATTTGTCGGCCCGCGCGTTCAAGCGCGAGGTAAACGCTCCCCTTTTATTTTTCGCATTTCTTTTCCCGCATTTCCTTCTTTTGTGATTGTAACGTAGGACTGCCACTATTCTTTAGATACCCTGTCCCGAATGTCGTGCTCGTGGCGCCCCTGAGCGTCTCGAATACTTTATTCCATGCCTTTGTAAAGGAATCCAAACTTTAATCCTTATTTCTCGTGATCTTCGAAAATTCTATATAAAAAAAAAAAAAACTAAAATAAGAAAAATGAACGTTATGCTTGAATTTTCCGAACATTTATCCTTCATTTATTGTTTATTCACTGTTGTTGCTTTCTTCTTTGTCCACCCCCTAACAACAAACTTTTTTATTCTTTCTTGCAGCTGCAGCCGAAGGTCCTGAAAGGGCATGGCAGCCTTGCTCATGGCCACGAGTGGTATACGGAGCTGAGCGAGACCGTACGGGGGCTTATTGACGCAGCAGGGTTTGGAGACTTCGTCAAACTCTTGACGAAGAGCTCCAACGACCTAGGCAGATGCACGCGTTGGCTGAGCGGTGGTGGGATACCACGAGTACTTTTCACTTTTCATTCGGCGAGATGACGCTGACGCCATTGGACTTCTCCATGATCACAGGGATCGCCTTTGGCGGAGAGCCTCTGAGGTATTTGACGGACCAGGAGTGGGACCAGATGGAGCCGTTGTTAGGGGTGGTTCCGGATGAGGCCTTGGTCACGGCCCGGTGGTTTGCGGATACCTTCCAGGGGAAACCCGGCTTTACCGACGAGCAGATGGCCCGAGGCTTCTTGATGTACATGCTGGGGTGCTCCTTGTTGAGCACCAAGGGTGACCGGATTTCTGCTCCCTTGGTGGCGTCGCTGGAGCGTCTGGACCGGGTCACTGAGTTTGATTGGGCCAGTGCAGGGTTATCTATCCTGTACAGGCATATGAGTGCCATCTCCCAGGACAGGTCGGCTGCTACCAGCGGGTATTGGAGAGCGTAGGAGGTGTATTTTCACGTTTTATTGCCCTTTTTATGCTTTCAGAATTTTATTCAATCTTGAGAAACTAACCCCCTCATTTTATTATTGCAGATCTGGTCCCACAAGTACTTTCGCATGATGTCTCCAGTGACACGTGATGCTGACGCCCTCGCCATGCCTCAGGGGTTGAAATGGGCGAAGGACAGGGTTGGGCGGAAGACCGGAGCTCATGACTTTGTTTCGTTCAGGAACTTCCTGACGAACCTACGGGAGGAGCACGTACACTGGCAGCCGTGGCTCAGGGTGCTGCCCGAGGCTAGTGTGGGGATTCGTGAGTCGGCCGGGTATGACCCGACGAGACGACTTCTATGTGGGCCAGAGGGCCAGGCGTGGTATCTAGGAGAGAGGGTGACCAGACAGTCGCTAGCGGCCCCCAGATTCTTCGTGCCATTCCCTCCTCCCGACTCTATGAGGGCCACGGATACTCTTCAGGGCAGCGAGTTCACAGCTGCCCGAGCCGGCTCCGATATCCACGGCTTCTTGGATGATCCTGACGGATATGCGGCCTTCCGTGCCGCCAAGCTGATGCCGGACTTCCCTCTGATGGAAGTGACTCGGGTGAGTAAATGATTCCTTTATTATCTCTGTGAGTTCTCCCTTTATTCCTTTTTCATGTTTTATTGCCTTTGTTTGCAGCCTGTTCCTGCCGCGGTTCGACCCCCTGCCTTGTCCGAGTGGGACTGGACCATGTCGACCGTCTCATTCGGTGAGCCCCACGTGACGACGATCCCCCGGCTATCACGGGGTGCCCCCACTATTCCTATCCATTATGACGTCGTCCCGCGTGCCTACGCGGAGGAGGGTTTGACGTATGCCCATAGCGTGCGACAGTGGGTTCTCGGGCGCGAGTGGATGGTAAGAGACTCCTCTCCACCTTTCAATTTCACTTTGACGGCGATTTTGATTGTCCCCCTTCTTACTAATCTTTTATTCTCGGGACTTGCTTTTCAGGCTGAGGGAGCTCGGGCGACTGCGCGACCCAGCTGAGGGCCCAGGTATGATCTTTTATTCATTTTATTCTCAGTATTTTATCCATTATTTCAACGTTACCTGGACTTATTTTTCTTATTTCAGGCGGAGGAGATCAGAGTCCTATCTCAGCAGGTGGGTCAGCTCCAGCAGTGGCTTCAGCAGTTTGGCATCTCTCTCAGCGATGCCCCCGGAGGTAGCGGTGCTGGGCGTGGCGGAGGCGTCGGCGAGGGCACTAGCGGTGGCAGAGGCCGAGGCAGCGGGCGTGGAGAGAGTGGTGGAGGCAGCGGGACCGAGTCAGAGGAGGAGCCTCTTAGGCGCACGACTCGTCAGACTCGCGGCCGGGGTCGGGGTCGGAGCTGATCCTGCTTATATATTATTTTTTTTTGTTCCTTTTGAGAGGATTTTTTATTTTGGTGGATGGATGTATATATACACATATGCTTTATTTTGATAGCTGCTCCCTGATGATTGGTAGGATAGGCTTTCCTAATACTTTTATTATTATATTATTGCTTTTCACCGTATGTATGACCATAGCTTGGTCCAATTCTTGCCGTATGTGGGATCATGGCTTGATCCCGTCTTTATTTTGAATGCTCTTGCTTCTTTTATCTTTTGAAAATAAATGAAATGAATGAATGAATGAATGTATTTGTACGTGTTGCATGATGCACACGTTTTTATTGCTTCTCAATTAGTTTTCTATTTGCAGGTGGGCTGATCGTGTTACAAACAGATCCTGGCCAATGAAAAACTCAGAACGGCACTCGGTTAGGTCTCCGCGGCACTCGGTGAGAGCCGCGACGGTAGTCAGTAAATGCCGCAACGGCATTCACTGACTGTCGCGCGTCACTTCATCGAGTGCCGCTACACTTTATCGAGTGCCGCGGGTAGGTAGACAGCCTTATTCTTCTATTTATATCCCTTCATTCTCAAAGTTCCGCAAAACACTTCTCATTTTTTCCCATTTCCTCTCCAAATGGCCCCCATTAGTTCTCAAATCCTCTTCCCATGGATGGATACTCTCTCCGGCATTGACAAGCTCAATTTTGAGTGCTTCAGACTAAACGATCTCTTCTCTTTCCAGCAAATGAATCTAAATGAGGGTCTACTTCGCGCCGCCGTCCAATGTTGGGATCCTGCTCTCAATGTCTTTCGTTTCGGCTCTCAGGAGATTTGCCCCTTATTTGAGGAGTTTAGCGCCATTCTCCACACGGATCCTTCTGCTGAATTGATGGTTCCTCAGATTCAGGCCGGGTATGTTCGGGACTTAGCCACCCTTCTCCACATGTCTCGGAATGCGGCGGGCTCTTTTGTTCATGACAGGCAAATCGACTTTGAGCGCCTTTCTTCTGTTTATGCTCCCATAGGGGACCCTTACAATGGTGAATATCAGATCATTCGACGTAGTGCCTTGTCGATTGCTATGCTCTCTTACTTTCTCTTTCGATCATCTTCGGACACTCTCATACCCATCGCCTGCGGTTTGCGAGAGATGAAGAGTGCTGTTATGCTAGTCCTTGGTGAAACTCTGATTGGATTGGGCCATGCTCATGCCACTGGGGTCATGTTATCCGCTGGGGCACCTTTTGTCTTGCAAATTTGGCTCATGGAGCATCTGGACCTCTTCGTACATGCTTCCCATCTCCGTGGGTCACTTCCTTATGATCGTATGGAAATTCACAGCTTGTTTCAGTCCACCGACGCGTGGCTTGGTTGGCTTCAGGGCCTCTCTTCTAGTGACATCTGTTGGGTTTGCCCGTCGTGGATCTGTCGCTCTGTTGCTGTACGCTTCCCTGGGCGACCTGGCATCTGGCTGCCGGGTTTACATGCTACGACTTTCTACATTCCTGACCGAGTTGTCCGTCAGTTTGGACTTGTGCAAGATGCTACCGAATCTGTGACTGCTGATTTCACCAGGGGGTTCCCTTTGCGTCCTCCTATCGTGAAGGCTTTTATGGAAGCTTGGCTCAGCAGAATGGCTACTCCTTTCCCGATGGTTCCTGCTCTGACTGCGACTACTACCGAATATCTCCTAGAGATCCAAACCTTGGTTGCGAGGCGAGCTTGACGGACACATGCATAATAAAGTAGACAAAAACAGGGAAAAGCTTGCTATTTTACAGAACTTTCTGACAGACCCTGTCTACTCTTTGTTTACGCTTTTGAATGTGATTTTTCTCTTCAAAAAGTGGTGTTATCTTTTTAGGAAAGTTCTAACATGTTCAATCAAAGTGCTCATCCCCTTCAATTAATCTTTTATGAAGAATTCTCCTTTCAAATGTCTTTTCTCGGCTCTTTACCTCGCTTTGAGTTTTGCTTTTAGGCTTCATTCTTTCTATGTCATGAACTCTCATTTGTTTCTTTACAGTATGTATCTTGATAACCAGGAGATCCAAAGACGGGTTTTAGACAGATATCTGGGTTCCTCGGCTAGCAAACGAAGTTTGCCCCTAGCTTTAGGGCTTTGAAGTAGTTCTGGGCAAACGCCAGTTTGCCCCTAGTTTAGCACAGGTTTTTTCGAGTGGACCGAGGGCTTTGGAGAGCCCGCCTACTTATCCCCGAGTGGGCGTCAGGTCCCGAGTAGTTCGGTTCAAGGTATGAAGGAAGACGCCGTTCGGGCGGTTTTATTTAAGTGACCGAACCAAATAGGTTGCCTACGTATCCCCTAACGGGAATCAGGTCAAGCGTAGTTCATCAAGGTAGGAGGCTTTGAAAAGAAAGGTTTCAAGCAAAATACTTCTTGAGGCGATCGAGGTTAATTGGTTGTTTAAATTCAACCCCGTCTAGGTCCATGAGATAAGCCGCCCCTCCGGAAAGGAGAGTCTTAATGATGTACGGCCCGACCCAGTTGGGTTTGAATTTACCTCTGGGGTCATAAACAGGCACTTTCAGTTCTTTGAGGACAAGGTCACCCTCAGCAAGCTTCCTTGGGCGGACCTTTTTGTTGAAAGCACGGGCTATCCTCTTCTGGTACCCCCGAGTATGGTTGATCGCGGCCAGCCTTTTCTCGTCGAGTAACATCAACTCCTCATACCTTCCTTGTACCCATTCTGATTCGGTTACTTCGCACTCTGCCAAGACCCTGAGAGAGGGTATTTCTACCTCAATTGGGAGGACCGCCTCCATTCCGTAGACCAATGAGTACGGCGTAGCACCTGTTGAGGCTCTGACCGAGGTCCGGTACCCCCATAAAGCAAATGGCAGCTTTTCATGCCAATCCTTATATGTATCCGTCGTTTTCCCCAGGATTGCCTTAACATTTTTGTTTGCCGCCTCCACTGCTCCATTCGTCTGAGGCCTGTACGGGGATGATTGGTGACGAGTGATCTTATACTTTTCCAAGAGCGGGATGACTTCTCCTTGGAAATGACTGCCATGATCGGAGATAAACTCATTTGGGACCCCATACCTGCAGATTATGTTTTTCTCGATGAAACTTACCACATCTTTGGCTTTCAAAGTTGCATACGAGGCTGCCTCTACCCACTTTGTAAAATAATCAATTGCCACGATTATGTACCGGTGCCCATTGGAAGCCCTCGGAACTATCTCACCAATGATATCGATCCCCCATACGGAAAATGGCCAAGGGGTGGTCATGCTGTAGAGCTGTGACGGCGGGGTGTGCATTAGATTTGCATGAATCTGACACTTGTGACACCTTCTAACATACTCACAACAGTCTTTGTCCAAGGTTGTCCAATAGTATCCCTGTCGGATGATCTTCTTCGCTAGCATGTGCCCATTTATGTGGGGCCCACACACTCCCTCATGAATTTCTTCCATCATTCTCTTAGCTTCCCTTCCATATAGGCACTCTAGATTGTACCCGGTGTAGGATTTCTTCCATGACTTACCCGCATAGATCACAAATTGAGCGGCGAACCGCCGAATTGCCTTTTTATCCTTTTCTGAGGCTCCCTCGGGGTATTCTCCTTCTTTAATGAACTTCCACACATCCTCATACCACGGTACTTCCTCCTCGTCTTCCACGGCTGCGACCATTTCAAATGACGGTTGTTTCCTTACTTCTATGGATAGCGGGATCATGGTAGTTTTGGAGGGAATTTGGATCATCGAGGCCAAGGTAGCCAATGAGTCGGCTAATTGGTTTTCTTCACGAGGGAGGTAGTAAAAAGAAATCTTTTGAAATTATGCTTTCAAACTTTCCAGGTAATCATGGTAAGGTCTCAGTTTCTCATGCTTTACTTTCCAATCTCCCCGGACCTGGGATATGATCAAATTGGAATCTCCGAAGACATCAATCCGTCCGACTTTTAAAACCAAGGCCGCTTCCATCCCAATTATGCAGGCTTCGTACTCCGCGGTATTGTTGGTTGAGTTGTATTTGAGTTTGACAGCTAATGGGGTAGGGGTCCCATCGGGTGCTATGAGAATGATTCCGACCCCGTAACCTAACTGGTTGGCTGCTCCATCAAAGTACATTTTCCACAGCTCCTCCTTTACCTCCAATATTCCCTCATCTGGGAACTTGAATTCTCCTTCGTCCTCGGATTCCATAGCGAGATCGGCTAAAAACTCGGCGACAGCCCTCCCTTTCACGGACTTGGCAGTGACATATTTGATATCGAATTCAGCCAGCATCATGGTCCAACGGGAAATCCTACTGGTTAAGACGGGTTTTTCAAATAGGTATTTTAGTGGGTCCATTCGGGATATCAAGATCACAGGGAATGCTAGCATGTAGTGGCGAAGGCGACGGGTACACCAGACTAAGGCCCAACATGCTTTTTCCAAGGGTGAGTACTTCAACTCGTATCCGATCATTCTCTTGCTCAAGTAATAAATGGCCTTTTCCACGTGCCCCTCTTCTCCTTCTTGGGCCAACATACATCCCATCGAATCTTCGGATACGGAGAGATAAAGCAACAACGATTTCCCGGGTGATGGTGGTGACAGGACAGGGGGGTTCTGGAGATAGGTTTTGATTTTGTCGAAGGCTTGTTGGCAAAGGGCGTCCCATTCGAACTTTTCTCCTTTTCTAAGCAGTTTGAACAATGGGTCACAGGTCAAGGTGAGTTTGGAAATGAAGCGACTGATGAACTGTATTCTCCCCAAAAACCCTCTCAATTCTTTCTCACTTTTGGGTGGGTTCATTTCGGTTATGGCTTTTATCTTGGCTGGGTCTACTTCGATCCCCCTCTGGGTAATAAGGAATCCCAACAACTTTCCTGTGGTAACTCCGAAGGTACATTTCTGCGGGTTCAGCCTCATCTTAAACTCCCTCAATCTCCCAAAGAATTTTCTCAAAGCCTCTAGGTGCCCTCCCCTCTCTTTGGACTTCACGATCATATCGTCCACATACACTTCCACCTCCTTGTGGATCATGTCGTGCAGTAAAGTGGTGGCAGCCCTTTGATAGGTCGCACCTGCATTCTTAAGTCCGAATGGCATAACCCTATAACAATATGTCCCCCATGGAGTGATGAACGTGGTTTTCTCCCTATCCTCGGGTGCCATGAGGATTTGATTATACCCAGAGAATCCGTCCATGAAAGATAGAAGCTCATGTCCCGCAGTGTTATCGACTAACACATCGATGTGGGGTAATGGGAAATCGTCTTTAGGGCTTGCCTTGTTTAAATCTCGAAAGTCAACGCAAACCCTAACACGACCATCCTTCTTCGGGACAGGTACAATGTTGGCAATCCATTCCGGATACTCGGTGACCATCAAGAATCCAGCCTTTAGTTGCTTTTCAACCTCCTCCTTCACTTTAAGTGCCCATTCCGGCCTCATTCGCCTCAATTTCTGTTTTACGGGTTTCGAATTGGGAAAGAGAGGGATGTGGTGTTGGACTATCTTTGGATCAATACCTGGCATATCATTATAAGACCACGCAAAAACATCTTTGAATTCATTTAATAGATTGATTGGTTCTTTGCTTTCTTCATTGCTAAGTGTTGAGCCGATAAAGACATTTTGAGGATTATCTTCATTTCCTAGATTAATCGTTAGAGTGTCTTCAATGATTTTACATGCAGATTCTTTGTCAATTAACTTTTGCAATTCATTAGGTATTCCATGATCATCACATTCATCACATTCATTAAGCGCATTCGAGTAGGCAGAATCAGTCATACTTTCATTGATTTTGTTAGGAGTGATTACAACAGACATAGCAATAGTAAGACGCCTCATTTGGGCCATTACAGACTCTGGGTGAGGGGGATACTTATCACTAGACTCGAAGACCCACTCCTTGTTGGCTCCTTGCTTGAGCTCCAAGGTGACGCAACCTGGCAGTCCCCCGGTGTCTGTCTTCTCTCCCTCTTCTAGTTCCAGCTCTTCTTCCAGCGCATCCTCTTCCAGCACATCCTCAACATTTCCTTCTTTGGCCTTGACCTCCAAACCCTTGTTTTCTTCCCCTTTTCCTTCGACTTCTCTGTTGGGTTTGTGCCCTCAAACCATTACTTTATGTATGAGACATTAGCATTATAATATATTGATATCAGCTTTACTTTTCATTGTGTATGTTTCTTTCATGAGATGATTGTTTTATCCTTAAGTATCATAGTAAGCAATTCGTGTGTGTATGAGATACACACAAGTGAGATACGAATTACTATTCTTTGATACTTAGAATATGTCACAGTGGATGATGAGACTGGATACCTCATCAGGTCTACACTGTAGCATAATTAACTACCATTGGATGGAGTGATTAATCTCAATCACTAGAGTGTAGCTCTTAGTTGATATGCTAGTGCTTATAGTGCATTGACAGACCTGAGCTTTCCTATTGACGCTTAAGGCTGTCAACAGTCAATAGGAACTCATAACTTGTATAAGGTACGTGTTCTCAATCTTGAGATGATTATGAACACAGACTATGGATATGGCTGCTTTGACTTACCAATCAGTGAGGTCTATAGAAGATCAACACCTGGGTATCTTGGGTATGTCATGTCCATAGGGTTGTGAACATATATTGTCAAGATAGAATCTACCCTCTGATTCAGAGTAAGCATTCCCTTGAGAATGTCACCAAGTTGATTACTGAGTACTGCAGTCTTGTTGATAAGAGTTATCAACATGTTTGGTAATCATGAGTAGTGAATGAGACTCAAGGAATACAAGAAGTAATCATGATTCGGGTTGACAGTAACAGTTATCCGACTACCTGAATATGATTACGAATGCTGACGGTAGAGGGACATTAGTACACCATACAAGTCTAGTTATCGCTACGGATATGTTCTTTTGCGTTGGAGTTCAGTTATCGTTTTATAGTGGAATAAACGTTAACTGACCAGTTAGTTAGTTTGCTGATCAAAGAGTTTGGTCATGGTAATTAACAAACTGGTCTGAGCCAACAATAAAGAGCCTAGGAGGTCCCACTCTTAGCTCCGCTAGGATGCTTGGAAAGACACTTGAGGAAGCTGTTAAGACAAGTTCGATCGATTGAAGTATGTTCGATCGATTGAAGTCAGCAGGTTCGATCGATCGAGAATGGTTCGATCGATCGAAGGTTCGATCGATCGAAGTCACTTCGATCGATCGAAGTCTAGGTCGGTTCTGGAAATCTATAAATAGGGCAGCTGCGTTCTGGAAGTAAGTGATCGTCGTTTTTATACGCAGAAGCTGCAGAAACTATCATAGTCTTCCCAAAACCTTCCTATCCTCTCTATTAGGGTTCCCACGAACCCTAGTCTTTCCGGCAGGCATCCGCAGGAGTCATAAGGGTGAAGATCATCTAGTGGAGGCTGCTGGAAGTTAAAGTTTCAGAATTGGGTTCAAGACACTAAGGTATAATTCTTGCACCCCCTTGTACGCATCTATGGAATTGACGAGTAGTAGATCCTGGAATACCAAAAGTTTTATAACTTAACCTATTTCCGCTGCGCGTTTAAACTCTAACTTTAAACCACTTTTTCCTTCAATTGGTATCAGAGCCACGCTCGTTTGGATCTATAGATGCGTTTTTGGAACCCTAGTTTTGATTTGCATGTTGATTTTAGAACTGTTTTCAAAACTGCATCGTCACAGATCTGTTTCTGCAGTGTTATCGCAGCAGAATACAAAACTGTGATTGCATAGGATGCAAGGTGGGTTCGATCGATCGAACTTGTTTCGATCGATCGAACATTCTGTTCTCAATCGATCGAACTAGTTTCGATCGATCGAACATTCTGTTCTCAATCGATCGAACTAGTTTCGATCGATCGAAGCCTTCTGGTGTTCGATCGATCGAATAGTGTTAGATCGATCGAGACAGATTCTCTGTCCAGGTGTTCTGTTCACAGTTGTAAAGGTTTTTTAAATTATACTTTAATCTTAAATTATTTCTGTAAAAATTTTTAAATCATTCTGTGAAACAGAATGTTCAAGCGATTGAACAGTGTTCAATCGATCGAAGGTTCGAGCGATCGAACGGTCTTCGATCGATCGAACTGTGACAGAGAAGTAAGATGTTGTTTTAAGTTCTAATTCAGTATGTAAAGTGTTTATATACTGTGTGAATCAATTAAGTGTTCCAATAGTTACATATATTTGTTATGTATGTGTGGATGCGTGTACGACTAACCCTTTTGCAGCAAAATTAGTCGCTATCTCCCATGGCACTAAGTCGTTTAAATATTTATATTTAAATTGTTTGAGATTGGTGCATGTTGTAATTTATTAATGGTTTGGTTTTAAGGCGTATGTAAAGGGCGCTGCGGCTTCAATCCAACGAAAAGGAAAGTCGCACCGGTTTCCCTAGCCTTTTATTTCTTTTTTTTTGCTATTTCCTTTTTCTAGATAAATTGTAAGCTTCAAAAGAAGCATAGGTCCAATGTAATAGAATTAGAAATTCCATGAAGATGGAGCAAGGAGCCGTTGTCCATAAAGATGGAGCCGGAGGCGACCAAACCAAGAAGGTGGTTCTATGGAAATAGAGCCATGGGAGATAGAGGCATTGTTTGAATGCCTATATTTCATTTTAGTTTTTGTTTTATGTGCTTGTTTTGTGATTGGCGTATAATACATTGTTGCATGCACTTAAAACAAGTTTTCTAAAATAAAATTCAAAAACCGTTTTCAACACATTAGTAAACATTGGATGTTTATGGGTAGTGTGTGGAAACATTTTTCAAAAGCAAAATCCTTAATTTACTAAATCTAGTGGGAGAGGGTCTTATCAAATAACACCCACGATCTTCCATTAACGGTTCATTGTAAGATGAGTAGTGTATTCTGTGTCACCTCGCCAGGGGTGATCATTCCATACGGAGGGTACACTGCTCATTGGTTACTAGATGTGAACTTCCTATGGATAGGATCAATCAGACGTGTTAGAGGGTGACCACCACACGGAGGCGCTACTTGAGACGGTTGTGATTGGATCCTAGTTAATGGTACACACTAGCTAAGCTATGGATAAGGGATCCCACACGGGGCATTATTCAGAAACTTAGAGATCAAATAGGTTCGGGAGTCATGGCTATTTTGCAAGAGTTGCATAGCGGATAAGTCATGATAAATCGAAAGATCGAACATTGACCACCACACGGAGGCTTTATTCTTTCGTTTCGATATTCCGGCGACTTTGTTTTTAAATAAGAGTTTTAAGGATTCTTTTATTTCAAATTGTCAATTCTGATATCCATATTTATTTTGTTTGTTTGATTTTCAGTAATCATAATGTCTGGATCTGCATTTAGTCCACTTGCTACCATACTCACTCAAAACAAGTTAACTGGAAATAACTACACTGAATGGAAACGTAACCTTGACATCGTTTTAACTGCGGAGGATCACATATATGTCCTCACCACCCCAAGCCCTGAAGAACCCGCGGCAAATGCTTCGGCAGCTGCCAGACGCGAGTTCGACAAATGGAAGAAGTTGAATGGAATGGCCCGTTGTTACATTCTGGCCTCAATGGCTGGTGTGTTACAACACCAATTCCAATCGAACGATTCTGCCAGTGACATTATCACATCCCTGAAAAAGATGTTTGGGGAGCATGGCAGGCCTGCCAGACAGGTAGCCATGCAGAAGATAATGAGTGCAAAGATGTCAGAAGGTACTCCAGTCAAAGAACATGTTTTAAAAATGATTGGTTATTTAAACGAACTGGAGACCTTGGGAGCCAACATCGATGCACAAACCCAAGTTGATATGATCCTCAACTCGCTGTCGCCATCATTCGCTCAATTCAAACTTAACTATAATATGAATCAAATGGATTTTTCAATGAGCGAATTAATGAGTTCTTTACTGGCAGCAGAAGGGGTGATCAAACCTGGGGGCAGCGTTTTAAACGTTGAGAAAAGCGCTTCTTCTTCCCGATCTACACCGAAAGGTAAGAAAGGAAAGAAGAAGGCTGGCACTGGTGGTTCAAGTGTTGGACCGGTCCCTAAGATTGCAAAATCTAAGGGAAAAGGTAAGGGCAAAGGGAAGGTGGGTGGCCAAGGCAAAGGAAAGTGTTTCCAATGCGGTGAGAAGGGCCACTGGAAGAGGAACTGTCCAGAATTCTTAGCTACAAGAGTTCAAGGTATGATTGAATCACATGTGATTGAAGTAAGTTTTATTACGGATACTTCAAACACTTGGTGCATTGATTCTGGTGCGACTAACCATATCTGTAATTCATTGCAGGGGTTCAGATCAACCAGGAAATGCAGTGATGGGGAGATCGTGCTTACTCTAGGTTCTAGCGCAACCGTATCTGCGGTTGCTATAGGAGTCGTAGTTTTAGAATTTTCAGACAATAAAGTTTTGATTTTATCAGATGTACTTTACGTCCCTTTAATGAGACGTAATTTAATTTCAGTTTCTAATTTAACGAATAATGGTTATTCCTTTCATTTTGGAACTGAAGTTGTCATTAAAAGAAGCAGTTCTTTTATATGTTTTGGTGTTAAATCAAATGGTTTGTATGTGATTACTCCCAATATTTCAACAGATTCTTGTTTGGAACTTAATAACTCAGTGGTAACTTTACCATCTAAAAGAAAGGAACCTTCCACTAATCCAACAAGGCTTTGGCATATGAGGCTTGGCCATATCAATCTGAATAGGATTGGCAGACTAGTCAAAGAAGGGGTCTTAGGCGATTTGGTTCTCGAACCAATGGAAGTCTGCGAGTCTTGTTTGGAGGGTTAGATGACCAAAAGGCCCTTTCCTGCAAAGGGCAACAGGACCAATGCATTGTTGGAATTAGTTCATACTGATGTGTGTGGACCAATAAATATTAGAGCAAGGGGTGGTTATGAGTATTTCATAACATTTACCGATGACCACTCTAGGTATGGATATGTGTACCTAATGCAGCACAAGTCTGAAGCCTTTGAAAAGTTCAAAGAGTTTAGGGCTGAAGTGGAGAAGCAATCGGGCACACATATCAAGGCCATTCGATCTGATCGAGGTGGCGAGTACCTCTCTAATGAGTTTATTGATCACCTCGTACAGAATGGGATTCTGTCACAGTTGACTGCACCTGGTATGCCTCAGCAGAACGGTGTAGCGGAGAGAAGGAATCGGACTCTTTTAGACATGACTAGGTCGATGATGAGTTATTCAGAGTTGCCATTATTCCTTTGGGGTTATGCTTTGGAAACCGCTGCATACATACTAAATCTAGTACCAAGCAAATCTTTTCCCAGGACACCACGAGAGATGTGGATTGGGCGCAAGCCTTCTTTGCAACATCTCCGGATATGGGGGTGTCCGGCACATGTGCGCAAAGGAAAGATGAGCAAGTTGGATTCTAGATCGGAAGTATGTTACTTTGTAGGGTATCCAAAGGGTACTTATGGATGGTATTTTTATGATCCAAGAGAACAGAAAGTGTTTGTTAGTACAAATGCTGTTTTCTTGGAGGATGATTATATCATGAACCATAAACCTAAGGGAAGGATAGATCTTAGAGAGATAGAAGGAGAGCCCTCAGTCCAACCCGCAGTTGATAACGATGAAAATCAAGAAAATACCACTTCTTCACCCATTTCCGCACCGGTACCTCGTCATAGTGAGAGGATTATCAGCCAGCCTGATAGATACATGTTCTTAGGAGAAGTTTTTGAAGCTGTCTCCATAGAATCTGAATCTGATCCTACCACTTACAAAGAGGCAATGGCTGATGTTGATTCAGCTCATTGGATTAAAGCTATGAAGGCTGAATTGGAATCTATGGATTCCAATCAGGTCTGGGATCTTGTAGAACTTCCAGCCAATATTAAACCCATTGGCTGCAAGTGGGTCTATAAGAGGAAAAGAGGGTCTGATGGAAAGGTTGAGACCTTTAAGGCAAGGCTTGTGGCGAAAGGCTATACTCAGAGGGAGGGCATTGACTATGAGGAAACCTTCTCGCCGGTAGCCATGCTCAAGTCCATCAGAATACTCTTATCCATTGCTGCATGCCTAGATTATGAAATCTGGCAGATGGACGTCAAGACTGCATTCTTGAATGGCAATCTTGAGGAGGACATCTATATGCAACAACCAGAAGGGTTCATAGCTGGTCGGAAAGGTAACTTGGTATGCAAGTTGCAAAAGTCCATTTATGGGCTTAAGCAGGCATCCAGAAGTTGGAACATCCGATTTGACCAAGCGGTCAAGTCGTTTGGTTTCATACAGAATCTGGATGAGCCTTGTGTATACAAGAAATGTGAAGGGAAAGTAGTGGCTTTTCTTGTGCTTTACGTTGACGACATTCTACTCATTGGGAATGATGTAGCGGCGCTGTCAACGGTCAAGGTTTGGCTAGCTAGTACTTTCGATATGAAGGATCTAGGAGAGGCGAGCTATATTCTTGGGATAAAGCTCTTTCGGGATCGCAAGCGAAAGATAATGGGATTATCTCAAGCTGGTTATATCGAGAAAGTGCTAACTAGGTTTTCAATGGATAATTCGAAGAAAGGTTTGTTACCTTTCAGGCATGGTTTAGCGTTCTCCAAGGACCAGTGTCCAAAGACACAAGAGGAGAGGAATCGCATGGCAGGAATTCCCTATGCCTCGGCAGTGGGAAGTCTCATGTATGCGATGTTATGCACTAGACCAGATATCTGCTTTGCCGTTGGCATGGTTAGCAGGTATCAATCGAATCCTAGTCCAGAGCACTGGACATCCGTTAAGCACATTCTTAAGTACTTGAGAAGAACTAAAGATTACATGCTTATGTACGGCGATAGTGAGTTAATTCCAGTAGGATACACTGACTCGGACTTTATGTCAGATAAAGATTCGAGAAAGTCGACATCCGGACATCTCTTTACCTTGGGAGGTGGTGCTGTTAGTTGGAGGAGCATTAAGCAGAAATGCATTGCAGACTCAACTACAGAAGCTGAGTATGTGGCTGCTTGTGAAGCCGCAAAGGAAGCTGTTTGGCTCAAGAAGTTCCTTATGGAACTCGAGGTGGTACCAGCGTCGCTGTCACCTATTACGCTATACTGCGATAATAGTGGGGCAGTGGCTCAGTCCAAGGAGCCAAGGAACCACGGGAAGGGAAAACACGTAGAGCGGAAATATCACCTAATCCGAGATATAGTTCAACGTGGAGATGTGACTGTCACCAAGATTGCCACCGCTGACAATCTTGCTGATCCGTTTACAAAGGCCTTACCACAGAAGGTCTTTGATCGTCATCTAGATAGTCTAGGTCTTAGATGTAGTTCTGAATGGTTGTGAGTGCAAGTGGGAGTTTGTTGGGTTTGTGCCCTCAAACCATTACTTTATGTATGAGACATTAGCATTATAATATATTGATATCACCTTTACTTTTCATTGTGTATGTTTCTTTCATGAGATGATTGTTTTATCCTTAAGTATCATAGTAAGCAATTCATGTGTGTATGAGATACACACAAGTGAGATACGAATTACTATTCTTTGATACTTAGAATATGTCATAGTGGATGATGAGACTGGATACCTCATCAGGTCTACACTGTAGCATAATTAACTACCATTGGATGGAGTGATTAATCTCAATCACTAGAGTGTAGCTCTTAGTTGATATGCTAGTGCTTATAGTGCATTGACGGACCTGAGCTTTCCTATTGACGCTTAAGGCTGTCAACAGTTAATAGGAACTCATAACTTGTATAAGGTACGTGTTCTCAATCTTGAGATGATTATGAACACAGACTATGGATATGGCTGCTTTGACTTACCAATCAGTGAGGTCTATAGAAGATCAACACCTGGGTATCTTGGGTATGTCATGTCCATAGGGTTGTGAACATATATTGTCAAGATAGAATCTACCCTCTGATTCAGAGTAAGCATTCCCTTGAGAATGTCACCAAGTTGATTACTGAGTACTGCAGTCTTGTTGATAAGAGTTATCAACATGTTTGGTAATCATGAGTAGTGAATGAGACTCAAGGAATACAAGAAGTAATTATGATTCAGGTTGACAGTAACAGTTATCCGACTACCTGAATATGATTACGAATGCTGACGGTAGAGGGACATTAGTACACCATACAAGTCTAGTTATCGCTTCGGATATGTTCTTTTGCGTTGGAGTTCAGTTATCGTTTTATAGTGGAATAAACGTTAACTGACCAGTTAGTTAGTTTGCTGATCAAAGAGTTTGGTCATGGTAATTAACAAACTGGTCTGAGCCAACAATAAAGAGCCTAGGAGGTCCCACTCTTAGCTCCGCTAGGATGCTTGGAAAGACACTTGAGGAAGCTGTTAAGACAAGTTCGATCGATTGAAGTATGTTCGATCGATTGAAGTCAGCAGGTTCGATCGATCGAGAATGGTTCGATCGATCGAAGGTTCGATCGATCGAAGTCACTTCGATCGATCGAAGTCTAGGTCGGTTCTGGAAATCTATAAATAGGGAAGCTGCGTTCTGGAAGTAAGTGATCGTCGTTTTTATACGCAGAAGCTGCAGAAACTATCATAGTCTTCCCAAAACCTTCCTATCCTCTCTATTAGGGTTCCCACGAACCCTAGTCTTTCCGGCAGGCATCCGCAGGAGTCATAAGGGTGAAGATCATCTAGTGGAGGCTGCTGGAAGTTAAAGTTTCAGAATTGGGTTCAAGACACTAAGGTATAATTCTTGCACCCCCTTGTACGCATCTATGGAATTGACGAGTAGTAGATCCTGGAATACCAAAAGTTTTATAACTTAACCTATTTCCGCTGCGCGTTTAAACTCTAACTTTAAACCACTTTTTCCTTCATTCTCCCCCTTCCTTCTAGTACACCTATCCAATCGTCGACAGTAACAGGCTTCTCAGGCACTTGCAGAAACGGATCCTTGTGTTTGGAGAACTCTTGGGAGAAAAAGATTTCGAACCCTGGCTTTAGGCGCTTGTCCTTCTGGTCCATCCATGGCTCTGGGAAACCACAGAAAGGGAAGTCTTCTCCCTCATTCACGAAGTATCCATTGAGCGTCTTGAGGTAAGGGGTCTAGCGGCGCATCGAAAGCCTTCTTCTTTGCCCTTAGTTCCTTCTTTGTTGGCTGATACCCCAAGCCGTGAGTGTGAGTCTGAGTAGGAATTCTTGGAAACTCCGGCAGGCCCTGAAGGTTCTTTCCCAATCCTAACCCCGGAAAGAAGCCCATCTTCTTCATGATCCCTGCGACCACTGGACTGGCATGCTGATCGAAATAAAGCGGTAGGAACTCTCGCGGCTTTCCCTCTTCCAGCATGTTAATGAACTTGAATCCCCCCAGACCTGTCCCCTCTTCTTGCAGCTGTACCTCTAAGACTGGTGCGCTTGATGAAGCTTCAGACGGACGAACCCAGCTATCCCCGAGGATGTCACAGACCCTGCTCTTCCAAACACATTTGACCTTCTGGTGGATTGTCGATGGTATGGCGCTCAAACTGTCTAACCACGGCCTTCCAAGTAACAGGTTGAAGGATGCAGGAATGTCGATGACCTGAAATTCGGCCTCCTTCTCAAGTGGACCGACAGCGAGGTGAAGGAGAATTATGCCCATGACAGTTCTCTGAGTGTTGTCGTACGCTCTCACCCTTTGCTCGGATGGCATGAAAGTTGATTCGTCCAAACCCATGCGTTTGGCAGTTCGAAACGGGCATACGTTCAAGGCTGATCCATTGTCCACCAGACAGGCAGGCACAGTATTACCCAAGCATTCGACGGTGACATATAGAGGCTTGTTATGCACGGGCCCTCCGGGAGGTAGGTCATCGGACGAGAAGGTAATAGCTAGAGCCGGGATCCTGCTGATCATCCCCACGAGGTCTTCCGGCGCTGTATCGATAGAGACATCGGATTGATTCAAAGCATCCAAGACTGCTTGCCTGCGTTTTTTGGAGGCGATTAGCAGTCCCCAGATGGTGATGTTAGCTTGCGTTTTCCTCATCTGCCTTAAAACCCTATCCTCTTCTTCTTCTTCATTCACCTTCCCTTTTCCCTTTTCCAGTTCTCTCCCCGGGTGATCCTCTTCTAGTTCGTGCGGCTTGAAGTGTCTGCCTGACCGGGTTAAGTGACTGACTTCTTCTCTCATCCATAGATTATCGGTTTGCGAATTGACCTTCAAAGTACTCTCTAACACCTCTGTTTCCTTGTCGCTTTCGTACCAAATGTCGTCCTCCACTCGGCTCACGTCTTGCTCATTGCTCTCTTAGATCCACCAATCCGACTTTTCCATTTCATTTTCCCTTAGCTGATCCCCCAAAGCACAAATCGTCGAGTCCTTAGGCAGCAGGTATGGTTTTCCTGGCCCCCCAGACTTAGTGATTAGCTTAGATGGGTCAAAGGTTGCTTCTTCTATCTCCAAGAAATAAAGGCCCCGCGGTGGCGGCACAGCACGATGGTTCGGCAGAGGATTCTTGGTGACATTGGGGGCTTTGACAGGCGGTTCGGATATCACTTTGTTGTCAATGAGGTCTTGTATTTCATGCCTTAACCTCATGCATCGATCCATCGAGTGGCCTTTTTGCTGATGAAATTTCAAGAAGAGGTCCCCTTGGAAATTTGGCGGAAGCGGACTTGGCAGAGGTCGTGGTTCCAACTGACGGAGATGCCCCTTTGCTAACAGCCTGTCGAGAGCGGTTGACAATGATACTCCCAGATCTGAGAATTTTCTTGGTTGCTTATCCCCTCCTCCTCTTGGCTGGTTTCTGGTGATATCAAATTTTCTTTCTGGCTCGCTAAGTGCATTGACATCGATGGGGCCAGAGTGACCCCCTGAATGCCCTCCACTCGATCCATAACTGGGCCTCCGATACCGGTTTGGTGGTTCTTCTTTCTTGATCACTCCTTCTTGAATCGCGTCTTCTATCCTGGTTCCCACATCGAACACCTCGGCAAAAGTGTTGATTGACTGAAACCTCATCTTCTCTTGATAGACTGGCTGCAGGTTTTTCATTAACATTCGGATTTGGTCTTTTTCTGATGGCCTCTGTACCATTTTTGCGGCTTTCTCCCTCCATCGGCTCAGATACTCAGCAAATGATTCTTTGTTCCCTTGCCTGGTTGTTTCTAGATCTCGAACAGTGACGTCCAGGTCTTGATTGTACTCATACTGGGCCACAAACGATTTCACGACTTCTTCCCAAACTCTGGTTTTGCTTGGTTCAAGTGTAAGGTACCATGATAGAGCAGCTCCTGTTAAGGTTTGTTGAAATAGAACGGCCATCATGGTAGTGCTTAGACCGCTAGGCTGAAAAGCTCCTATGCACATCCGGATATGACTGCGAGGATTTCCGGTGCCATCAAACTTATCAAAAACTGGCATTTTGAACCCGGCAGGCAATGTTTTGCGTACTCTGTCATACAGCCCTTCCAGTTCCATCAGGTAGGTATCCACTCCCTGAGCCTTGCGCATTACCCTTTCCAACTTTTCTATCTTCTCAGTCAGCAGCTTCTCCTTCTCATCTTTTTCTCTGTCCCTGTTGGCTCTTAGTGCGTCATTCCATTGTGCTTCCTGATCGTCGAGCCAATCCCCGTCCCCTCCTCCCAACGGCGGGTCCATAACAGGCGGATTCATTTGTGGTGGTCGGCAATTCAGTTCTTCTATCATTCCCATCATGCGGTTCATGTTCTCGGCCTGCCTTCTCATCTGTTCCGCTTGCTGTTCGACTAATACCCTTAAACCGGACATTTCTTCGTTGTTTCTCTCTTCGGCCATGTCAACACGTCCTCTCCTTACTAGCCTTGCTGTGGGGTCCCTAAACCACGCTTGGTTTGCTATTTTCGCTCCTACAGTGAATTTAAAAAATTTTGTTTTTAGAAGACCTTTTACCTTTATTTTAACAAAACTTTTATTTTGTATATCATGCGGATGCAATGCATGTGTGTGTGTGTGCCTACTCTTCATGCCAAAAAAGAAGAAAAATCCTAATTCTAACACATAAGCACATAATCACATAAGATCTTCACTCATGTCAAGTACGCCAATTTCTCCTCTCATTGTGATCCTTACTACCCTCTCAGAGGTGAGATTTTTCAAAAATGATTTTCATAACTTCAAAGATTTTTCGAATTTATTTCTTTGCAGAATTGAGCAAGTGAAAATATACCTTAACAAAGGAAATTTTGATTCGAAAGGAAAAGAAAGATTTTTTTTTTGTATTTCTTTGAAAGAGTGAACAAATAATAAAACTTTGGAAAGAGTGAACAAATAATCACATGACCAGATTATCACCGTACTTTTCATGAATTCGGATGCATACAAGATCAATGATGCTTAACTAAACATGATATAAGAAGTATAATCTTATAATCAAGGTTCGGCATGTCCTCCAAATGTCATGTAACACGAGGAGAAATTGCTAAAAGATGATTAAAAGATTATTCATCTTTCATCAAGCAAGTGTCGTCATCATCTCAAATAATCCCTTCCGGGCATACAAAACTTCCTAGCACATAACCCTAATCAAGAATTGATTTCCTAAGATTGAAAGGTTCTACAGAAACTACTATGCAAAGGCTGGGTTTTGGTCAAATAAGGGACCCTTGACACACACACGATAGGATGCTTAATATACCAAACCATGGTACGAGATCAAGGGTGATCGCACAGTCCCTGATGACTTGACCGACCGGGTTGCCCCGAGCCTCCAAGGTCATAGTCCCGTGCAATCGACTGGCTGGACATGCAAGTGAAATGCAACAGGCACACAAAGATTGATTAATTCGATTAAAAGGATATTTTTCAAGTCTAATCCTCAAGTGAACCCAAAATCAGAATTCTGGTCTGCGAAACCAGAGATTCTGGGTTCGATCCCCAGCAGAGTCGCCAGATTGTGGATATTGCAGTTTGACTTACCCACAGCTTTTCAAAATCAAATTCAAAAAACAAATGAGTCGCCACTTAATTTTTAAAAGGAGAATTAAGAAACCATTTTAAAAGTAAACTGATCTTTTAGAAACCAGAGATTAACTAGGTCCGGGGATTATGGAATGAGAGAGGAAGGAGCCCGTCGGACTAAAACACCCTCTCCCATCCTATCTTGCGATAGGCCTCTACTCAACATCCTTTTAATCAAATTTATTAATCTAAGCATGCCCTCAACTAATACATATATATATATATATATACATCACAAAAGCATGTCCAAAGGGTGTAAAATTGCAATTGACAAAATACCATTCAAAAAGCCACATAATTCAGGTAGCAAGCGATATGATATGCAATAGAGAATAAGTGAACTTACCCGGGATCCAACAGCGATAGTAAACGTGCAATGCATGCGAACAAAAGAAAATCCTAAAAAAGAGTCTCTAATCACATATACACATAAGGCAAAACCTAATTCTAAGGTGTCGCACGTTAAGTCGAAAAATCAATAAAATCAAGAAATTAAGATAAACTAAAGAGGAGTTCTAGAAATCATACCTTGATAGCGCTACAAAACAAAGGGTTAGTCCACATGCTTTACATGATAATAATATGATATCAAACAATCAATCCTAATTCTCTAGCCTATACCTAGCAAGCAATGAAATCCAACTTTATCCAATTACTAGTTCTAATTACGGGTATTAGATGAATGAGTGAATGTAAACAAGGATGAAACATAGATTTATTCACTAATTTGGGTCACTTAGCCTCTGGGTTTAAGCTAAGTTATCATTATTCAAAGTATGATTTGGGTCCTAAGGCATTAAGAGACCATTTGAATTGAAATAAATAAGATTAGACAAAAATAGTAGCAATTTTTATGAATTACAGAGAGTAGACCAGATGTTCAAAAATAGAAATAAAATACTTCCAACAGTTGGATCTGAATGATTTTTGGATATGTTATGCCTCTGTGAGTCTAGTTTCTAACCCAAAAAGAAAATCAAGGTTTGAACGGTTAGATCTCCAGGAATACAGAAAATACTAGACCTCACTCGGGATTTTACAACTCTCTGTCCAGAGATCTTGTATGATTTTCTAAAAATAGCAAACAAGTCTGCATTGCTTCATTCTTTTTAGGGAACCTTCATAACACATTAAGGTTCTTATAAAAAATTATTAGAGGTCATGAAAACTTGGTTAGATCTCTGATCTATCAATTTTAAAATCGGTTTGCTGTTCTGAAACTATTCTGAAATTCTGGACAGATTGTGGTTGTCTCACAAAACCCATGATCAAACCTTTCTAAACATATAACCACCTTAAAACAAAAATTACAGTGGTAGAATGATGTGTTATTGATACTTTCCCGTTGGTTTCACTTGATTTCAACGGTTAGATTTCGAACTAAAAATCTTTGATCAAAAAAGGTTTGTGGACTCACTGTTTTTATTTTGCTAGTTCAACTTTGTTGGTTAACCTCAACTATTTGAAGACATGAAGTTGAGATTAAACCAAACTACTTTTCTTACCATTTGATGGTCCTTGAAGACTAAAAGTCACTTTATGCTTATGGATTTTGATGAAGTATGGAATGAACTTCTCAAAATTCCAAACAATGAACTCAAAACCTTATAGACCAAAGCTTGAATTCAACTTAGTACTCCTACCATTTGATGGTCATGGGAGACAAAGACATGGCTAATACTCCTAAGTTTCAAGAATAAAAAGGGAATGACTTTATTAAATACCAAGTTTAGAAGATCCAAGTCATGGGCATGGACTTGGATTCAACTATGTAAAGCAAAGTGATGATCAAATCTTGACTCTCATGTAGAGTATGAGCTTTACATGAAGTTCAAAGGATCATACTCAAGAGAATCAAGAGAGATATTGAAAATCTCCAAGACTCTCAAGAGAAGAACACATACAAGAAATTGAAGAGAGAATTAGAAGTAGAAACTCCTAAGCTTTCTTGACAAACAAAGATGACAAGAGATTTTAGTCCAAAAGAAAAAGAATAAACAAACAATCTAAGGCATAGGGGATCACCTCCAAATTATCCTCAAAGTATTCTTTGAAGATCTTCCAAACTCTTCTTCTTAGTTCTCTAAACTCTCTTCTCTTTTTTCTCCAAAATGTGTTGATCTAGTAGTTATGGATGTTCTATCTAGTCTCCCTTGTTGTATATCTCTCCTTCTCTCTTATAGGCAAAATTACCAGGTATTTTTGGTGAATTTCGGAGCAAAAAACAGGTGTAATTCTCTCATTTGTTGGTACAATGTGTACTTTCTGAAATTATGCAGACTGCTACCCAGGGCGGCAGTCGACAAACTGCCGCGGCATTCCGTGAATGCCGCAGCGGCGGTTGCTAACTGCCGTCGCGGCACTACGCGACTGCCGCGCGACATTCATCTAATGCCGCGGCAAATTAATGGATTGCCGCATTTTTGTCAGTCTTACTTTATCAGTTTTTGTTCTTATTCGCATACGCATACGTATTGCTCTGCAGAATACAGACTTTAAAAGTGAACGGCAGTCAGAAATTTCTGGCGGCACTTGGTGAATGCCTGCACGGCACTCTGTGATTGCCGTACGGCAGTCACTGAGTGCCGCGCGGCAGTCACTGAGTGCCGCGGCAGCCCGCCGTGTGCCGGTTTTGGCTAAAATTCCCCCTTTTGGATTTTTCTTTTTTCAAAGCAAAATGATTCTTGAGGATATTTTCCGAAAATCGTGTTTTATACCTGAATTCTCCTAAATACCTGGTATTTTCTCTTTTCTGTGAAATTTTACCGCGTTTTAGAGAACTTTCTGAAGAGCTTGGAATGCTTCGAATCTTTCGGTCCTTGTTATCATCGGATACGGAGGCGACACTCTCCTAAATTCGACGGTTGGTCAAAATTGGGGTGTCTACACACTCAGTAAACGCTTCGATTCTTCGTGATGGAGAAGCGGTGATTCTTTGAGTAAAGACTCCTTTCGGTTCTTTGTGACGAAATGGATGTTCTTGTACTCCGTAATGCTTTCGGTTCTTCGTGACGAAGCAGTGATTCCTTGAGTGAAGACTCCTTTCGGTTCTTCGTGATGGAATGGATGTTCTTGCACTCCGTAAACGCTTCAGTTCTTCGTGATGGAGAAGCGGTGATTCTTTGAGTAAAGACTCCTTCCGGTTCTTAGTGATGGGATGGATGTTCTTGCACTCCGTAAACGCTTCGGTTCTTCGTGATGGAGAAGCGGTGATTCTTTGAGTAAAGACTCCTTTCGGTTCTTCGTGATGAAATGGATGTTCTTGTATTCCGTAACGCTTTCGGTTCTTCGTGACGAAGCGGTGATTCTTTGAAGTAAAGACTCCTTTTGGTTCTTCGTGACGAAATGGATGTTCTTGTACTCCGTAACACTTCGGTTCTTTGTGACGAAGTGGTTGATGAAAGATGAAGTGGTTGATGAAAGATGGTTTGGTTAGCAAGAGACACTTTGGGTTTGTAAATGATGTCGGATGTTAGAAATGAATGGTAGTGGCATTAAGAATGTCTAGATGGGTCTCCTGAATTGTTTGTATTCCTATCGAATACGTAGTCGGGTACGCTACTAGTTATAATTTGACGGTGATAACGTAAAGATCCTAAAAGACATGTTGAAAGGTAGTAAATGTATTCCTATTGTGTTTTACTATATACGTTCCATTTGATTTAGCTTACTCACTCAGCTTTCATAAGCTGACGACGTTCATGTCGCTGGACATTCCCATGTCTAGCTTATCCAGGTAACGAGTACACGGGTTATGATGCTACGCAAGCGGAGAACGTGGAGGAAGAGTACACCGAAGATGGCTATGCTTATGCTAGTTAGAGAGAAGACTAGCAGTTATCCTCTGTAAATGTTTTGATTATAACCCAAAGACTTAGCATATATTTTGTAATAGTTTTGTAAGGCCGAGAGCCATAAGACTCTGATGTATTTATAATGATGTATTAACTAGCTTGGTACTTTGACTTCTCTTTGTATTATATTCCAGTAAGTAAATGATGGAGTTATCCTATTATTATATCGTTTAGTTATTATTTTTGGTCATGGACAATTTGGCACTGCAACCAGTCACGCGCCTCAGGGTCCAAGATGAAAATTTTAAAATTTTTCCATATTTTGGCTACGCCGGGGCGTGACAGGGCCTAACCCCGAGGCAGAAAAGACCTTGGGCCTAACCCCAAGGCACAAAAGACCTCGGGCTCCAAACCCAGGCACTAAAAAGACCTTGGGCTCTGAACCAAGGCACTAAAAAGACCTCGGGCCCCGAACCCAGGCACAAAAGGACCCTGCAACCACCCATGTTCCAGGTCGGTTTCCTTTGGTCGCTCCCCAGCATGCCCCCGCCTTCACAGGACGCTTAGGGGCGAGAGGATACTAGACCTAAACAGGAAATTACTTAAAGTTTAGCCTAGGTCCAGCCGACGACGGGGCCAAACCCCTAGGTGGCCGACGATGGCAAGCTCCAAATGACCCTGCAACCACCCATGTTCCAGGTTGGTTCCCTCCGGCCATTCATTCCTGCACTCCCGCCTTAGCAAAATGTTTGGGGGGCAGGGGAATATTAGGCCAAGCCAGGGAATCACACCGGTCACTACATGAACTTGGAAGATATTCACAAGTACTTACAGTGACCAGAGCTATATCCCGGACGGTAAAGCACTCCGGGCAATTACCTTTTAAACAGGCCAAGAAGACTAGGTGTTCTACTGGTTACGGTCCTAAAACATTTGCTAAGGCAGGTGTTAGGTCGGCCAAAATCGAACGGATACTAGCAATTACAGAGGCATAGTGCAGAAAAAGAAGACAGTTAATGGAAGATAAATCTGACCACAAGGGCCTTTTTCATTAATTGAAACAAAATGTACAAAGCCTGGGGGGCAGTTGTAGTATCCTCCCAAAAAAAAAATAACAAGAAGAGTCCTTGAGAAGGGAACCTAGGGGTCGTCTACATCAACAATGTCTACATTCTCATCGACCTCTCCCCCGGCCTGCCCCTCCGATGCAACATCTCCCTCTTGGTCAGTCGGGGCAATGGCACCCTCAGTCGCGACAGCGGCCCCATGGGCCTTGGCAGCAGCGTCCTCAGTGGCCTCGGGTATCATGTCCTAGTAGTCGGAATCCACCCGCTGGTAGGGAGTGGTGTCCAACTCCGGGTGGTCCCGGGTCAGCCTCCTCTTCAAGTCTTCGTACCCGAGGAAGAAGCCGTCATCAAAAGTTTCCCCCGGGGGACCAGCCGCTGCCGCCTCCAAGAGTGCCCTCTCCCGAGCTTCCGCTGCCACGCGGCAAGCCCGCTCGGCCTCCAGCTCTGCCAGAGCCACCGCCAATTCTTCCTGGGCTGCCCCAAGGCTCGAAGCCAGGCCCTTAACCCTGTTTTTGTCCATGGTCAAGGCCCTCTCTTTGGTCTCCAGGGCAACTTCTTTCTCGGCCAGGGCGGTCTCGACAGCGGTGGCCCTCCCGACAAGGACCGGCATGAAGGATTCAGCTTCGGCAGCCATGCAGCCGACCTGCAACCAAAGTAAAAAGGAAAATGGTCGGTCACTATTACCAGCAAAGCAGAGAATGCAAAAAATGCAGAAAAGTTACTTACCAGATAAGAGATGCTGTATAGCCAAGCCTGAAAAACTTGGGGAGACATGCCGACACACCTCTCCACCTGATTGGGGAGTAGGCACGGTCTGACCCTCTCCCGGGTCTCCCTAGATTCATCCAGGGGCGTCCCGGCGGAGTCTCGGCTCGTGCGGCAGATGTTTCCCCCACTACCACCACCCGGGGAGTTGTTGTCTCCCCGGGAGCTTGGGCCGCCGATGGGCCATGCCTGAGTCGCCTGAATGGGCTCACACTGCCAGAGGCTTCAACGGCCGACCTCTTTCAGGTCGCCGCCATCCGCTCGGCTACAGCAGCCTGCAGAGCCCTCAGCCGCTCGGGATCTCTCCTGGGGGCCATCTCTGCAAAAGGAAAACAGCCGTGGTGTCAGTAGCCGGAATAACAAGGCGCCAAAGGGTAGCTAAAGTTAAGGCAAGTGACAAAACTCGTACCCGGGATGATGCTAGGGAAGATTGGTACTACGACGGGGCGGTGGGGTCGACGGTCGCCTTTCTGGTCTCCTGACCTGGTCAACACGTCCCAGACATTGACAGGCCGCTCAATCAAGCCCCTGATTCTCTCGTCACAGTCCTCCGGGATGCTTGGGAGGTCGACGGACCCTGCTACAAAAACAAACCAAGACAATCAGTTCGAAGCCATAAAACAAAGGCCTGAATGGAGGCCAGAGAAAATACGGGATGGGCTTACCCCTCAACTCCTCTGACCAGGAGGTCCTCAGTTGACTCCCAGGGGCTGGCTCACAAAACCCAGGAGTGGACACTTGGAAGAATTTGTTCTTTCATCCCTTGTTGTTGCTCGGGCAGTTGACTATAATCTTCTTCCCCTGCCGAGCCCCTAGGGAAAAGAACCCGGCCTCCCCGTGAACTGGGAACGGCCGATGGATCCAGAAGAACTCTTGGAGGGTGAGTTCGTACCCGAAGATCTGGGGCCACAAGGAGATAGACCCCATAAGATACCTCCACCCGTTTGGGGCTAGCTGCCCGGGAGCTATCCCCAGGAAGATCAAGACGTCCCGAGCGACAGGATGGAGGGGAACTCGAAGGACAGCTATGAAGGTGTCCTCGTATAAGGTAACGAAACCCCGACGGTAAATATGAGCCCCGCCGGGGTGGACAGACAAAGAACTGTTATCGGGGATGGCGTACCTACCCCTAATCCGATCAAGGTCCCCGGCACGCAGAGCCGAGGGGATAAACTCGCAGGCGAATGCTACCGAGGAAGCAGATTCCTCAGGCGCCTCGTCACCTGAACCCCGCGACACCGAGGCAACGGGGGCCTCCTGGTCAGACTCGTCGCTGGATACTCGGGCTGGGATCCGACCCTCGCTGTGATGATCAAAGGGGGAACCTGAAGGTAGGTATAAGCTGGTATCGGGTGAGCCCGACCGGAACATCTCACTCTCTAATCGGGAAGCAGAGTTGAAATCGGAATGTTCCATCTCTCGTATTCCTGCGGAAGGGGGAAGAAGAAGGATACGGCCGGAGTACGGGTCAGGGACTCTGAGCCGGACGTATAGAGGGAGAAGGACCACTAACCTAAAGGGCAGAAAATAAAGCGTCCTCAACACTAAGTGGCACTCTCTCTGCACTACTCCGGAGACACTCGATCGCTCTAACAACCCTAAGGTGCCCCCTGCCCGGAGGAAGAAACAGAACCTGAGGAAGAAAAGTCCCACTCTTGTTCTAACTTAAGGAGGTTCGCTCTCTCTAGTCTCGCTCAGAAAAAGAGGAAAGAAGGGGACAGAGAAAGAAGAAAAAGAGGAACTTATAAAGTTTGGCGCAGAAAAGGGGCTCGGGGATCTTGCTCGGGATTGCTCTCGCTCTTAAGGCGTTCGGTAGTCTAAGCTCTGCAGTAAAGAGTTGGAGAAATGGGCAGAAGTTCTTTATATAGAAACCAGGGACGGCCCGGATCAAAGCAAATCCAACGGCTTATACGTTTTCCCGCCCAAAATGGCAGACAGTTGTCACCTCGGGCACGTGAAACGCTGCCTCAAAAGGCGCGTGCATTAAATGCACGACGAAGACGTTTCGGTTACCACGGAGATTGTTCGGTTACTCTCAAGCTGGTACCATTGGATCCTGATGAGACCAATGACCGGCTGACACGTGGCATAACAAGGGCCCGGGCTCGTACGGTCACCGCTCGGTCCGTACCTTGACTATTCACCTCGACCAGTATCATCCGGCCAAGGTTCCGACCTATTACCGAATGGTTCGTTGGAGGCGGTCTTAATTTTGAAATTTGTATCAGACGGTAAACAAGCCATCATGGACCGGGCGTTGGCAATCACAAACGACACAATTGAGGGAAAAAGGTGGCCTCAGAGGACTTTCTCATTTGTACAATGGGGGGCAGTTTTAGTAGCCTCCCCGACAAAAAAATAAAATAAAAAATCTTCAGGTATCCTTGCCCTTCAGAGCCTGAATCTCCTTCTCCAGGACAGCTACTGTCACACCCCAACCCGCCTCGGGCGAGTTGGGACACGTGTAACAAGCCCACACGTTCAAAACACCCTTAATTCATAAAGAAACACATGAATTATACCTCATAAAACAGCTCCATTGACACAAAACAGACCCAAGGGCAAAATGGTCATTAATAAAGTATAGCAAATTTTATATGGAAAGATAGCTCTTTGAGTCCCGGTTCCAACGCAAAAAAACGGTGCGCGAATCCGAGTTTTGTAGAGAGAGTTATGCTTGTTTCCGTAAAAGCTGACAGTCAGTTTTCATAGGGGCGGATCGATCCGCGAAAAGGGCGGATCGATCCATTTTCTATATTTTGAGGCAGAATGTCCCCGGAAATGGGCGGATCGATCCGCGGAAAGGCCGGATCGATCCGGCCTTGGCAGAACACCTCCATGCTGCTAAAAACATCAGTTTTTCATATCCAAACTTGTTCCAAACTTCCCAAAACTTTGTGAAACCCTTAAAACTCATTCTCAAAGCACTTTCAAATGTTTCTAACATTAACACAACATCTCTAAAGCATGGATTGACAATCAAACACACAAATTCTTCCTTAGGATCATGAACTTACATCAAAATCCATATTTCTCCCATTATACTCATGACCATTCAATCATAGGAGAACTCAAGTTAAATTTACAACCAAAAAGGACTTTCTTCCAACATTATACAACTTGTGACTAACAAAGAAACCACCATCAACATAGGACATAGTTAGCAATAACCCAACCTTTCAAGATACAAGTCCTCCAAATACAAGGTGATCCTAACACTTTCAAAACACAAGATGTTTTTAACCCATGGATTACAAAGACTACCATTAACCAAAACTTCTATACACATGTACATATCAACATAACTTGTAACCCCCACGCCCAACCGTCGCACGGATCATTTCCTCTCCTCTTCCCGTGCCGTACCTGCGATGGTTATTCAATAACCACAACAGAAAATATATTTTCGTTTAAGCTTTCGCTTAGTGAGGGAACTAACCATGTCATTGGAATGCAAAGTATGTAAATGCAACAACCATTATAAACAACAACGAATTGATCTCCGGGAAAGTCAAGTAACTCCAGCCACCACCCCCGGGTCCTTCTCACCCCGGATCTTTCTCACTTTTGGCGCATATAGCGCAACACACACTCTCATGTGACCCCGAAGGCATCACCGGCATTTCATTGTGGTCGTCACCACGTCCTACTCATTGAGGACTTACTATCCCTTACATATGAGACCTATAGATGGTGACCACTACTTGATTTCCCTTTGATTCACATAGGCATATAACAACTTCACATATAAGCATAACAATTTCACATACTTGGCATGCTTTTCACCCACAATCATCAACATATATATATATATGAGCATGAATTCAAGCAACTACTAACAACAATTATTACACTAACATAGCTAAACACCCAATTGAGAAGTTAAAACACTCACCTTCTTGATTTACTAGCAATTAAGCTTAGATTTTCCAAGTCTCTTCCTACTTTCCAACCCAAATTCCACTGGTGTAATTCCTACATGGATTTGGTACCAAGAACATCATTTTTCAAGAAAAGGTGTCGGAAAAATGTTGCCGAAAATGAAATTAAATTACGTGCATGTGATCCTCTTACCTCCACGAGTCCAAATACGGCCTCGGATCGAAAATCCGGCGCCGAACGGCGAAGGAACGGCGAGAAACGTCGCGTGGAATTTCCGTCGTCTTCGTCGAAGCTCTCGTTCTCTCAAATTCTGAGAATTCCCAGCTGTGTGTGTTGTGTTATGACACATATCAACACATGCATATGTGTTGTGTCAACTTTCCATTAATTATGTTTACCTCCCCTGAATTTCTTTAAGCTTTATTATGAAACCCCCATGTTAATTACATTAATTACCCATCTTTTCTAAAAGGATTTAAACTAAGTCCCGCGTAGGTCCCAAACGTGGTCCCACATAAATTATGAGGTTGCTATTAAACCTACCAATTATCGATTTTATTCAAATACGCCCTCACATGGGTACCCAAATTGGTCCCCTTAATCTATCATAAGACATAATAATATCAATAAACATTTAAACAAGTAATCATATAAGCACATAATGACATAAAAATGCAAATTATTTTAATTAGACCCTCGTTGGGCCCCACATTTATACCAGTCCCGCCTTTCACAGGACTTTCATCTGTGTCCGCATTTGAACACCTTTTCACATGTGGGTTCATAACCCCACCTTAATTCATCTCATGCATTAATTATCTTTAATTAACACACATTGATATCGCATTAATATTATTTTTCGGGTACGGGTGTTACAGCTACCTTGGCCACCAACTCTTTGACGGTGAGCTCCAGTGCATGAAAGTCCACCTCCCGTATGACCGAGTCTGTCTGCAGGAGAGTGCTTTGCTTCTCTACCTCCTGCAGACGACTTTCCAGATTACCGAGGGAGAGGCCCATCCAGGAGCTAGGCATATGAAGACCGGCGTACAACCACTTTTTCTTTGCCTTTCCTGGTCGAGCCCGGTTGTGGACCCGTGTCCTCGGACGAGGATGAACCAGAGCTGGTGGTCAGAGAGATTGGTCCTTCGAATGGGGCGGCCCCTTTCAGGGTGCGCGGGCCGGACGCCATGGACCGAGTATAACGGCGTAATCCGGAGGCAGCCGCAACAGGAGCTGCAAGGGGATCTTCGCCGCCAGCCTCACCAGCAGGTTCCCCGATCAAATCGGAGAAACTGCGGCCGGCTTCAACCGCTCGGTTGATCGCCTCCATATCAGCCACAGAGGAAGCAACATCGCGGAAAGCGGCGAAGGACATCTTACAAAGTTCGGGATTGAAGTTCGCAGGGGGGCAGAGAGAAGGGTCCACCAGCCAGTTACCGGAGACAATGACCCAAGGATATTGCCGCGAGTTCTTGTTTGGGAAGTCCAGGCCCCGGATTAAGTTTTTTCCCTCAGCCCCGGGGCGTAAGTAAGGACCCCCACGGTCGATGCCCAAAACGTAGCACCTGGCAACGTCCACCGGGCGAAGGAGCAACCCAAGTTGCTAGTTCAGCACCGATATACCCCAGAGAAGGCGGGCGACGTTCGGGCGGCACCTGGACAGCGAAAAGCGCAATCCCTATAACAGGTCGCAGAAGGAGGCAGGAAGAGGGAGCGTAGCCCCACTATTAGCACCAGATAACTGCTAATGATGACTGAGGGGAAGGCCACCTCCTTCCCTTCGACGTAAGGGCGAACCCCGACGTCGTCAGGGATTTCGTAGTCCGTCTGGAAAGCTTCGAGTCCTTCGTCGGAGTGCAAATTAACATGAGAAGCCATTGGAGGGAAGCTTGGATTGTAAGAAAGTGGAGGAAATGAGCTCGGGGAAAGCTGTGTTCTCAGGAACCGCACGGTATACTCAATCTCAAACAGTGGGGATACTTTGAATGAGCACGTACATCTTATATAGAAGTCATGAACGACTCGGATGGAAACTGATCCGACGGCTCAGACGCTCTCCCGCCAAGAGTTGTCGACAACTGTCAACTCAGGCACGTGAAGGGTCACCTAAAACAGTGCGCGCATTAAATGTGTGACATGACGATTCGGTTACCATGTGACTGTTTGGTTACATCCGAACTGATTCTGCTGGCTGACCAGGCCAATTGCTCCCTGACATGTGGCAATACTCATATCCGAGCTCTCGCTTGAACAGGTCGGTAAATTCATCGAGCGACCTGGAGTGTGGACCCCATCTTGAGCCGCACCCCCGGACGATATTCGGACAGTTTCTGAGACAATACTGATTTTCGAATCCTCACTCGATGATGCATCCAGTCAGTTCTGAAAATGGGGGGCAACTGATATCTCCAAAAATATCCTGTTAAAGCCCAACTGCCACGTCAGCCGAAAGACCCGGACTATCTGGGATGAGAGCCTGGGGCCCATACCCCAGGGGTCATTGGGCGTCACCGCTCGGGACTATTAAACAGCCCGGGCACGAGGTGCGGCGACTGTTCCGGAGGTGCAGCTCGGGCCGAACTTTCCGGGCAGTTTCCTTGTGTGGTCAGAACTCTATTGAAGGAGAATAAGTAGATCCCTAAATCATTTCGATGACTTTCCTTAATTTGTGCAAATTAATTGTAACTGATTTATATACCATATCGATACACTTACCCTGTAAGGGTGGACTCTTACATCTATAAAAGAGCCCACCTACCCTCTCTAGGGGGATCCAAGAATCACTTCTCTAAGCATACAAGCATTTACTAGAGAACTCACCATCTACACTCATATACCCGGTCGGTATTACTGGTAGTGCCGCCCATCCTTGTTGGCTCACCAGGCCCGCCGGTGATCTGCTAGTGAGAAGCGCATAGACGCAACTATGGACGTAGGTCACCTTGTTAACGGGACCGAACCACATACAAATCCTCTTTTTACTTTAATTTCTGCTTAAATCTTTCTTACCAGTTTTCTGCATCATCAGTATTCATGGGGGAACTTAAAGTGTTTGCTACTTAGGCTATTACAGAAGTTCCCTATGAAAACCATAAAAGATAAATTGGGTGATCGACGCCACTGAATTATTACATCAACAAAAAGGTAGTTCTTAAAACATAAAGGAAGACTTAATACGAAAGTGGGCCAGAGTCCTCCTTCTAACTGGCAAACCCGTAACCTTCGTTATCAAACTCTTCCTGATAGTCTGCCTCAGGATCGTCTTCCTGATAGTTCCCATCTTGAGGATAGTTATATTCATCTTCAGGGTCACCTTGATAATTCTCCTCATCATAACCTAGACGTAAAATGTCTAGGACAGGGAAGGAGCCATTAGCTTTTGAAGCTAAGTGAGATCCTCTTAACCGATCACTCCTAATACAAATAATAATACACAAGTACAACGAATATCTTGAAACAACATTTAATGAGCATATAACATGGTTGTATGATGAGATGATGCAGTATCGATATATTCGACTTTACTCAATCACTTTGACTCTAACTCTAATTTTTTATGACCATAGTGTCGTCATACCCTTTGACCTCTCTCGTGGGCCCAAGCGGCAGCCATGATACAATATTTTCTTCTTACGAATGATGTACCCCTTGACCTCTCTCATGGACCAAGGCGGTAGCATCGATATTACTTCCTTAGATGTATCCCTTAGCCTCTCTCATGGACTAAAGCGATATCATCTGTGTTACTTCCTTAGATGTATCCCTTAGCCTCTCTCGTGGACTAAAGCGATATCATCAATGTTACTTCTTTAGATGTATCCCTTAGCCTCTCTCGTGGACAAAAGCGATATCATCAGTGTTACTTCCTTAGATGTATCCCTTAGCCTCTCTCGTGGACTAAAGCGATATCATCAGTGTTACTTCCTTAGATTTATCCCTTAGCCTCTCTCATGGACTAAAGCGATATCATCTTCTTTAGATGTATCCCTTAGCCTCTCTCATGGACTAAAGCGATATCATCAACATACTTTCTTAGATATATCCCTTAGCCTCTCTCATGGACTAAAGCGATATTATCAACATACTTTCTTAGATATATCCCTTAGCCTCTCTCATGGACTAAAGCGATATTATTAACATACCCCTTGACCTCTCTCGTGGACCAAGGCGGCGTAACCTTATCTACCAACTCAAATCCTTTTGACTCTTGGACCTGAACGGTCCACCCAACATGTATGACATACTGAAGGGGTTAGTACCCTTGACTAACCATGCAGGCGTCAACGTTGACATAATGACTCGTTTATGTTCATATGAATGACCATTTGATTGCATAAATGTGAAAACATGATAAGCAGGCATGTCAACGAGTATTAACCAAGCGTGGAGTATAGCCAACTAACATGAGTTCATTATATAAGAACCAATCTCAACATTCACATAATTTGTACTTAGCAGCTTCGCCCACACAGGACATACTGGGTATACATATAATCCACAAGAATATTTCTATAATATACCAAGTGAGTTAAGACGACTCACCTCGATGTGGGTGCGCAAAAGCACGTATAGCGGTAGTCCCTACAAGGTATATAAATTCATAGAACGTTGATTAATATGTGCACTAATATCAAGGGCATAATGGTAATTATGCCGGGTGGGTTCCTAGACCTCAACATGGTGATCTAGATATCATTCTGAGTCTAACGCCATTGACTAGACTCAAATCAGAGTCCGTCACATAAAAGGCTGAGTTTTCTATACCAGTGTGGACTAGATAAGCTGTATTTTTACCATATCGAAAAGTCACCAAACTTTAAGGGGATGTTCTAGATATTATTCTAAGATTCTGGGAACTGATCGCGTATTTTTTAGAGCTACGGTTTATTTATTATGAATTATCAAAGTTTAATTGTCTAATAATAGACTTAGGGACACCCTAATAATAAAGTCTAGTTTAAGAAGACATTTGACCCTCATAAATATTTTTATTAAATACTAGGCCTTAAAATAGGCTAGTAGTATTTTTCTCATAATTTTCGGAGTTCGTTTGGTATTTAAAATAATTAAAACATAACCAAACAGGTCCTTTATAATTAATAATTAATTATTAGTAATACTAAAGTTCGGGTTTTATAAATAAGAATTTATAAAACGAAGGCATTAGGCCTTAGGAAAAATAAATATAACTTTCCTATATTTTAAAAGTGGTCATTAAGTTTTTATTACCTAATTATTTTAATTTAAAACTAATACTTATCCTTTATTGTATTTAAATAAAATAAGTATACTATATAGGAATTATATTCTAATTTCAGAATATAAGGTTATTTTTAATCATAATATTTCAGATTATTAACATATAATTTATAGTATTTTAAAACCATTTTTAGATATTTAAAACTATTCTTAAAATGATTTAACTATTTAAAATCATTTATAATTATTTATTTATAAATAATATATTGATATACTAATCTCAGTTTAACAGATTGACACAACAACTAATTATTATTAAAACAGATTATTAAAACCTTAATTAAGATTAACAGGTTAATTAACAATATAAAATAACTAATAATAATAAAAGGCAAAGACCCGCGGGCCAAACCCATATCCGACCCGGTCAAACGGGTTACCCGTTAATGCTAACAAAATGATCCAACTTAAAAGATCCGACCCGCTATTCTTTTAATTTTTATAAAGCGAATCCATGACCATTTAAGCTAACAACTAAACCCATCCATATGCAAAACCGACCCGACCCGACCCTACACAATGGGTTAATGATATAACCCGGACCTAAATGGGTCTTTTCTTCTCCAGCAACACCAGGCTGCTGCCGGCGAGGCGCAATTTCGCCGGAAAACTTCCAACGGCCATATCTCCGCCATTTCTCCATAGAAATGGCTCAGCCCGACGCCAAAAGAACCGGTTTGGTCCTCTCTACAACATAATATGAGCTCAAGACCTAGTTCATTCGTTTTGGTGTCCCACCAATGAATTATTGTTTTCGGTTTTTGAAAGAATAATGCCGTGTATGGGCTACCAAACATGTCTCTAATCAAAAGCGGCTCTAAGGGGGGCCTCCTGAGACTAATAGGGTCTGTTTGGTACCATTTTTAGGCATTCTAGTTGAGTTTGGGAATTTGAGCTCCGGTGAGGGAGCTTTAATGGCAGCATTGCCATTTCCAGAGCTTAAGGCTCTGTTTGGGCGTGCATGGGGGGGGGGGGGGGGGGGGGGGGTGGTCTGTGTGTGAGTGTGAGGGGGTGTGAGTGTACAGAATGAACCAGAGAGGGTGGGGTTTACCTTAGTAGAGTTTCGGGTCCTCTCTCCTTCTGTTTCTTCTCCGGCGAGCTCTCTCTTCTCTGCATCTCTCTTCTCCGGTCAGTCTCTACGTGTGTGTGGTGGTGGGGGAGGCAGAGAGTGAGGGCAGTAAGGGTAAGAGTTTGGTTCTCCAACACTCTCAACTCTCATATATATTTACATATCATACTACATACATACCCATATATATTTACACGCAGATTTTACAATCTGTTTGAAAGGGAAATGGAGGAGACATGAGGGTGATAGATTTGAGAGGGGGTGGGAGAGTGTGCACCGGTGATGGGGGTGCAGTAATGTCCGGCGGGTATAGAGGGGGTTAGTTGGGTAGGTTAGATACCCAATGGGTATAGATATGGTGGATAGTACACTGTGCTATTTAGGGTAAGATTCCAACTTCCCATTTTTGTATGGATAGTCGTCGTCTAGGGCTTCGTGTAATACAGTCCAATTAAATATCGATTCTACGGTTTACGTGCAACATCAGTCCGGGTCTTGAAACTTACAGTCCAAGCTACTACATAATTAAATATGCACACATATATAAACAAGTTTCTGGGTTTACGAAATCAAAAACACTAGAATTCTACGAACCAAATATGGAGCTCATCTTATTAGTTACAGAAATTTTACGTGTATTACACAATTATAGCCGAGCACAAGGCTATTAAAATCACACAGTAAAGGCCAAACAAACAGTAATAATTCCGGAGATCACTTAGCACCGATGGCCAAATCACACAGAATAGAGTAGTGGTGAACTCTAAGGATTTTATTCCTAACAATGAACATTTTCTTTCTATAAGATTATTCACCCAGCCGGAAGTTTTCACGAAGATCAATTTTTCATGAGATTTCACATAGCTACGTTTCAATTCATGTGAAAACATAATCACAAATATAAAATCCACTAAGAGGCATAACCCACAAATTTTAAGCATTTAAAACATAATAAAAACTGCTATATAAATACTAATTTTCTGCCCAAACAGTGTAGAATTAGGAAAAACTCTCTAAACAAAAAGTGTGCAAAAACACGTTTCACATGAGTTCTGCGGGCGAAATCTTAAAATACGCAAAACATAAACCTATAAAAATTAATGACTTTCAGCACTCTTTATAAATCAAAATTACAAATACTTTTAGGGCTTAATTTCCAGTATCAATATTTTATAATCAAGACCTAATAATAATCTTCAAGAAGAACATACCCTACAACACTAAAGTTTTATAAAAAAATAATCAAGATGTTTTAATGATTATGTAAGTCTTTATACCTATGTATGAAAAAAAAAATTAAATATCACAGTATACAATCTAGGAATACCCAAACAATGTGATCATAAAGTATATATTCGAAGTAATTCATATAAATATTTGTATGCATATACATTTCCATACACATACCCATATACACAAGTAAGTTATTGTCCGCTTTGGGCCCAAACTTGCAAGGATTTGTTCTTGGGCCACTACACAAAAGGCTTCTTACTAGGGAGACTTGAAACCACACATATATAGCACATTACCCTTCCTTTCCTAAGTGATGTGGTACGAACTCCCCCTACATCACTCAGCACCAGGGTCGTTACAGATTCTTAGTCCAACTCAGCAAAAAATTCCTCTAACTCAACACATTTTTGAATTATGTGAGAGGATAAAATCTCACATAGTATCCCAGGGATACCCAATATTTGCTCGTATAGTAGGCTGGTGAAAAATCTTTTTAATAGGTTTAACAAGAGTTTGTTTTATTATACATATATATATGGTAATTATAAAAATATAATATATGTATAATGTAAAGTATTTAAAATTGAAAGAATATTATATATATATATATACTGTCACGCCCCCAACGTAGCATAATTCAATAAAGCATTTAATTTCCTTTATGGACTTGTAGGTCGTGACAAGTGAGAGTGACCAATTGTCCCTGCAACAAATAGCTTAAACATCATTTCTAAAGAAAATGATACTAATAAACATAAGCTCCGAAATTAAAACTTACTAGACTATTACATCAGTCATAAACTTAGGCACAAACCGCCTTATTCAAATTCGAATGACTAGTTTATTACAACTCCGAAATAAAAGACATAAGAAATATATAAAACAACCCTCCTGGAAAGTCTCCTACCTCTAACTAGCATAGTCAAAATATTCTGGTTGCTCCTGACTTAGAAAATCTGGACATAGAGTTCAGGACGCATCGACACCATCAGCTTATGCAAGCTGGTGAGCAAAATTAACATATACTCGCAATGTACATACAAGCATATAAACAACGGTACCGTTTAGACTTTAAAAGTAATAAATTCAAAGTTCCAACTTCAACATAAGTCATATGGGAATGTGGTAAGCAATAATATGTGATCGTGCATGAACCATGTAATCTTTCTGACACTTTTCTCTCGACAAACTCAATTTTACCATCCCATTACCTCATATATCAGGAATAATATCCGCTCAGTATCCAGGTCGTACACCATACCATCGCTTCGGATACTAGGAATAATATCCGCTCAATATCTGAAACGTGCACCTCAGATACCAGGGATAATATCCGATCGATATCTAAGTCGCACACTACACTACCGCCTCCAATATTAGAAATAATATCCGCTCGATATTGGAGTCGCTCACCATACCGTCGCTTGGGATACCATGAATAATATCCGCTCAGTATCCAAAATGTGCGCCTCAGATACCAGGAATATTATCCGATCGACATATGAGTAGTACAACACGCTATCGCCTCAGATACCAGGAATAATATTCGCTCGATATCTGGGCCGATCACAACATATCGTCGACTTGGATACCCGGAATAATATCCGCTCGGTATCCTAGTCGTACACCAATACCATCGCTTCGGATACCAGGAATAATATCCACTAACTATCCGAAACGCGTGCCTCAAATACCAGGAATAATATATGACCGATATCTAAGTTGTACAACATCTCGTCGCCTTAGATACCAGGAATAATATCCGATCGATATCTAGGTCATACAACACATCACCGCTCTTTACTCTTTTCACGATTTCTCACACACCATGCATGTCGACTCAATCTCGACCCTATCATGCATGTCAATGTTCATGAATTGTAACATCAATCATTAAGTACAAATCAGGATACTCATACGAATATAAATCTTAGTCTGAATCATCCTTATTAATCCAAATCTTAAACGTGAGGATTTAAAATAGTACATCTTTCAAAACAGTTCCTTAAAACTTTTAAAACCTTTTCCAAATAGTCCCATATACAAAAATTGATAAACTACCAAAAATGCCATGTCGCGCGAGCGATCAGGCTCTTTTTTATGAAATCCGTCAAAAATTCTTTTCTGCCCAAAACTGCACAGGTCGCGCGAGCGACTGGTCGTGCGATCGGGTCGCGCGCACGAGATGAAGCAGAATCTTCATCTTCTTCGTTTTTCCCCTGTTTCAATTTCAAAATTGAATTTTTTTACCCATTTTTAGATTCTGTTTCAACCAAGACATGTAATATATGAATTTTTTCCAGTTCTCCACGTAGATTAAGAGTACGCGATCGGATTAAATTGATACGAATCGTATCTCTCAAATTTTGCAGTTAAAGTAAGGGTGTCAAAACTTTAAATCAACAATATGTCATGATATAGATGAATTAATTCATAGTATTCGAACCATAGCTTATTGGGACTAAGATCTTTTATTTTCAATTCACAGAATTGATTTTGGTTGAGTTTCATAAAACTCCATTTTCAAGCTTTAATGGTGAAACACATATATGTACCATATACATACATATATATGCTGAAAATACACACATATGTATACGTTGGGAGTGAGTTTATAATACTCACAGAGGTGTTTAAGATTGAGAATTCGACATCGAGATATCTGCCAAAATTTCCGTAGTTCAATTTCTACTCCTCTGTCTTTAACTATGTATATATGTATCTATATATGTGTTTGTGTATATATCTATTTATACTGCTTATGTGTGTATGTGTGTGTACCTTGAGAGAGCAAGAGAGAGTTGAGAGAATTTGAGGGAGATTAGGAGTTCGTAGAGAGAGATATGAGATTGTGTGAGAATTGAGAGAGCTTGAGAGTTATGTATATACAGTGAACTATTTGGGCTCCAAGCAACCCACAGGAAACACACGGTGTGGTTGAGCTCACGTTCTCCCACACCCAAGATGTGGTATAGACGCATATTAAAATATAAACTGGTATTTTATGGTTCGGAATAAAAATACAGAAAATCATATAAGTGTAGGAATTAAATTCTTGGTTGTACAAAAAAAGTATAGATACAGTTTTCAAATCCATAGAAAGCATTTTCTATATTTATGTAAATTACGATTTTGACCCCAAACAAATGTTTATAAATAGAAATAGAATGAAATATTCATTTATTAATGAAAAGAAAATACAGGGTGTTACATATATGGCTAGACTCTTAAGTGAACAGGGTCGAGTGAACTTAACCAGTGAACATGACTTTTAAGCCTAAAAGAACCCACGGGCTGCCTTGCTGACCTGTGGGTTTTTTTAAGCTTAAAAGCCATGCTCACTGGATAAGTTCACTCAGCTCTGTTCACTTTGGAGCCTCTCCGTATATATACTCCCTCCATCCTATTTTGTGAGTCCACTTTTGGGAACTCAACTTATTAAGGAGACAAGAAGAATTTACACTTACTTTCCATAATTGCCCTTAATCTTTACAACATTTTTAGTTTTGTCTTGGTGTAGATTTCAATGAAGGGTAGTTTTGGAAAGTAAGTAAAAATTATATACCCAATTAGGAAAGTGGACACTAATTTTGGGACATCCCAAAATGGAATACAGAACTCACTAAATGGGATGGAGGGAGTAATATATGTATGGCAAAGTATTTAAAATAGAAATAAATCAAGTTACTTGTTGACTTACGGCTAGTGCATTGGCCACCACATTGGCTTTTCCCGGATAGTAGTGAATGGTCAAATCATAATGTCATGACCCATCCCACTACGCGTGGAAATAGGGCACGTGGCACGCCACCAAGGCTCATCCAAACATCATATAACTATACGCAGCGGAAAGAACTTTAAAACAACCCTGAGTAATTTAAAACTTTAGGAAACATTGCCCTCTGAGTTGAAAAATCGAATAGAATCAGAGTTATAAAAAGTTTTGGCCCATTTGAATCCAATCAAAAGAAAACAGTTTTGAAAACAGAGGTCTAGTCGACTGATCGAGGGTCCGGTCAACTGGTGATCTCAAACAGAAAGGTTTCAAAATATAACAGCCCATCCAGTTGACTGTGTCGGGGACCCAGTCAACTGGTGCCTAAAATTATCAGTCGACTGAAAATGTCCAGTCGACTGGTACCCTAATCCAACAGAATGTCATGGCCAGGGGCTCCATCCAGTCGACTGTTTTCTCAACCCAGTCGACTGAACCTCAAACGAAACAAAGCAGTAACCATTACAACATAGTGATCCAGTCGACTGGATCAAAAACCAGTCGACTGGTTTCTATCAGCAAACTCAAAACTGCAGCTTTCCCACTCAAGATTCTCCCTAACTCCAAACCAACATTTATCCCCTCTATTCCATCATTCAAAAACATAATTACAAGAGCGTTTACTAGGGATTACAAGTACTAAATCTAAGTTCAGATTATACTACAATTCAAGGTTATTATTACAAGTTCGGAGTAGAACAAAAGTATAGACAATTGATTCCCCGGCTTTCCACGGCCTCACTCCTCATGCTTCTTCTTGTCCTTCTTTTTACCTGCAATGGAGTACATCTCCACTGCTCAGCTATATGCTGAGCGTACAAGTTCTAACATATGCAACATATGATAAACATGCTTTAATCTCATAAATCATATCAATAGTCTCTAGGGAGAAAAATACGCATTCATCCGGTAGCGGCAAGTCCAAGCCTTAAATCGCGATGTCAATGGCAAGTCCAAGCCTACAACCATTACATCCCACAAGTGCCATGGTAAGTCCAAGCCTACAACCATGCACAGTAGCCGTCGCTACTAAAATTCTCAAACATCGAGAAGCTTACTCCGGCATGAATTTGTATAAGACCCCCCTTTGACCCACATAGACAACTCAACGTGCTCGCATAAATTTAGACATGCTTTTCATAAATTAGCGCGTACATAATTAACGGGCCTACAATTAACACATGGATTTTTCCCGGATCTCAATATCATCGTAGAAATATAAAACATGTATTTCTCTATATTTCACAAGTTAGGACTTCATACCTCGTGGGATTTCCCCCAAACTTTGAAGGATCGACTAGGAGGCCAATTAATCGTCGGATTTCGAATTTGAGAAAATTCCTACAAGTTTATACCTGTTTTTCCCAAAAGTCTAGAATAAAGATTTTTACAAAAATTGGCCAAACACAGCCTAAGTAGTATCAAAACGTAGATCTTACCTCCATGAGTTCAAATCTTGAATCTGGAGAAAATTTGACGGACAAAAGGTCGTCGATCGGCGTCGCAAAGCCTTTGGCCACCAATCTCTCTTCTCTCTCCTCTCTCTAGATATTTTTGTAAGGTTTTGGATAAGAATGATCTCATCCACTACTATATATAGGCAAACTTTTTGGGAATTGCATTTTCCTCCCCACGAGTTTCTCAGACTTCTAATTAACCCATGAAACGTCGCACACGTCCATTTTATAACTTTACGAGTGAAAACTATAAATTTCAAAAGTTTTCGACTAGGTTTCGTTTGGGTCCAAAATAACGTCCAAAAACTATATTCTGTGGAATCTCTACACAACCTACCTTTTTAATTAACGTATCACTCACGTTCTCACCACAGTTCTCAAAATGATATACTAAAGTATCCAAAATACCAGAATTATACTACATAGGTATAATTACTATTCACAGGAATACCAGATAAAGTCAAATAACATTTAAATCATATAAATGCCATTTACTCATGCCCATGCAATATGAACTGCCATGTTCCCGTGTCCTCACTGACACCTTACCGTTGACTCACCGTCAACCTCAACTCAAATTATTAATAACATTAATAATTTCAAAATCTCAAATTATGCATTTTCAAAATCATAAATTTCTGGAACGGGTATGACAACTCTCCCCTCCAAAAAGGAAGTTTGTCCCCAAACTTATACCTCATACGTCGAACAGGTACGAATACTCATTCCTCATGTCTTCCTCACTTTCCCATGTAGCTTCTTCCACCGTGTGACTATGCCACCATACTTTCACCATTGGAATCATCTTAGTTCTTAAGACTTGTTCCTTTCGATCTAGAATCTCTACCGGTTGTTCCACATAAGTCAAGTCTCCCTGAATCTGCAGCGGTTCAGGTACAATGATCTTACTCGTATCAGTCATACAACGTCTCCACATCGATACATGAAATACGTTATGCACGTGTTCCAACTCTGATGACAAGGCCAATCGATAAGCCACTGGACCTACCCTCTCTAGGATCTCAAAAGGTCCTATGAATCTCGGATTGAGTTTTCCCCTCTTTCCAAATCGTACAATGCCTTTCGAAGGCGATACTCGTAAGTAAACAAAGTCACCTACTTCGAACGTCATCGATCGCCGTTTCGAGTCTGCATAACTCTTATATCGGCTCTGAGCTACATTGAGTCGCTCTTGAATCAACTTCACCTTCTCAGTAGTCACCTGTATTAACTCAGGTCCTAACAACTTTCTTTCTCCAACCTCGGTCCAACAAACCGGTGATCGACATTTACACCCATACAAAGCTTCATATGGCGCCATACCAATACTTGACTGAAATCCGTTGTTATACGCAAATTCAATCAATGGTAGGTGTTTCTCCCAATCATTCCCAAAGTTTAACATACACAATCGTAACATATCCTCTAATGTCTGAATCATACGCTCCGACTGTCCATCGGTCTGAGGATGAAATGCGGTACTGAAACTTAACTTCGTACCCATAGCCTTTTGTAAACTTCCCCAAAACCTTGACGTAAAACTACTATCACGATCTGATATAATCACTGCTGGGACTCCATGTAGCCTTAAAATCTCTTTCACATACAATTCTGCTAACTTGGACGGTTTAGTCGTCTTAATCGGTAGAAAATGAGCTGACTTGGTTAATCGGTCGACTATAACCCAAATCTTGTCATTCTTGTTACGCGATTGCGGAAATCCAGAAACAAAGTCCATTGTAATCTCATCCCACTTCCATTCCGACACTAGCAATGGCTGTAGTAACCCTGCGGGTACTTGTCTCTCTGCTTTGACCTGTTGACATGCCGAACATTCAGATACAAACTTAGTGACTTCACACTTCATACCCTTCCACCTGAAGTTTTCTCTCAGGTTTCTATACATCTTATTACTTCCCGGGTGCACTGAATATTTTGTACTATGAGATTCTTCTAGAATCCTCTCTTTCAAGTCTTTCACATTCGGTACACATAATCGATTTTCCAGTTTCAACGTTCCTTGTTCTAACACAAAACTAGGTCATCTCCCCAAAGGTATCTCGTCCCTCATTTTGCACAAATAGACATCGTTAAATTGTTCTTTCTTGATCTCATCAATAATATCTGGGTGTGCTACAATCGCCATCATCAAGCCATCATTGGTCCCTGGAATCACATCTAATTCTAAGCGTTCCATCTCTCTGATCAATTCTTTTTGTTGTGTTAGCTCGTCGGCTAAATTCCTCGACGTCTTCCGGCTTAATGCATCGGCTAATACATTAGTCTTCCCCGGATGGTACTCAATCGAAAGATCGTAATCCTTCATCAATTCCAACCATCTTCGCTGTCTCATGTTCAAGTCCCGTTGGGTGAAAATGTATTTCAAACTCTTGTGATTCGTGAATATCTCGCACTTTTTCCCGTACAGGTAGTGTCTCCAAATTTTCAAAGCATGAATCACCGCGGCTAGTTCAAGATCATGAGTCGGATAGTTAACTTCATGTGTCTTTAACTGTCTAGAAGCATAAGCAATTACTTTATCACCTTGCATAAGCACACATCCCAACCCTTTGTGTGAAGCATCACTATAGATTACAAATCCTTTGGTTCCAGATGGTATTGTCAATATCGGTGCTCTCGTCAACCGTGACTCAATACTTGGAAACTGTCTTCACATTCCTGACTCCATTGAAAGGTAATCCCTTTCCTCATCAACGTGGTCATAGGTAAAGAAATCTTTGAGAAGTGCTCAATAAAACGGCAGTAATATCCTGCTAATCCCAAGAAACTTCGAATTTCAGATATGGATGTCAGCCTCTGCCAATTAGATACAGCTTCTACTTTGTGAGGATAAACTGAAACTCCATGCTTATCAATCACGTGACCAAGAAAAGTAATGCTAGGTAGCCAGAATTCACATTTCTTGAATTTCCCAAATAATTACTTTTCCCGCAGTCTCTGAAGTATTAATCTCAAGTGGTTCTCGTGTTCTATCTCACTTGGTGAATAGATAAGAATATCGTCGATGAATACTATTATAAAGTCATCCAAATAATCCTTGAATACTCGATTCATAAGATCCATGAATGCCGCTGGTGCATTCGTAACCCCAAACGGCATGACTAAGAACTCATAATGTCCGTAGCGCGTTCTGAAAGCAGTGTTCTCAACATCTTCGGCCTTCACCTTCAACTGATGGTAACCCGATCTCAAATCTATCTTTGAAAATACTTGTGCCCCACGAAGTTGATCAAATAGGTCATCAATTCTTGGTAGTGGATACTTGTTCTTGATTGTCAACTTGTTCAGTTCCCGGTAATCAACACACATACGCATTGAACCATCTTTCTTCTTTACAAACAACACTGGAGCTCCCCACGGTGAAATACTAGGTCGAATGAAACCTTTGTCAAGTAACTCTTTTAGTTGAACTTTCAGTTCCTTCAGTTCTACTGGTGCCATCCTATACGGTGCTTTGGATACCGGTCTTGAGTCTGGCTTTACGTCAATGGTTAATTCAATTTCTCTCTCAATAAGAACATCCGGTAGATCATCAGGAAATACATCTGGATATTCTCGCACTATCAGAATGTCTTCTACTTTTAATTCAGTCACTGAGACATCAGTCACTGAACATAAGAATCCTTGACATCCCTTTTTCAATAACCTTCCCGCTCGAATAGCTGAAATCAAATACGGCGGCGGTATAACCCCACTTCCTTGGAAACAAAAGTTCCCATGTACCGGTGATCAAAAATTAACTTTTTTTCCGTTCACAGTCTATTATGGCTTGGTTAAGAGCTAACCAATCCATTCCCAGAATTACATCGAAATGGTTCACCACAATTGGTATGAGGTCTACGGTCATTAACTTCTCGCCTAGTTTGATCTCACAGTTCTTATATATGGTAGACGTCATTATTGATTTACTAAGTGGCACAGCAATAGACAATTCATATCTTAACGGTGCCGATTCAACATTCAAATGTTCAACAAAAGCATGCGATGCAAATGAATGCGTAGATCCCGAGTCGACAAGTATGCGTGCTAAGTGTGAACATACAAGCACCATACCTAAGACTACTGTCTCTGAAGCAGTCATATCTCCTGGGTTCATCTGATATGCTCTTCCTTGACGTTGTTCAGTCCTTTGTCCCCCGTCATTGGATTGTCAAGGCTTCGACCCACTAGGAGCCATAGAACTAGCTCCTTGCTGAGGATACTTCCTCGGGCAATCCTTGGCTTGATGTCCAAAAACTCCACAGTCATAACACTTACCTCTCATATCAGGAGTCGAATTAGCACTACCTCCTCCCTGATTCCTGTTCTGGGGCTTGGTCGTGAAACATCGACTTGAGTGTGGTCGGTTGCAAAGTGAACACAACGGTATGTTACTTGGCGTTCTCCTGAAATCACTGAAACTAGAACCAGAGCCTCTTTGAAATGGCCTCTTGAAAGATCCACCCTGACTTCGGTCACCACCCTCATGACTTCGCTTTCCTTGGTGATTTTGTCTCGATCTCTCTATTCCACTTTCGGCTACAAGCGTCGTCTGCTGTACTGCTACAACAGTCAAATGCTCGTAGGTCTCTACTCTCAATCGAATATTATCCCTTAAACCCTCTTCAAATTTTCTTGCCCTATCTTCCTCTTCGGGCACTGAACCCTTACCAAACCTCAACAACGCGTTATACTTGGAAGTATACTCCGTTACAGTCATGTCTCCTTGCTTAAGGTTATCAAACTCTCGCTTCTTTGCATTATAGGTGGCTCGCGGAAAGAATCGATGATTAAATTCTGCCTTAAACCCTTCCCAAGTAATTGGTGCTCCTTGATCTAAAACGTTTACCCACCAGTTCTGAGCTTCACCCCTCAATACATCACTTGCGTTCTCAATCTTTTCCCTATCTGACATCGGAATAGATCAAAACATTCATTCCATGTCCATGACCCAATGTTCTGCCAATGTTGTATCAGGTGTCCCATGAAATTCCATTGGTTTCTTTCGAGCGAATTGTTCAGATACGGATCTTATGCCTCTAGTTTCAGGTGCATGCACTACGGTTATTGGTTCCACTTCGATTTGGGGCGTGGGAGGCAGTCGCTTCGCTATATTCCGTATCATTTTCCCCATATTCTCCATCATTTCTGCCATTTCATTCATACGTCGAGTGTGTGGTGATAGATTTCACTCTTCGTCACTCATGATTACAATCCTGTAGTTCTCGATGCATAAACAATATGCATGTACAACAATAACAATAGCATGTATGTAAAACATCATACATACGCATCAAACATCTTTAATATGTATGAATGCAATTGAGAACATGTGACAATTCACTCAACACTCCTCTCGTCGTCGAACGTTCCCAAAGTTTTGTTACCTATAGCTCTGATACCAATAAATGTCATGACCCATCCCACTACGCGTGGAAATAGGACACGTGGCACGCCACCAAGGCTCATCCAAACATCATATAACTATATGCAGCGGAAAGAACTTTAAAACAACCCTGAGTAATTTAAAACTTTAGGAAACATTGCCCTCTGAGTTGAAAAATCCAATAGAATCAGAGTTATAAAAAATTTTGGCCCATTTGAATCCGATCAAAAGAAAACAGTTTTGAAAACAGAGGTCCAGTTGACTGATCGAGGGTCCGGTCGACTGCTGATCTCAACAGAAAGGTTTCAAAATATAACAGCCCATCCAGTCGACTGTGTCGGGGACCCAGTCAACTGGTGCCTAAAATTATCAGTCGACTGAAAATGTCCAGTCGACTGGTACCCTAATCCAGCAGAATGTCATGGCCCGGGGCTCCATCTAGTTGACTGATTTCGACTGAACCTCAAACGAAACAAAGCAGTAACCATTACAACATAGTGATCCAGTCGACTGGATCAAAAACCAGTCGACTGGTTTCTATCAGCAAACTCAAAATTGCAGGTTTCCCACTCAAGATTCTCCCCAACTCCAAACTAACATTTAACCCCTCTATTCCATCATTTAAAAACATAATTACAAGAGCGTTTACTAGGGATTACAAGTACTAAATCTAAGTTCAGATTATACTACAACATACTACGAATTCAAGGTTATTATTACAAGTTCGGAGTAGAACAAAAGTATAGACAATTGATTCCCCGGCTTTCCACGGCCTCACTCCTCATGCTTCGTCTTGTCCTTCTTTTACCTGCAATGGAGTACATCTCCACTGCTCAGCTATATGCTGAGCGTACAAGTTCTAACATATGCAATATATGATAAACATGCTTTAATCTCATAAATCATATCAATAGTCTCTAGGGAGAAAAATACGCATTCATCCAGTACCGGCAAGTCCAAGCCTTAAACCGCGATGTCAATAGCAAGTCCAAACCTACAACCATTACATCCCACAAGTGCCATGGTAAGTCCAAGCCTACAACCATGCACAGTAGCCGTCGCTACTAAAATTCTCAAACATCGAGAAGCTTACTCCGGCATGAATTTGTGTAAGACCCCCCTTTGACCCACATAGACAACTCAACGTGCTCGCATAAATTTAGACATGCTTTTCATAAATTAGATCGTGCATAATTAACGGGCCTACAATTAACACATGAATTTTGCCCGGATCTCAATATCGTCGTCGGAATATAAAACATGTATTTCTCTATATTTCACAAGTTAGGACTTCATACCTCGTGGGATTTCCCCTAAACTTTGAAGGATCGACTTGGAGGCCAATTAATCGTCGGATTTTGAATTTGAGAAAATTTCTACAAGTTTATACCTGTTTTTCCCAAAAGTCTAGAATTAAGATTTTTACAAAAATTGGCCAAACACGGCCTAAGCAGTATCAAAACGTAGATCTTACCTCCATGAGTTCAAATCTTGAATCTGGAGAAAGTCTGACGGATGAAAGGTTATCGATCGGCGTCGCAAAGCCGTTGGCCACCAATTTCTCTTCTCTCTCCTCTCTCTAGATATTTTTGGAAGGTTTTGGATGAGAATGATCTCATCCACTACTATATATAGGCAAACTTTTCTAGAATTGCGTTTTCCTCCCCACGAGTTTCTCAAACTTCTAATTAACCCATGAAACGTCGCACACGTCCATTTTATAACTTTACGAGTGAAAACTATAAATTTCAAAAGTTTTCGACTAGGTTTCGTTTGGGTCCAAAATAACGTCCGAAAACTATATTCTGTGGAATCTCTACACAATCTACCTTTTTAATTAACGTATCACTCACGTTCTCACCACAATTCTCAAAATGATATACTAAAGTATCCAAAATACCAGAATTATACTACACATGTATAATTACTATTCACAGGAATACCAAATAAAGTCAAATAACATTTAAATCATATAAATGCCATTTACTCATGCCGATGCAATATGAACTGCCATGTTCCCGTATCCTCACTGACACCTTACCGTTGACTCACCGTCAACCTCAACTCAAATTATTAATAACATTAATAATTTCAAAATCTCAAATTATGCATTTTCAAAATCATAAATTTCTGGAACGGGTATGACACATAATCTTTCGTTAACTCTAACCAATCTTTATCTCATATTCAAATCTCTTTGAGTGAAGAGGTACTTCAAACTTTTACGGTCGGTGTAAATCTTGCACTTTTCCCTGTATCGATAGTGCCGCAAAATCTTAAAAGCAAATATCAAGGCCGCTAACTCCAAGTCGTGTGTCGGGTCGTTGATCTCATGTGGTCTCAATTGTCATGGAGTATAGGTAATTACTCTATCATTTTGCATCAAGACACATCCCAATCCCCAATGTGAAGCATCACTATAAACATTAAACCTCCTCAATACCCGAAGGAATCGTGAAGATCAGCGTTGACATCAATAGAGTCTTCAACTCCTTAAAGCTCTCTTCACACTCAGGACTCTAAATAAATGGTACATCTTTCCTTATTAGTCAGGTCATAGGTTGTCACACCCCAGAGCAGCAAAAATAGAGAAAAATAAATTTCCTTTTTAGGTCCATAGGGAATGACAACTGAAAGTCACTAAATATCCACACCACACAGTACTAGTCCAAAAGATAAACAGGAATAGTAAACAACTGAAATATATAAATAGTGTCACTATTACAAACATCAGAGTGGTCCTCAGGATCACAACAGGTCTGGAGCAACATATGCCCAAATATCCGTTAACTACAAGTTCAACAGAAATAACCAAAATATAACTAGATATAGCTATCTTTAGATCTTCAACTGGCGTAAGGATAGTCGTCAGCATAATACTCCCCTCCAGTATAGCCAGCATCAGTGGGGCCACCCTCAGCATAATCCAACTCCGGGTAGTAGCCATCACCGTAAGTTCCATCATCTGCATTGTTAAGGACAGGGTAGTCTGGACGGGGAATGTCCAGGCAATAAAGGTCGTCAGCTTACTGAAAGCTAAGTGAGAATCAACTAACACAATCTCATAGAAATAAAGTAATCACCAGTCATGCATGATATATACCAGTGATAAATAATAGCTTTCCTCTTTTATTCTGACACATCATTAACCGATTCTCATCATTCTCTAAGGCTGACTGTACCAATTCCAATTAACTATAGTGAACAAATTATATCATCACGACATACTAATGCTCTTGTTCACCGCTTTTAAGAACTCTTACTGTTCACCGCTTTTAAGAACTCTTGCGAGCACCATACATCGCTCTCATATAACGACTAGTCTAGGGACGCACCAATACTCTTGTTCACCGCTTTTAAGAACTCTTACTATTCATCGCATTTAAGAATGCTTGCAAGTATCGTCCGTTCATAATTCATATACATCAGTACTTCTTGCTAGCACAATACACAATGTTCACATCCCACACAGATGTGCTCATAATACCCCACTGACTAAAACACTAGAATTATCCAATGTTACCCACCATGTTATTTTAAACCTTATCTCGTTATCGCGTCTTATCCTTACTAACATTCCGAACCTGATTACGTTACTCACCATAATTATATCAATCTCATTATCATACCCCATTACCTCCATAATCCATAATATCGCATAATAGGAACATGAAACATCAATTAAACAGCTAATCATTATGATTAATAAACTTTAAGGAACATTCAAGTTGTGTTAAGGTTCGATCGATTGAAGTCCTCTCAATCGCTTGAGTAAAGTGAGGTTCGATCGATCGAAGTGTTCTCGATCGATTGAAGTCAAGGCAGTCTCGATCTATTGAAGTCAAGGCAGTCTCGATCGATTGAGACTCAGGGTTGTTTGATTGATTGAACTCAATTCGATCGCTCGAACTTTGTCTTCTCCAGATTCTCATAGTGAATGTCCAGAATACGTCCAGAATCCGTAAGGGGGTGTTTGGATTCTTTTTAATCGTACAGAATATGTAAAACATCACAACTAAGCTACTGAGTGAGTTTGGAACTCACTGAAAGATCGTAAGTGTGCGTTTAGCAAGATTCAAAGTTTCGAGCTTCTCTAATGGCCTCCTCTCTCCTCTGTCTGATTTCTCTATCTCTGTCTCCTATGTCTCTTTCTTCTCCTTCTTCTCCTCTAGTTCTCTCTCTCCTTTGACATATATATATATATATATCTATATATGTGTGTATATATGGACGTTTGTGTATATAAACTCACAAGAACACACACACACACACACACACACACACTCTAACTCTTTGGTTTTCCAAACACTTCCCACATACGAGAACAAATATATATAGGGGAAAAGGGGTGTTGGTGGCTGGTTTTACAAGAAACCTAGAATCCTAATGATTACACGTTCGATCGATTAAAGGTAGTTCGATCGCTCGAGCTGAGATCGGTCAGGTTTGATCGATTGAAAAAGGTATGATAGATTGAAGTGGGGACCATGTCATAAATCTATGTCAGTAGGGTTTCGATCGCTTGAAAAAGGTTCGATCGCTTGAACTTTAGAAATGCTCGATCGCTCAAAAGTAGTTCGATCGGTCGAAGGTTGGATTTCAAGGAGAGTTAAGGAAAGTATATGAAATCTCTCTGCATAAAAAATTATTGAAAATACAGGGTATTACATCATCCACCACTCATTAAGGATTTCATCCTCGAAATAAAAAACATACAAGGTCAACAAAAACAGAAATTTCTCATGCATATCTGACTCTAGCTCCCACAAAGCTTCTCCTTTATCATAATGCTGCCACTAAATCTTCACTAATGGAATCTCCTTGTTCCTGAGCTTCTTGATTCCACGGTCTAGAATGTGAACTGATCCTTCATTGAATGTAATGTTGTGGTTGAAATATCTTCGAAGTTGATCTCGTGCACTGGGTTGTGAGCACATTTCCTCAACATACTGATGTGGAAAATGTTGTGCACTCCTGATATCTTCAGCGGCAACGTAAGTTGATAAGCAACTTTTTCAACACATTTTAGAATCTTGAATGGTCTGATGAATCATGGAGATAGTTTACCTCTCTTCTGACCAAATCTGATGATGCCTCGAACAGGTAAAACTTTGAGTAGCACGTGATCTCCAACGGCAAACTCTAAGTCTTTACGTTGCTTGTCAGCATAACTCTTGTGTCGTGTCTGAGCTGTCGTCATTCTCTCACATACAACTTGAATCTTCTCACTGGTTTCTCATTCCATCTCTGGCCCAAGAAGTTAAGTGTCTTCGACTTTGGCCCAACACAACGGTGTCTTTAACTTTGGCCCAACACAACGGTGATCGGTAAGGTCTTCCATACAAAGCTTTAAACGGTGCCATCACTATGCTCGTATGATAACTGTTGTTTTTGGCAAACTCGATTAACGGAAGGTGTGTCTCCCAAGAGCTCTCAAAATTAATAACGCAAGCGCATAACATGTCTTCCATCACTTGATTAACTCATTCAGTCTGAATGTCTGCGGATGAAAAGCTGAACTCAAGTTTAGTGTTGTTCCCATCAGAGTTTGGAGACTCTTCCAAAACTCTGCAATAAAGCACGAATCTCGATCTGACACTATAGACACAGGTACTCCATATAACTGTACTACGTATTGTATATACATTCGGCTCAAACTTTCTACTGGATATGTCATACTGTAGGCAATAAAATGTGCCATTTTTGTAAGTCGATCCACGATTAACCAAATTGCATCGTGGTTCTGCTGTGACTTCGACAACCCTACCACAAAATCCATGGTTATGTGTTTCCATTTCCATTGAGGAATCGGTAATGGCTGTAGAAGTCCAGGTGGTTTCTTATGTTCTGCCTTTACCTACTTACAAGTAAGACACTGAATTACATACTCAACTACTTCTCTTTTCATTCCTTCCCACCAGAAATTCCTCTTTAAATCCTTAGATATCTTCGTATCTCCAGGATGTATAGTCATCCATGACTTATGTGCTTCATCCAATGTTTCTTTCTGGAGATTTTCTTCGTCGGGTACACAGAGTCTACCTTTACATCTTAAGGCTCCATCTGTACAACCTCTGGTTCCTTGGCTGACATCTTTGCAAACCATAACTTCAAATCTTTGGCTGTCTATTAAGCTGCTATAATATGACTAATCAAAGTTGGCTATACCATAAGACATCCAAAATGTTGTCTTTCCATTGGTTCTACCAGCTGAAGCTCGAATTCAGCTAACACTTCCAACGCTCTCCATTCTCGAATTAGAAAAAGCGTCTGCTACGACATTTGCTTTACCCGGATGGTATTGTAATGAAAAGTCGTAATCCTTGAGTAAGTCCATCCACCTTCGTTGTCACATGTTCAACTCTTTATGAGAGAACAAATACTTCAAGCTCTTATGATTGGAAAATAGATCAAACTCTTCTCCGTAGAGATAGTGTCTCCAAATCTTCAATGCAAACACTATTGCTACTAATTCCAGATCATGCGTTGGATAGTTCTTCTCCTGTACCTTCAACTATCTTGATCCATATGCAATGACATTCCCATCTTGCATTAGTACACACCCAAGTCCTTGGTGCGATGCATCACTATAGATTATGTATCACTCTCCACTCTTGGGTATTGTGAGTACCGGTGCAGAAGACAATCTTTCCTTTAACTCCTGAAATGCATTCTCATGCTTGTCTGTCCATTCATATTTCATCTCCTTTCTTTTCAAATTCATCAAAGGTCCTGCTATCTTGGAAAATCTTTCGACAAATCTTTGATAATATCTTACTAGGCCGAGGAAACTTCTGACTTCCGTCGCGTTAGTTGGTTTGTTCTAGCGTAAGACTGCATCAATCTTAGATGAGTCCACAGAGATACCATCTTAAGATATAACATGTCATAAGAATTTAACCTTTTGTAGCTAAAAATCATACTTACTGAACTTAGCATACAACTTACTATCTTGAAGCGTCTGCAAATAAATCTGTAAGTGTTCCTTGTGATCTTGCTTCGCCTTTTAGTAGATCAAGATGTCGTCAATGATTACTATAATGAATTTATCCAAATATGGTCTTAATACTCTATTCATTAAGCACATGAACACTGCTGGTGCATTTGTCAATCCAAAAGGCATAATAGAAACTCATAATGCCCGTATCTCGTCTTGAACGCAGTCTTTGATACATCCTTCGGTGGAACTAATAACTGATGATATCCAGATCGTAGATCGATCTTAGAGATAATCTTTGATCCTTGCAATTGATCGAATAGGTCATCTATCCGGGGTAGTGGATATCTATTTTTGATCGTAACCTTGTTCAATCCTCTATAGTCGATGCAGAGTCAAAGTGTTCCATCCTTCTTCTTCACAAACAAAACTGGTGCTCCCCAAGGTGACGTACTCGGACGAATGAAACCTAAATCTTCAAGTTCCTGAACTTGCTTCTTCAATTCCAACATCTCTGTTGGTGCCATCCTATATGGAGTCTTGGATATCGGCAACGTTCCAGGTACTAATTCCACGCAAAAGTCTATTTCTCTTTTTGGTGAAAGTCCTTTAATATCCTAGAATACATCCCAAAAGTCTTGCACGGTAGGAATTTGATCCATCATGAGTTCCGTACTGTTACTACTGATTGTAGCTAAACCACTTGTCAAAACATATCACTCGCTGTCTGACACTGAAATCTGATCGTTGGACATCCCGGTATTGGAAATACAATCGTCCTGGTAGGGTAATCCAAATTGGCACCATACTTAGTCAACCAATCCATCCCTAGGATAATGTCGAACTTTGACATTGCCAGAATTACTAAGTCCGCTGGAAGATTCCTATCTCCCAAGGTCAATGGGCAATCTCTATACACTTTATCCAACTTAACAGTCACTCCAAATGGTGACACAACACTCAATGCTGGCTCAAGTGTCTGAGGTTCTAAACCCAACTGATGTACAGTCTTAACAACAATAAATGAATGTGCAGCTCTTGTATCGAATAAAGCTTTAACTAAACAATGAAAGAGAACAAGCGTACCTTCTAAATGTTGCTGCTCGTCAGTATTAAAGCCTGATTCCACTAGGATGATAGCATTCATCCTTGTCTGATCTAGGGGTCCTTGGATCCTTTGAACTGGTGCCCCATAATATCTTCCTCATGGTGCACGGTAGTCCTTACTTAAATGTCTTGACTTATTGCAATTTCGGTAGACGAGATCCATTCGGCGGTTAACCCTAGGGGCTGTACAGAACTTGGCAATGTGCCCTGGTTTTTTGCAATTAAAACATCCTCTATTGTTGCTTGGCGGGGCTGTTAGCAATGCCTGCGGCTGTGGTCCTTATTTGCGATATTGCTGGGGTCGAGAATAACCCTGTTGTGGCTTCTTGGTTCCTTCCTAGGTTCTCTTGTTCCCTTAAAAATTACCCTAAGGTCTCCAACTCTGGGTATTCCTTGGTGGTTGGTTCTGGAAATTTCTCTATTGAAAGCCTCTTGACGACTGAGGTCGATTTATCTGTGGTTACTGTGCTGGATAGGCATCCTTCTCCAGTCCTAGAGCAAATCTGACAATCCCTTCAAACGACTAGTTCAGATGACCAACCATCATGGCGAAATCTCTTCACCTTCTTCTATGGGGTGTCTATCATATGCTGGGCAAATCGGGATAGACGTTCAAATTGTGCAGTATATTCTCGTACAGTACATCCTCCTTGGACTAAATTGAGAGAGTTCTTCTCCTGTTGATCTTTCTCATCTTCTGGGAAGTACTTTTCCAGAATTCTTCCTTTAGACATTGACAAACACTGAATATTGCACATTCATGTGCCAATATAATAGACATAACGCTCATTTAATCCCCCAAATCGATCCCTAGTTTTATATGCATATTTGAATTAATATAACTTAACAGTGATGTCACTCAAATGCATGTAATTATGTGTTTTTACATATTTTATATGTTTAGGTAAAAATGAAGTGAAATAAAGGGAAGGAAAGGAGTAACAACCACATGAGATTATTTCCCATGTGGCTATTGTAGTTTACATAGTCAAAACTTTCAACTAACAATCCAAAACAAGATAAAAAATAAAATAATAAAAAAAGAAAACAAAAGCAAAGATCTGACAAACCATTGAATTTTTTATTATTTTTTTTATAGTGATAGTCATGATATAGATATATGTATTTTCTAACTCTCTGTCTCTCTCTCTCTCTCATTTTGTAGCACAATTTCAACAATTGTCAGGAAGCTTTGACAAAGTTGAACGAAGCAGAGAAAAAAATAGGCAGAGTGATGGAGTGAGTGACGAATGCAGTGATGAATTTATCACAAACCTCGCCTATAAATAAACACAAGCTGCAAGAGCCTAAGAAACAAAAAAAGACATAGCTCCAAACCGACAGTTTACAATCACTGTTAGGAAGATAATTTAGGGGAGGTTATCATGTGAGCACTTTATATTGTCCCTAGAAATAGGAAACTTTAGTTTTTCTTTGCCTTTTCTAGTTCTAGTAGTTGTCAAAATTTACTTTTATGTAATTGAAGATTTCATATTCAAAAATATGTAGCAAAACTTTGTGTACTGTATTTCTTAAATTTAAAATAATCGTTTTCTTGTAGGACCTTTGTCACTTTGTAGTAGTACAATATTCCTAGTAAAATTTAGATTTAATATTTTTAGCTTAGTTAGTACTTATAGTTGTCCCCTAAAATAGTTTGGAACCCTAAATTTTCAATTTTTATAGCAATATTTCCATTCACTAGAAGACAGATTTTGCGAGTAAATGTCAGATTTCTTAGCCATGTAGTTGTTATGATCACCTACTAAAGTCCAAAAGTACATCATACCCATATTTCACTCCAAAAGTATATTAGAATTTTGTTTGACCTTATTTGTGTTCTTGGAGTTCAACCACTGTGACCCCACAAGAATCCAAAGTCAAAGGTTTAGTATTTTATTTTTGGTTCAGTATTTCCATTTATGTATATTTTATTAGCCTAGTTGTACTAAACTTTGTTATTTTGCACATTCTACAAATTCAACCCCAACTCATGTTAAGTGGAGAAAATAATATAATAATATTAGTTTTTACCCTTACCTTGGTTTTACAACTTTAATTTTAATTGAATGGTGATTGCGTGCATCTATTTAATTTATCTTTAAATTTTATTTGGAAGACAGTTTCAATTCCAAAATGGTAGGCTAAAAATGTAATTGATGATATGCAATAAAAACTTAGAAACCACAGCTTCTGTGCACTAATCTTAAATGGGTAAATTTATCTAGATGGGTTATTTTTCCATTTATGGCCAAAAATATCTATGTATCTATAGTTTATGACCATTTAACATGTTTATATACTATGGCTACATTGGGCTCAAAAGATTACATATTTGAAATAAGAATCTAATTATGTGGATTGTCAAACTATGCATTTTGTCATAAAAAAACACCTAGCATACTCAAACAACTCATATGACAAAATTTATATTTCAAATATGTGTTTATATATATTTCTATCCACTAATGGACAGGCAGTTGTGTAGTGGCAGAGTGGTGGGGACTGGACGCCGAATAACCCACGTCCGCGGCGGGGCACTATTCGAACCTGACTACTGCCCAATTGCCTTTTTATTTTTCTTTAAACCAAACGACATCGTTTCATATCAAACCTGACACACCTGATATGAACCTGACTAGTGAAAGTTTATTTTTAAATAAAGAATGACTCTGTGGTCTTAAATGCCAAATACTTTTCAAATGCACAAAAGTTGTGGGATCTATTATTGGTTTGCATATTCACAATTTCTTTAAATCATTTCTTCCAACTTAATTAATATTTCATGTTTTTAATAACTTTGCTTAAATATCTGTATTATTTCTATCTTTCGCTATTATTAAATCCAAAAAGTTTATCTCACAAAAATTTAGCTTTTATTTATTTTTATTCCATTTCTTACTAATATTTAGTTAATTTATTTTACACTGTAAAAATCTTTACCGTAGACTACTTAAAAAATAGCTTTTAATTAGTTTATTACAAAAATTTAAAAATTAGTAGTTTAGTAACACTCCACAAAAATCTATCATCTTTTATTTTCTTTATAGTGACATAATAGTTATTGCCTATCTTTCTTTTCCGTTCCCTGTGGGTTCGACTTGGACTTCCAGTACTTTATTACTTGTACGATCACCTACACTTGGGTATGATAAGAAAACGCGTCAATAGGATGTCGTCAAGTTTTTGGCGCCGTTGCCGGGGAATGGTTAATAAAAATAATAAATAAATAAATGTAAAATTTAGGTTTAAAACTATTTCTCCTAATATATCTATATCTATATATATACCTATTCTACCTTATAAATAATTTAGTTTTCTTTAAAAAAAAAAAAACTATATATAATTTCTTTCCTTGTAAAATATATATAAAAATATATATATTTATAAGTACGTAAGTGTTTATCTTCTAAAAAAAAAAGAGAGCATATATATACATATATAAACCTATCTTCTAAAAAATAAATATATAAAAAATATAAAATAAAAAAAAAGAGTTTTATTTTTACTTAGCTAGTAATAATAATAATAATAATCATAATAATATTTCTATTACTTAGTTTTTCTTTTAATTCATATGTCCTTAGATACTACTGAAGCTTTATATCAAGTATCACATAATTATAATATTTCTAGTGATTCATCTAGCATACAATTTCCAAGAATCATGGCTGAAATCGAAGGCATAGAAGGAATAGCTGATGATGCTCAGAGTGAGCAGGGGGAAAATATACCACAATTTGTTATACCAGAATGTGAACAACGTCCTTTACGTGATTTATTTACTCCAGAACGAAATATCACTCGTTCTTGCATCACTCTACCTAGACACACAGGAAATCTTCACTTTAGACATGACATGATTCCACTCTTACCAACTTTCCATGGAATGAGGTCAGAACGTACTTATCTTCATATTCGTGAGTTTGAAGAAGTTTGTAGTATGCTCTCTGATCAAAGCTGTCCTATTGAAATAATCCGTCTTAAGTTTTTTCCTTTTTCTTTAAAAGATAAAACTAAAGCTTGGCTTTTATCTCTCCATCCTGGATCTATAACTTCATGGCATGATATGAATGAAGCATTTCTAAAGAAATTCTATCCAAAATTTTTAACTAATAGCATGATGCGTCAAATTAAACTTTTTACTCAAAAAGGAAAAGAACCATTCCCTGAAGTTTGGGAACGTTTTAAAGATCTCTTACTAGCTTGTCCACATTATGGATTTGAAAAATGACGTCTAATTAATTTCTTTTATGAAGGATTAGAACCAAAATCAAAGAAATTAGTTGAAACTATGTGTCAAGGAGAATTTTTTAGTAAAACTGCCGATGAAGCTGAATCATATTTTGATTGGCTTAGCGAAAATGCTTCCCAGTGGAAAAAATAAGAAATTGGTAGGACGGAAAAAGCTAAAAGTTTATACCAATTACAATCAGAAGATGAATTAACATTGAAATACGAAGAATTAGCACGTAAAGTAGAAGCTATAATAGTAGAAAAAAATAATCCGCCTAAGAAGAAAAGAGAACTTTGTGACGGCTGTCATACTTTAGGATACTCTGCGAATGAATGTCCTAATAGTTCAAACTATCAGGAAACAGCTCCAGCAGAGATAAACGTTGTGAACAATTATAGGGATCCCCAAAACGCCTATGGTAATTCATACCAATCTAACTGAAGAAATCCTCCAAATCATATGTATACAAAAGAGGGTATTCTACAATTTCAAACTCAACACCAACCTCCTCAAAATAATTAATATTTACCTCTTCCGTCTCAATTTCAACAAACACAAAATGCATATCCTAATACACAGCAAAATTCTAATGTTTATGTGCCTCCGCACAAGAAAGTGCAAGAAGAGCCTTTACAGTCTATGATGCAAAAATTAATACAAATCATGGGGAAACTACAAACATCTATGGATAGGATTAATAATCAACACGATTCTAAAGGAAAATGCATTTTTCCTGCCTAACCACAACCTAATCCAAGGGAACAACCACAAGGTGATCCCTCAACTTCTGGTAATAATCAACATGAACAAGTAAAAGCTATAACTGTACTAAGAAGTGGTAAGACTGTTGGATAAGAAATTTCACCTTCTTTAGAAGAAATTGAGCATACAAATAAGGAAGATAATATGATAGAAATTGAGGAAGAAATAGATGAAGATAAAATTACTGATGAAGTTGAAGTTGAAATCCTTGAAAAACAACAAATTTCTCAAGAAATGGAAACATCTGATTTACCAGTGGAAAAAGAAACAGAGGAAACTCCTGAATACTCTCCTCAAATTCCTTATCCACAACGTTTAAGAAAACACCAAAATGATAAGAATCAGGAATATTTAGAATTATTTAAACAAGTGCATATTAATATTCCTCTCTTAGATGCAATTAATCAAGTACCTGCTTATGCAAAATTCTTAAAAGATTTATGTACTGTCAAACGTAAGCAAAATGTACAAAAGGATGCGTATTCTGCTGACTTCGTAGAAGAAATTAATTCTATCGTACAACATACTTTACCAACAAAATTTAAAGACCCAGGTACACCAACAATATCGTGTATTATTGGAAATCACAAAATTAATCACGCACTCCTTGACTTAGGAGCTAGTGTGAACTTGCTTCCTTATTCTGTTTGTCAAGAACTTGGATTAGGTGAGCTAAAGCCTACTCGCATAGTATTACAACTTGCTGATAGATCTACAAAATACCTGCGAGGAATTCTGTAAGATGTTCTTGTCAAAGTTGAAAAATTTATTTTCCAAGTAGATTTTGTCATCCTTGATACAGAACCAGTATTAGATACTAATGTGCAAATACCAGTCATTTTTGGAAGGCCCTTCTTGGCTACCATTGATGTCACTATTTGAATCTGCAGTGGTATGATGACTGTAGTATTTGGAAATATAACTTTAAATATTAAAGTTTTTTCTAATCCACAACATCAAGAAGAAGATGAGAATATTAAAGAAGTTCATGCTATTGAATCTCTATCATGAGAATATTTTAACTTGACTTGTTACAATGATCCAGTAGAATATGTTATTAATAACTCTATTCAGAAGCTAGACAGTAATAATCTACAAGAACATCTTATGAGTCAAGTATGTTTTAATGAAGATTCAAAGAAGAAATAATTCAGGAAGTAATGTGGACCACATATTTTGAACCTTTACCACCAAAGACTACATTAACACTTCCATCTAATTTACAAACTCCACAATTGGAATTAAAAGAACTCCCTAAAGAGCTTAAATATGCTTTCCTTGGTAGTAATAATACTTATCCCATAATAATATCATCTCTTCTAGACTCCAATCAAGAAAATAAACTCATTAGTATGCTTCAGAAGCATAGAAGTGCAATTGGTTGGAGTATAGCAGATTTAAAAGGAATAAGCCCTTCAATATGCACTCATAATATATATCTTGAAGATAATGCTAAAACCTCAAGAGAAATGCAAAAAAGACTTAATCCTATTATGCAGGAAGTGGTTAAGAAAGAAGTTCTCGAGCTACTCGACATGTACATTATATATTCAATATCCGATAGTAAATGGGTAAGTCCAACACAAGTTGTGCCAAAGAAAGCAGGAATTACAGTTGTTCCAAATTCAAAGGGAGAATTAATTCCCTTTCGTGTCACTACTGGATGGCGTGTATGCATAGACTATAGAAAACTCAATGCTGTAACTCGTAAGGATCACTTTCCTTTACCTTTTATGGATCAAATGTTAGAAAGAATAGCGGGTCATAGTATTACTATTTTCTAGATGGTTATAGTGGTTACAATCAAATAGAGATTGCACCAGAAGATCAGGAAAAAACTACTTTCACATGTTCATTTGGAACTTTCGCCTATCGCCGAATGCACTTTGGTCTTTGCAACGCACTTGCGACTTTTCAAAGGTGTATGCTAAGTATTTTCAACGATATGGTAGAAAAGAATTTAGAAATTTTTATGGATGGTTTTTCAAATTTTGGCAAATCCTATGATGATTGCCTTAGCAATCTTCAGAAAGTTCTCCAAAGATGTGAGGAAAAAAGCTTAGTTTTAAATTGGGAAAAATGTCATTTTATGGTCACTAAAGGCATTGTCTTAGGACACATTATTTCTGAAAATGGGATACAGGTAGTCGAAGCTAAAATAGATCTTATAGCTAATTTAACTATTCCCAAAACTGTAAAAGACACCCGTTCATTCTTAGGACATGCAGGTTTTTATCGCCGATTCATCAAAAATTTTAGTACTCTTTTTAGGCCTTTATGTCAATTATTGGCCAAAGAGACACCTTTTGAATGGACTAAAGAACGTCAAAACTCCTTTGAGCAATTAAAAGAGCATCTCACTACTGCACCTATTATGCAATCTCCTGATTGGAGCTTACCATTTGAATTAATGTGTGATGCTAGCGACTTTGCCATTGGAGCTGTCCTAGGGCAGAGAAAGAATAAAAAGGCATCAGTTATATACTACGCCAGTAGAACTCTAGATAGTGCTCAAATGAACTACTCAACTACTGAAAAAGAATTACTAGCCGTGGTATTCGCCCTTAATAAATTTAGGCAATACTTGATTGGTTCCCTATTGTCTGTTTTACTGACCACTCAGCTTTTAAATATCTTCTTTCAAAGAAAGACAGTAAGCCTAGGCTTATTAGGTGGATACTCCTACTACAGGAATTTAATTTAATAATTAAAGACAAAAAAGGAGTAGAAAATGTGGTAGCTGATCACTTATCCTGCCTCACTTTTGAAGACAATACCAGTGAACCCCTACCTATTCAAGACTCTTTTCCTGATGAATAGTTATTTTCTGTGACTTCTCTGTCATGGTATGCTGATCTTGTTAATTATTTAGTAACTGGAAAAATACCAAGTAATTGGTCATCATCAGATAAAAAGAGATTCCTAGCTATTGCTAGGCATTTATACTTTGATGGCCCATATCTATTTAAATATTGTGCTGATCAGGTAATTAGGAAATGTGTTCCTAATGAAGAGATCGAAAATGTACTTTTCATGTGTCATTCGTCCTTTTGTGTAGGACATTTTTCATCTCAAGTAACTGCCATGAAAATTTTACAAAGCGGTTTATATTGGCCCACTCTATTTAAAGATTCATATTTATACTATAAAGCTTTTAACCGTTGTCAAATGTTGGGCAGTAATACAAAAAGAAATCAAATGCCAATGACCCCTATAATAACAATTGAAATATTTGATTGTTGGGGCATTGACTTTATGGGACCTTTTCCTCCATCTTGCCAATATGAATATATTTTATTAGTAGTCGAATATGTTTCAAAATGGGTAGAAGCTATTCCTACAAGAAAGAATGATTACTGTACAGTTATTGCATTTTTAAAAGATATTTCTCGATTTGGAACTCCAAAAGCAATAATAAGTGATCAAGGAACTCATTTTTGTAACAAGCCATTTGAAAAATTAATGAAAAGATATGGAATGACCCATAAGGTGTCAACTGCATACCATCCACAAACAAATGGACAAGCTGAATTAGCTAATAGGAAAATTAAGCATATTCTCGAAAAAAAACTATGGATTCTAATCGTAAAGACTGGTCTTCAAAATTAACAGTTGCTTTGTGGGCATAAAGAACTGCTTATAAGACCCATTTAGGGATGTCTCCATACAGACTTGTCTATGGAAAAGCTTGTCACCTACCAGTAGAATTATAACATGAAGCATATTGGGCTACTAGAACTTTAAATTGTAATATTGAAGAGGGAGGAATTTTAAGAAAATTACAATTAAGTGAGCTTGAAGAAATTCGTAAAGACGCATATGATAATGCTCGAATTCATCAAGCAATAACTAAAATGTTTCATAATAAGAATCTTTTGCGCAAAAGATTTACCCCCGCGCAAAAAGTTCTATTATATGACTCAAGACTACATCTTTTTAGAGGAAAGATGAAATCTCGATGGACTGGTCCATATATTGTAAAAAATGTTTATCCTTATGGAACTGTCGAGATTGAGGACCCAAAAGATGGAAATACATTTAAAGTTAATGGACATGGATTAAAGCCATTTTTAGAAGGATTTGAACCCGAGTTGGAGTCCGTTCCTTTGGAGGACCCCAACTATAATGCTCCTTAATATCTTAAAACATAATTGGTATAGGACATAGTGTATCAGTTTATTTATATTTTCATAAATCCTATACTCTTAATTAGATAACTTTTTATATATTTAAGTTAATTTGGTTATTATTATTTTATCATTTCTTTTTGTATTTCTTTTTATTACAGGTGTTATCCTTAGCTTCTTTTTCTCATCTCACTCATTGAGGACAATATCAGACTCAGTTGGGGGAGACGGTTTCACGATTAACACCTGTTTGTTTATTTTATCTTTATTTGATAAAAAAAAAATTAGCTTCTCTAAAGAGAGACACACTGAAAAAGAGAAAATGGTTTTATATAGGGTTTTGAACCCTAAAAACTTTCCCATCTCTCTTTTTCTCTCTTTTTTCCTTTCTTTTTCTTCTTCCTCTTCGCCTTGATCTCTCTCTCACTCTCTGCAACTCTCACTCTCTTGACCCGATCTCCCTTTCTCATTTTCTTTCCATTTTTTTTATTTTCTACGATCTAAAATCAAGATCCACTCTAGCGATCACTAAATGTAAGATCTATAATTCAGAGAAAAACTTGATTTTGATTTTATTCTCTATTTTTTCCGATTCGGCTTTAGTTTTTATTTTCGATTTTCATTTTCTCTCTTTTCCATTATTTAACAAAAATATAATACATAAGTTATAGGTACCCACTCACCAAAGAAGGTTGGAAATATCATTTGATCTACAGCCCTACCAGGTTCTCAGATTTCCAAGAGACAGGTGATATTTTTCCATTTCTTTATAAAAACAAAACAAAACAAAACAAAAAAAAAATAAAAAAAAAAATAAATGGACGACGCGCTAGCTATTGGTCTTATGTATTTTGAACTTTACCTTGTCATTTTCTTAATTGCTGTTATGATAATGTTGCGTTGCCCTTGTTAAAAAAAATCTAATTATTATTATTATTTTTTTTCTATCTTCCAAGTTTTCTATTTTTTTTAAATATATTAAAAAAAATGAATGACGAACACGTCACCGCTCTTTTGATTTTTGAAGTTTATACATAATTTTCCTTATTATCATTATTGTACTATTACGTTGTCTTGGACTTTTCTAAAAAAAAAAGAGAGAGAGAAAAATGTTATATTTTTTTTTGTGTGTTCTAGTTTTTTTTGTTATAAAAAAAGTGTAGTTCTTCTTTCTAAGTTTTTCTGTTCTAAAAAAAAAAGAAAAAAAATTTTAGTTTCTGAATGTCTATATATATTTTAATATAAATATTTTTAGTTTTTAAATAAAATTCTCACCCACCCCCTCTAAGCTCTCTTTAATTAGATCTTAGTTGATAGTTGGAAGGAGTGGAGGGTTGAGTCTAGCCTCTCTTGTTGGCTGATAGTATAAAAAATGGATCCAATAGTCGACAACTAGACGTTAATGGGTCGCTCACTTGTTTCTGAGCAGAAGAAACCCTTTGCTGGCACTAGCCTTTATGCCATCAAAAGGAAAGCTAAAAGGTTAGGATGATGTTTGAATTGTTATAGAGAAGAATGTCCTGGTTTAATTGCTCATAATGACACATCTTTTAAAGTTTACTACTGCTACAAAAGACAATTCAAATCAAAACAAAAGAAAATTTTAGTTGAGAAAGAGGACTGGATCCTTTGATACCCAAATAAATTTTGTTTTTCCATCCCTCTTTTCTTTTTATTGTTTTTGTTTTTAATTTATTTTCAGTACATATAATAATTTTTAGTCAGGTCATACTTTAAAATGATCCTACGTTTACATCTGGATTTCATTAGCTGATTCGATAGGAGTAATTTACATGATCCTAATATCACCAGATATGTCTAGTGCAGTGAATGACTCTAGAAGTAGCGAAAACTAGGTAAAGCCAGAGTTATCTCCTAGCTTCTTACTGATGTTTTAGCTTGCTAGTGATTCTAGATCTATCTCTTTTACTAGAGGTGGATGGGCTATCATGACAACTTGGATGCTCTGGATTGCGTAGCCTCTCTTGTATAGGTGCAGAGGATATTAGTCGCACCATATATGTATCCAACTTAGTGGATGCGCTTAGGAATTTTTCAGAAGTTTTTCTTTTACTATATATAAATTAAATTTGATACATTAATGTTATTTTGAGTATGTTAATAGCATATAACACATTCTCACATGTTTTATTATTTTCAAATGCTAGAAACTCTTTAGACTTTAAATCTTTTTGAAACAGTGTGAAAATATTTACTGAATCTAAATGGATGAGCAAGCATAAACTATGCAGTTTAAAGACAAGTAGTGGAAACTAATTAACCCATGTGAGTTTTTGTGCCAATCTTCCTTTATGAGAGTTATTATTCTTTTCAGTCTCACTTTATTCTCTTTATCATATCACTCGTTGAAAGTCTCATTATTTTTCCCTTTGACTGATGATTAGAAGAGAACGTTTAGGATTTACCATTAGAACTTCTAAATTGTTTGAATGAACAAAGTCAATCTATTTTAAAAATAATTTAGGCCATCTTTTCTTTCAAATGCATCCCCCCTTCACCTTATATTGCCTAATTCTCAATTCTCTCTAAATCATGCCTTGCTCCACCTGGGAATACAAATCTCACTTTTATATCCAGGTATGTGATTGGACTGTAAAGATATTACAAGAAGTGGTAAAGAAAGAAAGAAGTTGATTTAAAAAAAAAAAAAGAAAAAAAATGATGAGAAACTAAAAAAAAAAAAAAAAAAGCTAAAAAAAAAACTGTACAAATGATAAAAAGGAGAAGAAAAAGAAGAGGTTGGAATGAATTGCGCAAACATTCCAATCACATGCTTAGAACAAATACACCCCAAATCTCTTACTCATCTTAATTTCTAACCTACCAGTCAAAGTCCTAATGATTTGAAAGAAATTGATTTTTAAATATAAGTGATAAGGATGTTCTCCACGGTAGATCGCTTTTCTAATACTAAGTATCCTTTCATGAGATTTATTGTACTCCAAATGCCTATATATTGAGTCATCAAAATGGAAGTAATTTTTCTGTCTTTGCTTCCTTACCAAGTGAGATGTTCTCTACACCAGTTTTTGAGAGTTTTTCCTTAAAAGAGTGAAATTCTAGTGAAATTTGAGTTAAAACTACAAATTTTATGACTGTTAGTAGCTATGTAAACTTTGAAATTAAGATCAGTTGCTTAACTTTTCGAGTACACACTGTAAGTTTAAAGAGTATAAAAAATGCTTCCATTGACAAACTGTGAGTATATGTGTTGCATTACTATTACATACTTGAAAATTTTATTTTATTGTCAAATTTAATCTTATCTGTTGTAAAAGGAGAAAATCTACCTTTATTTTTATTTTACTTTATTTTTACATTAATTTTTTTTTTTTTTTGAATTTTGTGGGTATATTCACTGCAAACCCTCACGAGACAACACTCATCCACTAGGGGTAACCTAGGGGTTTAACTGCTTGTTGCATACGCTAAATGCAATAGCGATTCCTGCGACAGTGAGTTAGATTTTATTTTCCTTAGCTTGTTCCAACTCTTTAATAAAACTTCTAGAACAATTTCTCTTTTCACTTCATTGCTAGGGACTAGCAATAAGCTAGTTGAGGGGTGTGACAAACACTGAATATTGCACATTTATGTGCCAATATAATAGACATAACGCTCATTTAATCCCCCAAATTCCTAGTTTTACATGCATATTTGAATTAATATAACTTAACAGTGATGTCATTCAAATGCATGTAATTATGTGTTTTTACATATTTTATATGTTTAGGTAAAAATGAAGTGAAATAAAGGGAAGGAAATGAGTAACAACCACATGAGATTATTTCCCATGTAGCTATTGTAGTTTACGTCGTCAAAACTTTCAACTAACAATCCAAAACAAGATAAAAAATAAAATAATAAAAAAAGAAAACAAAAGCAAAGATCTGACAAACCATTGAATTTTTTTTTTTTTTTTTTTTATAGTGATAGTCATGATATAGATATATGTATTTTCTAACTCTCTGTCTCTCTCTCACTCATTTCGCAGCGCAATTTCAACAAGGCTGGCGATAAAGGCACATTCACTTTTTAATTAGGGCACCTAATTTTTAGTTAAAAATTAGTTTTTTTTTTTACCTTTTTACTTTAATTAGTTAAGGCACCTCACTTATTGTACTATATATTATTATATGTATCTCTCTCCTTATTTACTCCAAATCCTAGACTACTTCTAATTTCTAACTTTGATATAACTCATTCCACAAATATACTACAAAGAACTATATATGTTTTCGATCTATTGGTTTGCGTCAATGTTATTAATAGCACAACAATGCAATATGATTCAGCCCCTAATTTCGTTGAACATGTTCTCATCTCTTCAATGTCGTCAACATGAAGGTGTTATAGCCCGTATTTTTTCCTTTGCTCAAACTGAGATTCCAACAGCACTACATGATCTGAAGCCTATTAACTGATCGTAAGACTTCAAGAAAAAAAAAAAAAAAGAGATCGTAAGTTTTAATTCTTTTTTTTTTTTGACAAACAAAGAGAAGTGGTGAAGCCTATTAACTGATCGTAAGTTTTCATTCATTTTTTTTTTTTGAGAAACAAAGAGAAGTGGTGAAGCCTATTAAGTTATTAACTGATTGTAAGTTTTTATTCTTTTTTTTTTTTTTTTTTGAGAAACAAAGAGAAGTGGTTTGATGAAGAGTCAACATAGTTGTCTACAAAAATAATTAATTTATTTGCATCCTGATCACCCACCACCACTTCCCTTTATGTGTTTGATAGCAAATTGTTGAATTGTTGTCATGGTTCTAATTATTATATTTAATTGTTGAAAAAAAAAACAAGAATTTGTTATTCTTGTTTTTTGAATATCTTTTAATTTGATAATATTTATGCAAATATTTAATACCTAATTATGAGTGTTGTGCTTGTTATTTTTCAGGATATGCCGATTCAAAACTCTCGAATAGAAGATGTTGACAATTATTTGGTACCTTTACCAAATATAGTGGAAGACCAACGTGCAAATGTCGATGTAACTCCATTTTTTTCCATTGACACGGTGAATATTTTACCCTTTTTAATACAATAATAATTAAATTTAAATTATTCTTACATTGTCTTATATATATGTAGGTCTTTGACTCACGATCACAGCTTATCCATTGGACTCAAGATGTTGGTATTAGATTGAATATGGTTGTCGTAATTACAAACTCTGATATAGGGCTTATATTAAAGAAGCCAAAGTTGATATTGGGTGGCGAAATGGGTGGTGTCTTCCGCAGTCACCAGAAGAAAAAAATGTTACGAGGAAAAAGCGATGTTAATAAGGATATAAGCAGGTGTAAAAGGTCATCAGGGATAAAAAAGTGCAATTGCCCTTTTAAGTTGAGAGGAATTCCATATGCACATGATAAATGGAAGGTTGAGGTGATATGTGGTTTGCACAACCATCCACTAGGGGATACGACGATTGGTCATTCTTATGCTGGCAGGTTGAAAGATGATGAGCAAAAAATTGTTGAACACTTGACAAAAAGCGGAGTAAAACCGAAAGAGGTTCTTACAACGCTAAAACAACGAAACAGAGAGAACAAGTCCACTATTTCTACCGTTTACAATGCACAGAGGAAATGTAGATGTGCTGAAACAGAAGGAAGATCTGCAATGCAACAAGTGATGAAGTTATTATTGGAAAATGGTTATCTCGAATGGCATAATAGGGATAGCAAGACTGAGGAGGTATTAGATTTATTTTGGACAAATCCAGAGTCAATAAAGATTGCAAAATGTTTTCCTTCTGTAATGATGTTGGATTGTACATACAAAACTAATCGGTTCAAGCGCCCACTACTTGAGATTATCGGAGCTACCTCCACAGCTAGAACATTTTGCGTTGGGTTTGCATTTTTGATGGCTGAGAAAGAAGAGAATTATACTTGGGCCCTTTACAAGTTAAAGGATGTGTTTAATTCGTCTCGACTACCATCCGTCTTTGTTACAGATAGGGAGCTCACATTAATAGGTGCTATTCATGTTATCTTCCCAGGTGCAGTTCATCTATTATGTACTTGGCACATAACAAAGAATGTTACAGCACATTGCAAAAAGTCATTTGAAACTAATACGGACTGGATTATATTTGAGCGTGAGTGGACAGGAATAGTTTATTCAACTACCGAGAAAGAGTATGTTGACCAATGGATTGCATTTGAAAAGAAATGGATGACACATGTACCACATTGCCTCCAATACATTCGAGACACATGGCTACCGTGGAAGGAACAATTTGTTTGTGCTTGGACCAATAAAGTAAAGCACTTTGGAAACACAACATCTCGAGTAGAGAGTGCACATTCAAGACTTAAGAAGTACATAGGTTCCTCTCAAGGGAACTTTACATCTTTATGGCATGCACTCCATCGTATGATTGTCGGAGAGATTACAGAAGTAGTGGAGTCATTTGAACATAGTTTGATTCGTGTTATGCATGCTCACAATTTTCCTGCTCTAAGGGACTTAAGAGGGTACATCTCTCATCATGCGTTGGGCTTGATTTTGGAAGAAATTAAGAGGAGCAAAAACATTGGCATTAGTAAGATAACTTGTGGGTGCATTCTTCGTATGACTTATGGTCTCCCATGTGCACATGAAATTGTGGATTTTGGTAGTTTGGGTGAGACTATCCCTTTATTGGCATGCGATCCTCATTGGGCAAAACTCTCTATTGTGCCAAACTTCAAAAATTACAATGATTTGGATTACGACTTAGAGATTGAAAGGTTAAAGAAACGAGTCCAAGAATGTAACTACGATCAATGCAAAGTTCTATTAAGGAAAATAAGGGAGCTTGCAAACCTAGAGACGACATGGTTCATGAATGATCCATTTGCTTCAAATGTTTCGAAGGGGTGACCTCGAAAATTGACAAAGAAACAAACAGCAGCAGCTCGTAGCACTAAAAGAGACCCTTCATGGTTTGAGTATAGCAAGACCATCTGTCACGCCCCGACGTAGCATAATACAGGAAAGCATTTAATTTCCTTTATGGACTCGTAGGTCGTGACAGGTGAGTATGACCAATTGTCCCTGCAACAAAAATAACTTTACAGCATTTCTAAAAGAAAGGATACTAATAGACATAAGCTCCGAAATTAAAACTTACTAAACTATTACATAAGTTCAGGTCTTAGACACAAACGTCCTTATTCGAAAGTCTAAAACTAGTTTATTACAACCCAAATTTAAAAGACATAGGAAATATAAAGCAGCCTCCTGGAAAGTTTCCCTGCCGCTAACTAGCATAGTCGAAATACCCTGGCTGCTCCTGACCCTGAAAATCTGGACATACAGTCCAGGACGCATCTACGCCGTTAGCTTATGCAAGCTGGTGAGCAAAATAAACATGTGCTCGCAATGTGTATATAAGCAAATAAACAGTGGTGCAATTTAACTTTAAAAGCAATAGATTCAAGGTTCCAATTCCAACATAAGTCACGGGGGAATAAAATAAGCAATGAATATGCAACCGTGCATGAACAATGTAACATCTCATCTTTCTGACTCTTTTCTCTCAACAAAACCGACTCAACCAAACCATCACCTCAGATACTAGGAATAATATCCGATCGATATCCAAAACAGCATACCAATACCATCGCTTCAGATACCAGGAATAATATCCGATCGATATCTAAGCCACACTCAATACCATCATTTTGGATACCAGGAATAATATCCGATCGATATCCGAAACAAGCGCCCTAGATACCAGGAATAATATCCAATCGATATCTAAGCCATAACTCAATACCATCATTTCGGATACCAGGAATAATATCCGATCGATATCCGAAACAAGCGCCCTAGATACCAGGAATAATATCCGATCGATATCTAAGCCGTAACTCAATACCATCATTTCGGATACCAGGAATAATATCCGATCGATATCCGAAACAAGCGCCCTAGATACCAGGAATAATATCCGATCGATATCTAAGCCGTAACACACAACACTGTCGCCTCCAATACCAGGAATAATATTCGATCGATATTGAGGTCGCACACCAGACCGCCACTCTTTACTCTTTTCACGCTTTCTCACACACATGCATGTTGACACAACCTCGACCCTAATATGTATGTCAATGTTCACAGTTTGTAGCAACAATTATTAATCTCAAAGCTAAAATATTCGTTCAACATAAATATCGGTCTTAAACATTCTTACAAGTCCAATTTCTAACAGTGAGCCTTTAAAACAGTATATTTGTCAAACAGTTCTTTAAAAACTTTTGAAACCTTTTCCAAATAGTCCCTTATATAAAAATACAGAAACTGCTCAAACTGCCAGGTCGCGCAAGCGGGTCGCGCGCGCGAAGGGGGAGAACAAATCGCGCGAGCGGGTCGCGCGCGCAAAGGGGCAGAACAGGTCGCGCGAGCGGATCGCGTGCGCGAATGGGGCAGTGGGTCGCGCGAGCGATCCTTGCGCGAACAGGTCGCGCGCGCGAGTTCTTGCAGTTTCATCATCTTCCTCATTTTTCCCCTGTTTCTGGTTTTAAACTGAATTTCTACCCATTTCCAGATTCTGATTCAAACAAGTCGTGCAATATATGGATCTCTTCGGTTTTCCGCGTAGATTACGAATATGCAATCAATTTAAACAATTACGGATTATATCTCTAGATATTCGCGATTAAAGTGAGGGTGTCAAAACTTTAAATCAACCGTTCGTCGCGATATGGATGAATTACTCCGTAGGATTCGAACCGTAGCCTATTGGGACTAAGATCTTCCATAATCAATTCACGGAATTGATTTTGGTAGAGTTTTGTAAAACTCCAATTCAAAGCCTTCAATGGTGTATCTATATATATACCCATATCCACACATATATACACTGAATTATACTTATATAAACATGGCGAGTGAGTTTATAATACTCACAGAGGTGATTACACAGAGAATTTTGAGACCAATAATATCCGCCGTCGATTCCGTCGTTTGAGAATTTTCTCCTCCGTTCTTGATTTGATCTTGAGATATATATATATATATAACTATGTATCTATGTAAGTGTATATGTATAATCTGTATGTGTGTTCTTGAGGGAGTTGAGAGAATTGAGAGAGTTTGAGAGTGAGAGATAAGAGACTGTGAGATTGAGAGAGAGACACTGATACATATATATATATATATAACGTATGTGTTTTGGGTTCCAAGAAAGGAGAAGATTTCTCCCGGTGTGGTTGAGCTCACGTGCTCCCACACCCCAAACGCGGTATAGGCACAAATTTAAAACATGAACTTGTATTTTCCGGTTGAAAATAAAAATACAGAAAATAATGTTAGCATAGGAATAAATTCCGGGTTGTACAAAAATATAGATATCGATTTTGAAACCACAGAAAATATTTTATATACTTATGGAAATTACAGTTTGACCCCAAATAAATATTACAAAGAGGAATTAAATTGAAATAAACATATATTAATGGAAAAGAAATACAGGGTGTTACACTCTACCCACCTTAACAGAGATTTCACCCCGAAATCTGGGCTAACTAACCTTGAAACAACTCGGGGTATCTAGTCCTCATGTCAGACTCTAACTCCCACGACGCTTCTCCCTCGTCATGATGCCTCCACTGAACCTTAACTAAAGGAACGTCTCTTCTTCTCAACCTCTTGATACTCTGGTCAAGAATCCTCACAGGTCTATCCTTGTAGACAACATTTTGACTCGTCTCAATATCATCAAAATTTACTACATGTGAAGGATCCCGTATGTATTTCCTTAACATACTGACATGGAACACGTTATGAACACCAGACATCTTTGGTGGCAACGCGAGTCGATAAGCCACTTTCCCAACATGCTCCAATATCTCAAATGGTCCGATAAAATGCGGTGCCAACTTCCCTCTTTTCTGACCAAAACGCACTACTCCCCGAACAGGTGAAACCTTTAGGAGTACGTGATCTCCGATACTGAACTCCAAATCCTTTCGACGTCGATCCGCATAACTCTTATGTCTACTCTGTGCAGTTTTCATTCTTTCTTTGACCAGTGAAATCTTCTCATTAGTCTCTCTTACTAACTCTGGTCCCAAAAGTTCGGTGTCTCCCACTTCAGCCCAACACAACGGAGATCGACATGGCCGTCCGTACAAGGCTTCAAATGGTGCCATCCCAATACTCGAGTGATAACTGTTGTTATACGTAAATTCGACCAACGGCAAGTGCGTCTCCCAAGACTCTTCAAAGTCGATTGCACAAGCTCTGAGCATATCTTCCATAATTTGATTAACACGCTCGGTCTGTCCATCGGTCTGAGGATGGAATGCAGTACTCATCTTGAGCGAAGTTCCCATCGCCTTCTGCAAACTTTCCCAAAATCCCGAGGTAAAACGTGTATCGCGATCTGATACAATCGATACAGGCGCACCGTGCAGCCGCACCACTTGCTGTAGGTACATTCGACTCATCCTTTCTACTGGGTAAGTCATATTGTACGCGATAAAGTGTGCAGACTTCGTCAGACGATCCACAATTACCCAAATCGCGTCATGATTCTGTTGTGACCGGGGTAGTCCAACCACGAAATCCATAGTTATGTGTTCCCACTTCCATCCCAGAACAGGTAAGGGTTATAACAATCCTGAGGGTCTCTGATGTTCGGCCTTCACTTGTTGACAAGTCAAACATTTAGACACAAACTCGGCCACTTCTCGTTTCATCCCTTCCCACCAGAAGTTTCTCTTTAAATCCTTATACATCTTTGTTCCTCCTGGGTGTACTGTCAGTCTCGATTTATGTGCTTCTTTGAGAATATCTTTTCTCAAAATTTCTAAATCTGGCACACACAATCTGTCTCGACATCGGTATCCTCCATCAGTCCCAACCTTCCATTCTGTAGGGACCTTTTCTGACATCTTGGCGAACTATACTTGAAACTTCTCGTCCTTCTTTTGGGCCTCGATGATCCGACTCACAAGTGTTGGTTGTACCATGAGGCATCCAAAGTGATGTCCGACACTTCCCTCAGAAATCTGCATATCAAATTCTGCGATTATCTCTAAAGCTTTCCACTCCCTCAACATCAATGAAGCAATCGTTCCTCGAGGTTTCCGACTTAGGGCATCAGCAACTACATTAACCTTACCAGGGTGGTACTCTAATGTAAAGTCGTAGTCCTTAATCAGCTCCATCCACCGATGTTGTCTCATATTCAGCTCTTTCTGAGTAAACAAATACTTGAGGCTCTTGTGGTCCGAGAACAAATCAAATTTCTCCCCATAGAGGTAGTGTCTCCAGATCTTAAGTGCGAACACGACTGCTGCTAGGTCCAAATCATGAGTTGGGTAGTTTAATTCATTCAGCTTCAACTGTCGTGAACCATATGCGATAACCTTTCCGTCTTGCATAAGGACACAACCCAATCCTTGATACGAGGCGTCACTGAAAATAGTGAACTTCTCACCATCCTTTGGTATCGCAAGCACTGGCGCTGTTGTCAATCTCTCTTTCAATTCCAGAAAAGCGCGTTCATGCTTATCAGCCCATTCGAACTTCAAATCTTTATTAGTCAAACCGGTTAACGGGGCTGCTATCTTGGAGAAACCCTCTACAAACCTCCGATAGTAACCAGCGAGTCCCAGAAAACTTCTGACTTCTGTAGCATTAGTTGGTCGAGTCCAATTCGCCACTGCATCGGTCTTTGATGAGTCAACCGCGATTCCTTGTTGTGAGATCACATGCCCGAGGAACTTAGCTTCCTGAAGCCAGAATTCACACTTGCTGAATTTAGCATACAGGCAGTGATCCTTGAGAGTCTGCAACGCGATCCTTAGATGTTGTTCATGCTGTTCCTTTGACTTGGAATAGATCAAAATGTCATCAATAAAGACAATAACAAATTGATCCAAATAGGGCTTGAATATTCTGTTCATCAAGTCTATAAACACAGCTGGAGCATTCGTCATCCCAAATGGCATCACTAAGAACTCATAGTGTCCGTATCTCGTCCTGAAAGCAGTCTTGGGTATGTCTTCCTTCCGCACCCTCAACTGGTGATACCCTGACCGTAGATCAATCTTAGAAAAGGTCGTGGCTCCTTACAACTGATCAAATAGATCGTCTATCCGAGGTAAAGGATACTTATTCTTAATAGTAACCTTATTCAATTCCCGGTAGTCAATACACAACCGCATTGTCCCATCCTTCTTCTTCACAAACAACACTGGTGCTCCCCAGGGAGAAGTACTTGGACGAACAAAACCCAACTTCTCAAGTTCTTGAACTTGTTCTTTCAGCTCCAACAACTCTGTAGGGGCCATCCTGTAGGGAACCTTGGTTATAGGTTGAGTACCTGGCACTAATTCCACACAGAATTCTATGTCCCTTTCCGGCGGTAATCCAGAAATATCTCGAAATACTTCCTCGAACTCTTTGATCACCGGTATTGATGATACTGTCACCTCTGCACTGACAACCTCAATGTTTGCTAGGCATCTAGTGAGGAACATATCACCCGAAGGGTTACATTGGAAATCGAAGAGTCGATTCCCATTGTCCGCAAATGTGATCCTCTTCCTTGCACAATCCAACTTTGCATTGTTCTTCTCGAGCCAATCCATTCCCAAGATTATATCGAACTCCTTCATTGACAGAACCACCAATCTTGCCAAACGTTCACGGTCTCCTAACCGTAGAGGACAATCCTTACATACATGTAATAACTTGACGGTGGTTTCTAGGGGTGAGGCAGCACTCAAAGCTTCATTTAAACGTTGCGGTACTATTCCCAACTTCTGAACAATCTTAACAGATATAAAGGAATGTGTAGCACCTGTGTCAAATAAAACTTTAACATGAGAGTTAAACAATGTTAGAGTACCTTCCACTGCTCGTTGCTTAGGCAGCCCCTCCTCATAAGCACCTCCTTCATATCCTGCTTCTTCATAACCAGCAGCCTCGGGGATAACAGCATTCAGGCGGGCCTGTCCTTGCTGACCGTAATTGCCTCTCCTAGGAGCCTTGCATTCTGGACTTATGTGACCTGGCATGCCACAATTATAGCACACAACTCCCGGACGATCAGCACGTCTAGTCAGTCTGCAATCTTTAGCTCGGTGACCGGGATTACCACAATTGAAGCAGTTATTGTTGTTGTTCCCTCCTGTTGCTCGAGGCGGATATTGCTGTACTGCTTGTGTCTGTTGAGGTTTCTTCCCTCCATCCCAGGTTCTTTTCTGTCCCTGAGGGTACCCTGATTTCTGTCCAGAATAACCCTTCTGCGGAGGTCGATTTCCAAACGGCTTTGAATTCTGACAACCATCATTCTCTAACCCCGTAGCCAATCTCACCAGAGCTTCAAATGACTGGCCCAGATGCCCCATAGTCAGATGTCGGAGAGACAAGTTGAGACCCCGGTGATACTTCTTGATTTTCCTCTAGGGTGTGTCCACCATATGTGGAGCAAAGCGAGACAGACGCTCAAACCGAGTAGTGTACTCACAGACAGTCAGATTTCCTTAAGTCAATTCCATAAACTCTTTCTCTCTCTTGTCCTTCTCTTCTTCAGGAAAATACTTCTCGAGAAACCTTTCCTTCAACACCACCCATGACATTCTCCTTGCAGCTTCCTCCCCTATGGTTGCCTTTTCAGCATCCCACCAATCAGCCGCTACATAAGACAGCTGAAAGATAGCCAGATGCTTTTTCTCCAGATCAGTGCACTCTATGGTCTCAAAGATACGCTCCATCTGGCGTAGCCACTGTTCCGCTTGCCAGGGTTCATCAGTCCCCGCAAAATACTCAGGTCGCAGGGTGCAAAAATCCTGAGATTTCTTCCAGCCATATCTCAAGAGAAAGGTACCTATCCATCAATCAACAGAATTCGGTCAATCTCTCAAGAAGAAAGAAAAATTTTCAACGATAGAAAACGACTAAACACGGAATGAAGTCGAACTATCTTATCTTAATTCTATCTTAACGGGAGATCCTATGTGGCTCGGACAATTGGTCGAGCCATAACCTCACTCTGATACCAAAAAGCCTGTCACGCCCCGACGTAGCATAATACAGGAAAGCATTTAATTTCCTTTATGGACTTGTAGGTCGTGACAGGGTGAGTATGACAAATTGTCCCTGCAACAAAAATAACTTTATAGCATTTCTAAAAGAAAGGATACTAATAGACATAAGCTCCGAAATTAAAACTTACTAAACTATTACATAAGTTCAGGTCTTAGGCACAAACGCCCTTATTCGAAAGTCTAAAACTAGTTTATTACAACCCAAATTTAAAAGACATAGGAAATATAAAGCAGCCTCCTGGAAAGTTTCCCTGCCGCTAACTAGCATAGTCGAAATACCCTGGCTGCTCCTGACCCTGAAAATCTGGACATACAGTCCAGGACGCATCTACGCCGTTAGCTTATGCAAGCTGGTGAGCAAAATAAACATGTGCTCGCAATGTGTATATAAGCAAATAAACAGTGGTGCAATTTAACTTTAAAAGCAATAGATTCAAGGTTCCAATTCCAACATAAGTCACGGGGGAATAAAATAAGCAATGAATATGCAACCGTGCATGAACAATGTAACATCTCATCTTTCTGACTCTTTTCTCTCAACAAAACCGACTCAACCAAACCATCACCTCAGATACTAGGAATAATATCTGATCGATATCCAAAACAGCATACCAATACCATCGCTTCAGATACCAGGAATAATATCCGATCGATATCTAAGCCGCACTCAATACCATCATTTTGGATACCAGGAATAATATCCGATCGATATCCGAAACAAGCGCCCTAGATACCAGGAATAATATCCAATCGATATCTAAGCCGTAACTCAATACCATCATTTCGGATACCAGGAATAATATCCGATCGATATCCGAAACAAGTGCCCTAGATACCAGGAATAATATCCGATCGATATCTAAGCCGTAACTCAATACCATCATTTCGGATACCAGGAATAACATCCGATCGATATCCGAAACAAGCGCCCTAGATACCAGGAATAATATCCGATCAATATCTAAGCCGTAACATAGAACACTGTCGCCTCCAATACCAGGAATAATATCCGATCGATATTGAGGTCGCACACCAGACCGCCACTCTTTACTCTTTTCACGCTTTCTCACACACATGCATGTTGACACAACCTCGACCCTAATATGTATGTCAATGTTTACAGTTTGTAGCAACAATTATTAATCTCAAAGCTGAAATATTCGTTCAACATAAATATCGGTCTTAAACATTCTTACAAGTCCAATTTCTAACAGTGAGCCTTTAAAACAATATATTTGTCAAACAGTTCTTTAAAAACTTTCAAAACCTTTTCCAAACAGTCCCTTATATAAAAATACAGAAACTGCTCAAACTGTCAGGTCGCTCGAGCGGGTCGCGCGCACGAAGGGGGAGAACAAATCGCGCGAGCGGGTTGCGCGCGCGAAGGGGCAGAACAGGTCGCGCGAGCTGATCGCGCGCGCGAATGGGGCAGTGGGTCGCGCGAGCGATCCTTGCGCGAACAGGTCGCGCGCGCGAGTTCTTGCAGTTTCATCATCTTCCTCATTTTTCCACTGTTTCTGGTTTTAAACTGAATTTCTACCCATTTCCAGATTCTGATTCAAACAAGTCGTGCAATATATGGATCTCTTCAATTTTCCGCGTAGATTACGAATATGCAATCAATTTAAACAATTACGGATTATATCTCTAGATATTCGCGATTAAAGTGAGGGTGTCAAAACTTTAAATCAACCGTTCATCGCGATATGGATGAATTACTCCGTAGGATTCGAACCGTAGCCTATTGGGACTAAGATCTTCCATAATCAATTCACGGAATTGATTTTGGTAGAGTTTTGTAAAACTCCAATTCAAAGCCTTCAATGGTGTATCTATATATATATACCCATATCCACACATATATACACTGAATTATACTTATATAAACATGGCGAGTGAGTTTATAATACTCACAGAGGTGATTACACAGAGAATTTTGAGACCGATAATATCTGCCGTCGATTCCGTCGTTTGAGAATTTTCTCCTCCGTTCTTGATTTGATCTTGATATATATATATATATATATAACGACGTATCTATGTAAGTGTATATGTATAATCTGTATGTGTGTTATGTGTGTTCTTGAGGGAGTTGAGAGAATTGAGAGAGTTTGAGAGTGAGAGATAAGAGACTGTGAGATTGAGAGAGAGACACTGATACATATATATATATATAACGTATGTGTTTTGGGCTCCAAGAAAAGAGAAGATTTCTCCCGGTGTGGCTGAGTTCACGTGCTCCCACACCCCAAACGCGGTATAGGCGCAAATTTAAAACATGAACTGGTATTTTCCGGTTGAAAATAAAAATACAGAAAATAATATTAGCGTAGGAATAAATTTTGGGTTGTACAAAAATATAGATATCGATTTTGAAACCACAGAAAATATTTTCTATACTTATGGAAATTACAATTTGACCCCAAATAAATATTACAAAGAGGAATTAAATTGAAATAAACATATATTAATGGAAAAGAAATACAGGGTGTTACACCATCGAAGACATACAATCGGTTAGTAAGTGAAAGAAGCTATCGATGCCCAAGAAACAACCTAAGCGAAAGAAGCTATCGTTGATAGATTTAACTGATGAGGACTTGGTTGAACAAGTTTTAGCTCTCTTCAATCCAAAAATTAAGGAGTATGTTGTCGATGCATTAGAAAATATTGCGCCAGATGGTCATTGTGGTTTTAGATCTTGCGCCGAACTATTGGGTATGAGCAAAGAGGACAGATGGAAGGACATTAGGAATGCAATGTTGCAAGAATTGAGGGAGCATATTAAACTATACACTCATCAATTGGGTGGTGAAAAAAATTACAAGGAATTAGAGGAAAGGCTAAATTTTTTTAAGGACTATGGGTGTAAAACAAAGTATTGGATGCACCTGCCGGATATGGGACCATTATTTGCCACCACCTTCAATTGTGTGTTTTGTGTTCTTTCACCCTTACAGTCATGCACATATTTACCTTTGAGAAATGGACCAATAAGTGACCTTCAAATTGTCCCTATTATTTTGTTTGATGAGGTCCACTTCATGAAGGTCTTCCTAAAACAAGATGCGCCGATTCTAAATGTTATGCCAGGGTGGGACAAAATTCAATATGAAGATGCAACAAGATGGGAACAGTTGGTAAAACCCAAGATTGAAGACTGGAAAGCTCGCATTGGTTGTCCATAAGGTACATTTTTTTGTCCTTTCATAGAATGCATATGATGTTATTTGTCTTCCCTTGCAAATTTTAATATTAATTTATTCTTGTTGTTTTGTTTTCCAGTGCCATGAATCAGTTCTATCTTGTACTCTACACAGTTGAGAGAAATGCTAAGAAAAGCAAATGGTGATGAGAAGGATTTGAATCTTTGCAAACATGAAGCGATCGCCTCAATATTATTTGTTTTAGCTCTCTAATAATTTTTATAAATTTTTTTTCATTTTATTTTATGTTCTATTCAGTCTTGACTTTTAAGTTAATTCAAGTTATTCGAATACAATAATATTCAGTTTTCGTGTTGGTTCCAAGAGCTGGTGGTGTATTTTTTAATATCATACTATTGTTCAAGTTCTTTATTGACGAATAATGTTGTCACTGAAAGTAAAAAAAATTGTCACAAAAGTGTTTAAGGGACTAAAATGGCACACTTACGAAACTACAAGGACTAGAATGACACTTTCTGAACTACAAGGACCAAATTGACATAAAGGGCAAACTAAGAGGGTGTTAAGCCTATAATCTTGTCACTGAAAGTAAAAAAAATTGTCACAAAAGTGTTTGAGGGACTAAAATGGCACACTTACGAAACTACAAGGACTAGAATGACACTTTCTGAACTACAAGGACCAAATTGACATAAAGGGCAAACTAAGAGGGTGTTAAGCCTATAATCTTGTCACTGAAAGTAAAAAAAAATTGTCACAAAAGTGTTTGAGGGACTGAAATGGCACACTTACGAAACTACAAGAACTAGAATGACACTTTCTGAACTACAAGGACCAAATTGACATAAAGGGCAAACTAAGAGGGTGTTAAGCCTATAATATATGATAAAATAAGTGAGGTGCCTTTACTAATTAAAGTTAAAGGTAAAAAAACTAATTTTTAACTTAAAATTAGGTGCCCTAATTAAAAAATGAATGTGCCTTTATCGCCAGCCTTTCAACAATTGTCAGGAAGCTTTGACAAAGTTGAATGAAGTAGAGAAAAAAATAGGCAGAGTGATGGAGTGAGTGACGAATGCAGTGATGAATTTATCACAAACCTCGCCTATAAATAAACACAAGATGCAAGAGCCTAAGAAACAAAAAAAGACACAGCTCCAAACCAACAGTTTACAATCACTGTTAGGAAGAGAATAGTTTAGGGGATGTTATTATGTGAGCACTTTATATTGTCCCTAGAAATAGGAAATAGGAAATTTTAGTTTTTCTTTGCATTTTCTAGTTCTAGTAGTTGTAAAAATTTACTTTTATGTAATTGACGATTTCATGTTAAAAAATATGTAGCAAAACTTTGCACATTGTATTTTTTAAATTTAAAATATTCGTTTTCTTGTAGGACCTTTGTCACTTTGTAGTAGTAAAATATTCCTAGTAAAATTTAGATTTAACATTTTTAGTCTAGTTAGTACTTATAATTGTCCCCTAAAATAGTTTGGAACCCCAAATTTTCAGTTTTTATAGCAATATTTCCATTCACTAGAAGACAGATTTTGTGAGTAAATGCTAGACTTCTTAGCCACGTAGTTGTTATAATCACATACTAAAGTCCAAAAGTACATCATACCCATATTTCACTCCAAAAGTAGATTAGGATTTAGTTTGACCTTATTTGTGTTCTTGGAGTTCAACCACTGTGACCCCACAAGAATCCAAAGTCAAAGGTTAAGTATTTTATTTTTGGTTCAGTATTTCTATTTATGTATATTTTATTAGCCTAGTTGTACTAAACTTTGTTATTTTGCACATTCCACAAATTCAACTCCAACTCATGTTAAGTGGAGAAAATGATTTAATAATATTAGTTTTTACCCTTACCTTGGTTTTACAACTTTAATTTTAATTAGACGGTGATTGCGTGCATCTATTTAATTTATCTTTAAATTTTATTTGGAAGACAGTTTCAATTCCAAAATGGTAGGCTAAAAATTTAATTGGGGATATGCAATAAAAACTTAGAAACCACAGCTTCTGTGCATTAATCTTAAATGGGCAAATTTATCTAGATGGGTTATTTTTCCATTTATGTCAAAAAATATCTATGTATCTATAGTTTATGACCATTTAACATGTTTATATACTATGGCTACATTGGGCTCAAAAGATTACATATTTGAAATAAGAATCTAATTATGTGGATTGTCAAACTATGCCTTTTGTCATAAAAAAATACTTAGCATACTCAAACAACTCATATGAAAAAATTTATATTTCAAATATGTGTTTATATATATTTCTATCCACTAATGGACAGGCAGTTGTGTAGTGGCAGAGTGGTGGGGATTGGACGCCGAATAACCCACGTCCGCGATGGGGCACGGTTCGAGCCTGGCTACTGCCCAATTGCCTTTTTATTTTGCTTTAAACCAAACGATGTCGTTTCATATCAAACCTGACACACCTGATATGAACCTGACTAGTGAAAGTTTATTTTTAAATAAAGAATGACTCTGTGGTCTTAAATGCCAAATCCTTTTCAAATGTACAAAAGTTGTGGGATCTAGTGTTGGTTTGCATATTCCCAATTTCTTTAAATCATTTCTTCCAACTTAATTAATATTTTCTGTTTTTAATAACTTTACTTAAATATCTATATTATTTCTATCTTTTGCTATTAATCCAAAAAGTTTATCTCACAAAAAATTAGTTTTTATTTATTTTTATTCCTTTTCTTACTAATACTTAGTTAATTTATTTTGCACTGTAAAAATCTTTACCGAAACTACTTAAAAAAATAGCTTTTAATTAGTTTATTGCAAAAATATAAAAATTAGTAGTTTAGTAACACTCCACAAAAATCTATCATATTTTATTTTCATTTTAGTGACATAATAGTTATTGCCAATCTTTTTTCTCCGTTCCCTGTGGGTTCGACCTGGACTTCCAGAACTTTATTACTTGTACGATCACCTACACTTGGGTGTGATAAGAAAACGCGTCGATAGGATGTCGTCAAACATCTCCCAAGTCAACGCCCTTGCGGCATTTATCCCTACAGTGGCTCGCTCAGTTTCCCACCAATCTGCGACGGCGTAGGTGAGCTGAAATGTAGCAAGATGATGTTTCTCTTGTTCACTGCATTCTAATGCTTCAAAAATTAACTCCATTTCTCTTATACACTATTCGGCTTGCCAGGGTTTAGTAAGCCCATCAAACTTCTTGGGACATAAACCACAAAAATTTGCTAGTAGCTTATCACCCGTCTGTCTCGGTGGTGGTGGTGCAACAAGTTTCTGGTGAGTGATGTGATTGTAAGTATCTCCTACATGCTCCATCCTTTGCATGCAGGTTTCAAAAACTCCCGTTGGATCCATACCTTCGGGAATAGGTGCTCCGATCCACGCTTGGTGATTTCTCAAGGGTCCTACCATAATGATAACGATTGTCGCCTACAAGATACCTGATTAGCTGAAAGTCTTCTCGCAGAAACGGAAAACAAGATAGAATGAGAAGCAACAAGAACTTAACAGTTCTACTAAACAGCGCGTCACAACTCAAACATATAATCAATAATAAAAGTACTGCTCGAATATATCAAAAGATGTACCATGGAGTACATAGTAACCGTACCATGTACCACGTGGGACATAAGCAAAATACAGTGCTAAGGTCAACTATTTACAATACTACTACTACTAGAAATATCTATACAAAGCTATGGTCAAATAGTTATCTCTTAGACTCCCAAAAATCATATGGACAACATGTCCTGATAAAACTAACAAAAGCTAAACCCTGCAGATCCAGACTCAAAATTCGTCAGTGTCTGATCCTGCTGGTGCCTCATCCTCAAGTGTAATGTCCATCTCCACAGGTGGATCGGCCTCCACTGGCGCAACAAGTCCTCCAACCACTACTCCTATATCCCAATCCTCAACGATCATCTCGTCAACATCCGTATACTTAACGCCAAACACTGGCTCGACGACATCGGCGATCAACTTAGCAAAATCCCCAACTAGGGTCATAGCCTCTGCTAGTACAGCCTGTCCTATCGGAACTCCAGCTGGCTGTGCAACCATTGCTGCTACCCACTCGACTGCTATATTGGTAATGGCTGCCATATAAAGTACGGGTCCTGCTGGTAAATCAAACACAACGGGTATCTCTGGTACTATAATCTCCTCTGGCTCGATCGCAACATCTTCTATACCCTCATCTCCTACTATGTCATCCTCTTCAGCCATAACATCTTCATCACCTAACTCTGGGTCCTCCTCCAGGTCTTCCTCTGGCTCCTCATCATCCTCGACAGGCTCAATGTCCTCGGCAGGTTCCTCCTCTACATCAATATCTACTATCGACTCAGCCTCTAGTGACTCTGGCTCCTCAGGCTGCTCTGGAATGGGTACCTCAGGTATCGGTGATGGTGGTGCTACTACTGGTATTGCCTCAATAGGTCCTCTAAGAATAGCTCAAAGCTTAATAGTGTCCATCTCCAGCTTACTCTGGATCAAACATAAAATCTCCTGGTAAATAACCCTACCAATCCTCGTTGAATGATAAGCATCCATATGCGTCTCCATAGGGTGGGTCTTCCCGGTCATATAGAGAGCCTTCCACATGTCATCCTCTAGATATCGGCTAGTTGCCTGGTGTATGCGGTCATGATAAAACTCTGGATCAGCTGGCTTCCTAGGTATCCCCATGGATCACGTGTCTTCCATAGGCATCAGTCACAATTTATAGAACTCTAGATCCATAATGCTAACCTACAAAGGAATACTAACTATCGTCAGAAGGATGAACTTATCTTAAACTCATATCTCATCTCAAGGATCTTAAATATTAGGACCAGATGGTGTGGAATCGTCAGTGAGTGAAATATCAAAACCTAAAGCTCTGTTACCAAAAATCCTGTCACGCCCCAGAGCAGCAAAAATAGAGAAAAATAAATTTCCTTTTTGGGTCCATAGGGAATGACAAGTAAAAGTCACTAAATATCCACACCACACAATACTGGTCCTAAAGATAAACAGGAACAGTAAACAACTGAAATATATAAACAGTATCACTATTATAAACATCAGAGTGGTCCTCAGGATCACAACAGGTCTGGAGACAACATATGCCCAAGTACCCGTTAACTATAAGTTCAACAGAAATAACCAAATATAACTAGATATAACTATCTTCAGATCTTCACCTAGCATAAGGATAGTTGTCAGCATAATACTCCCATCTAGTATAACCGGCATCAATGGGGCCACCCTTAGCATAATCTAACTCTGGGTAGTAGCCATCACCATGAATTCTATCACCTGCATTGTTAAGGATAGGGTAGTTTGGATGGGGAATGTCCAGGAAATAAAGGCTGTCAGCTTACTGAAAGCTGAGTGAGAAGCAACTAACACAGTCTCATAGAAATAACGTAATCACCAGTCATGCATGATATGTAGCAGTGATAAATAATATCTTTCCACTTTTATTTTGACACATCATTAACTGATTCTCATCATTCTCTAAGATTGACTGTACCAATACCAATTGACTGTACCGAACTGATTATATCATCATGATATACTAATGCTCTTGTTCACCACTTTTAAGAACTCTTGTGAGCACCATACATCGCTCTCATATAACGACTCGTCTATGGACGCACCAATACTCTTGTTCACTGCTTTTAAGAACTCTTACTGTTCACCGCTTTTAAGAACGCTTGCGAGTATCGTCCGTTCATAATTTATATACATCAGTACTTCTTGCTAGCACAATACATAATGCTCACATCCCACGCAGATGTGCTCACGATACCCCACTGACTAAAACACCAGAATTATCCAATGTTACCCACCATGTTATCTCAAACCTTATCTCGTTATCGCGTCTCATCCATACTAATGTTCCGAACCCGACTATGTTACTCACCATAATTATCTTAATCTCATTATCATATCCCATTACCTCTGTAATTCATAATATTACATAATAGGAACATGAAACATCAATTAAACAGCTAATCATTATGATTAATAAACTTTAAGGAACATCCAAGTTGTGTTAAGGTTCAATCGATTCAAGTCCTCTTAATCGCTTGAGTAAAGTGAGGTTCGATCGATCGAAGTGTTCTTGATCGATTAAAGTCATTTTGATTGATTGAGACTAGGGTTGTTCGATTGATTGAACTCAGTTTGATCGCTCGAACTTCATCTTCTCCAGATTCTGGCAGTGAATGTCCATAATACATCCAGAATCCATTAGGGGGTGTTTGGATTCTTTTTAATCGTACAGAATACGTAAAACATCAAAACTAAGCTACTGAGTGAGTTTGGAACTCACCAAAAAATCAGAAGGGCGTGTTTGGAAAGATTTGAAGTTTCGTGCTTTTCCAATGGCCTCCTATCTCCTCTGTCTCTGATCTCTCTCTCTATCTCCTCTGTCTGTTTCTTCTCCTTCTTCTCCTTTTTCTTCTTCTTCTTCTCTAGTTCTCTCTTTCCTCTGATATATATCTATATGTGTGTGTATATATATGGATGTTTGTGTATAAACTCACAAGAACACACATATACACACTCTCTCTAACTCTCTAGTTTTCCAAACACTTCCCACACACGAGAACAAACATATATATAGGGGAAACGGGGTGCAGGTGGCAGATTTTGCAGGAAACCTAGAATCCTGATGATTACACGTTTGATCGATCGAAGGTAGTTCGATCGCTTAAGCTGAGATCAGTCAGGTTTGATCGATTGAAAAAGGTTTGATCGATTGAAGTGGGGACCACGTCATAAATTTATGTCGACAGGGTTTCGATCGCTTGAAAAAGGTTCGATCGCTCGAAAGTAGTTCGATTGGTCAAAGGTTGAATTTCAAAGAGAGTGAAGGAAAGTATATGAAATCTCTCTACATAAATAATTATATAAAATATAGGGTATTACACAGGTGTTGCAATTCTTCTGAAATTCTCCACGAACCTTCGGTAGTAACCGGCTAACCCCAAAAAGCTTCGTACTTTTGACACATTTGTCGACGGATTCCAATTAGTGTGGATATCGTAGGCTAACCACGTTTTAACTTTTTCAAATTCAAAATACGAGTCGCCACTTAATTTTTTAAAGAAAAATTAAGAAACCATTATAAAAGCAAACTGATCTTTTGAAAACTAGGGATTTCTAGGTCCGAGGATTATGGAATGAGAGGGGAAGGAGCCCAGCGGACAAAAACACCCCCTCTCATCCTATCTCATAATAGGCCTCTACTCAACATCCTTTTTAATTTAATTAATAATCTAAGCATGCTCTCAATTAATACATATATATACATATATTCCACAAGCATGTTGAAAAGGGTGCAAGATTGCTAATGATAAATGGCATACAAAACCGAGTAGATTCATCTAGCAAGCGAATGATATGCAATAGAGAACAAGAAAACTAACCCGGGATCCAGCCACGAATATTAAACGTGCAATGCATACAAATAAATAGAAAACCTAGAAAAAGGAGTCTCTAACACATAAATACACATAAGGCAAAACCTAGTCTAAGGTAACGCGCATGGAGTCGAAAATCGATAATGCCAAGAAATAAAATGAATGGGAGAAAGGTCGAGGAATCGTATCTTAAAAGTGCTACAAAACAAAGGTTAGTCAACGTTTAAACATAATATAATATCAAATTCCTAGCTTACATCTAACAAATATGGAGAAAGTTGACAAAATCATGAATTCCTTCCAATTTGTTTAAACCATAACATTCCTATAGATATACAAGTCTCAACTAGGAGCCAATGTAATGTCCATATACAGATGATACAATCCCATCATGATCATAAGGAACCCATGACTAGGTTCAACCAATTATGACTTAACACAACACAAAATAATGTCCTAATTGCTAGATTCAATACATATGTGATGAATGCATGAACATGAACAAGAACAAATTACGAATCATTTGTTGATTTGGATCATTTAGTCTCTGAATTTGGTTTCAATTAATTACAATCAAAACATATTTCAAGCCTTAAGGCATTAGAAATCTATTTGGATCACAATTGGTAAGTTGTACCAAATCTGTCTCAGAATTCCAAAATTTACAGAGAAGAAACCTGAGATTAAAAATTAGAAAAAGCATAGTTCCCATGGCTTGATTTCAATTATTTTTGGACACAAGATGCCTCTGTGAATTTAGTTTCTAACCCAAAAAAAAAAAATCAAAGATCAAACTGTCTAATCTCTGAGAATTAGACCATTACCAGACACTACTAAGAATTTATCAACTCTCTGTCCAGAGATTTTGCATGATTTTCTAAAAATAGTAAACAAATCTGAATTACTTTAATCTTTCTAGAGGATCTTATTAACATATTTAACTTCATAGAAAATATTAATAGAAGCTCAAAAATACTTATTTAAGGTTCTGATCTATTCAAATTAAAATTAACTTTCTGTTCTAAATTTTTGGACAGAGAGTGACTAATTCACAAATCTTAAGATCAAACCTGTTGATTATAAAATTTTATCAAAATAAAAATTGTAGTGGTAGATCTGTGTGTTATGAACACATTCCAATTGTTCTCATTCAATTCCAATAATTCATGATTTAATTAAAAATCTTTGATCACAGTTGGTTAATGAATTCACTGCACCATAGTTGAATTGGTGTTCATGATTTGAATCAAACTTGATCTATAATTCTAGAGAGAATCTAGGTCAAGTATGATTGTGATCAAAATAACAATGAAATGTAAAAGAGATTCATGGATTTAGCATTAGATGAATCCCAACATAGACCTCATAAGAGGATTTAGAAATGGATTTCAAGGACTTATTCAATCCTAATGAACTCAAGACACTTGAATTCACTTGAATCCAACAATCAAATCATGAAAACAACTAGTTCTACATCTAATTCCTCTCCCAAATACATGATCCTTGAGGAATTTAAACTCATTTTATTCAACTCTCTTCCCAAGTTAGTGGTCCTTGGAGATCTAAAGGCACTAATATACATAAATCTCAATGGGATATGGAGAGGATTCCATGAGACTTCAAATTGGAGAACCCAAATCATGAACAAAGGCTTGAATCAACCAATTATGTATAAATATAACTAAAATCAACTTTAGTTCCCATATAAACCATAAATTTACAGAGATTGGAGGATCAAGCTCAAAGGAATCAAGTGAGATATTAAAGATCTCGTGATTCCTTAGAGAAGAGCATGAACAAAGAGAACCAAAATTCATATCCAATTGATGATCCAAATCAAATATCATTTTGAAAACTTATTTTGCATTAAATCTAAGGTTAATAAGATCCAAATCAACAACTATGAATGAGAATTCAGTCATAATTCAAGTGGTGTGTGATGAAATGAGGTGAGAATAGACTTTTTGAAAATTGTGTAAAAGATCCTAGAATTCTATGAATTGTGATTGAATTTAGACTAAAAAACTAATTGAGATTAGAGGATTACCTCTAAATATCCTCAGATTTTGTGGGTTTTTTTTATGAAGATCTTCAGCTATCTTCAAGTTCTTCTTCAAAGTTTCTCAAACTTCCATGGTTTCTTCTCCCAATTCTCTCAAAATTCACTTTTAATTATCCAAAATTGTTCAATTAAGAGACCTCTAAGTTGTTCTTTTCTTCAATGGAGACATACACCTCTTTATATAGACCCATTTGGGAGAGGCCAAATCAGTAATTTTGAAGTATTCTTGCATGTGAAGTGTGATCTTGGGTGTTCAATACGTACTTAAAAAAACAAACTGTTACAGTGGGCATCACTTAATGAATTGTCTGCGGCATTCAATGGGTGCTGATCTGGCATTCACTGACTACAGGCGCAACACTTAGAGAGTGCTGCCGCGACTGCCACGTGCCAGTCCGCTTGTAGTTATTATATATATATACTCTATATTTTTTCTTTTTGAAATTATTTTCTTTTTTCTTTTTTCTAAATCAAAATTCTCTCTCTTTTTTTCTAAATCAAATTCTTCTTTTACTTAATTTTAAGAACCAAATTTATGTTCTCTTAAGGAAACCCAAATTTATTTTCTATCACGTGTAATTTTACACCCAAAATTCCTTTTCCTTTCTTTACTTCCTCAAATTTTATCATCCTTGAGATTGAGAAGCTTTCCGAAGAACTTGAATTGCCTTAAAGATCCTCGAATTCTGTCAGACATTGTTGTCATCGGTTTTAGAGGTAATCGTCCCTTAAATTCGACGGTCAGTCAAAATTGGGGTGTCTACAATTAGCTAGGGCTTCAACTTTTTGCGGGTCCACTGATACACCTTCTTTTGATATTACATGCCCCAAGAATGCAATCTCAGTCAACCAAAACTCACATTTCTTCAACTTTCCAAATAACTTATTTTCTCGAAGTTGTTGTAGAATCAATCAGAGATGCCTTTCATGATCTTCTACACTTCTAGAATGTATCAAAATGTCAGCTATGAAAAAAATCACGAACTCATCTAAGTAATCTTTTAATACCCGGTTCATCAAATCCATGAATGCCGCTAGCACGTTAGTAACCCCAAATGGCATGACTAAAAACTCATAGTGGCCATAACGGTCTAAATGCAGTCTTTTCTACATCTTCCTCTTTCACCTTTAGTTGATAGTAACCTGATCCCAAGTCAATTTTAGAAAATACTTGAGCTCCTTGAAGTTCGTCGAATAAATTGTGAATTCTGGACAACGGATACTTGTTCTTAATAGTCAGCTTGTTTAACTCTCGATAATCAATGCACATCCTCATGGTTCCATCTTTTTTCTTGACAAATAAGATCGGTGTATCCCACGGCAATATATTAGGTCTAATAAACCCCTTGTCCAAAAGTTCTTGAAGCTGAATCTTCAATTCCTTGAGTTTTACATGTGCCATTCTGTATGGTGTCTTCAATACTAGTTGAGATCCCGAGGCTACTTCAATAGTAAATTTTATTTCTCGTTTAATCAACTCGTTTGGCAAGTCTTCTAGAAATACATCTAGAAACTCCCATAGAACTGATAGATCTTTAACTTTAGTTCCCGTAACACGTGTATCAATCACAGAACAGAAGAATCCCTGACGGTTCTGTTTCAGCAATATACCCACCCAAATCGCTGATACTAAGTACGGTGGTGCTACATCATCAATTCCTTGAAAGATAAACTATCTATGTCCCGGTGGTCGAAAAATAACTCTTTTCCGTTCATAGTCTGTAGAGGCTTGGTTCACGGATAACCAATCCATACCCAGAATCAGATCAAAGTAGTTAATAGTCAACAATATTAAGTTAATTGTAAGAACCCTATCATCTACCCGAATATCACATGCTTTGAAGACCGAAGAGGTCATCATTGGTTTACTTAGAGGTAAGGATACTGACAAGTCATATCCTAAGGGTTCGGACATGCTGTGTAAAATTCATGTGCAACAAACAAATGTGTCAACCCCGAATCTATTAAAACATGAGCTAGATGTGAGCAAATTGATAGTATACCTAATACAATAGAGTCGGTGGCTGAAACATCTCCCGGTGCCAACTAGAAGAATCTCCCTTGCCTTGGCTCAACTCCTTTCCCCTTGTCCACATTAAGTCCGAATCTCGCCCCGGTTGTAGCCATTAAACTTATTCTTTGTTGCTTCTTTGTTGGAAAATCTCTGGATTGATGTCCCAGTACACCACAAGTGTAGCATCTTCCCCTCATGTCTGGATTAGAACTTCTTGTGCTTTGGGCCCTAACTTGTGAACAATATCTAGCAACGTGTCCCAGTTTTCTACAAATGATGCACACCAAGGTTAGGTGGCAAACTCCCCCATGTCATCGGCTTCATGTTAGGCACAATGGGGTGTTCTCCCCGCCGTAGGCACTCCCCCTTTGATTCCTTGTTCCAGAACCTGAACCCCATGAGAATTTCTTCTTGAGATAGCCTTGTCATTTTCTTTATCCTCATTTGCCCTCTTACCTTGTTACCCTTGTCGGAATTTCTCAATGTCTCTCTCTACAATCAAGGCCACATCTAAACATCGGCTATGGTCCAGTGTTGATGAGTTTCAACATGGCTACGAATATTGTCCCTCAATCCCTTTTCAAATTTTCAGGCTTTGTCTACTTCCTTGGCACAGATCAATGAGCAAAACGGAAAAAATCATTATACTTTGTGGCATATTCATTAATGGACATATCTCCTTATTGTAGATTAGCAAATTCTTATCCCATTTATGCTTTTGAAGTTATCGGGAAGTATCGCTTGTTAGACTCCTTCTCAAACCTTCTCCACGTCTCAGGCAGTCCTTGAGCAAGCTGATTGGTCCACCAATTTTGAGCTCCCCCTTTGAGGGTATCGGTGGCACAAATAATCTTTTCATCATCGGTACAATCCACAGCTCGAAAAATGCGATTCATGTTCATTAACCAACAATTAGCTAATGATGTATCTGAACCTCCCTCGAATTGGCTTGGCTTTCACTTATAGAACTGTTCAATAATCCCCCATTCCTGTTGTAGTTACGGGTTTACCAGTCTGTCAACTCCTATTATCACCCGATCACTTACTACTCTCACAAAATTACTCACCATGTCTTCTAAGTGGTCCATCCTTGAGTGAGGTGAACGCTCTCGGTTTGGGTACATTTCTTACTTGTCAATCACCCACATAAATACTATGCATGCTATACCAATATAACATACAACAATCTTGTATCAACTTCACATCATAGCATCATTATCCATGTGCAGTCTTGTTGTGCAACTAATTACTCACCATAATCACGTTCACTCAAGTTTCATCGTCTGTCGTACCCAAAGTTCTAAGCCTATTGCTCTAATACCACTAAATGGCATGCCCCAGAATCATGCATATGATTCTAGGACACATGGCATGCCACCAAGTCACGTCCCATGTCATTAGAGTTTCATAAAATACATTAGCAAAAGTTTTGACTCATGAACTCAATACATCTTGAACATTTTTCAAAGGATTTTACAAATACACATCTAAATACACCCTAACAAAGTTCTTTTTCAAAAGTAACACTTTTATAGTTCAAAGGGGTCCCAAAGGTACCCTCGTGTTTAATTAGAAGTAAAACAAAACACCCAAAGTAGGAGAACCAAAAGTGGATCAGAGGGTATTTTGATCGGTCGAACTGCAACCTCCGACCGGTCGAATGACTCTTGGGCAGAATCCCTCCCTTACTGTAGAATTATGTCTAGAGCCATTGAACCACTTCGAGTTAATCCAACTTTAAAATATTCAAAACATTAAGTTTTCTACATAAACATGTAAAAACACCTTTGCAACATAAATTCGGGCTTCCCAAGCTCATGATCACCATTAAAACAAGTTACAAGAAGTTTAAATACAAAATTCACTTCAAGTCAAACTCTTAGAGTAAAACTCTGAGTCCGTCGTCCAAACCAAACCAAACCTAGCAAAAATATAAGAGTCGCAACTTACCCAAACTAATTAATAAGATAACACCGATATATTACAAAACTTGAACTTGTTCACTAACAAATACAAGAGCCACATAATCCTAATTACAAGTTCTACCAACCAACTAGTGAAAAATCTTTACTCCAAAATTACAACTTGAACAAAACATGAGTTAAGAGCTACTACTAACATAACTTATCCAATTACAAGAAGTCCCAACCATATTACAAGTTTCTAATTCAAAAATATGAAGTTTACAACATAGCTACAACTACTCCCAAAATCCCACGTTTCCTTGCCAATGCCATTTCCTCATTTCTTTGATGCTCAATCGTTTAAACCTATAATGGTTATTCAATAACCACTACACTATATAAGTTATGTGCTTGTGAATGACAACATTTATGTACATGGATAACAAACATGCTCAATCTCATCTTCTACACATAACTATAGTCTCTGGGAACACAAGTACCAACCACCCTTTCACATTAGTCCGCGACTATACCATTAGTCCATACAACTAGCCGAGACCCATGCCTCTCTCATTCAAACTTGCGACCTCATGGACAATTTAGCACCTAGTCACATTCTCGATGACAAGTACAAATTCTTGTTTGACCCAATTTGACAACTCAATATGCTCAATTAATCATTTCACCGTGCAATTTTATAAATTATTCATGAGCTAACAAATTTACTCTAACCATGTAAATTTTAAGCTAAATAATCATGCTTAGTATCACAAAGATAAACTCAAACATACGATTATCCAAATTCCATAATTATTGTCACTCACCTCTTGGTTTTTGCTCCTATACGCAGGATTAAGAGCCTAGTATGATCCAGGTATATTTTGTATACAAAATTTACAAATTATGGGCTAAGCCCCTAAATTGGGTCACAGAAAAACTGTCTCAGAAATCAATAAGACTAGTACTATCGCGTTAGACTCACCTCCATGAGTCCGAATATGTATCTTGTTTCAAAAATCGATGTCAAATGGCACGTTATTTGGCGTCATGAGCACCGTTGAAGTCCATCGAGATTTTTTGTACTAATTCTTTCTCTGTTAGTGTTTTATTCCAATGAATAAGGAGAAAGGAAGAGTGATGTGTCACTCCTCCTCTATATGTCACATAACATGTGACTCCAATTTCCACTAACTATATTACCTTCCCAAAGTTCTACTAGTTTTACAATTATACCCCTACTATTAATAAAACTTATTAAAACTATCCCAAACTTAAATGAGTATTTGTCTATGTCATGTATGGGTCCCTAAGTGGTCCCACATAATATTATGAATTAACCTACTAATTATGAAATGTGTCTAATTTTTTATCATAAAGGTATCCCTAACAGACCGCAGAAGTGGCCTCTAACTATTAGCATATTATTAAAGCAACATAATATAATAACCACATATGTCTTAATAAACATTTAAGCACATAAGAATTATTTCGCATAACTATCCCATCATACTGGGACCTCTTATAACTATTCCAAACTAGGACAGCCACATTGGCCAATATATGGGTTCCAGCTGGACACCCCTAATCATCTTAGTGAGTTAAACCTCACGTAGCACGTATAATCATGTCATCAATATAATCTTAATAATTCATGCTAACACAATTAGATATAGTGCATGGGAGCGGGTGTCATAGGTGAAACAACGAGAAATGGCAACCGAAGCTTTCTCGGTGATCATAGAGGACCAAGACTGGAGGACTCTCATAATAGATGTCTCCTTTGCCCTAGCAGACAAGCTGAGAGAAGGATGAAGATGTCCTCAGTAAATTATGTGCTGCTAGATAGGGAATTATTCAAAAAGAGTCGAAAAGACGAAGTCTTTCTTATGTATCTAGATAAGCTCAAAGCCATGAAAGTGATGGCCGAAGTACATGAAGGCATATGAGGGCGCATCAAGCAGCCACAAAAATGAAATGGCTTCTCAGAAGATATAATTACTATTGGTCAAGTATGTTGAAAGACTACATTGATTACGCCAAGGGATGCCAAGAACATGGGCCAATACAACGAGTACCAGCCATCGAGATGCAGATGATCGTAAGGCCATAGCTGTTCCGGGGTTGGGCTATGGATTTGATAGGTAAATTATTTCACCCATCATTGGGTTAACATTGCTTCATCATTGGGTTAACATTGCTTCATCATTGTGGCCATTGATTATTTCACTAAGTGAGAGGAAGACGTGCCTGCCAAATCGACTAATCAAGCCTACGTGATCAAGTTCATTAACGAATATATAATTCACTGATTTGGGCTTCCAGAAACGATCTCGGTTGATCATGGATCGGTCTTTACAGGGGATGAGGTTAAAGCTTTCATTCAAAACTGAGGTATTAAAATTCTTAATTCTACCCCATATTTTGCTCAAGGAAATGGATAGACCGAATCCTCAAATAAGACAATTAAAGGAATAATGGAAAAGATGGTGGAAGATAACCCAAGGGTATGGCATGATCTATTATCTAAAGCCCTATGGGCATATCGGACATCGAAGAGGTCATCCACTAACATAACCCCATTTATGTTAACCTATGGGCACGATGCCATCAACCTATGGAGGTCATAGTCTGATCAACAAGATGTGCTTTCCAACTCAGAATAGAGTCTATTGAATACAAAGAGACAATGCTAGCTACACTGGAAGAGCTTGATGATGTCCATTTTAAAGCTTAAGACTATATTAAAGCACAAAAGAATATAGTAGCTCGGGCATATAACAAAAGGGTAAAAAACAAATGTTTTGGTGAAGGAGACTTAGTTTGGAAAGTTATGTTACCTTTGGGTGAAAAAGATGGCTGATATGGAAAATGGCCTGTTAAATGGGAAGGACCATTTCAAGTAATTTTAGTCATTACGGGAGGAGCTTATCGGTTAATGGACTTGGACGGTGAAATGCTATGCAAGACTGATGAATGGTAAGTATTTAAAGCAATACATACCATCTTTATGGGAAACAATAATAGTAGAAGATGGAATTATCATACAAAATAGTTTTCATTGATTGGTCAAAGATGTACAATGAGGCTGTGTTTTTAACGGCTGATTTACAAAAAAAAAAAGAGATACATCATCATCAATTTGCTAACCTACTTCTTTGCAAACTTTAGCCTCAGCTCCTCCCAGGCTTAATCCAGGTACTCCAAGTCCTTCTCAGCATTCAGTTTATCAGTTTCCTATATGGTGGTAGCGATCACGGTCTCAGTCAGGGCCTCCAGATGTTCCTTGGCTTCCTGGCCAACTTTAAGGATGGCCTTTCAGAGAGCGCAAGGCCAACCTCAGCATTATTCAATGCGGCTTGGATAGTTTGACCTCAAGCCTTGACTTTTCTTAAAAAAGTTGCTCATTCATAGGCTTGGAGGGTTCTAATCGCTTCTTTAAAGATGCCATACTATCGACCTGATGTAGGTGCTGAGGATTTAGTAAGGCAAAAAATGCCTTAATGGAGTGGACCGAGCTGAGGTCGGGTACTAAAAGAGTGCTAGAGACCTGCAGGAAATTGAGGGTTAATCTATCTAAAGATATCACTCAAAGAATCTAAAGAGAAATGGGAAGAATTACCTAAATAGTTGGGGAGTTGGTGGAAGAGACCGTTGGTGTTGGAGGAACTAGTGGAGGTTCCTGTGTTAGGGGAGATGCCAAGATCTCCATATGAGAGCCTCTGGTAAAAGGATCATGACCGAGTAGAGAATCAGAAGGAGGCAGATTAACGTTGTCCTTCTCGGTCAAGATCTCTACATCAAGAGGGGCCCCTGGGTCGCTATGATCAATGGGATCATTTTGGTCAGATCATGTTTGTCTCTCGACCCCAGTAGTGTCCAAAGTATCATCGACAATGGTGCAGTTAGTGTTGGGTGTCAAAATATTATCCGCACCCTGATGTACAGCTTTTTGGGCTTCATCAAGGTTTTTTAATCTTTCGACCTCAGGCATAAGTTGATCATATGTCAAGAGGTGGGGGGACTTCAGAGGGTGTGGTCTACTCAGCAACTGGATTGGGGGGCCGAAGAAGAGATTTGGTCGGCGGTGATACTTTTGCCCGAGGTGCTAGGGGCTTCATTGGAGGTTGTCCTATTTTCTTCGAGGCACTAATCTGTTGTATTTAAATACGACCATGGTAATTCTGTCACTCGGGGGTAGCAAGAAAAAGAAATGTAATTGTTAGCCCGAAATAGAAACCTTAAGGGTGGTGGGTGAATAAGATTTTTGCGAAAATTTATCCTTTTTTAAAACTTAATACAAATTAAACACAATCACAGACAATTATGTAAAGTGAGAAGGGAAGAGAAACTTGCAAACCAAGTTTTCAAGTGGTTCGGCAATCCGCATACCGTGGCTTATGTCCACCCCTCAATAACACCTCTTGAGGATTCCTTTAATTTGACCTACTTACGGGTGATCAAACCGTTACAAGAGTCTTCAACTCACCCAAAGAAGAACCCCTTTTCTTTACACACAAGGGTTACTAACCCTCAGTCTTTATAAATAAATGATTTGGGTACAAATGATAACTCTCTCTCTACAGTGGATAGATACAATTATAGCTCACACAACAACTCTTTAATCAGTTGATAATACAAATGAAAGCTCACTACAATTTGCTCTCTGAAGAATTACAATTGAAATATAGAGCAAGTTGATTTTTCATTCAAACTAGGGCTCAAATGGAAATGATGATTAACTAAGTTGTTTGAATGATTTTGTTAATGTTCCTTGTTGTTTATAACCCTTAAAAACATCCCTATATATAGCTTTTGAAAGATTATAGCCGTTGGGAGTGAATGAGGGGTGTAGAAGCAATTTTTGGAGAGTTTAGAAGCCGTTATGTAGTTTTGCGCGATGCAGTCGACTGTATCGAAGGTTTGGTCGACTGGAAAGTTTACACCAGAGAATAGACATTCTGTGTGAAATCCAGTCGATTGAATAGTACCTCTGGTTGACTAAACATGAAAATTTTCGGTCGACTGGATTTCCTATTTTTTCGCAGATTGACACCTCTTTACTAAAACGGCCATAACTCCCTCTACAAAACTCGTTTTTGCGATCCGTTTGAAGATTCGGAAACTAGATTCAAATAACTTTCCAACCATATAAAATATAACATCTAGTTTCTTACCAATTAGATCAGGTTTGACTTTAAAGATGACCCATCTGCAAAGGGTACTTGATTTTAATTTAGCCATTTGAAAACGTTTGTGAAATGAATTTAATTGAGTGCTCTAAGTATGTTTAGGTTCTTGAAAGTATTTTAAAGTATGAGAGCAACGATCCTAAAGTCCATTAAAAGTTACTTGAGCCCCTATGAGTGATTGATCAAAATGCTTACAAGTAAATCATAGTCTTCAACTAAGGATGAAAAGTCTTGAAGTCTTCAAGCTTGATCCTTCTTGAGCTCCATCACTCTTGGACTTCACCATAATCTATCTTATGAACTAAAACAAAGTTCGAACATTTAAATGCATAAATCCTAAGACTAGCACAATGAAAATGACTTGATAATAGTTTAGAATAGAACAATTATAAACATGCTATTATCAATAGATTTGTCATCATCAAAACAAATATAAATAATGCCTTAAAGAAATTCAAGACTAACAATTTCCCCCTTTTTGATGATGTCAAAACATGCAATAGAAAGCACAATAAGAGTTATTTTCATGTTATCATTCAAAGTAACAAGATATACAAAGTATGAATCCATGAATGATAACTTTCTAAAAATCTTTATTATAATTTTCTCTTTATTTTTAAAGATCTCTATCCTATCATTATCCCAATTTTTACATCTCTATCAATTTTCTCCTTTTTGACAACAACAAAAAGATTGGGGGTTTGAACTAAAAGTTCCCTCTCAAGATAAGCAAATATGTCATGGAGGCAACAAGAAACCAAAATAACTAAAGTGAACATAGTAATATGTACCCCCTCCACATATGCATATATGAGTAAATACCAATTTTAAGATCAAAACTATGCATTATCTTCTTAGGAGGAAGAAATCATCAAAGCAACGTGTCATTAGAAAAGCAAGCATGATTTCATAATCAAAACAAATTAATCTAACCTACTCTTACTAAGCTTAACGTAAAAGATTTAACCATTGTCCAAGGGCTTTTTGGATGCAACATTTGCCAAGGAGGTAGGAGAGGATCCCTTCACAACCCAATTTTCTTTCAAAATGAACATTTATAATTATCATGCCCCTTTTTCATGCAATAATGACAAGTTACATGGGGGAGGGTCTCATTTGAGATTGATTCCTTAACAAAAAAATTCTTATGAGAATTTTGAGAATTTGAAGTAGAAGATGTGGACTTTACAAAGAAGCTTTTGTACTTCTTTTCCTTGTATACGAGATTAAATCCCAAACCAGCTTTGTCAAAAACACATTTTTGTTTTCCTAAAAGCATATTCAAATTTTGTTCACCTTGGGTAAATTTGGCTAAGGCTTTTGACAAATCTTCAATCTCCTTTTTCAATTCAATATTTTATTTTTCAATAAACTCACTTGAAGGTTGATTGGTTGAAATAAGTTTTTCTTGTCTCAAAAAATCATTTTCAGATTCTAAATCTTACAATTTCTTTCTCAACTCCAATTTTTTTTTTCGAGCTAATTTGAAGATTGTGCTCTTGAAACGTATTTTTTCATTTTCAATCTTCAAAGATTCATTTTGGGATTTCAAACTATTTAACTCATTTGAAAGTTTGGAAAAATTCTTTTTAAGAGTTATATATTTAGATCCCAAATTCTCTAACTCCTTATGTAACTCCTCAAAATCACATTGAAGCTCATTATAATAAGGAGATTTAACAATGGATGTCGGATTAGAGTTTACCAAATTCTCTTGTGCACCTTCTTGGTCACATGAGTTTTCATCGGATGAGTCATCATCATCCCAAGTGTCCCCTTTTGCCATTTTCTCATTCTTATCATCTTCATTTACAAATAGGCACACTCTTTTCTCTTCACAAATTTGGTTAGTAGTAATATAATTTTTTTTAAACATGACCAAATTTCATTTGCACTAGAGCATGAACGAATTCTATTATATGTGGTATTATCTAAAGCATCATATAGAATTTTCATTGGTCTAAAATATAATCGAACTTTATTTTGATCACTATCATTTCATTTAATCTTTGGTTTAGGAGAAAAACCATTCTTGACAATACTCCAAAGATTGTAGTCAAGTGAAAGAAAATAAATTTCTATTCTCCTCTTCCAATGATCATACTAATGATCACTCAATGATGGAGGAGTATTAATGCAATAACCTTTTTCAAAAGATGTAGTTTCCATGTATCTTACCTCTAGATTGTAAAATCTTTTGAAAATAGAAGAGCAGAAGCACTGATACAAATTGTTGGCCCGAAATAGAAACCTTAGGGGGGGGGGGTGAATAAGGCTTTAGCAGAAATTTAACCTTTTGAAAATCTTAATACAAATTAAACACAATCACAAACAATTATATAAAGAGAAAAGGGAAGAGGAACTTGTAAACCGAGTTTTCAAGTGGTTCGGTAATCCGCACACCACGGCCTACATCCACCCCTCAAGAATACCTCTTGAGGATTCCTTTAATCCGACCTACTTACGGGTGATCAAACCATTACAAGAGTATTCAACTCTCCCAAAGAAGAACACCTCTTCTTTGCACACAAAGGTTACTAACCCTCACTCTTTACAAATAAATGATTTGGGTACAAATGATAACTCTCTCTAGAGTGGATGGATACAATTATAGCTTATACAATAACTCCTTAGTGAGTGGATAATACAAATGAAAGCTCACAACAATTTGCTCTCACAAGAATTACAATTGAAATCTAGAATAAATTGATTTTTCACTCAAACTAGGGATCAAATAGAAATGATGATTAACCAAGTTGTTTGAATGATTTTTGTTAATGTTCCTTGTTGTTTATAACCCCTAAAAACATCCCTATATATAGCTTTTGAAAGATTATAGCTATTGGGAGTAAATGAGGGGTATAAAAGCAATTTTTGAAGAGTTTAGAAAATTAGCCGTTATGCAGTTCTGCGCAATCCAGTCGACTGTATCGAAGGTTTAGTCGACTGGAAAGTTTGTACCAAAGAATAGACATTCTGTGTGAAATTCAGTTGACTGAATAGTACCTCAGGTCGACTAGAAGTACCTCCGGTCAACTGGATATGAAAATTTTTCGGTCAACTGGATTTCCTATTTTTCCGCAGACTGACACCTCTTTACTAAAACTCGTTTTTGCAATCCGTTTGAAGATTCAGAAACTAGATTCAAATACATTTCCAACCATATAAAACTCAACATCTATTTCTTACCAATTAGATTAGGTTTGCCTTTAAACATCTACAAAGGGTACTTGATTTTGACTTAGCCACTTGAAAACTTTTGTGAAATGAATTTAATTGAGTGGTAGAATTATGTTTAGGTTCTTGAAAGTATTTTAAAGTATGAGAGCAAGGATCCTAAAGTCCAATAAAAGTTACTTGAGCCCCTATGAGTGATTGATCAAAATGCTTAAAAGTAAATTCTAGTCTTCAACCAAGGATGAAAAGTCTTCAAGTCTTCAAGCTTGATCCTTGTTGAGCTCCATCACTCTTGGACTTCACCATATGCTATCTTATGATCTCAAACAATCTTAGAACATTTAAATGCATAAGTCAAGAGATTAGCACAATGAAAATGACTTGATAGTATTTTAGAACAGAACAATTACAAATATGCTATTATCAATAGATTTGTCATCATCACAACAAATATAAATAATGCCTTAAAAAAATTCAAGGCTAAAAGTAATTGTTTACCTTGCCCGATTTGAGGGTGGCCTTGGTGAGATTGCAACGTTGGCGAGTAGAAAGGGGGACGTCTTCATTGGATCCCATATCAGCCATACCTGAAAGGTTTTACCCTCCTTCCCTTGGCAGAGCCTCTAAAAAAGAAGAGCGGAGATCAAGCAAGGAATTGAAAAGTTTAGAAACGTAAAAAGGAAAGACCTAAAATTGGTTCTCCAGTTTCGATGACCCAAATTGCTGACGAATGATCGACCATTCCAAAATTATGTAGCCCAGTATAAGTGACCCTCTCCCAAGACTGCGCCATTGAGGATGCTTATTTTTTTTACCATCGATACAGCAATGGGAAATCGGCCTTAGGGATGGGAGGAGCCCGACATTGGAAAAGCTTAAGAAATTGCTCGTAAAGGATTACGGTTGAGTAGTCATCCATTTGCAAATATTTTTTGTATGCCCTCACCGTCCTTTCCTTGTGTTCATGCTCAAGTTCTTTCATATGCCATCTTATATTGGACTGCATGACCTCGGGTGCTTTGGGGTCTTAATTTGAATTTAAAGAACTTCTCAAATGCAATGATTTCGTGGTAAGTGGAATTACCTTTGGATGTTGGGCCCTTCCTCTTCTGACCTGCAGCCTAAGCCATAGAAGGGTTAGTAGAATGAGAATATTTTTTAGAGGTGGGAGAAAAAATGCATTTAACAACAGAAAAATGGGCTCAATTCGTAAGCCCGAGAATACTTTGTGTTGGCCCGAAATGGAAACCATAGAGGGGGGGGGGGGGTGAATAAGGTTTTAGCAGAAAATTATCCTTTTCAAAACTGAATGCAAAATTAAACACAATCACAAATGATAAGGAAAGAGAAAAAGGAAGAGACACTTGCAAACCAAGTTTTCAAGTGGTTTGGCAATCTGCACACCGCAGCCTACGTCCACCCCTGAAGAACACCTCTTGAGAATTCCTTTATAAACCTATTTACGTGTGTAGATCAAACCGTCTTGGTGCACTTCACGGGTGTGTACCAAACCATTACAAGAGCCTTCAATCTCTCCCAAAGAAGAACACCTATTCTTTGCACACAAGGGTTACTAACCCTCACTTTTATAAATGATTTGAATTACAAATTGAACTCTCTCTAGAGTGGATGGATACAATTATAGCTCACACAACAACTCCTTAGTGAGTGGATAATACAAATGAAAGCCCACTACAATTTACTCTCTCAAGAATTACAATTAATATCAAGAATAAATTGACTTGTCACTCAAAACTAGGGCTCAAATATGAATGATGATTAACCAAGATGTTTGAATAATTTTACTTGCTAGCCCAACCCTTAAAATCACCCCTATATATAGCTTTTAAACACATATGACCGTTAAGGGTGTTTGGGGGGTGTAAAAGCAATTTTCAAAAAGTTTAGAAAACTAGTCATTATACTGTCCTGGGCAAACCAGCTGACTGTATAAGCGATCCACTAGACTGGAAAAAAGTAGCTTCCTTTCTAAAACAAAAAACAGTCAACTTTTTTACAATCTAGTCGAATGAATTTATAATCTAGTTTACTGAAGTATTAATAGTTCAGTCGACTGTTTTGGCAGACTGACACCTCTCTTTTCTAAAACGGCCATAACTCCCTCTACAAAACTCGAATTTAAGATCCGTTTAAAGATTCAGAAACTAGGTTCAAATATCTTTCCAACCATATGAAACTGGACATCTAGTTACTTACCAATTATATCAGGTTTGTCTTTAAAGATGACCCATTTGTAAAGAGTTGTTCATTTTAACTTAGCCACTTGAAAACTTTGGGAAATAAATTGAAGTGAGTGGTCTAAGTATGTGTAGGTCCTTTAAAGTATTTTAAAGTGTGAGAGTAAGGAAGCTAAAGTCCAACCAATGATACTTGTGTAGGATTTGGTTTGTGAAAAACTTTAAATCATAAGCACAGTGGAAGACAGTCTTAAAAAACATTTATTGGTATCGCAGATCTACTACTTATCAATTCCATAGATGCATGGAAAGAGGGGACAAGAGTATTACCTTATAGTCTTGAACCCAATTCTGACTTTGACTTCTTCCTTTAGTGTGCAGCAACTTTCTCTAGGAAATCTTCACCCTTATGGCTCCTTGAATGCTCTTGGATAGATTAGGGTTGGTAGGAGCCATAATAGAGAAGATAAGAAGGTTTGGAAACCCTAAAATAGTTTTTGTAGCTTTTTGAGATTAAAAACGACATTCAACTTTTTTCTGTACGTAGTTGTCCTATTTATAGATTTCCAAACTGACTCTAGAGTTCAATCGATCGAAACTCATTCGATCGATCGAACTGAACTTGACTTCAATCGATCGAACCAACATCCTCATATGCCTCTCCAAGTATTCTCGCGGAGCTAAGAGTGGGAACTCCTAGGCTCTTAATTGTTGGCTCAGACCAGTTGTTAATCCCATAATCAAACTCTTTGATTAGTAAATTAAATAACTGATCAATTAACATTTACTCCACTATAAAACGATAACTGTACTCCAACGCAAAAAGAACATATCCAAAGTGATAACTAGACTTGTATGGTATACTAATGTCCCTCTACTGTCAGCATTCATAATCATATTCAGGTAGTCAGATAACTATTTACATCTTCCTTCCTTGAGTTTCATTCACCTCTCATTATTACCAAACATGTTGATAACTACTTATCAACAAAACTGCATTCTCAGTAATCAACTTGGTGACATTCTCAAGGGAATGCTTACTATTTATCAGAGGGTCGATTCTATCTTACAATATATGTTCACAACCCTATGAATGTGACATACCCAAGATACCCAGTTAATCTTTAAGACCTCACTAAATGGTCAGTTAAAGAAGTCACATCCATAGTCTGTGTCCATAATTGTCTCAAGATTAAAAACACGTACATTATACAAGTTATGAGTTTCTATCGATTGTTGACAATTTTATATGTCAATAGGAATCTCATGGTCCTTAAATGCACTATAAGCACTAGTATATTAACTAAGAGTCATACTCTAGTGATTGAGATTCATCACTCCATGAAATGGTAATTAATCATACTACAGTGTATACCCGATGAGATATCCAGTCTCACCATCCACTGTGACAAGTTTTAGGTATCAAAGAATAGCAATTCGTATCTCACTTATATGTATCTCATACATATAAAAATTCCCTAATACTTAGGAATTACAAATATTCATCTCATGAAACATACATAATTAAATGTAAAAATAATATATGTATATAAAATGCCAAATGTCACACACATAAAGATCAGGTTTGAGGGCACAATCCCAACAAACTCCCACTTGCACTCATAACCCACTACATCTGAGACCTAGACTATCTAGATGACGATCAAAGACTTTTTGTGGTAAAGCCTTTGTAAATGGATCCAAAAGATTGTTAGTGGTGGCAATCTTGGTGACAGTCACATCTCTATGCTAGACTATATCTTGAATGAGATGATACTTCCTTTCTACGTGCTTTTCCTTTCCGTTATTCCTTGGCTCCTTGGACTGAGCCACTACCCTACTACTATCACAATATAGTGTAATAGGTGAAAATAATGTTGTTACTACCTCGAGTTCCATGAGAAACTTCCTAAGCCAAACAGCTTCCTTTGCGGCTTCACAAGCAGCCACATACTCAGCTTCTGTAGTTGAGTCTGCAATTCATTTTTGCTTAATGCTCCTCCAACTAACAGCACCACCTCTGAGGGTAAAGAGATGTCTGGATGTTGACTTCTTTGAATCTTTATCTGACATAAAGTCTGAGTCAGTGTATCCTACTGGAATCAACTCATCGCCGCCATACATATGCATGTAATCTTTAGTCCTTCTTAAGTACTTAAGAATGTGCTTAACGGTTGTCCAGTGCTTTGAACCAGGATTTGACTGATACTTGTTAACCATGCCAACGGCAAAGAAGATATCTGGTCTAGTGCATAACATTACATACATGAGACTTCCTACTGCTGAGGCATAGGGAATTCCTACCATGTGATTCCTATCCTCCTGTATCTTAGGACACTGGTCCTTGGAGAATGCTAAACCATGCCTGAAAGGTAATAAACCTTTATTCAAATTACCCATAAAAAACCTAGTTATACCTTATCGATATAACCAGCTTGAGATAATCCCATTATCTTTCGCTTACGATCTCAAAAGATCTTTATCCCAAGGATATAGCTCGGCTCTCCTAGATCCTTCACATCGAAAGTACTAGCTAGCCAAACCTTGATTGATGACAATGCCCTTACATCATTCCTAATGAGTAGAATGTTATCAACATAAAGCACAAGAAAAGCCACTACCTTACCTTCACATTTCTTGTATACACAAGGTTCATTTGATTATGCATGAAACTAAACGAATTGATCACTTGGTCAAATCAAATGTTCCAACTCTTGGATGCTTGCTTAAGCCCATAAATGGACTTTTGCAGCTTGCATACCAAGTTACCTTTTCCACCATCTATGAATCCTTCTGGTAGGTTCATATTGATGTCCTCCTTAAGATTACCATTCAAGTATACAGTCTTGACATCCATCTGCTAGATCTCAAAATCTAAGCATGCAGCAATGGACAAGAGTATTCTGATGGATTTGAGCATGGCTACCGGTGAGAAGGTTTCCTCTTACTCAATGCCCTCTCTTTGAGTATAACCCTTCGCCACATGCCTTGCCTTAAAAGTCTCAACCTTTCCATCAGATCCTCTTTTCCTCTTGTAAACCCACTTATAACCAATGGGTATAATATTAGCTGGAATTTCTACAAGATCTCAGACCAGATTGGAATCCATAGATTCCAATTCAACCTTTATAGCTTTGACCCAATGGGCACCTCTTCATACGTGGCAGGATCAAATTCAGATTCTATGGAGATAGCTTTAAAAACTTTTTCTAAGAACATGTATCTGTCAGGCTGACTGACCATCCTCCCACTACGACAAGGTACTAGGGCGGAAATAGGTGAAGATGTGGTATTTTCTTATCTTATATCATTTTCAACTGTTGGAGGAATAGAGGGTTCTCCATCTATTTTTCTTAGATCTATCTTTCCTTTAGGTTTATGGTTCATAATATAATCATCCTCCAAGAAAACAACATTTATACTAACAAACACTTTTTGTTCTCTTAGATCATAAAAATATCATCCATAAGTACCCTTTGGATTCCCTACTAATAACATACTTTTGATTGTGATTCCAATTTGCTCATCTTTTTTTTTCAGCACATGTACTGGACACCCCTATATCCGGAGATGTGGCAAAGAGGGCTTGCGTCCAATCCACATCTCCTGTGGTGTCTTAGGAACAGATTTGCTTGGAACTAGATTTAGTATGTACATAGAAGCTTCCAAAGCATAACCCCAAAGAAATAATGGCAATTCCAAATAACTCAACATCGATCTAGTTATGTCTAAAAGAGTCCGGTTCATTCTCTCTGCTACACTGTTCTGCTGAGGCATACCAGGTGCAGTCAATTATGACAGAATCCCATTCTATACGAGGTGATCAATAAACTCATTAGAGAGGTACTCGCCACCTTGATCAGATCAAATGGCTTTGATATGTGTTCCTAATTGCTTCTCTACTTCATCCCTAAACTCCTTGAACCTTTCAAAAGCTTCAGACTTGTACTATATTAGGTACACACATCCATACCTTGAGTGGTCATCAGTAATGTAATACCCTATATTTTTGTAATATAATTATATGAATAAGACCTTGTATGCTTCTTTTAATACTTGTATGAGTTTAGCTTTAACTTTGGTATAATCTGCATCCCAATCGATTGGCAAGTTTTCCAATCGATTGCCTTATCTTGGATACCAATCGATTACCTTATCTTGAATACCAATCGATTTCCACCTATACAAATCGATTGGAGCATTTAATACCTAATCCCAATCGATTGCCACTTATGCCAATCGATTGGCAGTAGCTGGACAGATTTTCTTGCTTTGGCTGGGGTTTGTCCACATGAACCCTTATCTCTATATATATACTAGCCCATTTTGGGCATATTTATATTTTTAGAGAAGAGAGAGAGAGAGAGAGAAAGAGAGAGTGTGTATGTGTGTCCTATATGTGTTTTATATATATACACTCATATATATATATGTATACATATATACATCCATACACTTATAAACACACACAGATGGATTAAGAGAGGAAAAGAGAGAAGGAGACCAGGAGAAGAAAGAAAAAAAGAGAAAAGAAGAAGAGAGGAGGAAAAGGCAGAAAAGAAGAGGAGAGAGAGGGAACCTCCATTGAAGCTCCAAGCTTCAAATACACACACCCAAACACCCCCTAGTCACCTAAGGTGAGTTCTAAACTCACTGAGTATCAATATATTGATGTTAGAACCTATTTAGATGGAGCTATAAAGCTGAAATCATGTTATCCCATTTTATACATGCTGGACTGTCTTCACTATGAAGAAGAGGAAGTCCCAATCGATTGGAACCTTTCCCAATGGATTGCCATCTTTGGTAACCCAATCGATTTCCATTTCATATAATCGATTGGCATGGATTGTGATCCAATCAATTAGACTTTTTCCCAATCGATTGTTACTATTTTTACACCAATCGATTGGCCCTCTGTCCCAATCGATTGGAATCTATAGAATGTTGATATTTATGTTTAATTTATATTATAACTACTTAGTTGTTTACATGCTATTTTGCACTTCCCTGCATACAATATTGTTATAATACAATCGTGATAAAGAGTTAATACGACATAGGATCGTAGTAATGATAAGATTACGAATAATGTTTATAACATTAGGTAACGTATCTTTATAATCATTTGAAGTTATCATTCATTTCATTCAATAGAGTCAGGCTACATGGGATTGTCATGTATCGATGTTAGAGTTGAACTTAAGTAGGTTTGTTAAGATTCGAAAAATCTTGCGTGGGCGGTCCTTGGTTGATCATATGTTCTTAAAAGTGGTAGACAGACGAAGGTGTCTATGACATGCGGTGAATTGGACTAATAGCCCTAAGATAGCCAGATGATCTAATCATATATTCTTAAAAGCGATAGTGACATGCGGTGGACCATAATCACTGGTAGATGTCGCTAAGTCGTGGCATAGAATGATGTAATGTTGCTTAAAGCGTCATATCCTTATAGTGCGGTGAACTGGGCATATGTTCTTAAAAGCTAGAGATGGGCTAACATGATGTCCATGACATGCGGTGAACTGTGTATATGTTCTTAAAAGCGGTGGACAAAGCAATAGTGTATCTATCATAGTGAATTACTATCGAATTTGTTCTCCTATCAAAATTTGTTGTCGGTCTCTATTTAGAAAAATGCTAATAACCGGATAATCAATTTGATTAAAGGAGTTACTCTCATTGAAATTTAATGGCTATCGTTTATAACTTGTAATAACTTCAATAGTTGATACCCTGTTAGTACCTAATTCACTCATCTTTTCTTAAACTAGTGGCGTTTTTACCGCTGGACATTTCTACGTTCCAGCGCACCCTGGTTATGACTGTACAGGTGAAGGACCTACAGGCGGGAACTACTATGCCGGTGATGATGGCCCTATAGAGGATTATCTCGACGGAGGTCAGACAAAAGAGGATTACTACACCGAGGACTACCTCTATGCCAATTGAAGACTAGACTAGATAGTAGTTTAATTATCCTTATTGTCTTAAGACCTTTTGTAATCAGGCATATGTTGCCTTGACATTGTAATTTATTACATTTGATTCGAGACTCTAATTGTAATAGCTAGTAACTTTCTTTTGACTCTAAGTCATGTTTTAACCAGAACCTAGATTACATTCTTGTGATCTTTATTACTTATTATTGCTTAGTACTGCGTGGTATGGAGAATCATGTGACTTCACCAGTCGCTACCTTTGGACATAAAAAGGAAATTTATTTTTCTTGATTTTTGCTGTTTCGAGGCATGACAGGATTTTTGGTATCAGAGCCAGGTTTTATACCTTTTCGTTAACAGATTGTCCCACACCATCTGGTCTTAGAATCTTGAGATTCTATAAATGAGTATTAAGATTAGTTATGACTTAAGATAGTCCCTTTTCAGGTAGCATGGCACCACCGTGCTTCGTTCCAGCCAAGTTTGGGGGACACTATGTGTATAAGGGCAGTATCAAGCTAGCAGATCCATAGTACTATGCCTGGAAGGTTAGACAGAGAGCCATCATAGAGACAGTACAAGATATGCAGCAGAGATTTGGGATCTAGGACCCAGAGGTGATATATCAAGAGATGATCTACCGTAAGGAAACCTTCAGGTGCATCAAGGAGGAATCCCTGTAGATGCTACGAGACCGTTTTTCATATCAGGTTCTACTTGTAGATGTTAGAGCAGTACCTCTACCTCCCCTGATAGAGCCACAACCACAGACACCGCTTTCACCACTAGAGGAGGACATGGTTGATGCACCCTCAATAGATGAGGACCCAAAGGATGAGGATCCAGATAAGGATTAGGGCGGTGGCGACGATGAGCTAGAGGATGACGATGAGGAGATGGAGGATGAGGAGGACGAGGACACTGACGACGAGGAGCCAGAGTATGATCCCGAAGAGGACCTAGAGGACCTTGAGGACCTGTCACACCCCGATTTTTGAAAAGCCAAATAATCAGCATAGAACTAAATCTAGACTACTATTCGACTGCCCAACTATCGGAGTGAATACCACGAAACCCATCCTAATAAAACTTTTGAATGGAAATAGATGTTCTTAAAAACCTGGTTAAAACATTTATAATAAATCTCCATTTATGTTTTTAAAACAAAACCACCACGTTTCCATTAAAAAAAAACACTCATGCGGTTCCGAAAATACTCAAATATATTTGATTAATGCTACAACTACTAAATCACTTATATTGAAAAGCGGAAGCTGAATAAACATTTCTAAATTCTCATTAAGAATAAAAATCTTTTCATTTACAATTAAAGCTTTGAAAGAAAAACCTCTATTACAATCTTTGGTCACAGCTACTAAACGTCCCAATACCAACTACAATAATGGCCCACAATGCCAAATAAATGAAAATAGCAAATGAGTAGTAAAGGTCTTCATGCCCTTAAGCAAATCCATGCAATCCAATAGTCATACCGGCCTACTCCTTAATCTGCAAAACGGCTGTGTTTCCCGAGAAACGCCCCCGCATGATAAACATCACACGGGTCAGTATTGTATAACAACACTGGTATGAGTAAACACGCCCCAGTCTCAAGGATCACTCGTGGTCCCCTCGACTCCAACCCAACAATAATCAATTAACATAATAATACCCAATAAATTTCTCTGAGGTTGGGAATCCGCTGGGCTCCCTCCCTTTCTTGACCACAAACACATATAGAGTTGTAGGCAGAACTGTAGTTCCACACGTGAGTGAGGACAAGCGATAGTTTCCTCGAGTCACGGCGGCAATTTGTTCCACCCACAAAGTAAAAGAAACACTTACTCTTAAATAATATGGTGAGCCAAAGCCTGCATACTATGGTTAGTGGGCCCACCATCCTGCAACTCGAGAGTTAGCACAAATCCTTAGTATTAGAATAAGAAATTCTCCAATATCGAATCATTATATCAATTTCCTTCGCATTATACCACGATAACCATTTCGAGTTTTTAATTTCATGTTTCGCAACAGTTTATCCATTTGCATTTAACGCTCTATAATCACTGTCATTTTTTTCTTGCCCTAGGTTCACCACTAAGGTCATCCTATTCATGGTCAACTTACTTTTTATGAACGATTCATTATTCAATTTCCTAGCTTCACCACTTGGTCACCCTCCATGGTACATCCACACATATATCCCATATGTGCCCGGACATACTACTAACATCCACTCTGGTGCTAGTTTGGTTGGGGTATCAACCAAACTAGGTATACACACAGAAGGCCAGTCAATATGCCTAGACGTCTAACAAATAAGTCAGGCATAAGGCTTAGGCCAGCTTGATCACGAAGCCACTGGCAAAAGGGTACACTCAGCAAGTCGAGCTACCAAACAAAACATATCACACAACGGGGAGCGGTGAACACTAAGGAACTTGAAACCACTTTTTTTTTTTTTTTACCATCTACGTTAATTCACACAAGTACCATTCATGAGGATTTAATCACGTCATTAACCACTTCGAAAATTTATCATTTATTACATGGATTATCATTATCCGATTATTCACAATAAGGCCCTAGCGCCAAACTTCTATTAACGTCTCTAACGTAGTATTTCCACAATCATCATTTAATACCGCACATAGCATAAGTTATAGCATTTAAAATCGGCATTCAATAGCACTATTTAAAATTGTCCCAAACAAATCTTATATTAAACAGCCCCAAAACCAGCATGGGTTGAAATTGTTCTTCATAATAATACCGTACAAAGAAACATCTCTAACAATTTTCATAAACATAATTCAAAATTCGGAGTTAACATTTACTGCTATTGTAATATGAAATTTTTGCCCAAACGGTGCAGAATTGAGAAAAATACCATTAGACGAAACACGTGCAGAATCGCGTTTTACATTGACTCTTGCGAACAGTTTTACCAAAAACAAAATGTATGAATTAATACGAATTATTTTCTAAAACAGATCTGAGAGTTTTATTCAATTTTACCCAAATCCGAATTTGTGTTACTCTTCTTTTTTTTTTCTTCAATTTTCTAAATAACTTATATCTAACCTTTGATATATATATATATAAATGTATATGTATATATCACTATAGATCCGTATTATATAAACACCCATCTATACGATTTATTCAGACTATAATGAACACAAATCGAAAATCATTCACATTACGAATCAACCCTACAAATCTAAATGTTTACTCACCAAATTGGGAAAAGCAAGATGATGTTGATGATGGTGAACTCCCTTCTTTTCTCTTCTCTTTTCTTCTAGGTGGCTAAGGTTGCCTCCTCTCTCTCTTTCTCTCTCTCTCTCTCTCTCTCTCTCTCTCTCCTAAGGCTGCTCTCTCATTTTTTTCAAACCCTAGGATATATTATCTACCTATATGCATATAATACACACACAATACATATATTACTCATACAAATATTAATAGAGTAATATTTGGGACACAACTTTCATACAACCTCCCCAAAAGATGTGTCTATCTCTCTCATGTGATGTCACTGGACCCCACAGTGACACATGAAAGAGATAGACACATCTTTTGAGGAGGTTGTATGAAAGTTGTATTAAGGTTGTGTCCCAAGTATTACCCATATTAATAATCCCGTTTTTCTTCTTATGGGCTCACTAAAGAGACTCACATGAGCCCAAAATATAACACAAACCATTAAAATGGCTAGCCCAAAGGGTACTCATACCCCAGGTACTTAATTTCAATACCAGATACACTATTTGACACATTCGCGGGCCTGTAAATACTATATAAAAAATACATATCAACCCTTCATTTTTTTAATAAATTTAAATTAATAAAATGTAGCATTCAAACTAAAGGGCTCACTAATGATTTAATTTATATGTCCACCAAATACTTAAAATTTTCAAACACGTTTCTTACATAGGCACACTCATATAATATTGCTAACTGAAAATTATAATTAAAATAATTATTTATACACTTAGAAATTTTAGGGTTGTTACATTCTACCCTCCTTAAAGAAATTTCGTCCCGAAATTTGAAGCAACGATACATACCCAAGGCAGTCATCAATAAAGTTAAACACGTAATTTTAAACAAAGCATTGATTAAGTTTAACTCTCAACTATACGAGACCAAGTACGTCGAGCGACTAATCCAAACAAGAAAACTCTCATCTATATACCTTATTCTTATATAGTCAATCCTCAAACGTTAACAGATAATCCAAAACATAATTATTGATGCAAAACATGTAAATACAAACTATGCATGCAACATGCTCACAGTTAATCAAGAATTCTAACTATATGCCCATGTTTACCTCTTGTCGTGTCCCCCATTACACCTCCTCAGGATACCCATACTTATTATTCAAACATGCCGCTTCAAGAATATACATAACTTTGCACTGGAAATAAGACTGCGAAGATAATAATGCGGTCGGAAATAAACCAACACGTGCTCAGATTCGTCATAGTTGTAGAAAATAGAATCCCGTTGATCCGATAGATGCTCTAGAATATAATAGAAAGTCCGAATACAGACACAAGAATTATGATCCATGCCAAAATACTTGTTGATAAATACAGCTCCATGATAAGAAATCCGAGATAACCAACTTATAGAACTCATATGACAATACCAATCGATAATAAGAGAAATAACATATAAGATTTTTCTCGATAATAACAAATTTTCGATACTCCAATAAAATAATAATCTCCCAAATAATATGCTTGTAGATACCAGATAATGTTGAAGGCCGGCTAATAACAATAGAAATCCACTGGGCAGGAGCTCCTCTGTTGATCATCCTCCAACTCTCTTCTACTACCCGTCATACCAACAATATGTATGCATGCACTATTATACAACTCATAATATAACAAATGATTTCAACAAATTAACATGTAATGAGAGGCTCGGAAAGTTATGTAATTAATTGATTGAAAATAATTAAATAACATGTAGACAACACATAGATAACACATAAGTACACATAACCCAAAACCCAAATAAATCCGCGACCTATAGCTCTGACCAACGTCTAGTCCACAATCCGAGGATCCCCTAGACTCCTCCCAATCTAAGGCAAACAAAAGCTCTGATACCAAATTGTCACACCCCGATTTTTGAAAAGCCAAATAATCAGCATAGAACTAAATCTAGACTACTATTCGACTGCCCAACTATCGAAGTGAATACCACGAAACCCATCCTAATAAAACTTTTTAATGGAAATAGATGTTCTTAAAAACCTGGTTAAAACATATGTAATAAATCTCCATTTATGTTTTTAAAACAAAACCACCACGTTTCCATTATAAAAAAAAACACTCATGCGGTTCCGAAAATACTCAAATATATTTGATTAAAGCTACAACTACTAAATCACTTATATTGAAAAGCGGAAGCTGAATAAACATTTCTAAATTCTCATTAAGAATAAAAATCTTTTCATTTACAATTAAAGCTTTGAAAGAATAACCTCTATTACAACCTTTGGTCACATCTACTAAACGTCCCAATACCAACTACAATAACGGCCCACAGTGCCAAATAAATGAAAATAGGAAATGAACAGTAAAGGTCTTCATGCCCTCAAGCAAATCCATGCAATCCAATAGTCATACCGGCCTACTCCTTAATCTGCAAAATGGCTGCGTTTCCCGAGAAACACCCCCGCATGATAAACCGCATTGTATAACAACAGTGGTATGAGTAAACACGCCCCAGTCTCAAGGATCACTCGTGGTCCCCTCGACTCCAACCCAACAATAATCAATTAACATAATAATACCCAATAAATTTCTCTGAGGTTGGGAATCCGCTGGGCTCCCTCCCTTTCTTGACCACAAACACATATAGAGTTGTAGGCAGAACTGTAGTTCCACACGTGAGTGAGCACAAGCGATAGTTTCCTCGAGTCACGGCGGCAGTTTGTTCCACCCACAAAGTAAAAGAAACACTTACTCTTAAATAATATGGTGAGCCAAAGCCTGCATACAATGGTTAGTGGGCCCACCATCCTGCAACTCGAGAGTTAGCACAAATCCTTAGTATTAGAATAAGAAATTCTCCAATATCGAATCAATATATCAATTTCCTTCGCATTATACCACGGTAACCATTTCGAGTTTTCAATTTTATGTTTCGCAACAGTTTATCCATTTGCATTTAACGCTCCACAATCACTGTCATTTTTTTCTTGCCCTAGGTTCACCACTAAGGTCACCCTACTCATGGTCAACTTACTTTTTATGAACGATTCATTATTCAATTTCCTAGCTTCACCACTTGGTCATCCTCCATGGTACACCCACACATATATCCCATGTGTGCCCGGACATACTACTAACATCCACTCTGGTGCTAGTTTGGTTGGGGTATCAACCAAACCAAGTATACACACAGAAGGCCAGTCAATATGCCTAGACGTCTAACAAATAAGCCAGGCATAAGGCTTAGGCCAACTTGATCACGAAGCCACTGGCAAAAGGGTACACTCAGCAAGTCGAGCTACCAAAAAAAACATATCACACAACGGGGAGCGGTGAACACTAAGGAACTTGAAACCACTTTTTTTTTTTTTTACCATCTACGTTAATTCACACAAGTACCATTCATGAGGATTTAATCACGTCATTAACCACTTCGAAAATTTATCATTTATTACATGGATTATCATTATCCGATTATTCACAATAAGGCCCTAGCGCCAAACTTCTATTAACGTCTCTAACGTAGTATTTCCACAATCATCATTTAATACCGCACATAGCATAAGTTATAGCATTTAAAATCGGCATTCAATAGCACTATTTAAAATTGTCCCAAACAAATCTTATATTAAACAGCCCCAAAACCAGCATGGGTTGAAATTGTTCTTCATAATAATACCGTACAAAGAAACATCTCTAACAATTTTCATAAACATAATTCAAAATTCGGAGTTAACATTTACTGCTATTGTAATATGAAATTTTTGCCCAAACGGTGCAGAATTGAGAAAAATACCATTAGACGAAACACGTGCAGAATCGCGTTTTACATTGACTCTTGCGAACAGTTTTACCAAAAACAAAATGTATGAATTAATACGAATTATTTTCTAAAACAGATCTGAGAGTTTTATTCAATTTTACCCAAATCCGAATTTGTGTTACTCTTCTTTTTTTTTTCTTCAATTTTCTAAATAACTTATATCTAACCTTTGATATATATATATATATAAATGTATATGTATATATCACTATAGATCCGTATTATATAAACACCCATCTATACGATTTATTCAGACTATAATGAACACAAATCGAAAATCATTCACATTACGAATCAACCCTACAAATCTAAATGTTTACTCACCAAATTGGGAAAAGCAAGATGATGTTGATGATGGTGAACTCCCTTCTTTTCTCTTCTCTTTTCTTCTAGGTGGCTAGGGTTGCCTCTTCTCTCTCTCTCTCTCTCTCTCTCTCTCTCTCTCTCTCTCTCTCTCTCTCTCTTGAGGCTGCTCTCTCATTTTTTTCTAACCCTAGGATATATTATCTACCTATATGCATATAATACACACACAATACATATATTACTCATACAAATATTAATAATCCCGTTTTTCTTCTTATGGGCTCACTAAAGAGACTCATATGAGCCCAAAATATAACACAAACCATTAAAATGGCTAGCCCAAAGGGTACTCATACCCCAGGTACTTAATTTCAATACCAGATACACTATTTGACACATTCGCGGGCCTGTAAATACTATATAAAAAATACATATCAACCCTTCATTTTTTTAATAAATTTAAATTAATAAAATGTAGCATTCAAACTAAAGGGCTCACTAATGATTTAATTTATATGTCCACCAAATACTTAAAATTTTCAAACACGTTTCTTACATAGGCACACTCATATAATATTGCTAACTGAAAATTATAATTAAAATAATTATTTATACACTTAGAAATTTTAGGGTTGTTACAGGACCCAGCTAGTATGGATGTGCCCATTGGCGTGGATATTGTAGTAACAAAGGGTTACCCGATAGAGGAGGAGGCTATAGTAGAGGATGTCGCTGGTGATGACGCCGTGGTACCTATCTTACCAGGTGGTGTGATAGCACAGCTGGCAGTAGAGTGGGCAGTAGAGATGGCTGCACATCCCCATGGATTTGAGATAGGAGCAGCAGAGTTAGCACATGTTGTGGCTGAGGCTGAGGCTAAGGCACTTGCAGCCGCATTCAATGTAGCACAGGACGATATGGCTGATGTGGGAGATTTAGGAGTTATTATGGAGCATGATAGACCCGAGCTAGCTGAGGATGTTTTGATGGAGGAGGAGGACATAATGGATGATGATGACATGGATGAGGATGACGTTATATCTGAGGTTGCCCTAGAGGATGAGGCTTCCATCTATGGATCTGATGTAGATAACTTTTGAGTCCAGTACCTTTAGGACTTAGACTTTTGCTTTTGACTTTAGGACATGTTGTCCACTTACTTTTGACACTTACATAGAGAGCTATTGACTATAGCCTTTTTGTATAGGTAGCCACTAGTGGTGCTCTTGTTTATATCTCTGTCAGATCTTGTATAGGATCATGTACTACATGGTACACAGATGATCTGTTATGTACTCTGCTGTACATCATTTAGATATATATATATATGTGTGGCAGATCATTTCTTTTGATTATTTCTATTATCATCTAATTATTTATGTTATGTTTTGATTTAAAGTTGCGCTATGCTTCTCATTGTTTTATTTATGGTTATTTTTTAGAGAAGATTTTCAGCTAATCGTTAGATCTTTCATAGGTACATCTCACACAAAACACTATGGTTGGGAACATGAGGTACCAAGCACGATTAGAAGCACCCATTCCTTTTGGGTATGGACCTAACCAGAGCTTTTGAAGCGGTCATGCAACGGATGGAACACGTTGGCGATACCTACAATAATGCCACCCATTAAGCTAACAATGGCGACAACCACGATGCTCCTCCGAGGCAGAAAGGTGATAAGATATTGGAACGATTTCATGGCCTGCGACCCGAGAAGTTTGACGGTATGACAAAATTGTGGAAAGCCGAATATTGGATACGAGAGTTAGAGCTAATCTTTGAAGCCCTAGAGTGCAACGAGCTTGACAAGAGATGTCTAGCTGCATTTTAATTGACATATTGTACCGTAGACTAGTGGGACGCTGAGAGAGCCACAATTGGGATCAACATTGTAAGGAGAATGCCTTGGGAACCATTCAAGACTTGATTTCTGGAGAAGTATTTCCCCGAGGATAAAAGAGACCAACAAGAGAGAAATTTCCTAAGTCTAACTCATGGGAACTGGATGGTCAAGAAGTATACCACACAATTCGAGCGACTTTCCCATTTTGCTCTGCACATGATAGATACCCTCACTAAGAAGGTCAAGCGATTCCATCAGGGACTTAACTCACACCTCCGACACATGATGATAAGCCATCTGGGCCAGTTGTTTGAAGGGAGATAGTCCACCTTGCTTCAAGTTTAGAAAAGGATGCTTACCCTGTACATGAATCACAAGCGAATTGACCTCTGCCCAGGACCTTCCAACCAAGTAACTTTCCCATGCAATCATCGAGGAACAATATGGGATGGAAATCCCAGACTAACAAACACCAGGGAAAAAATTGCACATGGGATGGGACAAAGAAGCCCCAAGATAACTTTCCTCGATAGTAGAATCAACAGCAAGGACCACCTCAGGCTCAGCCCTCCGCCCATCGACAAAACACTAATGGATGTTTCAACTGTGGAGTGCCCAGGCATATTACAAGGTATTGCACAACTCCTAAGACCGACCGTTGCAGTGACCTCGTCTGCCGTAACTGTAACAAGCCTAGCCACATGAGCAAGGACTACCGATCACCTCGTGGAGGCTACTATGGAACGCCTGCTCAGGGACAACAAGGACAAATTAGGATGAATGCCATCATCCCTGATAATGCAGGATACAATGCTGAGGAATAGTAGAACTTGGAAGGTATACTCATTTTATTTTATAGTCAAGTTAGAGCTTTGTTTGATACTGGTGCTGCCCGTTCTTTCACAGCTATTAAGATTGTGCGTGACTTGGGTTTGGTACCCCTAGAACTTAAACTGACCCTTAATGCTATTTCACCTTTGGGATTAACAATAAAGTTAGACATGGTGTGCAAGGATTGCCCCCTAACACTAGAGGATAGAAATCTCCTGGCAGACTTGATAGTCTTATCAATGTCTGAGTTCAACGTGATCCTAGGAATGGATTGGCTTACTAAGTATGGTGCCAATCTGGATTGTGTTAGTCGGACCATTGTCTTTTTGACACCTGGTTGTCTGTAGATCAGATTTTAGTGCCAACTGTTGAGCGATATGTTTATTACGAGCTACTTTGCCACGATCAAGACCTTAGGTACGGAGCTTACTATTAATCAGATCCTCATTATCCAAGCCTTTGAAGATGTATTTCGAAATATCTCAAGACTTCTGCCGAATAGAGAGATAGACTTCTACATTAAGCTAGCACCTGGAATGTTACCGATTTCCAAGACCCCATACCGGATTGAGCCAATGGAAATGCTAGAATTGAAGAAGCAGGTTCAGGAACTTGAAGACTTAGGTTTTGTTCGCTCAAGTACGTCACCTTGGGGAGCACTAGTTCTATATGTGAAGAAGAAGGACAGAGAGCTACAACTTTGTATCAACTACAAGGAGCTGAATAAGGTCACGATCAAGAATAGATATCCTCTTCTGCAGATAGACGACCTGTATGACCAATTATAAGGATCAAGGATATTCTCGAAGATTGATTTGTATTTAGGTTATCATCAGTTGCTAGTTCGACTGGAAGATATACCAAAGACTGCCTTCAGGACGAGTTATGGACATTACGAGTTTTTAGTGATGTCTTTTGGATTGACCAATGCCCCAGTAGTATTTATGGACTTAACGAATATAGTATTTAGACCTTATCTGGATCAATTCATTATAGTATTTATCGACGACGTTCTAATTTATTCAAAGACAGAAGAAGATCATAAGAAGCATCTACAGATTGCTCTACAAACTCTCAGAGACCATAGTATGTATGTGAAATTCAACAAGTATGAATCTGGCTTCAGGAATATGGAGTACCTCCGTACAAAAGAAGAGCATAAGAAGCATCTAAGATCGATGCAGTCTTGAGCTGGAATAGACCGACCAACGCGGCCGAAGTTAGGAGTTTTCTTAGATTGGCTAGATATTACTGGAGATTCGTGGAAGGATTCTCCAAGATCGTAGGACCATTGACAAGCCTGATAAGGAAGGAGATAAAGTATGAATGGACTGATAAACATGAGGATGCATTTTGGGAATTAGAAGAGAGACTAACCTCAACACCTACACTTGTGATACCCAATAGGAGAAGGACAACACTTTAGATGTCTTGTCGTGCAACTGACTCTCATTAGTTGTATCTTCGAAGCTCAATAGTCAAATGAAGATTTGAAGCTGTGGTTTGCTAAGATGTCCGCAAAGGAACCAGAAATATGGAGTATCAGTACGGATGGAGCGTTGAGATGCAAAGGTAGATTTTGTGTACCAAATGACGGTAGTCTCAGAAAGGATATTTTGGACAAAGCACACAAGTTAAGGATGACTATCCACCTCAGAGGAAACAAGATGTATAAGGACTTGAAGAAAAACTTATGGTGGGAAAGAATGAAGCGAGAAGTGGTCGAGTACGTATTATAATGTCTTGTTTGCAAGCAACTGAAGACAGAATATCAGAAACCACCTGGACTACTACAACCATTACCAATTCCCCAATAGAAATAGGAACACATCACCATGGATTTTATGGTTGGTTTGCAAAGATCTCAGCAAAACCACGATGCTATTTGGGTAAAAGTGGATCGACTCACCAAGTCAGTGTATTTTATCACCTACAGCATGACGTACCCAGTTGAACGATTGAGCCACATGTATCTACAGCAAGTTGTGAGACTAAATGGTGTACCTATCTTAATAGTAACGGATCAAGATTCGCACTTCATTGTAGAATTTTGGAAGAGCCTTTAGACAGCAATGGGAACTTCACTGAACTTGGTTCAACCTTTTATCAACAAACAGATGGTCAGACAGAACGAGTCAATCAAGTGATAGAGGATATGTTGCAAGCCTGTGTCATTGAATACGAAAGTTCATGGGAGATGCACCTACTCTTTGATCGAGTTTGCCTGTAACAACAGCTATTACACGAGCATAGGGATGGCACCATTTGAAGCTCTGTATGGAAGACCTTGCTGATCACCGCTATGTTGGGCCAAAGTCAGAGATACTCAGCTACTTGGGCTTGAGATGATTTGAGAAACTAGTGAAAAGAACCAAATTGTACAAGAGAAGATGAAGATAGTGCAATCTAGACACAAGAGCTAAACTGACAAGCAACGGAAAGATCTAGAGTTCGCAATTGGAGATCAGTACTACTCAAAGTTTTGCCAATTCAAGATATCATCAGATTCGGAAAGAAGAGAGGCAAGCTATCGCCATGATTCATCGGACCATTCGAGATCCTAAAACATGTTGGAAAGGTAGCCTATATCCTTGCCTTGACATCGAAGTTATCAGGAGTGCACAATGTTTTCCATATTAGCATGTTGTGGAATTGTGCCCACAACCCAGTGCACGAGATTAATTTTTAAGATATCGAGGTGAACGAGAATGTGACATACAACGAAGGACCAATGCACATTCTAAACCGATGAGTGAAGAAGTTAAAAAACAAAGAGATTCCGCTAGTGAAGATTCAGTGGAAGCACCACGACGAAGGAGAAGCTTCATGGGAACTGGAGTGAGAGATGCGAGAGAAGTTTCTGTTTTTGTTTTAACCCTATTTCGGATTTCGGGGATGAAATCTTTAATAAGTGGTCGATGATGTAATACCTTGTATTTTTTTAATGTAATTATATGAATAAGACCTTGTATGCTTCTTTTAATACTTGTATAAGTTTAGCTTTACCTTTGGCATAATTCGCATCCCAATCGATTGGCAAGTTTCCCAATTGATTACCTTATTCGATACCAATCGATTGTCACCTATACCAATCGATTGGAGCATTTAATACCTAGCCCCAATCGATTGCCACTTATGCCAATCGATTGGCAGTAGCTGGACAGATTATGTTTCTTTGGCTGGGGTTTGTCCACGTGAACCCTTATCTCTCTATATATACTAGCCCATTTTGGGCATATTTCTGTTTCCAAAAAATAGAGAGAGAGAGTGTGTTTGTGTCCTGTGTTTTTTTATACACACTCATATATATAATATATGTATGCATATATACATTCATACACTTACAAACACACATAGATGGATTGAGAGAGGAGAAGAGAGAAGGAGGCCAGGAGAAGAAAGAAGAAAAGAGAAAAGAAGAAGAGAGGAGGAGAAGGCAGAGAAGAAGAGGAGAGAGAGGGAACCTCCATTGAAGTTCCAAGCTTCAAATACACACACCCAAACACCCCCTAGTCACCTAAGGTGAGTTCTAAACTCACTGAGTATCAATATATTGATGTTAGAAGCTATTTAGATGGAGCTATAAGCTGAAATCATCTTTTCCCATTTTATATATGCTGGACTGTCTTCATTGTGAAGAAGACGAAGTCCCAATTGATTGGAACCTTTCCCAATCGATTGCCATCTTTAGGCACCTAATCGATTGGCATGAATTGTGATCCAATCGATTATACTTTTTCCCAATCGATTGTTACTATTTTTACACCAATCGATTGGCCTCTGTCCCAATCGATTGGAATCTATAAAATGTTGATATTCATGTTTAGTTTATATTAGAACTGCTTAATTGTTTATATACTGTTCTGCATTTCCCTACATATAATACCGTTGTAATACAGACGTGATAAAGAGTTAATACGAGGTAGGATTGTAGTAACGATAAGATTATAGATAATGTTTATAACATTAGGTAACGTATTGTTATAAATCATATGGAGTTATCATTCTTTTCATTCAATGTAGTCAGGCCACATGGGATTGTCATGTATCAATGTTAGAGTTGAACTTAAGTAGGTTTGTTAAGATTGGGGAATCTTGCATGGGCGGGCCTTGGTTGATCATATATTCTGAAAAGCAGTAGACAGACAAAGGTGTCTATGACATGTGATGAACCAAACCAGTAGCCCTAAGATACCCAGACAATCTAATCATATGTTCTTAAAAGCAGTAGATAGACGAAGGTGTCTATGAATGCGGTGGACCCTGATCACTGGTAGACATCACTAAGTCGTGGCATAGAATGATGTACTGTTGCTTAAAGCGTCATTTCCCTGTAGTGCGGTGAACTGGGCATATGTTTTTAAAAGCTGGGGATAGACTAACGTGGTGTCCATGACATGCGGTGGACTGTGCATATATTCTGAAAAGCGGTGAATGAAGCAATATCGAGTTTGTTCTCCTATCAGAATGTCTTGTCGGTCTCAATTTAGTAAAACACTAGTAATCGGATAATCAATTTGATTAAAGGAGTTACCTTCACTGAAATTTAATGGTTATCGTTTATAACTTGTAATAACTTCAATAGTTGATACCCTATTAGTATCTAATTCACCAGCTTTCATTAAGCTAACGGCGTTTATACAGCTCGACATTTTTACGTTCCAACGCACCCTGGTTATGACTACAAGTGAAGGACCTACAGGCGGGGACTACTATATCAGTGATGATGTCCCTACGTCCAGATAGAGGTCAGACAGAAGAGGACTACTACGCCGAGGACTACCTCTACGTCAAATGAAGACTATACTAGATAGTAGTTAATTATCCTTATTATCTCAAACCTTTTGTAATTAGGCATATGTTGCCTTGACATTGTAATTTGTTACATTTGATTCGAGACTCTGATTGTAATAGCTAGTAACTTTCTTTTGACTCTAAGTCATGTTTTAACCATAACCTCGATTACATTCTTGTGGTCTTTATTACTTACTGTTGCTTACTACTGCATGGTGTGGACAATCATGTGACTTCACCAGTCCCTGCCTTTGGACCCAAAAAGGAAATTCACTTTCTCTATTTTTTCCATTCTGGGGTGTGACAAGTAAATGTAATGAAATACTCATAACCACCCCGAGATCTAATATTTATTGGACCACGCACATCAGTGCGAACTAATTCCAACAATGCATTAATCCTATTGTACTTTGCAGGAAAGGACCTTTTGGTAATTTTACCCTCTATACATGATTCACAGACTTTCATTGGTTCGAGAACAAAGCGCCTAAGATCCTTACTTTGACTAGTCTGCCAATCTTATTTAGATTGATATGACCTAGCCTCATGTGCCAAAGTCTTGTTGGATTATTGAAAGGTTCCTTTCTTTTAGATGGTATAACTACCACTGAGTTATTAAGTTCCATGTTAGAATCTTTAGAAACATTTGGAGTAATCACATACAAACCATTTGACTTAATACTAGAACACATAAATGAACCATTTTTTTTTAATCACAACTTCAGTTCCAAAAGAGAAAGAATAACTTTTATTTGAAAGTTCTGAAACTGCAATTAAATTACGTCTCATTAAATGGACGTAAAGTACATTTGATAAAACTAAAGTCTTATTGTCTTCTAATTCTAAAACTACTACTCCTATAGCAACCGCAGATATGGTTGCGTTAGAACCTAGAGTCAGTACAATCTCCCCATCACTATACCTCCTGGTTGATCTTAACCCCTGCAATGAATTATAGATATCGTTAGTCATACCAGAATCAATGCACTAAGTGTTCGAAGTATCCGTAATAAAACTTACTTCAATCACATGTGCTTCGATTATACCTTGAACTCTTGTAGCTAAGAATTCCGAACAGTTCCTCTTCCAGTGGCCTTTGTCCCCGCATTGGAAATACTTTCCTTTGCCTTGACCACCTCCCTTCCCCTTACCTTTGTCTTTTCCCTTAGAGTTTGCAATCTTTGGGACTGGTCCAACACTAGAACCACTAGTGCTAGCCTTCTTCTTCCCTTTCTTGCCTTTCGATATAGATTGAGAAGAAGAGCTTCCTTTTTCAACGTTCAAAACGTTGCCCCCGGGTTTTATCACCCCTTCTGCTGACTAAAGAGAATTCATCAATTCGCTCATAGAAAAATTTATTTCATTCATATTGTAATTAAGTTTAAATTGAGTGAATGATTGAGGTAGTGAGTTGAAGATCATATCAACTTGGGTCTGTGCATCAACGTTGGCACCCATAGTCTCCAATTCATTTAAATAACCATTCAGTTTTAAAATATGCTCTCTAACTGGAGTTCCTTCCAACATTTTCGCACTCATGATCTTTTTCATGGCGATCTACCTGGCAGGTCTGCCATGCTCCCCAAACATGTCTTTTAGGGAGGTCATGATAGCACTAGCGGAATCGTTCGATTGGAACTAGTATTGCAACACACCAGTCATAGAGGCCAATATGTAGCAACGAGCCATCCCATTCAACTTCTTCCATTTATCGAATTCACGTCTGGCAGCTGCCTTAACATTTGCCATGGGTTCGACAGGGCATAGGGTAGTGAGGACATTTACGTGATCCTCCGCAATTAAAATGATATTCAGATTACGTTTCCATTTAGTATAGTTGTTTCTAGTTAGTTTGTTATATGTGAGTATGGTGGCAAGTGGACTATATGTAGATCCAGACATTATGAATTCTGAAAAAGAATAATAGACGTTTTAATATGAATATCAAGATTAGGCAGTATAAAATGAAAGAATCCTTAAAACTTTTAATTCATAACAAAGTCGCCAGAATATCTAAACAAATGAATAAAGCCTCTGTGTGGTGATCATTATTCGATCTATCGATTAATCATGACTTGTTCGCTATGCAACTCTTGCAAAACAAGTCATGACTCCCGAACTATTTTGATCTCTAAGTTTCTAAATAATGCCCTGCGTGAGATCCCTTATTCATAGCTCAGCTAGTGTGTACCATTAACTAGGATCCAATCACAACTGCTTCAAGTAGTGCCTCCGTGTGGTGGTCACCCTCTTACACGTCTGATTGATCCTATCTGTAGGATGTTCACATCTAGTAACCACCGATTATTATACCTTGCATATGGAACGATCACCCATGGCTGGGTGACACAGAGTACTCCACTCATCTTACAACGAACCGTTAATGGAAGATCGTGGGAGTTATAAATAAGTCCATCTCCCACTAGTTTTGATAAACTAAGGATTTTGCTTTTGAAAAAAAATGTTTCTTCACTTTGCCCATAAACATCTAATGTTTACTAAAGTATTGATTGTCACGACCCATCCTGCTACGTGTGGAAATAGGATACGTGGCATGCCACCAAGGCTCATCCAATTCCATTAAAGTAAAATATCAACGGAAAACATAAGTAAGATTCATTAAAATTAGAGTTATAAAAAGTTTTGCCCAATTGAAACACTGTCGAAAAGAATCCAATTTAAACAAAGAGGTCCAGTAGACTGTAGCGTGGACCCAATCGACTAAAGATCAATTGCAAAGAGTATGAAAGTCCAATAGCCTTGTCCAGTCGACTATGTCAGGGACTCAGTTGACTGAGGCCTTAATTCATCAGTTGACTGACACTTGTCCAGTCGACTGAACTCATCCAAGTAGAATGTCATGTTTTCGTGCAGAAACTAGTCGACTGTTTCTCGTCCTCCAGTTGACTAATGTCTTTGAAAACTGAACTGGTCTTTTATTAAAATAGGGGTCCAGTCGACTGTGATGGAGGTCCAGTCGACTGTGATGACTAATGCCTTTGAAAACTGAACTGGTGTTTTATTAAAATAGGGGTCCAGTCGACTGTGATGGAGGCCCAGTCGACTGATCTCCCCAAATTTAGCATGTTCTGCAGAATTCCAAGGATAAGGTTCTCCACTCCAATATCAACCCCAACATAATCACAACTATCTTTCAACATTCTAAACACGATTACAGAAGTTTTACTATCGATTACACTACTACGAAGCTACTCCAAGTTTGACCAGTTAAACATATACGAATTCGTATTACAATATTTGGAATAGAATTACAAAAATATAAACAAGTGGTGATCCCTGGCATTCTTCGGCCTCACTCTTCATGCTTTTTCTTTCCTTTCTTCTTATCACCTGCAACGGAGGAAGTCTCCACTGCTCAGCTATATGCTGAGTGTACAATTTTAAACAAATGCATATGAGGTAATTCATGCTTTAAACATCTAAATCACATAATTTAGTCTCTGGGGAGAGAGATATGCATTCATCCGGTATATCAGCAAATCTTAATTCATAAACCACGATGCCAATGGCTAGCCAAAGATTACTCAACCATTGCATCCAACTGCTCTGGCTGGGCCGGTTCCCAAACCAAGCAAGTAGTCATCACTACTGTAACTCTCAAACACCGAGAGGCGTACCCCAGCATGAAATTATACCAAACTCCCATTTGACCAACATAATCACTTAGCATACTCACATAGTCTTACAAACATGCTATTCATACGTACTCGCTGAATTTAACGGGATTAAGTTAACACATAAGTTTTTCCCAGATCACAATTTCATACATAATATCTAAAACATCCAAAATTCCCTATATAACATAGGTTACGAATTCATACCTTAAGCTATAACTCTGGATAACCTATCTTTTATGCAATGTATCACTCATGTTCTCACCATAGTATTCAAAATGATCTAAAACCCGATCAAACTACCAGAAATTATACAAAACATGTATAATTACTATTCCCATATATCATAAAACATCAAATAACATTTAAGCCATATAAATGTCATTTATTCATGTTGATGCCATATGATTTTCCTATTACTATGTCCTCAATTGACAGCTCACCGTTGATCTCCAGTCAACCCCATTCACAATTATCAAATAACATTGATAATTCACACAAAATTTCATTTATGCATTTTAAGCAATGGTTTTCCTGGAATGGGTGTGACATTGATAACGGTTTTTGATTTTAATTTTAGAAAACTCATTTTTGCATGTATGTAGTAACAATATTTAAAAATTCCAATCACAAACAAGCATATAGAAATGAAAAACGAAAAACTAAAATGAAATAAATCCATCTCTTGGCTTGATCTCCTCGGCTCCATCTTCATGGACTTCGGTTTGCTTCTCCAACTTCATGGGATTCCTATTTTATTATAAAAAAACCTATGCTTCTTTTGAAGTGTACAATTTTTCTATAAAAGGAAATAGCAATTTAAAATTGAAAAAGGCCAGAGAAACTGGCGTGACTTTCATTTTTGCAGGAATGAAGTCACAGCGCCCTTTACTCATGCCTTAAAAACAAACCAAAATTACACCAATCACAAAATACAAAAATTAAATTTGTTATTGGTGCCATAGGAGACAGCAGACTAATCCTTCCTATAAAAGGGTTAGTTATACACACATCCACGTATATATGACAAATATATGTATCTATTGGTAACCTTAATTAACTCACATGTTCCATGAACACTTCATGGAAAAAATTAGAACATTAAAATAGCATCTCAGGTTCTCTATCACACTTCGATCGATTGAAGAAAGTTTGATCGATCAAACTTTCAATCGATCGAAACTTTTTCAATCGATTCGAATAGAAAGTTCACAAATTGATTAAAAAATTTCCAGAATAGTATAAAACAATGAAGTAGATAAATTTAAAAACTTTTAAAATAGTGAAAATCATTTGGATAGAGAACCTATTCGATCGATTGAACTAAGATTAATTGATCGAACAGAACAACGTTTGATCGATCGCTTGAACTCAACATTATTTCGATCGATCGAAACACTTTCAATCGATCGAACGTAGACAGTTTCAATCGATCGAAACAATTTCAATCGATTGAAACTGCCATGCATCCAATGCAATCATAGATTTGTTTTCTGCTGCAAAACTGCTACAGAAATAGATCTGTGATGATGCAGTTTCAAAAAATAGTCCTTAGACAACATGCAAATCAAAACTAGGATTCCAAAAGTGCATCAATCGATCCAAATAAGCATGGCTCTGATACAAATTATAGGATTTAGTTTGCAAAAACCTTTAAATCATAAGCACAGTAGAAGATAATTTCAAAAGACATTTATTGGTAGGCCGAATCTACTACTTATCCATTCCATAGATGTGTGGAAAGAGCGGAAAAGAGTATTACCTTATAGTCTTGAATCCAATTCTGACTTTGACTTCTTCCTTTAGTGTGCATCAACTTTCTCCAAGAAATCTTCACCCTTATGTCTCCTTGAATGCTCTCAGATAGACTAGGGTTGGTGGAAACCCTAATAGAGAGGATAAAAAATTTTGGAAACCCTAAAGCAGTTTTTGTAGCTTTCTGATATTAAAAATGATGTTCAATTTTTTTTTTCTGTATGTAGCTTCCCTAATTATAGATTTCCAAACCGACTTTAGAGTTCAATCGGTCGAAACTCTTTCAATTGATCAAAACTAGTTCGTTCGATTTTGATTGATCAAACTAAACTTGACTTGAATCGATTGAACAAACATCCTCATATGCCTCTCCAAGCATTCTCACGGAGCTACAAATGGGACCATCCAGGCTCTTTATTGTTGGCTCAGACCAGTAGTTAATTTCCATGATCAAACTCTTTGACATTCTCAAGGGAATGCTTACTCTTTATCAGAGCAGATTCTATCTGGACAATATATGTTCACAACCCTATGAATGAGACATACCCAAGATACCCAAGTGTTGATCTTTAAGATCTCACTGATTGGTAAGTTAAAGCAGTCACATCCATAGTCTATGCCCATAATTGCCTCAAGATTAAAAATATGTACATCATACAAGTTATGAGTTCTTATCGACTATTGACTGTTTTATATGTCAATAGGAATCCCATGGTCCGTCAATGCACTGTAAGCACTAGAATATTAACTAAGACTTATACTCTAGTGATTAAGATTCATCACTCCATTTAGTGGTAGTTAATCATGATATAGTGTTTACCTAATGAGATATCCAGTCTCACCATCCACTGTGACAAGTTCTAAGTATCGAAGAATAGTATTCCGTATCTCTCTTATATGTATCTAATACATATATGAATTCCCTACTATGATACTTATGAATTACAAACATTCATCTCATGAAACATGCACAGTTAAATACATAAATGATGATGATGCCAAAATTTGTTTAAGATGAACTAGAGCAGTTTAAGGAGAGAGAGTGAGAGACAGGTTTTTGTATGTGGTTCGACCCTGTTAATGAAGGTACCTACGTCCACGTGTGTGTCTGAGCATGTTCACTATACTGTAAAAGAGCTGGGGGCCTGTGGTAAACCAACAAGTTTGGAGCTACCATAGGCCAGTCGGGCATGTTGATGAATGCAATAGAGGTGCTGTGTAGACTGAAAAGTTGACCCCTTCAATGGGCGTGAGAAGTCACTTTTACAGATATAAGAGACCTACTCGTACATTGAAAAGGAAACATAATCCAATTGACAAAACGATGGAATTTGCAGTATTTGAACAATAGAATTTGCAATATCTGTTGGGGTTTCCTAATTGGATTAGGAAATAGTTTTCATTTTCCATTAGTCTTCTATCTTGAGTAGGAAATTGCTCGAAATGCTCGGGATCATGCCTGTGGGCCCGGATGAGCTATTCCCGCAGTGGGATGTACCTGCGCGGTCTTCCCGACCTATTAGACGGGTCGTGGATGAACTGCTCGGGAGGCATCAGGTGGACCAACCCGCTTGGGATGATGCTTGTCAGTAGTTGCAGAATAGAACCGCTTGGGCATATGCTAATTTTGGGTGTATAAGTTGCCCCCCATTTCCAAGGTTGGCTGGATGCTATATCGGGGCAAGTTTGGAAATCTGCTTGATGCCACCTGCCACTGTCTGAGTGCTCGGGGAAGCTGCCTTAAAGCTTCTAAGTCTTGTGAATGCTCAGGAACTGGCTAAGAGTTGAGACTTAGCCTAGCTCGGAGTCTTTAAGTGCTCGGGAACTGACCGGGAGTTGAGACCCGGCCTAATTCGGAGTCTTTTTGCTTGAGTTAGCTTCCAGGATGGTTATCTTCTACCCGTAAACCTTCATCAAGGTTGTGGGTAGAAGAATTTGACCATGTTGGAAAAGCCGACCTAAAGCATATTGCTTTAGGGTCCTTTTATGTTAACTCCCCAGGATGGTTGTCTTCCGCCCAGCTAGCCTTTGTCAAGAATGTTGGGAGAAGAGTTTGACCATGTTGGTGGAGCCGATCTAGAGCTTGTCGCTGTAGGGTCTTTTTTACTCCTCTATCATAGGCCAACCTAAGAGATTTTAGTCACCTCTATTGTCGGTTTAGACCTAAGTGGAGTTAATGCCTCTGAGTACTGTAGGTGCTCGGGTTATCCAAGATTTTGACTTGGTTATTCGCGAGGCCTGTAGATACCCGGTGTGATTGCCTATTTAGCTCATTTTGCCATCTTGCCCCCCAAGCTTTCGCTAAGACAAGGGCCTTACAGACGCTATGACTGTAGGTAACCGACCTGGAACATGGTGGTTACAGGGTCTTTTGAAACTTGCCATCATCAGCCACCTAGGGGGTTTGCCCCCATCATCGATTGGACCTAAGTGAAGCTTGTGCGTCGGGGTTAGGCCCGAGGTCTTTGTATGTCTCGGGGTTAGGCCCGAGGTCTTTAGATACCTTGGGGTTAGGCCCGAGGTCTTTGCAAGGGCTCTCTGACAATCGGCGGAGCCTCATGTGGTGATCAGGCAAGTACCACTATAGTCGGGCTCATCTAGACCAATGGAGACAGGGGGTCAGATTAGAATCGTTGGGCTCCTGATTTCTTTATGATGGAGGCAAAGTTGGAATTTTTTGATCCTGACTGATGTGAACTGGAGGTTGGGTTGGGACTGTCGGACCCAGCCTGCTGTAAGCTGGAGGTTCGGTCGGGGCTGTCAGACTCAGACCGCTGTGAACTGGAGGTCGGGTCGGGACTGCCGGTCCCTGCCTGCTATGAGCTGGAGGTCGGGTCGGGACTGCCGGACTCAGACCGCTGTGAACTAGAAGAACTGTTAGAACTCCTGGGCTGATCTCGCTTTCGCTTACTTTTGGAAAACTCGTTGCTTACGTGCCCGGGGTCTTTGATCTTTAGAAATTCTTCAGTGTCAATGTTTTTTCCAACCCTCTCTGTGAGTTCAACCAAGGTTACCGGTCAATTTTTGTGAAACAATGTAGCGCACTTGGTGTGTTGAACTCCTGAGCAGAAGGCTATAATAGCAACGGTTTCATCAAGATCATAGATGTCGAGCTTCTCTTGATTAAACCGGTCGGTAAATTCCTTGAGGGTCTCAAAATCCCTTTGTATGATTGTCAGTAGCTGCATGTCAGGCTTTGGCCGTTCATGCATACCGATGAACTGGTTGATGAACTGCTTGCTGAGTTGCTTGAAACTCCAGACCGATCGGGGCTCCAAGGAGTAGAACCATTGCACGGCCGGGCCTTTCAAAGTGTTGGGGAAGGCTAGGCAGTGTAGTTTATCAGAGTTGGTGGATAGGGCCATCTGGGCCTTGTAGGTCCGGACATGGTCGACCGGGCTTCCCAAGCCGTTATAGGGATCTAGGCGAGGCTGCTTAAATTTGTGCAGGATGGCAAACCTCGTGATCTGGCTGGAGAACGGTGACTCTGTCTTGGTATTGGCCTGATTCTGAGCATGGTTTTGACCAAGCTTTTTGGCCACTTCGTCAATCTACTTCTGCAAGTCCCTGATTCGGGCTTCTACTCCTTCCCTACCGGTATCTAAGCGGTTGGTCGGGTCGGTGGAAGAGGATTCTTCTTTATGGCGGTGTACTGTCCTCTGGGATCGGGCTTGGCTATGACTCCGGTTCATCGTGTGCCTAGGGACAACTCGGCTCTTGACCGAGTGACCCTAAACTAATTCCCGGGCCATATGCTCCTACCTTTCCTCTCGGGCAGTACGCCTACTGTTGATGTCTCTGCCATCCTCAATGGGGGACGAGTTGGCTCGGGCACGTTGTCTGGTCAAGATTGGTTCCCGACCTTGTGCAACGTTCCCGGGTCATTTCCCAGCCACTGGAGGACTGCTTTGCTGGGCCAGCAGGGCTTCAATCTGTTGTTGGATTTGAAGCTGGCCCTCCAAGAGTTGTGTGAGGGTCACGGTGATCTGCTCAGATGTCATGACTGCCGCAGCCGGTGCCGGGGCTAAAGGAAGATCCCGGTTGGACTGCTGATCAGCCTTCTTACCCTTCTTCGGTGGCATGACGATCAGTCAAGAGATTTGTTGATGAGGAGACTTGTCGCTTCCCGCAGACTGCGCCAAGCTGATGATGCCAAAATTTGGTTAAGATGAATTAGAGCAGTTTAAGGAAAGAGTGAGTGAGAGACAGGTTTTTGTATGTGGTTCGGCCCTGTTAATAAAGGTACCTAAGTCCACATATGTGTCTAAGCACGTTCACTATACCATAAAAGAGCCGGGGGCCTGTGGTGAACCAACAAGTTTGGAGCTACCGTAGGTCGGCCAGGCATGTTGATGAATGCTATAGAGGTGTTGTGTAGACTGAAAAGTCGGCCCCTTCAATGGGGGGTAAGAGGTCTCTTTTATAGATGTAAGAGACCTACTCGTACAAGGAAAAGGAAACATAATCCAATTGACATAGTTTGGCATTAATTGTAGGCGTTTCCTAATTGGATTAGGAAATATTTTTCACTTTCCATTAGTCTTCTAGCTTGAGTAGGAAACTGCCTGGAATGCTCGGGATCATGCCTGTGGGCCCGGATGAGCTATTGCCGCGGTGGGATGTGCCTGCGCGGTCTTCCCGACCTGTTGGCCGGTTCGTGGATGAATCGCTCAGGAGGCATCAGGTGGACCAACCCGCTCGGGATGATGCTTGTTAGTAGTTGCAGAATAGAACCGCTCAGGCATAGGCTGATATTGGGTGTATCGAATGATATCTACATTATAATGCCAAATGTCACACACATAAAGATCAGGTTTGAGGGCACAATCCCAACAACTTGAGCCCCTATGAGTGATTGATTAAAATGCTTTACAAGTAAATCCTGGTCTTCAACCATGGATGAAAAATCTTCAAGTTTTCAAGCTTGATCCTTGTTGAACTCCATCACTCTTGGGCTTTACCATATGCTATCTCATAAACTCAAACAAAGTTAGAACATTTAAGTGCATAATTCAAGAGATTAGCACTATAAAAATGAGTTGATAATAATCAGAATAGAGTAAATAAGAGCATGCTATTATCAATAGATTTGTCAGCATCAAAACAAACATAAATAGCACCTTAAAGAAATTTAAGGCTAGCAATTTTCCCCTTTTTGATGATGTCAAAACATGTAATAGAGATATAGCAATTAAAGCACAATAAGAGTCATTTTCATGTTATCATTGAAAGTAACAAGATATTCAAAGTATGAATCCAAGATTGATAACTTTCTAGTAATCTCTATTATCATTTCCTTCCTTTTTAAAGATCTCTATCATTTTCCCCCTTTTTGACAACAACAAAAAGATAGGGGGTTTAAACTAAAAGTTTTCCCTCAAGATAAGCGAACATGTCATGGAGGCAACAAGATACCAAATCAACTAAAGTGAACATAATAATATGTTCCCCCTCAACATATGCATATATGAATAAATACCAATTATAAGATCAAAATTATGCATTATCTCCTCGGGAGGATGGATATTTGAACACCAAAAGCGTGTCATTCAAAAAGCAAGCATAATTTCACAATTGAAACAAATTAATGTGATAAACCAAACATGATTAACATGCTAACAAGAGAAATGTAAAAACACATTAATCTATCCTACTTTTACTAGGCTTAAGGTAAGAGATTTAACCATTGTCCAAGCATCTCTTAGATGTTTCATTTTTTTAAGTGGTATGAGAGAATCCCCCGCTTTCCAATGCCATGAGGGAAAGATTGGCGATCTCTTCATCATTTGAGTTGTTGGCCAATGATTCACTATTCGAGTCATCCTGAGTGGCCTTTTCCTTTGAGTGATCCTTCTTTTGTAGCTTCTTCTCAAATTGCTTCCCTTAGAAACTTTGCCATCTTTCGGGTGATCATCTCTATCTCCTCATCCTCATCACTCTCAACATCTTTCCCATTTTTCTTTGAGCTTGAAGACTTTAAAACCATATCACCTCTTTTGGCCTCTTTTACTTCCTTTTTACTACCTTCTCTTTCAAACACCACCAACTTCATCTCATGTGTTATAAGAGATCCCATGAGTTGTTCCAAAGATAGCTTTGCTAGCTCTTTTGCTTCTCAATCCACCGTGATCTTTGGTTTCCAATCCTTTGGTAAAGACCTAAGAATCTTCTTAATCATTTCTTCACTAGGATAAACTTTACCAACATTTTTCAAGCTATTAATAATAATAGTAAAATGAGAAGACATCTCCCTAATAGATTGTTATAGCAACGTTTTAAACATTTTGTAAGATTGAACAAGCAAATTAATTTTAGACTTTTTGACTTATCTTGTTCCCTCATGAGTAATTTCAAGTTTATCCCAAATTTCTTTTGCAGATTCGCAAGATGAAATTCTATTATATTCATTTGGGTCTAAACTGCAATATAACAAATTCATTGCCATAGCATTTAATTTTATGAGTTCCTTATCGGCATCATTATACTCATCTTCCGTTTTTGGAATAGAAATACCATTTTCAATTTTTGTAGGAAGATGAGGCCCTTTGACCACTATTTGCCATAGATCAAAATCTTAAGAAACCAAATAGATTCTCATTCTATTTTTCCAGTAAGCATAGTTTGATCATTAAAACATGGTAGTCTAAAAGCTCATTGACCTTCACTATAAAAATGCTAGAAGAGTTGGTTTCCATTCGATCTTAACTCTAGATTATAAAATCTTTTGAAAATAGAAGAGTCAAGGCTCTGATACCAATTGTTGGTCCGAAATGGAAACCTTAGGGGGGGGGGGGGTGAATAAGGTTTTAGCAGAAAATTAACTTTTTTAAAACTTAATACAAAATTAAAACACAATCACAAACAATAAAGTAAAGAGAAAAAGGAAATGACACTTGCAAATCGAGTTTTCAAGTGGTTCTGCAATCCGCACACCGCGGCCTACGTCCACCCCTCAAGACCACCTCTTGAGGATTCCTTTATCAACCTACTTATGGATGTAGATCAAACCGTCTTGGTGCACTTCATAGGTGTATACCAAACTGTTACAAAAGCCTTCAATCTCTCCCAAAGAAGAACACACCTTCTTTACACACAAGGGTTACTAACCCTCACTTTTACAAATGATTTGAATTACAAATTGAACTCTTTCTCTCTCTCTCTCTCTCTCTCTCTCTAGAGTGGATGGATACAATTATAGGTCACACAATAACTCCTTGTGAGTGGATAATACAAATGAAAGCTCACTATAGTTTGCTCTCTCAAGAATTACAATTGAAATTAATCAAGAACAAATTGATTTTTCACTCAAACTAGGGCTCAAATATGAATGATGATTAAACTAGATGTTTGGATGATTTTACTTGCTTGCCCAACCCTTCAAATCACCCCTATATATAGTTTTTAAACATATATGATCGTTGGGGGTGTTTGGGGAGGTGTAAAAGTAATTTTTGGAAAGTTTAGAAAACTAGCCGTTATGTTGTTCTGGGGTAATCCAATCGACTGTATAAGCGATCTAGTCGACTGGAAAAAGTGTAGCAGTAGCTACCTTTCAAAAACACAAACACATTAAACTTTTTTACAACCTAGTCGAATGAATTTATAATCTAATTGACTAAAGTATTTAGAGTTTAGTGACTGTTTTGGCATACTGACACCTCTTTACTTAAATGGCCATAACTCCCTCTACAAAACTCAAATTTACGATCCATTTGAAGATTCGGAAACTAGATTTAAATACCTTTCCAACAATATAAAACTCAATATCTATTTCCTTACCAATTAGATCAGGTTTGTCTTTTAAGAATACCCATTTGCAAAGAGTCACTCATTTTGACTTTGCCACTTGAAAACTTTTGTGAAATGAATTTAAGTGAGTGGTCTAAGTATGTTTAGGTTCTTGAAAGTATTTTAAAGTGTGAAAAAAAGGATCCTAAAGTCCAACTAATGTTACTTGAGCCCCTATGAGTGATTGATCAAAATGCTTTACAAGTAAATCCTAGTCTTCAACCAAGGATGAAAAATCTTCAAGTCTTCAAGCTTGATCCTTGTTGAGCTTCAGTACTCTTGGGCTTCACCATATGCTATCTCATGAACTCAAACAAAGTTAGAACATTTAAGTGCATAACTCAAGAGATTAGCACAATGAAAATGACTTAATAATAGTTTAGAATAAAAAAAAATAGGAACATGCTATTATCAATAGATTTGTCATCATCAAACAAACATAAATAATACCTTAAAGAAATTTGAGGCTAACACTTCGTGCCACTAAGAGTCAAACTTGGTGGATGTCTAAGGAAGCTCTTGGAATGAAGAAATGCAAGGCTAACCCGAGTAGCCCTATTGTTGGACTTCAATTTCCTGATCTTAGATGGATTTAAAAGAAAGAGCAGCCAGCCATTTCTCGATTAAAGGTCCTATATGGGGGGGTGAGAATTAGCTTCTGAAGCCCAAATTGTCGAGCTAGGGCTGGATCATTATAATACTCCACCGCACATTTGCGGTTTTGCTGGGAGATAATAGGGCTGTATAAGCCCAAATTTCTTCTTGTTCGGCTCTCTCGGCTTTAGGAGCTTGGCCAGGACTATGAAGAAGCCAGGTTGGACATCGAAATCGAGGGTGAAAAGGAGAAATTGTTAGGGGGATCGAGCACACATGTGTTCGTAGAAGAAAGAAAATAGATGATCAAAAGAAAGACCCTTCGAGCCTACTTGTATCATATAGATTTAATCTAGTAAAACATTGACATGTGGCATGTGTGGGGACAGATATATTGCATGATTGAGAAGGAACAAGAAAATGGCATATGGAACACACATGGAAGAATTCAAATACAATGTATAAGGCGCGAATAGATTGATGATTGGGAATAGTTTCCAAAGGGGAATTGCTAGCACATGTGTCAGGCAGAGATCAAGGCAGTTTGAAGTAATAGTTGGAAAACGTGATAAATTGAAGGGGCAGTTATCTTGAAGGCTTATAAATAGAAGGAAGATGAAGAAGAAAAATGAGGGACGCACAGACTTCATCACACCCCCCGACGTAGCATAATTCAGGAAAGCATTTAATTTCCTTTATGGACTCATAGGTCGTGACAAGTAAGAATAACCAATTGTCCCTGCAACAAATAACTTAAACAACATTTCTAAAGAAAAGGATACTAATAAACACAAGCTCCCAAATTAAAACTTACTAAACTATTACATCAGTCACACACTTAAGCACAAACTGCCTTATTCAAATTCTAATGACTAGTTTATTACAACTCTGAAAAGTAAAACATAAGAAAAGGTAATACAGTTCTTATGAACATCCTCCAGTCTCTAACTAGCATAATCAAAATACCCTGGTTGCTCCTGACCTGGAAAATCTGGACATAGAGTCCAGGACGCATCAACGCCATCAGCTTATGCAAGCTGGTGAGAAAAATAAACATATACTCGCAGCGTATATATAAGCATATAAAAAACGGTAAAATTTAAACTTTAAAAGAAATAAATTCAAGGTTCCAACTTCAACATAAATCACGTGGGGATGTATTAAGTAATAAATATGTGATCGTGCATGAACTATGCAACATCTCATCTTTTTGACTCTTTTCTCTCGACAAACTCAATTCAAACATACCATTACCTCAGATACCAGGAATAATATCCGCTCAGTATCCAAAATGCCCGCCTCAGATACCAGGAATAATATCCGATGGATATCTGAGTCGTACACTACACTATCGTTCTTCAATACCGAAATAATATCCGATCGATATTTGGGTCGATCACAACATATCGTCGCCTTGGATACCAGGAATAATATCCGATAGATATCCAAGTCGCGCACCATACTATCACTTCGGATACCAGGAATAATATCCACTCGATATCTGAACCGCGCGCCTCAAATACCAGGAATAATATCCGATCGATATCTGAGTCGTACAACATCTCGCCGCCTTAGATATAAGGAATAATATCCGACTGATATCTAGGTCGTACAACACATCACCACTCTTTACTCTTTTGACGCTTTCTCACACATCATGCATGTCGACTCAATCTCAACCCTATCATGCATGTTAATGTTCATGAATCATAACATCAGTCATTAACTATAAATTAGGATATTCATTCGAATGTAAATCTCAGTTTTAATTATCCTTATTAATCCAATTCTTAAACGTAAGTATTTAAAACAGTATATATTTCAAAACAGTTGCTTAAAACCTTTAAAACCTTTTTCCAAATACTCCCTTATACAAAAATACACAAACTGCCAAAAATGCCATATCGCGTGAGCGGGCCATGCGAGCGAGGGGTCGCGCGAGCAGGCCGCACGAGCGATCAGGCTGTTTTTATGAAATTCGTTAAAAATTCTTTTCTGCCCAAAACTACACAGGTCGCGCGAGCGAGCCTCGCACGAACAGGTCGCCCGCGTGAGCCTCACACGAGCGGGTCGCCCTCGCGAGATGAAGCAGAATCTTCATCTTCTTCGTTTTTCCACTGTTTTGAATTTTAAAACTAAAATTTACCCAGTTCAAAATTCTGTTTCAATCAAGACATGTAATATATGGATTTTTTTCATTTTTTTGCATAGATTATGAATACGTAGTCGGATTAAACGATACGAATCGTATCTCCCAAATTTTGATTAATTAAAGAGTGATAAAACTTCAAATCATCAATACGTTGTGATACGGATGAATTACTCCGTAGGATTCGAACCACAGCTTATTGGGATAAAGGCCTTTCATTTTCAATTCACAGAATCGACTTTGGTTTACTTTTATAAAACTCCAATTTTAAAGCTTCCATGGCAATTTCATATATACATGTGTGTGTGTGTATATATACACCTCTATATGTACTAAAATATACATATATAAACATTGGGAGTGAGTTTACAATACTCACAGAGGTTTTTGAACAACAAATTTGGTATCGAGAATTCCACCGTGAATTCTGTCGTTCAATTTCTACTCCTCCGTCTTACAACTATATATGAGTATCTATATATGTATTTATATATATAAGCTGTGTGTATGAATATATCATATATGATGGTTTGTGTGTGTGTACAATCTTGAGAGAACTAGAGGGAGTTGAGAGAAATTGAGAGAGAGATTGAGAGACTGTGGGAGTTTGAGAGTACTGAGGCATATATATATATATAAACTCTCTGTTGTGGTCTCCAAGTAGTTAGGGGATTTTGCCCGGTGTGGTTGAGCTCACGTGCTCCCACACCCAAAATGCGATATAGTTGCAGCGTAAAAATAATAACTGGTATTGTATGATTGAAAATAAAATACAAAAAACCATAATATTGTAGGAAATAATTTCTGAGTTGTACAAAAATATAGATATCATTTTTAAAACCATAGAAAGTATTTTCTATATTTATAAAAAAAGAAAAATAGAAAAATAAAAGAAATATTCATTTATTAATGAAAATAAAATACTGGGTGTTACACTATACCCACCTAAACAGAGATTTTGCCCCAAAATTTAAGCTAACTAATCCTGAAACAACTCGGGGTATCTATTCCTCATAGCTGACTCTAACTCCCACGATGTTTCTCCCTCGTCATGATGTCTCCATTGAACCTTAACCAAAGGAACATCCCTTTTCCTCAGCCTCTTGATACTCTGGTCAGAATCCTCACAGGTCTATCCTTGTAGACAACATTCTGACTTGTCTCAATATCATAAAAATTAACAATATGTGATGGATCTCGTATGTATTTCCTTAACATACTGACATGGAACACGTTATGAACACCACACATCTTTAGTGGCAATGCGAGTCGATAAGCCACTTTCCCAACACGCTCTAGTATCTCAAACGATCCGATAAAATGAGGTGCTAACTTTCCTCTTTTCTGACCAAAACGCACTACACCCCGAACTGGTGAAACCTTAAGGAGTACGTGATCTCCGATACTGAACTCCAAGTCCTTTCACTGCCGATCCGCATAACTCTTGTGTCTACTCTGTGTAGCTTTCATTCTTTCCTTAACCAGTGAAATCTTCTCATTGGTTTCCCTCACCAAATCTGGTCCCAATAATTCTGTGTCTCCCACTTCTGCCCAACACAATGGAGATCAACATGGTCGTTCGTATAAGTCTTCGAATGGTGCCATCCCAATACTCGAGTGATAACTGTTATTATACGCAAATTCAACTAATAGCAATTGCGTCTCCCAAGACTCTTCGAAGTCGATTACACAAACTCTGAGCATATCTTCCATAATCTGATTAACATGCTCGGTCTATCCATCGGTCTGAGGATGGAAGGCATTACTCATCTTGAGCAAAGTTCCTATAGCCTTCTACAGACTTTCCCAAAATCTCGAGGAAAGCGTGCATCACGGTCTGACACAATAGACACAGGTGCACAGTGCAGTCGCACTACTTACTGTAGGTACAGTCGACTCATCCTTTCTACTGGGTAAGTCATACTATACGCGATGAAATGTGCAGACATTGTTAGACGATCCACAATTACCCAAATCCCATCATGGTTCTATTGTGACCGAGGTAGTCTAACTACGAAATCCATAGTTATGTTTTTCCATTTCTATCCTGAAATAGGTAATGGTTGTAACAATCCCAAGGGTCTCTAATGTTCGGCCTTCACTTGTTGATAAGTCAAACATTTAGATACGAACTCGACCACTTCTCGTTTCATTCCTTTCCACCAGAAGTTTCTCTTCAGATCCTTATACATCTTTGTTACTCCTGGGTGTACTGTCAATCTTGAGTTATGTGCTTCCTCAAGAACATCTTTTCTCAAGTCTCCTGAATCTGGCACACACAATCTGTCCTGGCATTCGTATCCTCCATCGACCCAAACCTTCCATTCCATAGGGTCCTTTTCTGACATCTTGATGAACCATACTTGAAATTCTCATCTTCCTTTTGGGCCTCAATAATTTGACTCACAAGTGTTGGTTGTACCATGAGGCATCTAAAGTGTTGCCTTTTACTTTCCTCAAAAATCTGCATATCAAATTCTGTGATCGTCTTTAAGGCTTTCCATTCCCTCATCATCAATAAAGCAATCATTCCTCGAGGTTTCTGACTTAGGGCATCAGCGACTACATTAGCCTTACCAGGGTGGTATTCTAATGTAAAGTTATAGTCCCTAATCAGTTCCATACATCGGCATTACCTCATGTTAAGCTTTTTCTGAGTAAACAAATACTTAAGGATTTTGTGGTATGAAAATAAATCAAACTTCTCCCCATAGAGGTAGTGTCTCTAGATCTTAAGCGTGAACATGATAGCTGCTAATTCCAAATCATAAGTTAGGTAATTCAATTCATTGGCTTTAACTACGTGAACCATAGGTGATAACCTTTCTGTCTTGCATAAGGACACATCCCAGTCCTTGATAAGAGGCGTCACTGAAAATAGTGAACTTCTCACCATCCTTTGGTATTATAAGCATTGGTGCTATTGTCAGTCTTTCTTTCAATTCCTGAAAAGCGCATTCATGCTTATCAGTCCATTCAAACTTCAAATCTTTCTTAGTCGAACCTGTTAATGGGGCTACTATCTTTGAGAATCCTTCCACAAATCTTCGATAGTAACCAGCAAATCCCAGAAAACTTCTGACTTCTGTAGCATTAGTCAGTCGAGTCCAATTTGCAACTGCATCAGTCTTTGATGAGTCAACCGTGATTCCTTATTGAGAGATCGCATGCCCGAGGAACTTAACTTCCTGGAGCCAGAATTCACACTTGCTGAATTTAGCATACATACAATGATCCGTGAGAATCTGCTGACAAGCGGGGATATTTGTAAAATACAACCGCGCTAAAATAAGGAAATATACTAATATAGTTTACAATTCCCTGTTATATTTGCAATTTATGCTATAATGCCAGTTTGTATACAATATGACGAATCTATGATGAGTTGTGTTGTTTTAGCTGTTGTTTTGTGCAAATATGCTACTGTGTTATGTGCAAGAATGAATACCAAGATAAAAGAAAAGCTTGATTATAAGCAAGACAATTCAAAGATGAAAATTAAAGTTTAAGCGATCGAATAACTCTCAAGCGATAGAGGTTTCGATCGATCGAAGGCTATTCAAGCGCTCGAGTAATAAAGGTTCAAGCAATCGAGTGCAGTTCGATCGATCGAACATGCTTTTATCAAAAACTTACGCGCACGCAGCAGATATATTGTAATTAATCTTAGCTTTAGGTTTTAATATAAATAGTGGTTATAAACACATCCCAAAGGACGCCCATTTTTAGTTTTCAGTTTACATAGAGAGGAAGGAGAGTTTGCTTTGATTTTGTAGGTTTAACTTTCATATTTCTAGGTTTTCTGGGCATTTTAGCTTTTAATACAAGTTTTTATTCATTCAGGTTCTATGTTATCGTCTATTTTCATTCTGCTAGTAGTTTTACATAGTATAAGCAGTAGTAATCGTAGTGTTGCACTTTAGTTTTCATAGAATCAATAGCTTTTATAAGTTTTATGTTGAAATCATAAACAAACGAGCCCTTAATGAATTTCTACATTAAAAATAGATCTACAGTACTCCAGACCATGTCTAAGTATTCCTAGAGTTGGGAGATGCGATGAAATAATGATCTCCAGCCTCTACCATGCAGCAGTATAAAACCTACATTCGATCGATCGAATTTAGTTCGATCGATCGAACCAGGGATATAGTCAAGCAATCGAAGACATTTTGATCGATTGAGAGATGATGATGTTCGATCGATCGAAGGCGCGTCGATCGATCGAACCTTTAGATTCTTGGGTTGACCCTTTGTAGTATTCCTAGACTTTCTGTTTTTGAGATTTGTTATCAAACTGTCTCCATATGCTCAGTTTGTCAAAACAGTTTCTTAACTTTAAGCCTTAAGGCATTTTTCTTCAATAACTTTTGCAAACCACTTTGAATGCTAACACCATTCAAAGTGCGAGTCTTGACTATTGTTTTAAACCACCTTCATGTATTTTTAAATCAACTGTTATGATATAGTCCCGATCATGAAAGGACTATTGAATCCTGATCTTTAGAAAATACGGAATATTGTACAAAAACGTACTCCATTGAGCTTAAATGTAACTGCATGGTAGATGGCAAGGTCACTGTGGATTCGTGTAATCCCAACGTTCCCCTTTCATAAAGAAAAATTGTTTTTAGTTATAGATTTAGTTAATTAGTTAAGCATTAGTTTAATTTAGTCGTTTTATTTTAGGAACTTCATGTTCTACATCCTTTTTAAACATTGAATTTTTGTTTTCTTTAGGTTTAAAATCTTTTTAGTCTTTTCCCTTTTATGTTCGATAATTCCATCGAAGGAATCTTCAAAAATCCACTCTACTCATCTGATTCCTCTAGTTCAATCAACCCCATCGCCACACCTACAGAATATATGGCTGACGAACAAAGCAAAAATGGTGAGAGTTATGCCTATTGACGATTCACTGCGTCCCTTGCCCAATCTCATGCAACCCGAACACGCACCTACGCCTTCTTGTATTCTCATTCCACTCCATGCGGGCAAAATTCAATTTGATAACGGAATGATCCAACTCCTTCCAACCTTTCACGGAATGGAGAGCGAGAAAGCGTATCTACATGTCAAGGATTTTGAGGATGTTTGTAAAACATTCTCTCAGAACTGTCCTGTAGATGTGATGCGCTTAATGTTATTTCCCTTCACTCTGAAGGATAAAGCAAAAGCATGGTTGCTTACCCTCAAGCCAAATTCAATCTTCACTTGGCATGCGATGAACACCGTATTTTTAACAAAATTTCCCACCTCGCATGACCACCAAACTTAAACATCAAATAAACTCCTACAAACAAAGGAGAAATGAAACCTTCACTCAAACTTGGGAGCGTTTCAAAGATTTGCTTCTCTCATGCCCACATCACGAGTACGAGAAGTGGTGAACCATTAGTTTCTTCTATGAAGGACTAAATGGTGAAACGAAGAAACTGGTTGAGACCATGAGTGCAGGTGCATTTCTTAGGAAAAACAGAGGTTGAAGCCCACTTCGAGAGGTTAGCCGAACATGCTCATGAATGGTCTAACTCTGAAGAGGTTTTAAGTGCACAGCTAGCAGTTGTAGAGGAGAAAAGTATTTATTAGTTAAAAAGTAAAGATCATCTAATGACAAAATATGAAGAACTAGCAAGAAAGGTAGAGGAGTTAGGAATGAAAGGAGAGAGTTCTAGGCAGGTTTTGCCTGAAGAACTATGCGGCACATGCAATATGTTGGGACACACAACTCAATATTGTCCCAACGTGCCGTATTTCCAATAATAAGCCCCCATGGAAATGAACGCCATGCAAGGATTCCTACAATAACAATAACAATTTTCACAATAATAATTGATGGAATCACCCCGGTTTTGATTGGAAGAACAACATTGTAACCCAAAACCAATATCAGCAACAGCCCTACAATAATAATCAATATCAAGGGCAAAACAACAGGCAGCCCCAGCAATTCAATCAAAAGATCTAATAACTACAACCCAGTTCAGTCCTGTAATAATCAACATTCTAATGTCTACGTGCCACCACATAAAAAAGTGCAAGAGGAAGATCCGCTTTCTACCACAAATCTAACACAGCAATTAATCTAAATGATGAGTAAGATGTATGTGACATTAGAGAGAATGGATGCACGACAAGAGGGATTGGGTGGAACATTTTCTGCCCAACCACTTCAAAACCCTAAGGGATACAACAATGGTCCCAATAATTAAGAACATGATAAAGCCATGACTACTCTGAGAAGCGGCAAGATTAAGGGCAAAATATGCCTCTTTCTACTCCCGAAGAGTATGAGGAGGATGAAGTGGTAAACAAAAAGGATACATCCACAAATGAAGAGGAGCCATCTACAAATAACGAACCATCAAAATTAAATGATGAAGCTCCTATAGAAGTCGATGAAGTTGAAAGAAGGCCTGGAAAGGAGCCAGTCAATAACGAATTACCTAAATACCCTTTCCCCACACCTTACCCTCAAAGGCTAAAGAAGCCCAAAAATGAGATAAAGAATCAGGAGTTCTTGGAACTGTGTAAACAAGTAAAAATAAACCTTCCACTCCTTGATGCAATTAAACAAGTACCGGCCTATGCTAAATATCTTAAAGACTTATGCATGGTCAAGAGGTGGCAGAGTGTGAAGAAACACGCACATGTCGCTTGCTAAGCAAGCACAATAATCCAAAATGAATTGCCTCCTAAACTCAAAGACCCCGGTACTCCCACTGTCTCTTGCCAAATTGGGAACCAAAGAATAGATAATGCACTCCTCGATCTAGGAGCAAGCGTAAACCTGCTACCATACTCAGTTTATAACAACTAGGTGATGCACTCCTCGAGTAGGTGAACTCAAACCTACTCGAGTTGCACTACAACTGGCAGAATGGTCGGTGAAATACCCTAGAGGAATACTAGAGGATATCCTCATTCAAATAGACTTGTTTGTCTTCCCAGTTGATTTTGTAATCTTAGACACTGAACCTGTGTCCAATCCATGTGCACAAATCCTGGTGATCTTTGGACGTCCATTCCTCAACACAATTGATGCCATGATAAAAATAAGAAGTGGCATAATGACCATCGTATTCAGGAATATAACTTTAATTGTCAAAATCTTTTCAAATCCCCGACCTGAGGAATACGAGGAAGAGGACACTACAACAAAAAACCCTTATTATGACTTTTAAAAAGAGTCATAAATGTATATTTATGACTTTTTTTTAAGCTTTTAAAATAAGTCATAACATTGCAGTCATAAATAAGTTCGAGTTTGTTAAAAAAGTCATAAATAATTATTACTTTTACAACAGTTCTAAAAAAATAGTCATAAAAAATGAGTGCTTTCAAATTGTTTATGACTATTTTTTAATTGATACAGTCATAAATAATCTTCAAAAAAGTCATAAATAGCCTTTTAAAAAAGTCATAAATAGCCTTTTAAAAAAGTCATAAATAATCTTCAAATTAGTCATAAATAACCATTTAAAAAGTCATAAACAATTTTCAAAAAAGTCATAAATAACCTTTAAAAAGTCATAAATAATCTTCAAACTAGTCATAAATAACCATTTAAAAAGTCATAAACAATTTTCAAAAAAGTCATAAATAACCTTTAAATAGTCATAAATAATATTTAAAATAGTCATAAATAACCTTGAAAAGTCATAAATAATCTTTAAATAGTCATAAATAATCTTCAAAACAGTCATAAATAACCTTTTAAAAAGTCATAAATAATGACACTATTTATGACTTTAGTAGAACTATTGCTAATTCATGATTGTTTTTTATGAAACAGTCATATATAATATAAAACACATTTAAAGAAAAAAAAAATTTTGTTGATAATCCAATAATCAAGATTACACAATTCAAATACATCAAAACATGCATGTTACACAATTCAGAATATATACACATATACAAATCAACTCAAGAACCATAGTCAAATATTATCTTCCTTCCAACCAAAATTTTTCATTAATCAATCTAATAATTAGTTATGTACAAGAAAAATGTAACAGTAACCACTAAGTATGTATTAAACCAACAACCAATAATGTATATGTAACATTGTTAAAAAAAATAATGAATAAATAAATAAATAAAGACAAGATTAGTGTCTATTTAAACTCTTCAATCACCGCTAGTACATCAACTTATTTGCAATATTTGTTCCATGTAGTCTAACCATGTGTAACACTGAAACAAAAATGAAATCAATGTATTAGATTCTATATAACGAGTATATAATTTTCTTAAATTGTAAAAATATAGATTACCTGAAAAAAGGAAAAAATGTTGAAATTTTCAATACTTAAATGTATTCTTGAATGAACTCAATGAACTCAAGTTGAAGTACATTTAACTCGTGACTTTCATATTTCACTTTTTGAGACAACTCTTTCATCTGAAAAAGTTCAGGAAAGGATGAGATGATGTATTCCCTCCCCACAACAACAACACCACCACCTCCAACACATATGAAAAAAAATTTCCACAACTTATGAATCAAAATAAAACAAGAAGAAGAGAAAAATTGGTGACACATTTACAAAGAATACTATGATAATACCTTTATCTTGATAGATTTGGATGGATTCTCCATTATCACTTTCATGAAAAGTAACATATAGTATCCACATTCATAATTTCCTAGTTGCTTTGGTCCCTATGAATAAATGCATAACAAATTTTAGACAAACATAAATTACTGCAATCACAAGTTGTGGTAAAACTAACTTATCTTGGAATGAATGTTGACCTAGAATTTCTAAAAATTTCGACAGAGTCTCCTCTATAAATAGAACCTCCCAAAAATTTCAAACAATGAAAACATACTCAGCAACAATTGAATAACCGCAACATACATTATATCACTACATTAACCATAACATACTAAGTATAATTTAAACAACTACCATTATATCAACCATGGTTTTATTCAGATTTAATTACCTTTACGAATTGCCAAATTGGTTTTGGCCTTCTTTTCCCTTTGAAATTTAAAGCCTTGAGTCCACTTCAAGACAATATTAAAAGTTAAAATTAGATAATAAAACGTCACTTATAAACATGCAATAATACTTTACTCATATGTCTATTGACAATTTTGCATCCCGATTAGGTTCTCCATGTAACGAATCCATCCAATATACTGAAGTTGAAGAAAAATCAATTACGACCAAAACCCAATGGTGCCTACAAGTTGACCATATCAGTATATTAGTAACCTAAGAAACTTAAACCTACACAGATTTAACATGAATATACATACCCTGTGTTGAGTGGAATGACAAATATTTGATTCTCTTTAGCCTCTCCTAATTCAGCAATAATAAATTTATCCAAGCTAAATTCATTATATGCATCTCTAGCAGACATTGGGTTGACGAATTTGACAAATTCTCGATTGTTTTCAAATTTATCGTACAGGAATCTGAAAAAATGTAATATAAATTAGAGACAATAACTTTAAGATATTAAGCAAAACTAACTGCTCTCACCTCATATATACAATAACTGCAGTGACATCTAACTCCTCCATGTTGCAAAATCTCACTAACTCGTCTTTTGGAACATATGCTGTATCATCACTCTCTCTAAATATTCCCAATGGTATCGCTACAGTATTTTCTGACATGATCTTGTCTAGACTATCCGCGAAGGTCATAACTGCACCTTTTTTCCTGCCATGATCTTGATTGTTTTCGTTCTGAAATGATTTTAATGAATATATAATCAAACTTTGTAGTACACATTTCGTAGTGCAAACTTACTTTGTAGACAACATATTCATAGTTATCTCTAAGATGGAATTATATCATTCAACATTTAAAGTAAGTGTGAATTACCTCGACGTCCAGTCGTACATACTTCTTCGGCCAAGCAACTTGTGAATTAAGTGCATGTCTAAGAGTTATCATATCAGCATTAACAACTGGTACCGGGAGTTTTGCGTCAGGTTGGTAAACAACATTGACAGATACACATACATTGTCTTCTCCTAACCTCACATGGTGTACCGTATCATTTGGTCCAACTTTCTCAAAAACGAACCCCGCAGCAACAATTGTATTTGAATGCAAAGCCAATCTACATGGTTGTCCCTATAACGAGTACAATAATGAATGTATCATTGCAAATGGAAAAGGTGACATACAATAAAGATTTGTAGAATAAAATATCACGCACCTTCCCAATATTAGGTTTAGGATTTGGGAATGAAAGGTGATTTTGTTGCTTCCCTTTGCATTCAAACTATTTATACGTCAAGAGAGTTAAAATAAGAAACAATGTACACAAACGTAATTCAATAAAAAAAATTTAAAAAGAAAGAATTATAACCTTCTCATTTGTCTTCTTGACCGGTGAATCACATGAATCATTTATATTAGAAGAAACCTTGACATATTTACTATTATCACTTTTCTGAGTGTTTGATCCAACCTTCTCAATTGGAGCTGATGTTAATCCACTTCGTAACTTGATCAATTGTTCCTTCAACCTTTGCAACTCATTATCTTTTTCTTTGCATTTTTCCTCTTCTTCATGTAACCTAGACTCTAACTCACTAATATGTTTCTTAGAGCCACGCCTAGAAATACGGAAATACGTTGTGGGGGTGACTCCTTTTCCTATACCTCTAACCCGTCCACCGAGCTCGGCAGTACCCAAAGCCATAGTCAGGACGTCTGAGGTTCCTTCAGTGACCAAACTCCCATCTTCAACTTGGCTTTTCAATGTATCCTTGCAAATTGGCAAACGAGAAAAAAAAAATAACATATTAAATATATCATTAGTAGATGTATTTTATGCTAATGTTTTCAAAATAAAAATTAAAATAAAAAACATGGATTAAAACTCACTATTTTTTCACCAATTTGTTTTGCAACATCATCTCGATATTCCCCTTTTTTATTTTGACGAGCTGCTTTCCACAACAATGACCTATCAGCTTCATCAAATGAAGCACCCTTATCCTTTTTCTATTATCAATTTTCAAGTGAGTTAAATTGCATGTCAGTGCATAATGAAATGAGCTAGCATATCCCAACTTGGCAACAAAAAAAATACAAATGCATACCATTTTTTCGGCAAGTCCGGCATAGCCCAATTTGCTTATATAATGCGTGTACTTATTCTTTGCACGCTTTGTTACTTGCACATCACTTAACCTCTGATAAATGGATTGAATAAGCATACATTACAGATATAAATAACCATATCATGAACAAAAATAAAACTTTAAATATACCTGAAAATTGTCAGAGAGTCTTGATCGAACAAATTCATCCCAGTCCTTCTGATCAATGAACTTTTTGTACATATCAGGACGCTTCTTAAGGTGATCCGGATCATCTCTAAATGGCTTGATGTATTGCTTAGTTAACTGTCCTTTGAAGTTCTTCCACAAGTAACCGATTTCAGATATCACCTTCTTCTTTGTGTTTGGATCTACATTAAATTTGGCCTACAAGTGAAAAATAAGGTATATTAGTTTTAAAGTCAACAATATTTTATTAAAAATAATAAAAAAAAAAGAATAAAAATACATATTTTTAATACCTGGATAGCAGTCCATAAATTCTCTTTCAAAGACTTTGGCACATGATGCCATGTTTTATAACTTATTACAACCATTGTCTTTGCCAAAAGTCCTTTGTAACTAGAAAAATCTGGTCTTGTAGAACCAATCGGCTGCCCGTACGAGTTGTAAACAAGTTATGTCTTTTCACCATCATTTTTTTTAGTCAAACGTTCTAAAACTGCTACACCTCTTCCTTTCCTTATTTTACTAGTTGAATTTTGTTGTGATGGCCCTAAGCTTTCCGTGTTATGAGAATCAAATTCCTTTTCTTGTTCCATGTCTACAACACAGTTTCAACACACAGCTTAACTTCGACACATAATTAAGATTCATGCTATCAAAAGAATGAAATTATGAATAACAAAATAACTCTAAAAAACCATTGTAATTAAGTAGAATAGAAAAAATCTACAAAATGTAGAAAAATAGAATAAATCCTTTATAACTAGTATTACACCCTTGGATATTCATCAATTTTTGTCGATCCAGGTCCCTTCACAATCTGCACGGGCATAAGTTAAAGGAGATTCATCACTCTCGTCTTCAATATCATGAAATGCTCTGGTACAAATACGATCTTCAATTCCTCTAAATACATCATCATCATCAGCATATTCGTCGTAATTATACACTCGTTGGAGAGGTACAAGAACAATTGACCGCTTAGGATCGAGTTGGTCAGGTACATAAAAAACTTGTTTTGCTTGAGAGGCTAAAATAAAAGAGTCATTTTTATGGCCAATTCTATCAAGCTCAACTATTGTGAAGCCAAGTTCATCTACCTTTATCCCATTCCCTATGTCAACCCAATCGCACTTGAAAACTGGAATCTTGAATGTTATATAATCAAGCATCCATATTTCAGTAATGACACCATAAAAACACACATTTGAGACCACAGGGTTCTTATCCTTTGCACTAGCAACCTGCATTGTTGTAGCTACGATGCTTACTCCACTATTTTGGTTGACTAGTTCACTGTCACGGTCCTTCGTATGAAAACGACAACCATTAGTATAATAACCAGAATATTTTAATACGTCTCGACGAGGACCTCGAGATACCCATTTCAAAATGTCAGAAACCTCATTGATGGCGATTTGTTGCTCTTGTTCAACCTGATTTTTTATTATAAAAAGTTAGTGATATTCATCAAATACATTTACAATCTAATGTTTAATGTGTTAATCATACCCTTTCACGAAGCCAACCAATTATGGTTTTATTGTGCTCAGCTTCTAACCACTTTTCATTTCTGGACTTTCGGGGATGCTTTTGTCTTAAACTTTCCTTATGCATCCTATCAAGTTAATAATAGGAGATACATAATTATTCATACGATGAAGAAATATGATTTCTTATTGAATTTGAAGTCAAAATTACGTCTTACTCGATATAAGGTTGGACATCGTCTGTATTTTGCAAGACATAACGGTGTGCTTGCTCCCAAGAGAAATCATCTACTTCAAAGATAGTACCGCCCCCTATTGTTTTGCCATTGTAAATTTCATTATCACCAATATTTGTTGTCGTGTTTCTAGTAGAAGGAACTCCAACGCTCTCAAAATCAACTAAGAACTCTGAACAAAATTCCACTGCTTCTTCAGCAATGTAACATTGGGCAATACAACCTTCTGGACGATTTGGATTCCGTACATAACCTTTTAATACCTTCATGTTTCTGAAATAATTAAAAAGAAAGCACGAAATCATAAGACTTTACTATTTAATTATTGATCAATGACTTAATATTTTGCATATGCTTACCTTTCAAATCCCCACATCGATCGAGCATAAACTGGACCACAAAGTTTGACCTCCCTTACTAGATGTACCATTAAATGCACCATGATGTCAAAGAATGAAGGTGGAAAATACTTCTCCAACAAGCATAGAGTGAAGACAATTTCTTGTTGAAGTTCATCCAATTTCTCCACATCTACTACTTTTTTGCAAATAGCATTGAAGAAGAAGCAAACTCTAATAATTGCATAACGCACATGCTTAGGCAGCACTGATCGTATTGCTACAGGAAGTATTTGTTGCATTAATATGTGACAATCATGGGACTTGAGACCAATTAGTTTTAAATCTTTCATTGAAACAAGGTTTGCAAAATTTGAAGAATATCCATCCGGTACCTTAAGTTGATGTAATGTTTCACAAACCCTTTTTTTCTCTTCTCTGGATAATGTATAACATGCTGGTGGTAAGTAAGTCCGTTTTCCCTTAATCTGTGGTCTCAAATCTTCCCTTAGGCCCATGTCTACAAGGTCGAGACGACACTTCACCCCATCTTTGGTTTTCCCCGGAATGTTGAGTAAAGTGCCAATGATGTTATCACAAACATTTTTCACAATGTGCATGATATCCAAGTTGTGTCGAATAAGCAAATGTTTCCAGTACTCCAGATCGAAAAAAAATAGACTTTTTCTTCCAATATTTGGAGGACTCATTGCCAACATCATTATTGACATCATCATCATTATCAACATAATCATCATCTCTCTTCCTCTTCGAGCTTGTATTCCTTTTTGAACGTATCTTCTTTCCCCACGATACTCTAACACCTTCGACCTCACGTAATATTTGTTCACCACTCATTGGCTCTGGATTATTTTCATGCTCTTGATGTCCATTAAATGCCTTCTTTTGATATCGAAAATAATGATCATGTGGAAGAAATGTTCTATGCGATGTGTATACATTCTTTTTAGAATGTGGCAATCTACACGATTTTGTTTGTTCACCACAAATTGGACAAGCATAATACCCTTTCACAACACAACCGCTCAAATTACCATAGGCTGGAAAATCGTTAATAGTCCACAACAGTACAGCCCTTAATGTAAACTATTCTTGGCGGTAAGCATCATAAGCTCGAACTCCGTCGTCCCACAAGGTTTGCAAATCTTCAATCAAGGGTGCCAAGTAAACGTCAATATCGTTTCCGGGCTGTTGTGGACCGGATATTAACATTGTTAACATTAAAAACGGTAACTTTGGTCAATTCCGTTTATGTACAGATGGTCTTTAATATCTTGTAAACTCGACTTAAAAAAACTCCCACAATGAGAACATGGACATGGTATGAAATCCAGATTTTGTGCATTTCGTGCAGCAAATTTGAGAAAAACCTTTACCCCTTCTTCATATTCTGCAGATAATCTATCCATGGACATCCAAGATCTATCCATTCCTAAAGATATAATTCTAACTATGAATTGCTGGATAGAATTTTTTGCTAGTCGTGAAAAAGCCAAATTACCTAGACACCATAAAGAATATGCATCCAACATTCAATCATATGTTAGGGTAGTCAACTAAATTTTGGTTAACAAACAAAAGAGGTTAAAGTTGTGACCTCATTTACATTTCACATCATCCTTGCTAAAAAAAAACAGAAATATAATAGAGAAGTATTGTTCAGATGAATCTTAGGCCAACCAAATACAGTAGCAGTTGATACGATATAGTTTGTTATACACAAATTTTTTATTTTTTTTTAACAGCAAGACCAATATCTATATAATAAGATAGAGCGGTGTGGGTCCCTTTCAAGTTAGCAATTTTTAATCTTGACCATTGAGAAAAGTTTAGATATTTCAGACCGTCGGATTGATTGTCTACCAAAAATAGTTAATCCCATTAAATATTGCATTGTATCCTATTAAAACTCTAAATTAAAAAGGAATTCCCTAAATTAATTTGAATTTGAATAAATACATGTCAATATCCAAATTGTAAACTTCGGTAAATACAAAACACAAATCTTGGGTAAAACTAAATCATTAGACTCTTTTTTTTTATAGAAAAAAAAGAATTCTCTAAATTAATTTGAATTTGAATATACATATCTAATCCAAACTGTTGTGACTAATTCATTGGCCGGAATTTTTTAGGTTTGGCGCCGAATTGAGGGACCATGTTAGGCTTTTATATTATGTGCGACTTCATGTGTAGTGAGACTGAGAGTGCCAAGGTAGTATACATGAAAATCTTTCTACATATTGCCAATAAAGTAATCAATTATGTTGATTGAAGACATAAGTATCCATTTGTCAGAGTCGGTTAACATAGCTCATGGTGTAAGCCCAGACCTATGCTAGGTTTCTCAATATTGAAACTCAATGGAACTATAGATTATTTATTACTTTTTGTTTCCATTCATTTCGAAATTGTGTAGTATAGTTGGATTCTTTTGGTTGTTATATTCTAGCTGCAAAGTATTTTCTGAGCACTGCTATGTTTTCCAAATTTGTTTCCCAAATGTGTTTCCCAATACATGTGGTAGTGGGCTCAATAGCTTTTGGTTGGAGGATGTTGAGGTGGTTCTACACTTATTGAAGGTGGTCTCACTACCACAGGTATTGGGAACATTTTGCAATACAAAAGTTGGGAGGCATAACATTATACATTTTTTTTGTACTTCGTTATATACCAAAGATTCATTCTGCGTTCTCTATTATTATTTGCAATACTCAAGGTCTTCAATTTGTAAATAAGTGTCATTTAAGAACAATTAGTAACAATATGCAAAACGAATGATATGATAAGACCACATGAAGGGTAGGTGCCTCAAAAATATTAAGGTTAAACACATCTTAGTACATACCTTGTAATAAATCTAAAGTTTTGTTTTGGGTCATGTAAAATTGAATGACCCTTTTTGGCCATTCTTGTTGTTTGTGTTGGGATGTGTTCCTCTTTTGAGGGGTTGTTTCATTTTTTTGGAATTTTTCTTTGGGCAAGGAGTTTGTAGCTTTGTCTACTTGGTGCCTTTTTTTTTTTTTTTTGGTGGATGGCCCTGTTTAACAAGCGCTGGGCGTTTGTTTCTTTTGGCATTGGTTGTTTGTAGCTTGTCCCTTGCGAGGTTTGTTGTTATAATTTCTTTTGTCGTTTAAAAAAATAAATTAAATGGCACATTTTAGTACCGTATAATTTCACAAGTTTTATTTGGATCCTTTAACATGAAATACATGAGTTTGTATTTTTGGGGCATATGCCGGCCTTATGTGTTGCAATTTAAATACATGACTCAGAATAATATTTTTTGTAATTGAAGGGTACTAAAATATTTAGCCATGTTTATTTAACGCTAAAATCAATTCCTTATATTTCCAAATGGTTGGACCATTTGGGAGATCCTTACCTGAGTCCCTCAAAACAACTCATACAATGGTCTAAGTCTGAACATGTGTTGGTTTTATCTCAATCCTTAAACTAGAAATTTTGAACTTCTAGTTTTTTCCCTCATTTTGGCCATTGAAGATGGGATTTACCTATAAATCATAAACTTGATAATCATTTTAAGAAAACCGATGAAGATTCCAAGTTGGGGTCTTTCACTTTAGTAAGAAATTTGCAAGGAATTAAAAAAGTAGTTCGATCTATTTTTTTTTAGTAATGCTTGGGGCACAACCAAAGCCACAACCTTTTGCCCACAACCTCCATTTTGTGTCTCTCTCTCCTAGTGGGCACTGTGAGGTCATTGGCACTGTGGGACCCATCAAGAGAGAAATAGACACAAAATGAAGGTTGTGAGCAAAAAGTTGTGGCTTTGATTGTGCCCCAAGTATTACCCTTTTTTTTTAAAAAAAATTCTGCTTCTTGATTAAGGTCCACTTCATGTGAAAATGGACTTGTTCTATATTTGTTTTAAAATTGCTTTCTTTTTTTCTTTTTTTTTTTTTGTTTCTTTTTATAGTTATTAAGTGGTCTGTGCAAGAGTTGGAACTTGAAGCCATCTATCAAGTTTTAACATGCCAATTCTTTAACTAGACATTTTTAACTTCTCATGCCAATTCTGTACTAAGTTTCATAGAAATTAGGAAGAAATTAGAAGAAAATAGGCCTAAAATTGAAAAGTTCCATAAAAATTAGGAACAAATTAGAAGAAAATAGGCCTAAAAACGATAAGTTTCATAGAAATTAAGAAGAAATTAGAAGAAAATAAGCCCAAAACTGACAAGCTTTATAGAAATTAGAAGAAAATAGGCCGATAAATGAGGCCAAAAATGAAGCCCCATGCGGCGGCTTCGCCGCTTTGCTTCAAGGTCGGCCCTGAGCATACCTTCTTATTCTAGCTAGTGATAACTGCGTCTCTCATTCCTACGGGCCGTTAATTGTGTATTTTGAGGAAAATTGTCATCACTTTTAATCTGCAGCTGATAATTCTTGTACACGAACATCCATAGTTGTTAGAAGTTTTACTAAATTTGGTACTTGGCATATTGTGAACTCCTATTTCATTGCTAAAAAGTGTTAATTGAACTAATGGTCTGAAGACCTTAGCCCAACAGACAATCTTGCTTTAGCTAGCATGATATCTAATTTTAAAGTTTCTATATATACTTGGAATTCTTTACTGATCATCCCGAAGCCTATTCTTAAGGCTTTGTAAAAGAAATTGTACACTTATCAGTGTATGTATGTGTCAAGTTAAGATTAAAAAAATAAATAAAAAATCCCAGCTTCATGTCAAGCATGAGGTCAGACAAAAACAGGACAGGGCGCAAAATTAGGCCAGAAGAGATGCGATACAGAATTCTAAATTGCATAAGCTGCTTTCATACGATATGAATTCAATCCCTCTCAATTCTAAATATGAATTCAATTCATACGATACAGATCACAGATATAGAGAGATACAATAACTATGAATTAAAATCAGAAGATATACGATACAGAGAGATATACGGAGAGAGAGAGAGAGAGAGAGAGAGGAGAGGATAGAGAAAGAGAGATATACCTTGATTTGCCGAACTGAATAAGGAGCCGGCCGAATTGAACAAGGAGTCTGATGAAGGGATTTGATCAATAGGGTAGGGATTTGATTCAATAGGGTACTGAAGTTAGTAGTGTATATTTTATCTCTGTGTTATTTTAACGCGCGCAAGTATTAAAATAAGATTTTTTTTAAAACATATATATATATATACATATACATTTTAAAACTCTCCGTCTCTTATTTTGAGTCCACTTTTGGGAACTCAACTTATTAAGGGGGCAAAAAGAATCTACACCTACTTTCCACAATTGCCCCTAATCATTGCAATAACTTTTTTAGTTTTGTCTTGGTGTAGATTTCAAGCAAGGGTAGTTTTAGAAAGTAAGTAAAAAATGTATACCAATTTAGGAAAGTGGAAACTAATTTTGGGTCATCCAAGCAAGGGTAGTCATAAATTAAATACCATTTGCCAATCTTATGACACTTTTCAGAATACTGACATAAAAAAACTTATTATTAATGACACTTTTCATAAAAACTTATTATTTATGACACTTGTTCAACATTGAGTCATAAAAATAAAGAATATTTATGACTACCCAAAAATGTAGTCATAAAAGTCTTGTTATTTATGACACTCTTCCAAATACTTATTATATATAACACTTTTCAAAAATCTGTCATAAAAAATATTATTATTTATGACAATTTTCAAAAAACTGTCATAAAAAATCTAATACGATTCTTAGTAAAATCTAAATTTATCATGACACTAAAAGTAATTATCAACAAGTGTTAATATATTTAAAACAAAAATCTTAAAAACTAGTCCCTCAAAGGTCAATTTAAGTGAAATTTTACTTAATATTCATGTACAGATTCAGTGAAATTTCACATAATATTAGTGTATGCCAAGTGAAATTTCACTAAATATTTTTGTACAGAGGACCTTTCCCTAATCAAGAATCTTAATTAACTTTCAAAGATCATAGCATACTATCTTTTTCACTATTTTTCCCAGATACGGTACCGATTCTAGAACTCCAAGAAAAAAGAGTCATAAAAATAAAGAATATTTATGACTACCCAAAAATGTAGTCATAAAAGACTTGTTATTTATGACATTATTCTAAATACTTATTATATATGACACTTTTCAAAAACCTGTCATAAAAAATCTTATTATTTATGACCAGTTTCAAAAAATTGTCCTAACAAATCGTATTATTTATGACCATTTTCAAAAAACTGTCATAAAAACTCTTATTATTTATGACCATCTTTTTATTTATGACCGTTTTCAAACAAACTGTCATAAAAAATCTTATTATTTATGACCATTTTAAAAAAACTGTCATAAACAATCTTGTTATTTATGACTAATAAAAAAAATGGTCGTAAATAAAACACCACTTACCAATCTTATGACTATATTTTCAAAAAGAGTCATATATGTTAGAAAAAAGTATTTGTTATGACTCTTTTTTTAAAATAGTCATTAGCCCAAAATAAAAAAAAAGTCATAAAAAGGGTTTTTTCTTGTAGTGGGAAGAATTAAACTACATTGAGACGGTCATCAAAGAGGAGGCTGATGTCGTTAATTATAAAGATCCTATGGAGGTAGTTGTGTCACAATTCGACACTATCTATCGACCTAACGATTCTACTCTACTGGATGCCAACCTTAATCAAATGTGCCTCATGATGGAAACGAAAGAGGAGGATAGAGCTGAATGCATGTGGGTGACACCATATGAACCATTGCCTCCGAAAATGAAATTAGTTATGCCTTCTAGTTTCTAGTTCCCTGATTTGGAGTTAAAGAAGCTTCCTAAGGAGCTCAAATATGCTTTCCTAGGAACTGAGAAAACATACCCGGTTATAATATCATCCACCTTAAACTCTAAACAAGAGGGTAAACTAGTTCAAATGCTGAAACAACATAAGGGAGCATTGGCATGGACGATTGTCAACCTCAAAGGCATAAGTCCGTCCATTTGCACCCACAAAATTTATCTGGAAGAAGATGCTAAACCATCATGACAAATGCAAAGGCATCTAAATCCCAACATGCAAGAAGTAGTTAAAAAAGAAGTTTTAAAATTACTTGATGTTGGGATAATTTATCTAATCTCTGACGGTCTGTGGGTCAGTACGACCTAAGTAGTCCCTAAAAAAGCGGGTATAATGGTTATTCCAAATAAAAATGGAGAGTTGGTACCGACACGCGTCCCCACCGAATGGAGGATGTGTATCGATTACAGAAAATTAAACACTATTACCCGAAAAGACCACTTTCCTTTGCCATTTATGGACCAAATGCTAGAACGAGTGGTGGGTCACAAATACTACTGCTTTTTGGATGGATACAGTGGATATAATCAAATAGAGATCACCCCTAAAGATCAGGAGAAAACAACTTTTACGTGTCCCTTTGATACTTTCGCTTACCGTCATATGACATTCGGCTTATGTAATGCACCTGCTACATTTCAGCGGTGCATGTTAAGTATCGTCAGTGACACGGTCGAACAAATACTCGAAGTCTTCATGGACGATTTCTCTGTGTTTGGCCATTATTTGACAACTGCTTAGAAAACCTCGAACTGGTATTAGCACGATGTGAGGACAAACACCTGGTACTAAACTGGGAAAAGTGTCACTTCATGGTGACCAAGGGAATAGTCCTTGGCCATATAATCTCTGATAAAGGTATCCAAGTGGATAAAACAAAAATCGACATAATCTCAAATCTACCTGTCCCCGGTACAGTCAAAGACATTCGTTCTTTCTTGGGACATGCAGGATTCTATCGTCGATTTATCTAAAATTTTAGTACAATCTCCTGACCACTTTGTCAACTGCTTGTCAAAGACACACCATTTGAATGGTCGAAAAGCTGCCAAATATCTTTTGATGCACTAAAAGAACTCCATACCTCCACACCAATAATACAGGAACCCGACTAGAGCTTGCCTTTCGAACTGATGTGCGATGCTAGCGACTACACTATTGGCGCAGTTCTAGAACAGAGGAAGGATAATAAGCCATATGTTATCTACTATGCCAGTCGAATGCTGAATAAAGCTCAAATAAATTATACAACTACTGAAAAAGAGCTGCTGGCTATAGTATTCACCTTGACTAAATTTAGGTCTTATCTGTTAGGGTCCCCAATTATCTATTTTACAGACCACTTGGCCCTCAAATATTTATTATCCAAGAAAGACATAAAACAAAGGCTTATTCGTTGGATACTCCTACTCCAAGAGTTTGATCTCACAATCCAGGACAAAACGGTAGTAGAGAATGTGGTCGCGGACCATTTATCTTGGTTAACGTTTGTTGATAATATTAAATCGCTACTGATTAAGGATGACTTCCCAGATGAGCAACTGATGAATGTTTCCAGTTTGCCCTAGTATGCAAATATAGTAAATTATCTTGTCACATAAGAAACCCCTGGGCATTGGTCAAATCAAGATAAGAAACGATTCCTCTCGTTCGCACGTCACTTCTTCTTTGATGACATGTACCTTTCAAATATTGTGCTGATCAAGTCATCAGACGTTGTGTTCTGAATGAGGATATAACCGTAATCCTAGCATCATGCCATTCAGAAGCCTACGGTGGCCACTTCACTTCGCAAAAGACCACACAAAAAGTTTTACACAGCGGTTTTTATTGGCCCACCGTATTTAAAGATGCTTATTCCTTTTGCAAATCGTGCCAACGCTGTCAAAAGCTTGGTACAATTTCAAAAAGGAACTCTATGCCCTTAACTCCTATTATCACAATTGAAATATTCAATTTTTGGGGAATAGATTTCATGGGCCCATTCTCGAAATTGAACAATTGTGAATACATACTCCTAGATGTGGAGTATTATCAAAATGGGTAGAAGCGATACCGATGAGACGCAACGACCATAGAACAGTGATGGCCTTTCTAAAAGAACATATTCTATCGCATTTTAGAACCCTGAGGGCATTAATAAGTGACCAAGGCAAGCACTTCTACAATAGGGCTTGGAGTCACTCCTCAAGAAATACGGGGTTAATCACAAGATCGCTCTAGCCTACCACCCATAAACTAACAGGCGTGTAGAATTGGCTAACCAAGAAATAAAACACATTCTTGAAAAAATGGTTAGTTCAAACAGGAAAGACTGGGCATACAAATTGACCGATGCTCTATGGGCTTATCGAACTATGTACAAAACAAACCTGGGAATGTCCCCGTACAGACTAGTGTATAGAAAGGTGTGTCACCTCCCTGTCAAGATTGAGCATAAAGCATATTGGGCAACACGCTCATTGAACTTCAATATTAAAGAGGCAGGACAGCTACGAACACTCCAACTCGCAGAGCTAGAGGAAATCCGGAGAGATGCGTATGACTCTGCGAAGTTGCATAAGGAAAGGTTGAAGGCTCGCCATGATCGAATGATCTTTCCTAAAACTTTTGAGCCCGAGCAGAAAGTCTTGTTGTATGACTCTCGTCTTCACCTTTTCCCAAGAACGCTCCAATCCTGGTGGATAAGTCCGTTTATTGTGAAATCTGTTTTTCCACATGGGGCTGTCGAGCTCATAAATCCCAAGAACGATGAAAGTTTCAAGGCCAATGGACAAAGGATAAAATTGTTCTTGGAAAATTTCCAAACAGAAGCTGAGCACATCCAACTAGATGAGCCCAACTATTCTTCCACCTAGAATACCAAAAAGAGTCACAACCTGTTGTAAAATTTTCATTTCTTGCATTTTTGTTTATTTTCTATTGTTTTTGCTTTATTTCTTCTTCTTGAATGTGACATTGTTCTCAATCTGCTATTCCTCTTATTACTCAACTGTAGGGTCCAAAATGAGAAATGATGATGTCCATTCAATAGGCTCTTAGGCCGATCTTGAATATCATAGCCCCCCATGGACAGCTGAGGAGGTCGCATTCTGACTTTTACCATATGAAGGGCCAGATGCGAATGTTTTCATCGACATATCTCATGGATACATCCCTTGCCCACCAGCTCTCCTCGACATAAATCCTTTTGAAAATATGGATCTCCCTAAAGAAGAAGGAGAAGAGGAGGTTTATTTTGTTGGTGAAGTTGATGATGCACTCCTAGAGTAGTGGGAGAATGACTCAATGTGGGAACCTTGGGACGAGAATGACTTATATAATGTTGTGCTTGAATGCCACAACACTAATTTCACATACGTCGATGACTTTTTCATTCTCGAGTTGGTCCCATACCTCTACGTGCACCTGAGCTACTTGCTATTCAGACTTCAATGTCCTTTACCAGCTAGTGCACATTGAGCATTTATACCAATAGTGAGGTTAGGACGACATCATATTCTCCTTTGTTTTATTTTTCTCGGTTTTGTTTCATTTGTTTCTAGTTCTTATTTTCCTTGTCTTATTTACCTTTTATTTTCTTCTATTTTTCGTTGTCCAAGATTATCACTATGAACCACAACGTTCTACCAGTGTTCCTTTCGCACTTACTGTTTCATGGACTTCCCATAGGGTCCCCTGGTACTCCACCGCAAGAGAAAGAATAGTTAAAGAGTTACACTCCTTTATCTATGACGCCATCAGGCTCACCAAGATCACCTCTTGCTTGCGCTTTCAATTCTTTAGATGTTTCAGACATATTTGATGATATTCTTGACGCTTTCAGATCCTTCTGGAATCATGAATTGTTGAGTTTGGACTCCACTTTTGATGATTTGGCAGAGTATGAAGCAATTGTGGAAGAAAAAGTTTTTGAGTTCGAAGAGTAGTGGTTCACTTCAGTTTTATTGTTTCAATTGTCCATCTTTTAGCAATTCAAGTGCAATCCTAGATAAAACCTTGCTATCTTTAGTTTTAATTCTAGTTTTCATTGTAATAGGGTCTTAAGTACCAAGTTGGGGGAAATAATTTTGCAAATGGATGCTTTTAAAATTTATATTTATGAAAATTGCAGTTTGATATTACTATGATGATCAATTCTAGCTTACATGTTCTATTTTGCATTGTTGTTATGGTAATCCTGTATGTCCATATCAGTTTGTGATAGTTTGGGGTACACAGGTTCACTAATTCAAAGAATCATTACAATTTTTTGTTCGATTGATCGAACAATTGTTGATTGATCGAGATCTTTCACCCTTAAGCGCTTGACCAAAGCTCAGTCGATTGGCCCTTCGATCGATCAAACTTTCTCGATCGATTGATCCTTGTATTTAAATGAGGCATCTTTCAGACACTTCATCAGTTTTTCTCTCTCCCTCATTCCTTCGAGCGATCACCAATAGAGAGAGAGCTCGGGGCGATTCTTGGGCTACGCATACACATATCAATTGGAGACCCTGGTCACTCCCCAAATCATAGTCATATTCTCATTGGCTTCCTGTTTTGCGGGTATTTCAGAGGTACGGTCCGCATATCTCCCTTTGTCCATACTTATTTAAACCGAGAAGGGGATCCCCCCATTGGTCTTATGACAAATTACTCAACATTTCGATCATGTATTTTTAGTTTCTTCTCCTTTCTGTGTTTGTTCTTTGTCCCCATATTTCTTCTGCGTTCGATCAATCGAACTGGGCTCAAGCGATAGAGACTAGTCCTTGTTCAATTGATTGAAAAAGGGTCGATCGATCGAACTAATGCAGAAGCAATTTTCTATTTTTGGTCTGATTTTCATGTTTTAATTAGTCTTTTCTGCAATATTTCTATTTCAGGGTCATCACCATGAATCCTATAACTGGTTATCATTGAGAGAAGCCATTTGACCTGACCATTCCAGATCCGATGCCTGATCATGGGTTCTAGAATCAGTTCGACCAGTCCTAGTATACGCGGTTCTTTAGCCACCGTAAGATTATGCTTGAGAGGCCACTCGAGATGGTCTCCCATATTCAGGCCATGCCACAGTGGTTTACGATGCTGATCCACACCAAACAGGTTAATATTTCATAGGTGTGAGAGGCCTGTGCTACTATGATCAAGGACCCAGCTGCCCCGTTCACATATCGCTCATTCTTTCGCGGCCGAGAGGTCATCTTCAATCCTGCCACATTGACTGCAGCCCTTAGAGTCCCAAAGGAGCCCGAGTGTGATTATCCGCATAGACTGGGAGCTCCTGACATCCCCTATGCCACCATCGTGCGGGAGATTATAGGTGGAGCCTTCCACTTTTGGAACGGCATTTCGTTTATCGAGGATCACTATCTGACAGACGACTACAACATGCTGCACTTGGTGCTCTGTAATTGTATCTTATCGACATCATATCATGAGAAGCTGGCACCGTGGTACGTTCGAGTCCTATTTTCTGTGGGGATGGGGCAGAGGGTTTGCTTGTCGCATTTATATATGGAGTTCTTGGTTCAGCCCACGCGCTATGTTTCTGCGAAGAAACATCTAAAGGAAGCGTGGGCTATTCATAGTATTATGGCCCAGGCTAGATTGCTTCCCCTCCCCGCTGATGCATTTCAGACCTCCTCTAGCCAGTTTGGTGAGACGACAGCTCAATGCTCCGATGTGCAAAAGAGGAAACGAAAAGGAAAAGACAAGGAGAAGGTTGGAGCGAAGAAGAAGAGGGGAAGAGGGACAAATACCGAGGGAGTTGCTTCTGGGATGCCTACTAAGGCTGAGGAGCAGGATACTGAGGATGAGGAGGATCCCATTACTGCTGCATAGTAGTTCGAGCTGAGACAGAGATCTCAGGCTCCGGCCCAGGGAGAGCCACCATCTGTGTCTCTTCAGACTCTCCATACATTGCTCTTAGGAGAGAGGGAGGCCCGAATACGACTTGAGGGCAAGATTGACCACCTGACCATGCAGCTCGACACACTTTTAGTGCAGTTGGGGGTGGCCTAGTCTTTGCATACATCTTCCCAGACCCCAGCTGCACCACCTTCATCTGACCCTTCATCATCTGCACCACCCACCTCTGTTCTGTCCTCATCCACTGCTCCACCGCCATCTGCTCCTCCTTCTATTCCATCCACATCCACAGCAATGCCGATTCTCTCCGAGATGCCACCTCTACCACCTCCAATTGTGTCAGTTCCTTTCGCGACTGTTCCTTCGAACATGACTGCGAGTGACCCAACGATGGCCCCTACTGTTGTTGAGGGTGGAGGTGCTGATGCTCCGGATGCGCCGATAGAGATTCTATCTAATGTGCTGATGATTTGTAGTTTCTAGGAATTGAGAGTATGGGAGTTTTTATGTATTTATGTTCTTTTTGTTTTCTCTCTCCTCTCCCTTAGTACCTTTTGTTGGATAGCCGGACATTGAGATCACTGTCTGTATTATTATTTCGTTATCTTTCCAGTGATTAGTGATGTTGTTTTCATGGATTTTTTTTTTGTATTGCTATATCTATTGATCTATGGTGTTTGGAGATTCTATGGTTCATTTACAGATTGCTATGCTTGAAGTCATTGGTTTGCATTAATTAGGTGATACCCATCTATTCTTATTGATAATCAACTTCTGAGGACATCATTGTTTTCAATTGGGGGTAGGAGATAGATAAGTATTCACCTGAGTATTCACCTGTAATTTTGCACTTAGCACACCTTGAAACTTTGAAAATTTCATTAACATACAATCTCTAAAAATTTGAAAATTTTTAAAAAAAATTTGAAAATTTTGAACTTAATTGATGGAATAACTTGAACTTTCACTCCTAATTGGTTGCTTATGAAGCAATGATGCATTTATATTAGTCTTATCTTTTATGAATTAAGTTCACGCGTTTTTCTAGTATCACTAGGATGATTGCATGTGTAGACCTTTCATGTATCCAACATCCATATACACTAGTTGATAGCTATGCAGAAAAACAAAAAATGAGTTAATACAACTATTGTACTAAAAGAATGAATAGTGGAAACTAATTACCCTTAGTGAGCCTTTTGATCCAATCTTCATTTCTGAGGGAATTATCGCATGAACTCGAACTGTTTTTCTTGATTACACTTATTAAAATTCGTCGAAATAGTCTCAATTAATTCTTCATTTGGGCTATTTATTAGAGGAGAACATTCAGGATCTACCAACTAAACTCAATGAACACTGAAATGCTAAAAACTAAGAACTTAAGAAACCGATTTAAACCATCGCTACCCATTCTCTAAGCTATACATATCCAAGAAGCTATTTTGTTTTTAAATCCATACTGATTCAATATTTCCAAGTCTATTACGAGAATATAAACTCCTAACCTTTTATACCTTGACCCCAATGGACCTCGAATACGAATAAATTGTCAAAGTATGTGGTTGGAGAAGAGTAGCTATGAGAGTTAAAAAAAGAAAAGAAAAAAATGCTTGAATGTGAAAAGGGAGTGTGTATATATTCAAAATATATATATATATATATATATAGAGAGAGAGAGAGAGAGAGAGAGAGAGAGAGAGAGAAAAGAAGCATATGCAAAGAAGGGAAGTTGGTTGGAAATGTGAAAAGAACAAAATGGGAAGATAGACTTTATTGCATACTTAGACACACATTCTCTCTCTCATCATCTTCAACTACTATATAATAACCAAAAAATTCAAAGTCTTAATGATTCTTAACAAATTAGTTTGAACATGAATGTGTAAATTGGGTTATCCACAGTATTTCGCTCCTCTAGTAAGTAGTATTCTATTCGTGAGACTACACACTCCAAATGTTTATTTTTCATAGAGTCACATATGAAAGCATTAGTAACTAGAATATCACTCCTATCAATGCTTTCATACAACGTGTGATTACTATTAAGCAAGTTTCTATGTGCTGATCCTTTTTTAGTGTAAACCAATGTAAGAATTGAGTTGAAACTACGAGTTCTAGAGGTACATTAGCCTAAATAATTCTAAATAAGGTCTAATATATAGCCGTTAACTTCACACATACACGAATGCATGGATGTGATAGATATGTTATATCTATCTTGGTGGCATGAGGAGCATGTGGATTTATTTCATGGTTTGATGGAGATTAATATGTCTTTGTAGAGCTGAATTAGCAACTAAATGGGAGGGAGTGTTTAAAGTTATTCTTATTTTTTTAGAACTTAAAATGGAGAATTTTATGGGTATATTCACTGTAAACCCTCACGAGACAACACTCGTCCACTAGGGGGAACCTAGGGGTTTAACGGCTTGTTGCATTCGCTAAATGCAACCGCGATTCTTGCGAAAGTGAGTTAGGAAGTCTCTTTCAATTAAGTTAGATTGTTTTAGTTTCTCTTTTAATTTCGTTTAGTCATTATAGTAGTAGTTTTGTTTTATTATCGCTTTGTTGCTAGGGACTAGCAATAAGCTAGTTGGGGGTTGTGACAGGCGGGGATATTTGTAAAATACAATCGTGCTAAAATAAGGAAATATACTGATATAGTTTACAATTCCCTGCTATATTTGCAATTTATGCTACAATGCCAGTTTATATACAATATGACGAATCTATGATGAGTTGTGTTATTTTAGCTGTTGTTTTATGCAGATATGCTGATGTGTTATATGCAGGAATGAATACCAAGATAAAACGAAAGCTTGATTAGAAGCAAGATAATTTAAAGATGAAGACTGAAGTTCGAGCGATTGAGGTTTCAATCAATCGAAGGCTATTCAAGCGCTCGAGTAATTCAAGGTTCAAGCAATCGAGTGCATGTCGAGCGATCGAACATGCTTTTATCACAAACTTATGCGCACGCAGCTTTAGGTGTTAATATAAATAGTGGTTACAAACATGTCCCAAAGGACACCCACTTTGTATTTCAGTTTACATAGAGAGGAAGGAGAGTTTGTTTTGACTTTGTAGGTTTAACTCTCATATTTCTTGGTTTTCTAGGGATTTCAGCTTTCAATATAAGTTTCTATTCATTCAGGTTCTGTGTTATCGTCTATTTACATTCTGCTAGTAGTTTTACATAGTATAAGTAGCAGTAATCGTAGTGTTGCACTTTAGTTTTCATAAAATCAATAGCTTTGATAAGTTTTATGTTGAAATCACAAACAAACAAGCCCTTAATGAATTTCTACGTTAAAAATAGATCTACAGTACTTCAGACCATGTCTGAGTTGTCCAAGAGTTGGGAGATCACAAAAAAACAGTGGTCTCTACCATGCAGCAGTATAAAACCTGCATTTGATCCATCGAAGTTAGTTCGATCGATCGAACCAAAGATATAGTCAAGCAATCAAAGACATTTCGATCGATTGAGAGATGATGATGTTCGATCGATCGATCGAAGGTGCGTCGATTGATCAAACCTTCAGATTCTTGGGTTGACCCTTTGCAGTATTCCTAGACTTTCTATTTGAGATTTGTTATCAAACTGTCTCCATATGCTCAGTTTGTCAAAACAGTTTCTTAACTTTAAGCCTTAAGGCATTTTTCTTCAATAACTTTTGCAAACCACTTTGAATGCTAACACCATGCAGAGTGCGAGACTTGACTATTATTTTAAACCGCCTTCATGTATTTTTAAATCAACTGTGATGATATAGTCCTGGTCATGAAAGGACTATTGAATCTTTATCTTTAGAAAATACGGAATACTGTAGAGAAACATACTCCATAGAGCTTAAATGTAGCTGCATGGTAGATGGCAAGGTCACTGTGGATTCGTGTAATCCCAACGTTCCCCTTTCATAAAGAAAAATCGTGTTAGCTATCGATTTAGTCAATTAGTTAAGCATTAATTTAATTTAGTCATTTTATTTTAGTAGTTGTTAATTGTGGAACTTCGTGTTCTACATCCTTTTTAAACATTGATTTTTTGTTTTCTTTTAGAGTTTAATCTTAGTACCTAGCTTAACACTTTCTCTGTGGGATCAACTTGGTCTTATCCAGTACTACTTGCACAACTACCTATACTTGGGCATTGTACACAAGAGCACACAACTTTTTAGTCGTGTCATCTGCATTGCAATCCGTAGATGGTATTCATGCTCTTCCTCTGACTTGGAATAGATCAAAATATTGTCAATGAAGACAATAACGAATTGATCCAAGTAGGGCTTCAATACTCTGTTCATCAAATCCATAAACACAGTCGGAGCATTTGTCATCCCAAACAGCATTACTAAGGAATCATAGTGTTTATAGCTCATTCTGAATGCAGTCTTAGGTATCTCCCCTTTTTTGCACCCTTAACTGATGATACCCCGACCGTAGATCTATCTTGGAAAAGGTCATGGCTCCTTGTAATTGATCAAATAGATCATCTATCCGGGGTAAAGGATACTTATTCTTGATAGTAACCTTATTCAGTTCTCGGTAGTCAATACATAATCGCATGGTTCCGTCCTTCTTCTTTACAAATAACACCGGTGCTCCCACGGTGACGTACTTGGATGAACAAAACCCAACTTCTCAAGTTCTTGAACTTATTCCTTCAGCTCCAGTAGCTCGGTAGGGGCCATTCTATAGGAAACTTTGGTTATAGGTTGAGTGCTTGGCACCAGTTCCACATAGAATTCTATATCCCTCGCAGGTGGTGATCCAGAAATATCTCGAAATACTTCCTCAAACTCTTTAATCGTCGGTATTGATGACACCGTCACTTCTGTACTGACAACTTTGATGTTTTCTTGGCATCTGGTGAGGAACATATCACCCAAAGGGTTACATTGTAAATCAAAAGGTCGATTCCCATTGTCTGCAAATGTGATCCTCTTCTTTGCACAATCCAACTTTGCATTATTCTTTTCAAGCCAATCCATCCCCATGATTATATCAAATTCCTTCATCGACAGAACCACCAATCTTACCAAGAGTTCACGGTCGCCTAAACGTAGAGGACAATCTATACATACATGTACTAACTTGACTATGGTCCCGAGTGGTGAGATAGTACTCAAAGCTTCATCTAAACGTTGCGGTACTAAACCCAATTTCAGAACAATCTTAACAGATATAAAGGAATGTGTAGCACCCATGTCAAATAAAACATTAACATGAGAGTTAAACAAGGTTAGAGTACCTTCCATGATTTGTTGTTTGGGCGGTCCCTCCTTATTAGTACCTTCTTCATACCTTGTTTCCTCACAACCAGCAACCTTGGGTATAACAACATTGAGGCGGGTCTGTCCTTGCTGACCATAGTTAACTCTTATGGGAGCCTTGTAGTCTGTACTTATGTGACAATGCATACCACAGTTATAGCACACAATGTTTGAGCAATCAGCACGCCTAGGTACTCTGCAATCTTTAGCTCGGTGACCAGGAATGCCATAATTAAAGCAGTTATCATTGTTGTTGTTCCCTCCTGTTGCTCGAGGCAGATACTGCTATAATGCCTATGTCTGTTGAGGTTTCTTCCCACCACCCCAAGTTCTTTTCTGTCCCTGAGGGTACACTGGTTTCAGTCCAGGATAGCCTCTCTGCGAGGATCGATTCCCAAATCATTCTCCAATGTCGTAGCCAAACTCACCAGAGCTTCAAATGACTGGTTGAGGTGCCCCATAGTTAGATGTCGGAGAGACAAGTTGAGACCCTGGTGAAATTTCTTGATTTTCTTCTTAGGTGTGTCCACCATATATGGAGCAAAGCGAGACAACCATTCAAACCGAGTAGTGTACTCGCGGACTGTCAAATTTCCTTGTGTCAATTCTATGAACTCTTTATCTCTCTTGTCCTTTTCTTCTTCAAGGAAATACTTCTCGAGAAATCTCTTTTTGAATACTATCTATGGCATTCCCCTTGCAGCCTCTTCCCCAATAGTTGCCTTTTCGGCAACCCACAAAGTTGCCGCTGTATATGACAATTGAAAGATAGTCAGACGCTTCTTTTCCAGATCAGTGCACTCTATGGTCTCAAAGATACATTCCATCTGGCGTAGCCACTGTTCCGCTTGCCAGCGTTCATCACTCCCAACAAAATACTCGGTTTGCAGAGCGCTAAAGTCTTTGAGAAGCTTGTCCCCAGTCTGGTGGGCTCGCCTCTCATTCCCGCTATGATTCCCATTCCGGTGATTGTTCCCTGTGTTCTGATCGCTAACCCTCTCCAACCCTTTTACAAAAGCCTCAAACATCCCAGTTGGATATGCTGGCGGGGATGCAGCTGCAATAGCAGCGGGATGAGGATTGATATTCTTTCTATTAGCCATACGTTCAAGAGAAAGGTACCTATTCATCGAACAACAAAATTTGGTTAACCTCCAGATAAGAAAGTTCACATCAATAGAAAGCATCAAAACATGGATGAAGTCAAACTAGCTTATCCTAACACTATCTTGATGGAGGATCCTATGTGTCTGGGACAATTGGTTGAGCCAAAACCTGGCTCTGATACCAAAAAGCATGTCACGCCCCAACATAGCATAATTCAGGAAAACATTTAATTTCCTTTATAAACTCGTAAGTCCTGACAAGTGAGAATGACCAATTGTCCCTGCAACAAATAACTTAAACAACATTTCTAAGGAAAACGATACTAATAAACATAAGCTCCCAAATTAAAACTTACTAAACTATTACATCAGTCATAAACTTAGGCAAAAACTGCCTTATTCAAATTCTAATGACTAGTTTATTACAACTCTGAAAAGTAAAACATAAGTAAAGGTAACACAGTTCTTCTCAAGATCCCCCGGTCTCTAACTAGCATAATCAAAATACCCTGGATGCTCCTGACCTGGAAAATCTGGACATACAATCCAAGACGCATCAATGTCATCAGCTTATGCAAGGGTGAGCAAAATAAACGTATACTAGCAATGTATATATAAGCATATAAACAATGGTACAATTTAAACTTTAAAAGAAATAAATTCAAGGTTCCAACTTCAACATAAATCACGTGGGGATGTAATAACCAAATAATATGTGATCGTGCATGAATAATGCAATATCTCATCTTTCCGACTCTTTTCTCTCGACAAACTCGATTCAAACATACCATTACCTCAAATACCAAGAATAATATCCGCTCAGTATCCAGGTCGTACACCAATACCATCGCTTCAGATACTAGGAATAATATTCGATCAATATTTGAGTCATACACTACACTATCGTTCTTCAATACCGAAATAATATCCGATCGATATTTGGGTCAATCACAAAACATCGTCGCCTAGGATACTAGGAATAATATCCGATCGATATCCAAGTCGCACACCATACCATCGCTTTGGATACCAGGAATAATATCCGCTCGATATCCAAAACGTGCACCTCAGATACCAGGAATAATATCCGATCGATATCTGAGTTGTACAACATCTCGTCGCCTTAGATACCAGGAATAATATCCGATGGATATTTAGGTCGTACAACACATCGTCGCTCATTACTCTTTTCACGCTTTCTCACACATCATGCATGTTGACTCAACCTCGACCCTATCATGCATGTTAATGTTCATGAATCGTAACATCAGTCATTAACTATAAATCAGGATATTCATACGAATGTAAATCTCAGTCTTAATCGTCCTTCTTAATCCAATTCTTAAATGTGAGTATTTAAAACAACATATATTTCAAAATAGTTCCTTAAAACCTTTAAAACCTTCTCCAAACAGTCCCTCATACAAAAATACACAAACTGCCAAATATGCCATGTCGCGCGAGCGATTAGATTTTTTTATGAAATCCGTTAAAAATTCCTTCTGCCCAAAACTACACAGGTCGCACGAGTGATGGGTTGCGCGAGCGGACTGTGCGAGCAAGCCTCGCCCAAGCAGGTCCCACGCGCGAGATGAAGCAGAATCTTTATCTTCTTCGTTTTTCCCCTGTTTCAAATTTCAAAACTAAAATTTACCCATTTCAAATTTCTGTTTCAATCAAGACATGTAATATATAGATTTCTTCATTTTTTTCGCGTAGATTATGGATACGTAGTCGGATTAAACTGATACAAATTGTATCTCCCAAATTTTGCGATTAAATAAAGAGTGACAAAACTTTAAATCATCAATACATCGTGATACAGATGAATTACTCCATAATATTCGTAGCGCAGCTTATTGGGATAAAGACCTTTCATTTTCAATTCACGGAATCGATTTTGGCTAACTTTTATAAAATTCCAATTTTAAAGCTTCCATGGCAATTTCATATATATATATATATATATGTATGTATATACACCTCTATATCTACTAAAATATACATATATAAACATTGTGAGTGAGTTTACAATACTCACAGAGGTTTTTGAACAACAAATTCGGTACCGAGAATTCGGTCATGACATCCGTCGTTCAATTTCTACTCCTCCGTCTTGAACTATATATGAGTACCTATATATGTATTTATATATATAAGCTGTGTGTATGAATCATCATATATGATGATTGTGTGTGTGTGTGTATAATCTTGAGAGAACTAGAGGGAGTTGAGAGAAATTGAGAGAGAGATTGAGAGACTGTGAGTGTTTGAGAGTACTGAGACATATATATATATATATATATATAAACTCACTATTGTGGCCTCCAAGCAATTAGGGGGTTCGCCCGGTGTGGTTGAGCTCACGTGCTCCCACATCCAAAATGCGATATAGTCGCAGCTTAAAAATAATAACTAGTATTGTACGGTTGAAAATAAAAATACAGAAAACCATAATATTGTAGGAAATAATTTCCGGGTTGTACAAAAATATAGATATCATTTTTAAAACCATAGAAAGCATTTTCTATATTTATGAAAATTATGGTTTGACCCAAACAAATATTTATTAATAGAAAAATAAAAGAAATATTCATTTATTAATGAAAATAAAATACAGGGTGTTACAAACTTCAACCAATCCTTCATAAATACAATTTTGTTGTTACATTTTACCTTTCTTCTATGAGTATTCATTTCACTTCGAAGTACCCTTCGAGGTTAGGATCTGTAATTTTCTTTGTTTTCAATAAAAGTAGTTTCTTTCCTTTACTGTCTTAGAGTTCTAGTTTACTTTGTAAATCTGTTTGTGTATTTTACACGATAAAAGTCCTTTTAATTAAGGCATTCAAACGGTCACAATTGGCTTGGTGAGGCGTATTTGGCTTACACAATCACACAATTACATTGCCAACTTGCTTGCCTGGCGCGCTCGCAATTTAAAATTACACAAATATCCTTCGAAGGATTAATAGCCAAGTGTATAAGTTAACAGCAATTATGAAGAAACCGCTAATTACACTTTTATTCAAAAGGTAATTGACGCGGGGGTATGTTTGTATCATATAGATTCAATCCAGAAAAATATTGACACATGGCATGTGTGGGGATAGATATATTGCATGATTGAGAAGGAACAAGAAAATGACATATGGAACACACGTGGAAGAATTCAAATACGATGTATAAGGCGCAAATAGAATGATAATTGGGAATAGTTGAATTCAAAAGGGGAACTACTAGCACACGTGTCAGGCAGAGATCAAGGCAGTTTGACGAAATAGTTGGAAAATGTGATAAATTAAAGGGGCAGTTATCTCGAAGGCTTATAAATCGAAGGAAGATGAAGAAGATGAAGAAGATAAAGGAGGGTCACACAGACTTCAATAAATCCTTCATAAATGCAATTTTGTTGTTACATTTTACCTTTCTTCTAGGAGTAGTAATTTCACTTCAAAGTACCCTTCAAGGTTAGGATCTGTACTTTTCTTTGTTTTCAATAAAAGTAGTTTCTTTCCTTTACTGTCTTACAGTTCTAGTTTACTTTGTAAATCTATTTGTCTATTTTACATGATAAAAGTCCTTTTAATTAAGGCATTCGAACGGTCACAATTGGCCTGGTGAGGCGCATTTGGCTTACACAATCACACAATCACATTGGCAACTTGCTTGCCTGGCACGCTCGCACTTTCACAAATACACAAATATTTGTCAAAGGATTAATAGCCAAATAGGGCCAAAACCAGCAAAATGGAATTGTTTTCTTGATCTACCCAATCAGTCAAGGAAGTTTTTCTGATGGTATGCCACTAGGAATCTTTGGTACTGCAAAAGCAGAAGAGGTTCTAGGGAGATTGATGAGGTCAAAGTTATCAACCATACTCTTCTCAGGAAAGAATTATTGGATCCAACATTGGAGGAGCCAAAGGGATCCCCTGAGGTTTTAAAATTGGAACATAAAAGTTCAAGAATACCGCAGTAGAGGTGGGAAAGAATGAGAGGAGTGAGGGTGAGTTGTTAGCCTGAGGCCAATGCTAGGGCAATATGGTGATGCTATTTAGTAATACCATAAGAAGTTGAGCAGAAAACGAAACAGTTAAGCCAATAGATCAGGAAAGCTATGTGTTCCTGATCTGTGACTTCACCTTGTTCCATACAGGCTGGGATAAACTGGCCAAAGGCCATGATAAATTTGGACCCCTTTCCCTTATGAAACTTGGGGTGCCCAAACACTAAGGATGATGAGAGATTAGGGGTGATTTCCTCAGCATAGGCGGGAAGATGGGTAAGAAAGCAGATATCCTGGATGGTCGGGCTTAGGGATGGCAACGGGGCGGGTATAGGACGGGGGAGCCCTCCCCGCCCCCGCCCCCGTCCCCGCCCCGCTTGAAAGCTACCTTCCCCCGACCCCACCCCACCCCATCCCAAGTAACACTTCTTCTCAACCCCCGACCCAACCCACCTTATATAACCCTGATCCCGCCCCACCCTGCCCTGCCCTGCCCGAATAGCTATAAACACAAACAAAATCGTTGTTCTGTTCAATATACATACATACAATCATGTATAGATAATTAACCTACACTATTACACTGTGTTTAATCAAGAGATAGAGGCAACAAAAAAACTAAAGTCACTAAGAGATATATTTCATACATGAGATACAAATTTTGGGGAAAAAATGTAATCGGCCACTAGGGTTCAGTCCATGAAATGAGAGCTCTGAGCAGATCAAAGAACCTCATCAGGGCCGAATGGGATGTTAGGAGAGATGCGGCTAAGATTTTTTTGAGAAAGGAAAGATAGAGCAAGAGAGAGAGAGAAAGAGATCAAATTTTAGTGCTGAATTTTGGGAAACGAAGAGGTGCCAAAAAAAGGAGAAAGAGAGAGAGAGAGAGAGAGAGAGAGAGAGAGAGAGAGAGAGTAAGAGGAAAGAGAGATAATTAGGATCAATTTGGATCAAATAAATAAAAGGTGTGGTCTATAGATATATGGACTCTTCTAGACGTTCATTAGTAGCCTTTGGATTACTCTTGCTGATAAGATCAATGGCTAGTCTACCTTTAAAATGCTAAAGCCCCCGACCTGAACCCGAGTCGGGTTATGATCCTATATCCCATACTGTCCTTATTTCATTTAACCACATCCTATACCCTACCTATTAGGAGCGGGGTGGGGCGGGGCGGGGCGAGGCGAGGCGGGGAACCAAAAAATCCCGCCCCATTGGCATCCCTAGTTGGGCTCATAGGGCCACAGTGAAAGAAAAAAGCATTGGCTGAGATCTTCTAGAAAAAAGAGAGGTTTGTCCAGAAAGACTTTTTCTTGGCTAAGCATGATGTCATCATAGATGTCAAGGGCCCTCCATAGGTCCTTTTTCACCTCAGCCACTCAGTCTACCCAAGAAATCCAGTCAGCAGAGGGAAAGGGCCAATTCCTTAAAGGATTTGAAGGGGCATGCTTCTGACCCCATTCAAAGGAGGTTGATTGGTAAAACAACTCTTCTTCCTCTAAGACTAAAGGGAAATAGGGATCTAGAGAAGGTGGGGGAGAAGATTTTAAAGCAGGACCAAGGCTTGTTGAAGAACTAAACGACATAGAAACTAGTACCTGAGGGGTTATCAACCCAGTAGTGGCTTCAAGGGCTTGATAAATGACTGTTGCATTAGTGGTTTTGGTCGCCGGTACAGTGGTAGTGGTGGCTAAAGAATAAGAGGTAACACCGGCAACTGGAGAAGCACTGTTCGCAGGCCATTGAGTTTTCTTTCAAAAGATGAACAGAAATTTTTTGGGAAAGTTAGAAGGCAAGAAGAAAAGTGTAAACGGTGCAGAGTGATAGTGCCTTATATAGGAAAAAGTAGGGGGCCATCATTGCTTTGGAACGGGTTCCCAAAAGGCACGTCTTGGTCCTAGAAACAAGACGAGGTATACCATTAGGTCATGACACTTGGCGGGTCATGACACGTGGTGGGTCATGACACGTGGCAAATGGGAGGGGTGTGTATGCCATCATTTACAGAGGCATCATTAAATTTGAAATTCAAACGTCTCCTTAAACTGCTAGATGACATTTGACAATACACTTGGGGGCATTGTTTACACCCTAACTTGGGGTTTTCAAGTCACTTGAAGGTTACGTGGTTTAATGATGTCACCATAGAGACAATTGGCAAAAATAACTGAGGATGAAGCCCAAGTACGAAGTTAAGACTGATCCCCGTATATATGATGGGATAATGCATCAGAGATAGCATGTGCATCGGTCTCAAGACTGAGGACAACACGGCACTGGTTTACAATAAGGAATACCTTGGGCTCATCCAGTTTGATCAAGGTCATGAAATAAATACAAGGATAGTTAGGACATCGGTCAATGAGACCGATGGTCACCCATGGAGGTCCCATAGGATCAAGACTGAGATACAGTAGCCAACAAATGCCAAGTAAATTGGAGCAGCACGGTATCGAGGAATGAGGTACTATTGGTGAAGTCTATTGGGCAGTCGAATGTGGATGAGGATATAAATGTGGGTTTTTACCAAGTATAAAGTAAAAAGATGGTTATGGCCACTAAAGTTGCAACGTGATAGAATCATGGAGATCATGGGATGCAAAGTGGGGCAGTTAATAGTTATGCCTAGAAATTAGGAGCCATGCTTCCACTATCATAGGCGGTTACCAACTTTGTCTATAAATAGGATAGAATGTGCAACATTTTATTTTTACTAACACACATACCATTTCTGCCCTCGCAGACTTTGTTTTATTTTCTTCAAGCATTTCTGTTTTTGTTATTAAGTGATTAGGAGTTTCCGTTACCTTCTTGAGTAATTGTAGTTGCTTTTTCATTTGATATCAATGAAGATGGTGTTCTTTGAGGTATTTTAAATTCCATGTCTATTTGTTTTCCATTTCTATTTGTATTTACTTATTTGCATTAGAGTAGAGTAAGACCTATTATTATTCTTAATTGCTTTGATTAGAAGTTAGATTAGGTTTTATAACACCTCTTTGAGTCCAAGTGGACTCTGGCAACCCCAAGTACACACCACAGATTTTACTACTGAACACCTTGAAAGAAGAAAAGAAAAGTATATGAGTTTTTTTGATAAACTATGGATCCTCGGCAGCAAGGCTGCCCAGTAGCACCCCAATCGCGCCTATATGGGCGTAGGCAGTTGTAGACACCCCGATTTTGATCAAACGTCGAATTAAGGTGAGTGTTAACTCTAGATCCGATGATGAATCTAGGACTTCGTAAGGTGATTCAAGCTCTTTAAAAGGCTCTTCAATTCAAACAAAAAGAAAAAAAGAAGAAAAAGAGAGGGAAAAGGGAAGGATAGAAGAAAACGGCACATGGGGAGTACCACGACAGTCAGTGAGAACCGCTACGGTAGTCCCCGAATGCCGCTAATATCCTTAAATGCCACAAAAATGAAAAGACGGTAGTCCGCGGAGTTGTCCATGGCATTCATTGAGTGTCGCATTGGCATTCAGTGAATGTCGCACCGGCTATCAGTGAGTGCCGCTTCCAACTCCGCTGAGTGCCGCATTTTTTAGCAGTCTACTTTAATATAGTACGTTTTGTACCTTCAAAAGGACATCCGGAATTAGGGTTTTCACTATAAATTTATTGAAATGCCCCATAGAAATTGTCCATATATAGGGAATGACTATCCCATTACAAAGGATCTCAACTTAATGTTTGAATCTTGTTTTGAATCTCTCTTTTTTTTTTTGAATCTCTTCAAATCCTTTGATACAATTAGGAGAGAGTCTTATAAAAGTTTAAGAAAATTAAGATGTTACATGAGTTAGAAGAAGAAGAGCTTGAACCACTTTTGAAAGACCTTAAAAAACTTAAGAATTGAGGATAATTGGAGGTAACCTCTAAGTTAATTAGCCTTTAACTCAAGTTCAATCACAATATATAGCATTCTTTAGGACCTTTTACACATTTTCAAAAACTCCCTTCTCCTCTCATTCCATAATCCCCGGACCTAGAAACCTCTGGTTTCCAAAAGATCAGTTTGCTTTTAAAATAGTTTCTTAATTTTACTTTTAGAAAAAATAAGTGGTGACTCGTATTTGAAATTGAAATTTGAAGAAGTTTTAAACAAAATTGTGGGCAAGAAAAATGCAATATCCACAATCTGGCGAATCTACTGGGAATCGAACCCAGAATCTCTGGTTTTGCAAACCAGAATTCCTGATCTTGGGTTCACTCGAGGATTAGAATTGAAAGCATTCTTTTAATCGAATTAATCAATTTTTGTATGCTTGTTGCATTTCACTTGCATGTCAAGCCAGTTAATTGCATGGAACTATGACCTTGGAGGCTCGGGGCAACCCAGTTAGTCAAGTTATCATGGGACTGTGTGATCACCCTTGATCTCGTACCATGTGTTGGTATATTAAGCATCCTATCAGGTGTGTGTCAAGGGTCCCTTATTTGACCAAATCCCAACCTTTGCATGATAGTTTCTGTAGAACCTTTCCATGTTAGGAAATTTATTCTTGATTAGGATTTATATGCTAGGAAGTCTTGTATGCTCGGAAGGGATTATTTGAGATGATGACGATATTCACTTAATACGAGACATATAAACTCTTAATCACTTTTGAGCAATTCCTCTGACATTTGGTGACATGCCAAACATTGATTATAAGATTACATCTCTTATATCTTGTTAGCTAAGCATCATTAATCTTGTCATGAAAAGTACGGCGATGATCTGATCATGTGATCCTTCTACCCAATGAATTTTAAATCCATCTTTGTAAGAAAATAAGATTTTTATCATCTTTACCCCAAGGTTATCTTGAAAAGTTATATTTTCAAAAATCTTTATTAATGTTCCAAACCAATCATTGTCGAGATACATGTTTTCACATCCTCGAATCCTTGGAAATCGTTTTCTAAAGAAGTGCTTTTCAAAATGAGTTTCAAAGCAAAAATTCAATCTGATAATCTTTATAAGAATTCCTTATTAGAATTTAATTTCATCGAGAATTTCAAAAGTCTTTTAAATAGGGTAATGAGGATCACAATGAGAGGTGAAATTGGTGCATTTTTCATGAGTGAGGATCTTAAATGCCTATGTGTCTATTTGTTAGGACTAGAATTTTCCTTTCTTTTGCATATAGAGTAATCACACATGCACACATGCATTGCATCTATGTGACATATGAACCATTCATGAAAGTTTTACCAGGTATCTTTAAAAACAAAAAGAAGATTATGATAAAAAGAAAAAACAATAAAAAGTCTTTTTGAAAATCATTAAAATTCTTTTGTAGGGCAAAAATAGCATCAGGTTAGGGCACAGTCTGGTTTAGAGATCCTGCAGCAAGATTGGTAAGGAGAGAAGGTAACACTCAGATGGCATACGAAACAAACACCGGGGAAGTAACGGAGTTAAGGGCAATAGTGGAAAGGTAAGAAGAGCACATGAGGTGATAGGCTGAGAACATGAACCGTATAATGAACATGATAGAAGCAATGACCGCCAGCCGCCACTCGTAAATCCAAAAGTTGTAGAACCACCCCCTCCAAGGGAAGAAGACTGGTTCAATGATCAAGAAGCACAGAGGGCTGATGTATTATAGGCTGACAGAGAAAGAGAGAAGATTGAGAAAGAAAGGGTAATGGCTTAGAAGGTGGAGAAAGTGGAGAAAGTAATGCGCAAAGCTCAGGGGATTGATACTTATCTGTTGGAATTAGAAGGGTTGTACAATGGGGTCCGTGAGACGCTACCTATCGATTTAAAAAATGCCAATTTTTGGTAAGTTCGATGGGACAGGGAATCCTCGCAGCCATGTGAGGATGTGTATCAGAGCTTTCCAACCTAGTGGGTTGAGTACTGTCATGATGGCTGTCCTATTTCAGCAAACCTTAAATGGGGCTGCCTTAATTGGCCTGGTATCTCACACTTGAACCAAGCAAGACTAGGGTCTGGGAAGAGGTAGTTGAAGCATTTATGGCACAAAATGAGTACAATCAATACTTGGATGTCACAGTTAGAGATTTGGAAACCACTAGACAGGGGAACAAGGAATCATTCGTCGAATATTTGAGTCAGTGGAGGAAAAAAACAGCCAAGATGGTACAACGGCCGTCTAAAAAAGAGTAGATCCGGATGAAAATGAATAACCTCCAACCGAAGTACCAAGAAAAGATAAGATTTCAGTCGATTAACACTTTCGCTGAAGTCTTTGATGTAGGAATGAGGATAGAAGACACGACCCAAGAAGGAGTGATCAAGAAAGAGGAGGAACCGAACAGGTATAGAAGGCCAAGCTATGGATCAAACGGAGGACATTCAGGGGATCACTCTAGCCCTACCGACGTTAATGCACTAAGTGAGCCAGACATAAAATTTAATATAACAAGGAAAGGCAAGCAACCAAAGAAGTTTTCAGACTTAGGGGTATCACTATCAACCACCCTTGCTAAGCTGATGGCAAAAGGGCATCTTCTCCCGTTGGAATCTCAACCTTTACCGAATTTGCTTCCGCCAAGCTTTTAAGAGGATCTCTATTGCAAATTTTACCAACAAAAGGGTCATGCTAAGGATCGGTGCACAAGGTTGAGGCATGAAATCCAAGATCTCATTGACAATAAGGTAATATCGGAACCACCTGTCAAGGCTCCAAATGTTACTAGAAATCCGATACCAAATCATCATGTTGTACCACTGCCATAAGGCCTTTATTTCTTGGGGTTAGAGGAGACAACCTTTGGTTCATCCAAGTTGATCACCAAAGTTGGGGAACTAAGGAAACTATACCAGCCACTGAAAGAATCTAAAATATGCACTCTAGAAAACCAGTCAAGAAAATTTGGAGAGGAAATGACAAAGCAGATGGATTGGTGGGCTTAAGAGGCTAACAAAGTAGATGGTCGGGATGTGGGTTAGGTGGACGAAGATATGTGGTATAAAAGCCACGAAGAGACAGAAATAGGAAAAGTGGGTTTGAAGGCCGCTTCAGAAATCAACAATTTGTGGGCAAAAGAAGAAGTCAGCCATTTGACCCGGCCAGGGAGACACTTTAAACCGCACGAATTAGAGGAAGATCACCCGGGGAGGGAGTTAGACAAAGGAAAGGGGAAGGTGAATGAGGAAGAGGAGGATAGGGTTTTGAAAAAAATAAAGAAAACCCAGGCCAATATCATCACCTGGGGCTTGTTGATTGATTCTAAACGCCACAGGTAGGCAGTCCTAGATGCCCTAAATCAGTCTGATGTTTCATTGACAAAGCACCGAAGGATCTCGTGGGGATGATCAGCAAAATTCTGACCTTGGCTATTACCTTTTCCTCAGATGATTTACTCCCTAAAGTGCCTATTCACAATAAACCACTGTACATCACGGTTGAATGCTTGGGGAATGCTATACCTGCTTGTTTTGTTGACAATGGATCTGCTCTAAATGTGTGCCCATTTCGAACAGCCAAGCGAATGGGTCTGGATGAGTCAACTTTTATACCATCTAAGCAAAGGGTAAGAGCATATGACAACACCCAAAGGACCGTCATGGGTATAATCTTCCTCAACCTTACCGTTGGGCCATAGAAAAAGAAGCCAGGTTCTAGGTCATCGACATTCCTGCCTCTTTCAATCTGTTGCTAGGTAGGCCATAGTTGGACAGTCTAGGTGCCATACCATCTATAATTCATTAGAAAGTCAAGTGTGTCTGGAAAAACAAGGTCTGTGATATCCTTGGGGATAGTTGGGTCCGCTTGTCTAAAGCTTCGTCAAGCGCACCAAGTCTGGAAGTACAATTACAAGAAGAAGAAACAAATCTGGGAGGGTTTGAGTTTATTAACATTTAGAATAAGCCAAGTCGAAGGAGTTCCTGCCGCTCTATTTTGATCAGTATGCGAGCCCATTAGTCACTAGGATTATGAAGAAGATCATCAAGGTCTGCCGAAGTTTTCTAGAATCCCCACCCAGACTCACACTCATGGTCTGGGTTATAAGCCGTCAAAGAAGGAGTTGAGGGAAAAGAAGAAAGTAGTTGATGCACCGTTGGTCCCTTACCAGAAGACGCTGAATGGGTACTTTGTAAAGGAAGGAGAAGATTTCCCCTTTTGTGGCTTCCCAGAACCATGGGTGTATCAGAAGGACATTTGCTTAAAGCCAGGGTTTAAGATATTTTTCCCCTATGAATTCTCCCAAGTATGAAGACCCATACCTGTTGGTACCCATGAAGTCTGCTACTGTCAAAGATTGGATCGGTGTGCTAGAGGAACCAGCTACACAAAACTTGTTGGGCGAAAGAAGCATGAAAACCGAAGAAAAAGGCCAAGAAGGGGTTATGAAAGCTGAGGTCAAGGGAGAATAGGTTGAGGAAGAGGTGCAAGAAGAAGGCAAGGGGAACGATATAGCAGAACCAGAGGGAGCAGTGACAAAATGAGGGGGTGAAAAGGGAAAGCTGCCAGACTGCGATACGGTCGAGCTGAAGCAAGGAGTTAACAAGGAATGGGTTTTCGAGTCTAGTGATAAGTACCCCCCCTCCCCATAGTCTGTAATGGCCTAAATGAGGCATCTTACTATTGCTATGTCTATTGTAATCACTCCAAACAAAGTTAATAAAAGTATGACGAATTCTGCCTACTCGAATGCGCTTAATGAATGTGATGAATGTGATGACCATGAAATACCAAGTGAATTGCAAAAATTAATTGAGAAAGAAAAGGAATCTACATGTATAATCATTGAGAACACTCTAACAATTAATCTAGGAAGTGAAGATAATCCCCAAAATGTTTTTATTGGCTCTACACTTAGCAATGAAGAAAGCAAAGAATTGATCAATCTATTAAATGAATTCAAAGATATTTTTGCACTGTCTTATAGTGATATGCCAGGTATTGATCCAGAGATAGTCCAACATCATAACCCCCACTTTCCTAAATCAAAATTAATAAAACAAAAATTGAGGCGAATAAGGCCTAAATGGGCATAAAGTAAAAGAGGAAGTTGAAAGCTGGATTCTTAATGGTCACCAAGTATCCTGAATGGGTTGCCAACATTGTGCCGATTTTGAAAAAGGATGCTCGTGTTAGGGTATGTGTTGATTTTTGAGATTTGAACAAAGCAAGCCTTCAAGACGATTTCCCTTTACCTCACATCGACATACTAGTTGATAACACCGTAGGGTATGAACTCTTATCTTTTATGGATGGATTCTCAGGTTATAACCAGATTCTAGGGGTGGGCACACTTCGGGCCACCCGAATTTTCGAACCGAAACTGAAATTTCAAACAAATTCGGATTGGTTTGAACCCGAACCAAAATAAGTTCGGTTTGAAACCGAACCGAACTTATAGAATCAGTTCGGATTTCGATAGCAATTTTGAAATAGAACCCGAACCGAATTTTCGAAGTTTTACACATATAAAATACAAATTTTGAAAAATTAGGGCTAAGTTGCTAACTCAGTAAGAGACTAAGAATAAAACTCTCATATTCTCTCATCTCTGTGACACAAGCTGCGGCTCATAGAGAAAGAGTCCCAACTCCCATCATCATCCCTCCTCGGACCCTCGTGACTCCACTGAGTTACAGACTCCAGTCCGGTGGTGGCTCAGTCCGGCGACATCCCATCCCTAGCGACCCCATTCCGGCGATTCAGTCAGGTAGGTTGTTCCCTCTCTCTCTCTCTCTCTAACGATACATATACATACAAACATATATATATATATATTTCTAAGAGGGAAGAATCAATTAACATTATTGTATATTTTGGATGAAATCGTTGTTTTTACTTCCTAAATTTCTGCTAATTGTTAGGTTAATAATTTGAAACAAAACTTTTTTAATTCTTAATTTTTTATATAGCTTTTTGTGATGGTTTGAGAGTTTGTTAGTAATCTGAAACAAATCACCTTTTGTATTCATCGAAATTTAGCAGATTAGTAGTCAGAGGATATATACAAGTGTAATGTCCAAACCTATATGAACTGGAGGAAGTCTTTGTTACATGCTCGGATCAGTTTGGTTTTCTTGTATAACTTCTGCTAACAGTGTAAATACATGTGTAATAGTCTTGTTTTGTAGTGTAATTTTTTTTACAAAAAAAAAAATTAAATTAATAAAACTTCGGTTGAATTTCAACCCGAAGTTTCGAACCGAACCCAAACTTAAATTTCGAAACCGAACTATATTTTCAAAATTTATTTCAGTTCGGATTTCGGTATCGAAATCCCCAACCCGAACCGAACAACCCGAACCGAAGTTTTCGGTTCGAAACCGAACCGACTGATTGCCCACCCCTACCAGATTCTTATGGCACCAGAGGACAAGGAGAAGACCACCTTCATCATGCCTTGGGGAACGTACTGCTATAGGATAATGTCGTTTGGGCTTAAAAATGCGGGTGTAACGCATCAGCAGGCCGCTACTACATTGCTGCACGACATGATCCATAAGGAAGAGGAGGTATACATGGATGATATGATCATGAAATCTAAGAAGAGAAGAGGACACTTGGAGGCATTGAAGAAGTTTTTCGAGAGGTTGAGAGAATTTAGATTGAGGCTAAACCCTCAGAAGTGCACCTTCGGAGTCACTACCAGGAAGTTGTTAGGATTTCTTATCACCCAGAGGGGAATAGAAGTGGACCCGACTAAAATAAAAGCCATAGTTGAAATGCAACCACCAAAGAATGAGAAGGAGTTTAGGGGATTCTTGGGTAGGATACAGTTCATTAGCCACTTCATCTCGAAGCTCACCTTGACATGTGACCCGCTGTTTAAGTTGCTTAGAAAAGGAGAGAAGTTCGAGAGGGATACCCTGTGCCAACAAGCCTTTGATAAAATCAAAACCTATCTCCAAAACCCACCTGTCCTATCACCACCCTCGCCTGGAAGGCATTTGTTGCTATACCTTTCTGTGTCGGAAGATTCAATGGGGTACATGTTGGCCCAAGAAGGAGAAGAGGGGCACGTGGAAAAGGCCATTTATTATCTAAGCAAAAGGATGACCGGATATGAGCTAAAATATTCACCTTTAAAGAAAGCCTATTGGACCTTAGTCTGGTGTACCCGTCGCCTTCGGCACTACATGTTAGCTTTTCCCATAACCCTAATATCCCAAATGGACCCACTCAAATACCTATTTGAAAAACCTATTTTGACCAGTAGGATTTATTGATGGACCATGATGCTGGCTGAGTTTGATATTAAATATGTCACTACCAAATCTATAAAAGGGAGAGCTGTCGCCGAATACTTAGCCAATCTTGCGATAGAATTCAAGGAAAAGGGTGAGTTTCGATTCCCGTATGAAGGAGTGGTGGGATAGAGAAAAATCTATGGAAAATGTGTTTCGATGGAGAAGCTAATCAATTAGGCTACAGGGTTGGAATCATCCTTGTAGCACCCGATAGAACTCCTATCCCATTTGTCGTCAAGCTCAAGTACAACTCAACCAATAAGATGGCGGAGTACGAAGCATGCATAATTGGGATGGAAGCAGTATTGGCCTTAAAAGTTAAGAGGATCGATGTTTTCGGAGATTTCAACTTAATCATATCCCAAGTACGGGGTGATTGGAGGGTAAAACATGAGAAGTTAAGACATTACCACGACTATCTGGAGAGCTTGAAAGTACAATTTCAAAAGATATCATTCTATTACCTTCCCTGTGAAGAAAACTAGTCGACTAATTCCCTAGCAACCTTAGCCTCGATGATATAAATCCCCTCAGGAGTCACCATGATCCCGTTATCCATAGAGATAAGGAACTAACCTTCATTTGAGATGATCGCAGCCCTAGAAGATGAAGGTGAAGTGCCTTGGTACGAGGATGTTTGGAATTTCATTAAAGAAGAAGAGTACCCCGAAGCAGCTTCAAAGAAGGACAGAAAGGTGATTCGAAGATTCTCTGCCCAATTTTTGATCTATGCGGATAAGCTGTGGAAGAAATCATACACCGGGGATAATTTGGAGTGTTTACATGGAAAGGAGGCTAAGAGAATGATGGAGGAAATATATGAAGGAGTCTGTGGACCCCACATGAAGGGGCATATGTTGGAGAATAAGATAATTCGGCAAGGGTATTACTAGACAACCATAGACAGAGATTGCTATGAGTATGTCAGAAGATGCCCCAAGTGCCAGATCCATGCAAATCTGATGCATACCCCGCCATCCCAACTCTATATCATGACAACGCCTTGGCCGTTTTCCATATGGGGTATTGATATTATTAGAGAAATAGTTCCAAAAGCCTGTAATGGACACCGGTACATAATTGTGGCAATTGATTATTTTACTAAGTGGGTGGAGGTCGCGTCGTATGCAACTTTGAAGGCTAAAGATGTGATGAGCTTCATAGAGAAGAATATAATCTACAGATATGGAGTCCCAAATGAGTTTATTTTAGATCACGGCAGTCATTTTCAAAGAGAAGTCATCCCTCTCTTAGAGAAATACAAGATCACCTGTCATTAGTCATCCCCGTATAGACCGCAAACGAGTGGGGCAGTGGAAGTAGCGAACAAGAATGTCAAAGCAATCTTAGGGAAAATGACAGACACGTATAAGGATTGGCATGAGAAACTGTTGTTTGCACTATAGGGATATCGGACCTCTGTGAGAACTTCTACCGGAGCTACACCGTATTCATTGGTTTATGGGATGGAGGCGGTCCTTCCAATTGAGGTAGAGTTACCCTCTTTCGAGTTTTGGTGGAGTATGAAGTAACCGAATTGGAATGGATCCGGGGAAGGTATAAGGAGTTGATGTTGCTCGATGAGAAAAGGTTGCAATAAACCATACTCGGGGATATCAGAAGAGGATAGCTCGTGCTTTCAATAAAAAGGTCCGCCCAAGGAAGCTTGCTAAGGGTGACCTGGTCCTCAAAGTACTGAAAGTACCCGTTTATGACCCTAGAGAAAAATTCAAACCCAAATAGGTCAGGTCATACATCATTAAGACTCTCCTTTCTGGAGGGGCTGACTATCTTATGGACCTAGACAGGGTTGAATTTAAACAGCCAATTAACCTCGATCGCCTCAAGAAGTATTTTGCTTGAAACCATTTCTTTCAAAACCTCCTACGTAGATGAACTACTCTTGACCTGATTCCCACTCGGGGATATGTAGGCAACCTGCTTGGTTTGGTCATTAATAATTGCCTGAGTAGCACCCTTTGTCAAGCCTTAAATCGAACTACTGTGGACCTGATACCCACTCGGGGATTAGTAGGCGAGCTCTTCAAAAGCCTTCGGTCTGTGAAAAAAACCTAAAGAAAATCCATGTGCTAAACTAGGGGCAAACTTGTGTTTACCCGAAACAACTTTAGAGCCTCATATCCAGGGGCGAACTTCATTGCTATCCGAAGAACCCAGCTATTACCTTAAACCCGTCTCTAGATCCCTTGGCTATCAAAACAAGAGCTATAAAGGAACAAATAAGAATTCATGGTATATAATGATTAAAGTTCTAAGCACGATTCGGAGAAAAGTAACAAAAAGCCAAGAAAAGACTTTGAAAGGAGGATTTTCATAACCTAAAGATAGATCAAAAGAGTGCACACATTGATTGAACATGACAGAAAATTTTTTTGAAAGAAAAAGAAGGAATTCACATTCAAAGGCACAGAAAAGTAGACAAGACTTGTCAGAAGTTTTGTAAAATAAAGCTCTGTCTTGTTTTGCTTTCATCTATGTATATCTATGGAGTCTGTCTCTCAACTAGGGTCTGGATCTGCAAAAGGTACTCAGTAGTAGGCACGATTGAAGCCGGAATTCTTCGAAAGGGAGCGCCACCCTGTTATGCTAAGCCTCAGCAAAAACTTTCACAGTGGAAGAACGCATAACCGAACTCGTCGTGAAATCTGCAATAATGTCCTCAGTAACATCTTGGAAAAGTCCGTACTGATGAAACATTCGACAAGGAAGATAAAAAGTAGTAGCATGTAAGCCAGGTAACCAGATACCAGGCCGCCCAGGGAGTCGTATGGCCACAGAGCAATAAGCCCACTACGGGTAGACTCAACAGATATCACCATGAGAGAGGCCCTGAAGCCAATTAAGCCAGGCATCGACAGAATAGAATAGGTGGTAAATCTCCATACGATCAAAGGGAAGTGACCTGCGAAGGTACAAAGGGTGTATAAAGAGATCTAGATGCTCCATGAGCCAAACTTGTAAGACAAAGGGTGCTCTAGCGGATAACATGGCCCTGGCAGTGTGGGCATGATCCAATCCCATCAAAGTCTCGCCAAGAACCAGCATGACGGCACTCTTCATTTCTTGCAGACCACAAGTAATTGGTTTAAGAACATCAGAAGATGTCTAGAAGAGGAAATAATAGAGCATAGCAATCGATAATGCATTGCGCCGAATGATCTGATACCCACTGTTATATGGGTCCCCCATGGGAGCATAAACGGAAGAAAGGCGCTCAAAATCGATCTACCTGCCATGAATGAAAGAGCTAGCCATATTTCGGGATGTATGAAGAAGAACAGCCAGGTCCTGAACATACCCGACCTGTATTGAAGGAACTGTCAGATCCGCAAAAGGGTTAGTGTGGAGAATAACACTGAACTCCTTGAACAAAGGGCAGATCTCCTGGAAACTGAAGTAGAAGACGTGAAGCGTGGGATCCCAACACTGGATAATAGCCCAAACTAGACCATCATCCAGAGTCATCTGCTGAGAGGAGAAGAGGTCATTTAATCTAGAACACTCAAAGTTAATCCTGTCGATGCCAGAAAGAGTATTCATCCATGGGAAGAGGATTTGAGAGCTAATATGAGCCATTTGACAAGGAGGTGAAAGAAGGAGAAGAGTGTTTTGCGGAGTTTTGAGGAAAGAGGGTATAAATAGAGAAATGGATCTGCCCAGACAACCCAGTGACACTTGAAATGTCGAGTGGCACTTCAGAGAATGTCGCGCGGCAATCTGTGATTGCCGCACGACAATCACCGACTACGGCCCGGCACTCGCCAGGTGCCGCTCAGGCCTAATTCGAGTGCCGCATAGAGCTAGCTTTGGCCAAAATCTGTTTGTAATATTTTCAGCCTATCTACAAACAAAAAATTGAATATATAACAAACGTGTGCATTAGTTCGCACCACGTACAACATTCTACAATATAAGACCAGGCCATGGTCACATTTGAAAAGAATAAACAATAAAAACATGAACATATTCATGAGCATTCATCACTCACAGAAAATATAATGTGTGACCAAGCCATGGTCACAATCACAAAAAAGCAGCATTCACAAGCAATAAAAGCATGGCCAAGCTATGGCCCCATCCACAAATAAAAGCATGATCATGTCTATAATCAAAAGTATGTAGTGCCTATCCTATCCCAAAAGGTAATCCCGGCTATCCAAAGAGTCGTCATCAAAATAAAAGTGCATACAATTATCCAAATGTATATGTATCTTCTCCAAATGCTCGGGAAATGAAAAAAGAGAGATGAAAGAGAAATAGGATCATCCGCGGCCTCGGCCTCGAGTCTGACGCGTGACACATTGGAGGGCTTCTCCTCTAACTCTGTACCACTCTCGATGCCACCGTCTCTACCTCTATTCCTGCCTCCACCACTGCCTCGAACGGTACCCCCATGGCCTCCACTCTGGCCCGCTCCAAGATGTAGCTCTAGGTCTCTCACCCGCAGGGTTAGCGTCCTAATCTCGTCATCCTGAATAAGTGAGAGAGCAAGCCCAAGAATCGATTAGGAAAAATTGAAAGTTGAGATTGTTGGGATTGTGCCCTCAAACCAGTTAGTTTGACTATGGAAATTATAATACATTTATGTATGTCAATTCATGAGATGAATGGTTAGGCTATTATCCTTAAACATCATTGTGTGTAATTCATATGTGTATAGGACTACACGTGGGAGATATGAATTACTATTCCTTGTTTCAAATAAGTCACAGTGGATGATAAGATTGGATAACTTGTCAGGTATACACTGTAGCATAATTAACTTCTATATGATAAGAGTGATGAATCTCATTCACAAGAGTACTTGACTTTAATGCTAGTGCATGAGTTGTATTGACGGACTGTGAGTTAAACCTATTGATAAGAAAATCTATCACAGTTAATAGGAACTCAAACTTGTATAAGCTACATGTCCTTAATCTTGAGATAGTAATCGACGCAAGCTGTATGCATGGTTACTTTGAGTTACCAATCAGTGAGGTCTTCAAGATCAACACCTGGGTATCTAGGGTGATCAAGTTTATGGTCTTGGGAACATATTATCAAGATGGAATCTACCCTATAGTAAAGAGTAGTCCTTTACAATAGAGTAAGTATTCCCTTGAGAATGTCACTGGTTGATTACTGAGAGCTACACAACCATGTCAACAAGTTGTTGTAGACATGTTTGGTAATTTATGAGTGGTGACTAATACTCAAGGAATATAAGATGTATTTATCAATTGGGTAGACAGTATTATTATTCATACATCCCAATGATAAATATGAATGCTGGAAAGGTAGAGGGACATTAGTGTCATATTATACAAGGCTAGGAATCGCTAATATAAGTGTGGTTTTATTCTTATGCACTGGAGTGCAATTATCATTATATAGTGGATTTAATGATAATTGATTAATTATTATTCCTTAGTTAAGAGTTTAACTAGATGGAATTACTAGTTAGTCGAAGCCAGTAATTAAGAACCTAGGGGTCCACTCTTAGCTCGAAGGAATGTTTGGATGCAAAGGAGAAAAGAAAAAAGGGTACTAAAAACTAGTTTGTGGGATAAACCGGTTACTGGGTAAAGGTTCCAAAAATCGGTTTGTTTGTCCTACAAACTGGTTACTGGGGACAGGTTCTAGGAACCAGTTTGTGGGACAAACCGGTTTCTGGTAAATCGGTTCTTAAATCTTATAAAGAGAGGGGTTGCGGGCAGAATTAAAAAGCTGCGTATTTTCACATTTTAAATGCCCTAGATCTATTTCTAAGCTTCCCTAGTCCTCCTAGCTTTCTCCTAGAAGGGTTTCCACAAAGCCCTAGCCACCATGATCATTCAAGAGATATAGAAGTAAAGATCGCTAGCCTCGGACAACGCTCACTAAAAGATCTTTGGACTGTTCAATACTGATCGAAAGTTGCTAAATTTTGGACACGACGAAGCTGACGTCGAGACAAAGTTGTTGTCAAAAATTCAAGTCAATCAGAGATCGTTTAGTCCTCCTGACGGACGCATCTTTGTCGGATCAAGAGATCGGGATTGAATCATCACAAGAATCGTAGAAGAGTTCTCAAAATGATTCAACAAATTGCAAAGGTATATATAACCGTTTATATATATATAAGCGTATATATATGTGTATGTGTATGTATATATATTACATGTAATATAAACAAGAAGTAGATCTAAAATTTTGAAGTGTATCTTCCCTTCCACTATGCACTAGAATTGGTTTTTCCAACAGAGAAAAGAATGCTAAATAGGAAGAGCCGAAATAAAAGGGGTAATAAGAGTTACCCTGGCTCTCAGCTGAGCCTCAGTCATCCACGCTCCATTGGCCTGGATCAGAAAATCATAAAAGTAGAGATTAGGAAGTCTGGGTGAGAATGCAAAATTCGAAGTCAAGGTTTAGAAGATTACCCTCCACTCTCGTCCGTGGACCCACTCCCTCACACTGTGGGCGTAGAGTAGACCCTCCTCTACATAGTCCCGTGGGATGTGATCATACTGGAGAGGGATGGTGGAAACACCCATATGATATCGGGGAACCATAGTCATGCCCTGCTCGACGTAAGAGACTGTCCGAAGGTTCCAATCCCACGGTGGTAGAACCGGAGCATGAGATGCGGCATAAACAGGGTACGAAGAAGAAAAAAGTGAATTCAGTAAGAAAATAAAATATAAAGATCTAAATGAAAGAATAAAAAGCTGAAAGAAACTTACTTGTGTCACTTCCATCAGAGGGAAGTTCTTCATCAGCTTGGCAGCGCGGAATGCCTCGTACCCATCAGGAGGCTCCAAGAAATCCTGAATAGTGAAGCCATTCAGGGCGACCGTGAGGGGACTACCCTAGAGCATTTCTGTGGCCCTCATAGAATCGGGTGAAGGATGCAACAATAAAAGTATGCAAGAGCCATCAGCGACTGCCTGGTCACCCGTTTCCCCAGGTACCCCTCCCGAGCGTTTGGGTCGTCCAATAACAATCTCATCAGATCATAACCCCTCGATCTCTGTATCCCCAAAGAAATAGTAGGAAGCACATCAACCCAGGCTACCATCGAACGTGCGGCTCTGTCAGGTTCATCAGGAAATTCCTGAACGCAGTGAAGTCATGAGCCCCGGTCTTCCGCCCAACTCGCTCCTTCTACCACTTCAGCCCCTGGGGCATGATAAGGGCATCAGTGGGTCGTGTTGAAGGCAACATCATATGGAGGTACTCGTGGGACCAAATCTGCAATAATGAAAAAAGGGGTAAGGTTCATAATTTAATTTTTTTTTGAAAAGATAGTAAATATATATAATAAAATAAAATAAAAAATGTACCTCCCACGCTCTCTAGAAGCCACCCGTGGAGGCTGGACGATCTCGGGAAATCTCTCCCATATGCTTATACAGAATGGCCAGTCTGGCGCCAGCCCAATCGTACTCATAAATACGATCTGTGAACTCCAGGGATGCCACCAATGCAATAGAGATTCGGTCGCCCCTAGTACTCAACAGAGAGCATCCAAGCAGGTAAACCATGAACCCACGAGCCATCTGTTCATCTAAAAAGCCCTCTTGGCCCTTGAATGTATCCATAAACCACTTGGTCGTGACCAAAGGCTCCTTAGGGAATATTCCTAGCAGCGGAAGCACTTGGTCCCACTCCGTCACCGTGTCTAGGTACCGTAAGCACTCCCCCCCGAAAGGGATCCCAGTTATCATAGTGAAATCGAGTGGGGTCATGGTCATCTCCCCGACTCGAAATGAAACTTGTTGGTAGTGTCCCACCACCGCTCCGAGAGAGCATAAATCTATCTCAGGTCATTCGAGCTCTTCATCAAGAGCTTGACGAAGTCCCCAAAACCTGCAGCATCAATAAAGTCATGTATAGTCTCATTTAGTGTCTCGTACAACGCATAGCCATGGGCCAGGCTACCATGCCCCTTCAGTACGTTGGGTTGAAGCTACAAAAGTTACAAGATTCAATATCAATGAGTGAATGGACAAAAGAAAGGAATAAAATAAAAATAAAAAGTAATAATAATAATAATAATGTAAATAATAAGCATGGAAAAGTAAAAAAGAGCGATTGAAGCGCTCAAAAAATTCCACAAGCATAGCATTCGCATTCATAAGAGGATATATAAAGTTTTGTCGTCATGCATTGCATTCATAAGGTTTATGAGGAAAGTATGAGAGGAAAGAATAAAATAGAATAAAGAGTACTAGTAATGAACGATGAAAATGAACATGAGTGAATAAAAAGGAATAATTGGAACGCCAGGAAGATTCTACGAATATAGCATTTGCATTGATAAAAGAAGGCGTGTAAAATTTTATTGTCATACATTGCATTCATAGGAAGGAAATTGAAAAGAAAGGAAATGAGAGGCGTGTATACCTCTCGTTGGAAGGCCCTGGCTGACAAGTGTTTGTCCGGGTCTCAGAGAAGGAAGGAGGGGTCAGGATGAGGGATAGCTCTATATCTCATCCTCTTCCTGCTCGAACTACCCGAGCCGCTAGCCATAACAATCAAACCTGACAAGAAAAAGGGACTTGTGCGTCAAACTTTTGACAGAGATCAAGAAAACAATAAGAATAAAGAGAAAAATAAGAGTTTAATTGGGAGGAACTAACCTGTTGATCCTAATAGATCACTGCGAGTGATTTTAAAAAAATCTCCAGAGAGAGCTTCGGTTTGGAAAGAGTTGAGAAATGAAGAGAAATGAGAAAAAATGAAACACATAAGCAGTTTGCTCATCCCGAGCGGTACTCGGGATGCGTGCGTGGCAGTCCATGAAGTGTCGCACGACACTCGTTGAATGCCAAAGCAGCATTCCGTGAGTGCCGCATGGTAGTTACAGACTACTGCGTCTTGAAGTATGTGCCACAAATAAGGCGGTTAAGAGGCCTTTGGTTTCCCCCCAAAAATTCGAATTGGGTCCCAAAATTTGAATCTGAACCCCCAAAGTTTGCCCACCTTATACGCTTTGGTCCCCGAAAATGATTTCCAAGCCCACGTGGTCCCAAATTTTGAAACAAATGAATTCTTGAGCCAGATTAACTTTTAAAATCAAGAGGATTTTGACTCCAGAAAGTTGACTTGAAATGAATAGGATTGGCTCGAATTTTGAGAATTTGAATTGAGCCTGAATGTTTTGAGAAAGGAAGGAGTTCTTTGAGTCTGATTCGATCCTGATTTTTGAAATTGAGTTTGATTGACTCCTGATTTTGAAATTTGAGAAGTTCTTTGAGTCTGATTTGACTCCTGATTTTTTGAAATTGAGTCTGATTGACTCCTGATTTTGAAATTTAAGAAGTTCTTTGAGTCTAATTCGACTCCTGATTTTTTAAATTGAGTTTGATTGACTCTTGATTATAAATATTGAAATAAATTTGAGTCTAATTCGACTCCTGATTCTTGAATTTGAGTCTGATTGACTCCTGATTTTGAAATTTGAAAAGAATTTGAGTCTGATTCAACTCCTGATTTTTAAAAATTGAAAATAATTTGAGTCTGATTGACTCCCGATTATGAATATTGAAAAACTTATCTGACGGGGATGAAAGGTTGTGGATTTTCAGAGCAAATATATCCGACGAGGCCGAATGGCTACAGATTTTCAGAGCAAACATATCCGACAAGGTCGAAGGGCTATGGATTTTCATGAGCAAACCCGCGTTGACACTGGGGCCTAAGTCGTGAAGCACCGCCCAATCAATTACGTTTTTTCTGTTTGGCCAGGATGGCCATGTATCTTGAAAAGATCAACCTGTTAATTGTAGCAACTCTGAATTCTAAAAAGTAACTCATCTTTAAGTTTGAGTAACCATGAGCATTAAGTAGCATAGGGCGTGAATTCATCTAGATACATCGAGATATCACGATCTCAAATCATATAATTTATAGAGCATAAAGTTGCATTGACAGCCATCATTGCATAAACACGTGCATCACGATAGGATAGGTGCGTTCATCCGCATGACTATTTGTGCTTGTGTGTTTGACCCATGCCCGAACTATGTCTCGGTCTGATTCTTGAGTGGATACGTAGGCAGCTCAGCATTGAGCACGATCAGCATGGACCGTTTGCGCAGCCATTTGTGCAACGCATTTTGTTTTTACCTAAATTCAATAGTCTGGTCAAAAGCTTGTCTTCACACAGGCTTCGACATTTATTTGTGACACGCGTTGCTTCACAAGCTCTGTTGAAGAGGGGCAAACTGTAGACACTCTGATTTTGACCAAACGTCGAATTAAGGGGAGTGTTACTTCTAGATCCGATGATGACAATGTCCGGCTAATCTAGGACTTTCAAAGGTGATTCAAGCTCTTCAAAAGGCTCTTCAATTCAAACAAAAAGAAAGAAAGAAGAAAAAGAGAGGGAAAAGGGAAGGATAGAAGAAAACGGCACATGGGGAGTACCGCAGCAGTCACGCGATGCCGCTGCGGCACTCACCAATTACCTCACCGGCAGTTAGTGAGAACCGCTGCGGCAGTCCCCGAATGCCGCTAATATCCTTAAATGCCGCAAAAATGAAAAGACGGCAGTCCGCGGAGTTGTCTGCGGCATTCACTGAGTGTCGCATAGGCGTTCAATGAATGTCGCGCCGGCTATCAGTGAGTGCCGCTTCCAACTCCGCTTAGTAACGCGCTTTTTAGCAGTCTACTTTAATATAGTACGTTTTGTACCTTCAAAAGGACATCCAGATTTAGGGTGTTCACTATGAATTTACTAAAATACCCCTTAGAAATTTTCCTATATATAGGGAATGAATATCCCATTACAAAGAATGTCAACTTGAAGTTTGAATCTTGTCTTGAATCTTTCTTTTTTCTTTGAATCTCTTCAAATCCTTTGATACAATTAGGAGGGAGTCTTAGAAAAGTTTAAGAAAATTAAGAAGTTACATGAGCTAGAAGAAGAAGAGCTTGAACCACTTTTGAAAGACCTTCAAAAACTTAAGAGTTGAGGATAATTGGAGGTAACCTCTAAGTTAATTAGTCTTTAACTCAAGTTCAATCACAATATATAGAATTCTTTAGGACCTTTTACACATTTTCAAAAGACCCCGATCCCCTCTCATTCCATAATCCCCGGACCTAAAAATCTCTGGTTTCCAAAAGATCAGTTTGTTTTTAAAATGGTTTTTTAATTTTCCTTTTAAAAGAAAAAATTTAAGTGGCGACTCGTATTTGAATTTGAAAGTTAAAGAAGTTTTAAAAAAACTGTGGGTAAGAAAAATGCGATATCCACAACAGTACGAGACAATTTTTATTTTATTTTTTAAAAAAATGAAAGAGAAAAAGATTATGTAGTGTTGCCAATGCCACGTAGGCGCTGTTCGGTGCTACCGAGACAGTCTTGCTGCCGAGGATCCGGACTCTAATTTGATAATCCCAAATATGCATATATATATATATTATAATCTTTTTGTCTTTTATCTTTTTTCCATTGGGTTCGATAATAAACCATTTAACTAAAAACTGGACAAAAATCTACTCAAAACTTTAAATTTAATTTTTTTTACTGAAACAAATCATTGAAGGAAACAACCCCTACACCGTTGGCACCATCACATCCAGCCACGCCATCATCGCCCATTCTTGGTCGTCATCGTCACCACCTTCTAGTCATCCAATCTCTCATTCTTGGACTCATTCCTTTTCTGAATCTATGAGGGTTTCTTGTTCATTCCAAAGTGAAAATTGAAGCAAACCGATCAGTGGAAGAATACGGAGCCAGTGATGAAGCTTTTGGAGTTTACATACGAATGATTTGATGATGGTAATGTTAATGGTTGAAATTGTGGATTCAAAAAGTGCCTTGATTAGTATGGTAACAAATCAAGGAAGGCAAATGCTTTTGTGTTTGGGCTTAAAGGCAAATGGTTTTGTGGATTCAATTATTTCACAAAAAGAGTGTGAATTTCTCAGCAGTTTAATGAGAAATAAAAATTTCGCAAAAGATTGATCATATTTGAAATTTTTTATAATTTCTCAGTGTTTTATCCCTTTGTTTTATTGAGGAATTGTTCATCGTGGTTCGGTTAACTAAGAAAGTTCATGTCAAAAGAAAATCGATTACTGAAAATTACTCAAATTAAATAAGCGAAAAAACATGATATATTTATATCCATTTGTGTGATTCCTTGCTAGAACTAATGATATTGCTTATGCGTAATTTATCAGTTTATTGGATCAGAAATTTCACAAAAGAGTGAGAATTTCTTAGTATTTTAATCACGGATTTCACAAAAGAGTGAGAATTTCTCAGTTTTAAAATGAGAAATAATGAAATTTGTAATATTTTAATGAGAAATTTCTCAGTATTAAGAAATTTCTTAATATTTAATCAGGGATTCACAAAAGAGTGAAAATTTCTCAATTGTTTAGACTACAAAACGTGTGAAATAATTTGAATTTCAACCAAAATATCATGGTGAGCAAATTAAGGAGATCCCTTTAATTAAGGGAACATTATCCCATTATCAGTTAAGGATATCCCTTGAATTAAAGGAACATTATCCTATTATCATTTAACTCCAAATCTATATCTATATGTCCATATGTAGATATACAAATATATATATATATATATATATGTGTGTGTGTGTGTGTGTATAAAACTAATGATCTTGTTTATGCGCATTTTCTCATTTTATTGGATCAGAAATTTCACAAAGGAGTGAGAATTTCTCAGTATTTTAATCAGAGATTTCACAAAAGAGTGATAATTTCTCAGTTTTTTTAATGAGAAATAGGGAATTTCGCAATATTTTAATGAGAAATTTCTCAGGATAAGGAATTTCACAAAAGAGTGAGAATTTCTCAGTTTTAAGTCTACAAAACGTATGAAATAATTTGAATTTCAACCAAAAGATTATGGTGAGCAAATTAAGGAGATCTCTTGCATTAAGGGAACATAATTCCATTATCAGTTAAGGACATTAACTTCAAATCTATATCTATATATCCATATATATATATACATGAATATGCAGTCCGGATCTTAAGCAGGCCTTAAAAAGCGGATCTAAAAGACGGACTGTGTAAAGACTAAGAAATTCTCACTCTTTGAGCAAAACATATTAAATATTTTGAATTTCAACTAAAAGATCATGGTGAGCAGATAAGAGGATCTATTAAATTAAGGGAACATAATCCAATTATCAGTTAATGACATTAACTTCAAATCTATATTATGTCTATATATAGATACACTAATATATATATATATATATATATGTATGTAACTGACTATGTGAGTAAAGGTAGTTTAGACATTAAAAATTTATTAAATTGGAGAAAATGACCTATTTCTAATTAACATGCCTAATCAAGGATCTATTTCGAATCTAGCCCTTAAAATGGATTTACTTCAAATAAAACGGTTGGAGAGAGACTACATCTAATATTTCTATATTAATAAGTAAAGAATCAACTATTTTATTGTTTTTTTTTTTTTTTTTTTACATAATCACACAGAATTTTTCTTTCTAGATGTCTCATAGCCACCCACTTTGATTTGTAATTTTCCACTGCTCAAAAATCTAACATTTGTTCTCAGTTAAAAACAATTGCTATAGAGGACTAACATCGAGTATAAAATATAAAGGTGGAAAGTATAATTAGTCCATAACTTTATGATTCCCCTCTCCGAATTTATTTCTGTCAATTTGCACTATATCAAAATCTGTAAAAATTCTGTCAACGGCTCTGATGCATATTTACCAGAAGGTGCAAATTAATACAAGATATGAACTTAATATTCTAAGGTTTTTAAATTATGGGGGATTAATTGACATTGATTATGAACTATGAGAGTGTAAAATGTAATTAATCCTGTTGCTATTCTATATTTCATATATTTAGGAAGGGAATGTAAAGCTCGAATCTAGATATAATGAACATCCACCTATAATGTGACAATTTAAAAGTTTTGAATTTATAGTATTAGGCCTTGTTTAGCAGGCCGGATAAAATTGTTGGATATGAAAGGATAAGGCAAGATCGGATAGGATAGTAATTCTGTCGGATAAGCTGTTATGATATCCTGTGTTTAGAACGAGTTGGATAAAACTGTTAGATAAGATGTTATATCTAATCTTGTGTTTGGTCGTACCCGGATATAAGTTTCAGATAATAACTAAATTATTATTTTTTAATACATGGGGTATGAAGAAAGGGAAAAAAATGAAAAAGGGGGGAAAATGGATCGAAAAAAAAAAAGATAGATCTGGAAAAAAAAAAGATAGATATGAGAAAAAAGAAGAAGGAAGAAGAAGAAGAAGACAGGTCTGAAAATGAAAAGAAAAGAAAAAATTTTTGGAAAAAAATAAATAAATAAATAAGCATATTGGAAAATGAAAAGAGACAGGAAAAAAAAAAGCATATATGAAAATGATAAAGAAAAAAAAAAAACTGAAAATGAAAAAAAAAAAAAAAAAAAGTATTTTTGTCCCAAGAAGTTATCCCAACCTTCTAATCCCACCGCCCCCATGGGTTAGAGTTATCCCACTCTCCATAGGATAAAAACCTAGTTCAAGACTATTTTCTCATGTCTAATGGCGCCACCAAACGCAGGGTAGGATAAAAATTATCATATCCTGCCTCTTATCCTGACCACCAAACAAAGCCTTAGAGTCTGTTTGGGATGATATCTTGGAAATGCATTCTCATCAATTGCAATTCTATTATTATCCTATTTTTAACTTACCTTAAAGAAGGATTGTAATATAATTGTTAATTTTGCAAATCTTATGTTTGAAAACCCAATTTGGTGGTGAAAATGAAAAGTTTGCGCGCTTATATTTTTTCAATGCGGTTGATAATGTACCACTTTATTGAATAAGCAACCAAAAACCTACAGAAAACCTTTAAGTAATAAATCAAAGTTCCTTTGAATAAATAAATCACTGAATCTAGTCCATTTTAGTAATTGAGATACTATTTTTAAAATTGTAAATTCAATAGTTTAAAATTTTTAGTATTAAAACTTTAGTAAATAATTTTCAGTATTTGCCAAAGCAAATTGGGAATTTTTCTCAATTTGCTTTGATTATAACTACTATTACTTTGACAATAAAGACAATCTTTAATTTTAAATTTTGTCAAACAGAACACTTTTCACATTTAAGTTTTTGATGATATTTTTGTACATGATAATATGAATTACAACTTCATTGGATCCCATCCGCTTCAATTATATGGGAAGTACTTTTTTTTTTTTTTTTTCTGAAAATATTGTAAGTACCTATTTTTCCCTTATGATGACTTCATTGAACCCATTCCTTTGAGTACTCTATTATGTTTTTCTCTCAATCTCTATGCTCTCTCTCTGTCTATATCACTATTAACATGCCCTATATGAATTCAATACCAAATTCCTATTAGGACACGTATGGTCAAAAATTTATCGATTGCGATTACAATCACCAAGAATTGCGATTGAACAAAGATAGATGAGTTGCTTCTTGATAGTTAAAACTTTTATTTAAGAATAATGATACGATTTTCAAATTTGAATCACATAATTGATTCCTAAATCCTTAAAAAGTTATGCTACATCATACATGCTATGACAGTGGCCTATATACTATAGTACCACAATTCCCTACATGTAATACAGCTATTAAAGTTTATGAGAATCAAATTTAAATTCAAATTTGAAAAGCATAATAATAGTGTTGATATAATTGCAATCAGAGTAATGCTATGTGTCACACCCTGATCCCATTCAAATAAAATAAGATTTTCTCGTCCTTTTTTTTTTTTAATCAATGTGCTATTAATATAGTAATTAGCCTGTCACACTTGTAATTTACAAGCTTACAACCACAATGTACAGTGCTTTGAATTGAATTGGGCATCTTTCTTTCATTCGCACCCACTACCATGGTACAGTCTCTTTTTCTTCTTCTCCCTTTCTCTCTCTCTCTATCTCTCTTATTATAAATTTATAAAAATTAGTCGGTAACCCGTGCTACACAGGTTGATTTGTCCACTAGTACTTAATATTACAATTGAGCTAATTCGTATCTATTATTGAAAAAAGAAAATTTAAAAAAAAAATGAGAAAATGCCACAGAATTTGTCAAAAAAAATAAAGTAAATAAAATCCAAAAGAAAATTAAACAATGTTCTCCACAATCGAAGAGGAAAAAAATGAATTACCCAAAAAAAATTAGTGATTAAATTTTACAGAATGATGCTATGGTTCTCAAATTAGGAACCGAACGTCTTGCCAATTACACAACATTAAACAAAGCTTGACCAAAATTTTGCAAGATCCTAGTACACTAACTGGTAATTAAAGAACCTAACAAATTCTCTTGTTTACACCAAAATATTGTTCTACAGATAAAATGAAGCAAGACTTATATCCAATCGTCTGTCTAAATATTTAGTATACGAAATACACAATAGTGCAGAATGTGAAGAAAAAAAAATTCCCAAGATACTGATTGTTCAGCCTCATGAAACAAGACAAATCCTCCACCATTTTTAATGATCCATCCATATCAATCAACTCTAATTTGGAACAATAATATAATGTACTGTATTCTGATGGCTAATTAATTTGGTTGTAGTAACCGAAATTACAGAAATGTGTACAAGTTCATGTTATTACTGACATGAGCTAGCTAAACCTGCAGCCAAATTGTATTCAGAATTTCAAGTGGCTAGCTATTGGTGTAACTGATAGCTTTATAATGGAGAGGTGCAGGGGCAGACCCATAGGAGGGGGGGGTGCGGCTCCTGTAAAAAAATTAAAATTTTTGAGGGTCTATACGGAATTTTGAAGATTTAAAAATATTTTACATAGTACCTCTCCCAAATTTTTGACTTTATATGTGGAGGTTCTTAACCCATAGGCCACGTTTGCTTCGCTGGACAGGATTAGGGGGATTACTTCTCCCCTTCACTATTTGAGAGACTATTAATATCAGCCTCCCATGGGATAAAATAGTGGCCCATTTGGGGGACTATTTAGTTAAAAAGGACTAATAGTCCGGTGCAAGGTGGCCGAACCAAACACCGGACTATTGAATTAAAATGGACTAATAGTCCTATCCTCCCATATTCGGCCCTTAGTCCTGCGAAACAAACGGGGCCTAGTGTCCACTTGACTTTCATTATGTTGGAATGGTATGTTAGGAATCACATTTAGGGATAAAAAATTTTAGAAAGAATAACATTGCAGTATTAATAACAATATCCAGTAGTGTGACCGTGTGACAATAAAAGTCCCTATTAATAGTGAAGGGAAAGAGTAATATCCTCTTATTCAGCCCAGGAGATTGATAAACAATGTCTAATTCTAATTTGTCATAACTACTCGTTCGACTCTCTATTTCACTTAAAAATAATATATATATATATATATGTATAAATGACTGAAAAAAAATTTCTCGGAGGGAATTCCCGTATGGAACTTGGGTCCCTCCTTAGCACAAATTTCTGAATCCGCCACTGGAGAGGTGAGAGAAGAGGAAGAGTTGAAGTAAACATTCAATAAAGCTAGCAAGAGAAGAGGAGAAGCTGATGTACGTGGTGCAATCAATGAAGCCAGGAGAAGAGTAATCGTTATATATGTATATGTAAATGGAAATATAAAAGAAGAGGAAAAGGAAAGGCCACAAAATGCCATGCGGCACAAAATAAGTGAAAACAAATAAGGAAAAAAGGGGGAAAAAAAAAAAGAAAGAGGAGTGTGCCAAGTGGCTTAATGAGAGAAGGTTTTTTGCTTCAATTATTATATAGATCTAATAAATAGATGGGCAGCCATCCAAACAAAGCTTAGTGGTCTAAGGTGATGTTTAGTGTGGACAACTAGCCCCCACTCTTGTTATATTCTGATTGACATTTTGGGGACACACTCCTACTCCTAGCTCCATTTGTCCATCTCTCCATTACTTGTGCATCCAAGATAACACACTCTAATGGTTAATATAAGAAACACATATTAGTACTAGTAGTACTTTTTTTTTCTTTTTTCTTTTTTTTTTTGCTAAGAAGGACTAGTAGTACTCAACAAGTGTGCACACGCACACGTGGAAGACAAGTCAGGATCTAGGGGCATGTTTGGTACTCAGGAATAAAATGAGTTAGGAATGGAATGAGTTTTTTTTTTTGGTCAAAAATGGAATGAGTTCAGAAATAGAATCAAACATGAATAAAATAAGAATGATCATTTCATTCATATGTTTGGCTATATACCTAGGAACGGAATGACATTAAATTTTAATTGAATATTCAAAATATTTAATAAATTTAATTAGTCAAAAAAACATCAAATTTAAATAGCAAATAAGAAAAGATGAGAATATTAAATAAAGAAAAAGGAAAGTTGAAAAATATTTAAATAACCATATTTAGTCATTCCATTAGGAATGGATTGGTCATTCCTTAATTAGATTTTCAAAAGGAATGTCTATTTCTACTTCAGTAGGAATCCCACTCTAAAAAGAAATGATCATTCAATTAAATTTGATCATACCAAATATGTAATGGAATGGACTTAAAAATGACCATTCCAATCTGGGGTTCATTACGGTCTACCAAACATACCCTAAGGGTACGTTTGGTATGCATGAATGGAATAAGGTAGGAATGGAATGAAACTCATGAATGAAATGAAGACGGAATGGAATAGAAATGAGAATTCTATTCACAAGTTTGGTTGTAACTAGGAATGAAATGACATACAATAATTTTTGTTTTAAATGGTATCCTAATTTATGGTGTTAATATTGAATTTAAATTAAATATTAATAAAAGAGTAATAATTTGTTTAATTCTACAAAAGATTGAAACAAGGAAAGTGGAGAAGATGGATATGATTTCCTTATTGGTTGATTCTATTGGAATGAAATCGCATTCCTTAGATTTTTGGAAAGAATGATCATTCATACTTTTGTGAGAATGATGATAATTTTTTGAATGGTCATTCCAACCAATTTGGTGGTAACAAACATGAGAATTAAATAAAATAATGAATGACCATTCCAAAGGGTCATTCCGGTCTACCAAACATAGCCTAAATCTCTAGCTTTTACTTTGGCTTTCTACTTTTTATTTTTTAATTACAGTTTAGTCCAAATATTATAATCCAACCACTATTCTGATCATTAAATGAATTTACACAAAGACATAAGTTACAAAAATTATATTACAAGTATCGAGTATTTAGTGACAACCAAACCCGATATTTAGCCTCCGTTAACTATACTAAGCAAACTGCTAGTTTTATTCCAATAATAATATTACTACATGAAATGCCACCACCTACTTAATAATCATTTGATTCCAAGAAAATACCCCCTAACTTTGACATGTGTCCTATGACTCATAATTGTCTTATTGTTTATTCGCCATTCCCAGACTTGGTGATTATCTACTTGAATCCAATTCTTTCTTATCTTTTCATTCCTTGATTTATCTCATCTTTTTTTTCCCTTCTAGGGAAGTTTGATCTAAGGTCTTTAAGGTTGGACATCTTTGAATTAAAAGACAGTCCATTAACAATAACTCTACACGGACAAAAGTCAAAGCCCGTTTTTCAGCTCTAGTCCACAATATTAACATTTAACTCTTTAAGTCCATTTCACTATTTTCATCTTACCAAGCTACCCCTCACTTCATCTTCACTAGGAAAAAAACGCAGAGCACTCACTCTCTCTCTCTCTCTCACTCCTCACATGGCTACCACCATCATCTCTCTTCTTTCTCTCTAACTTTCTCTCTCCTCATTTTTGCCATAGTCACCACCACCATATCTCTCTCTCTCTCTCCCCTCCTCCTCCTAGCTATCATCACCATCTCTCTTCTCTCTCTAACTTTCTCTCTCATCCTCACTGTAGACCACCACCATCGCCATCGCCATCACCAACCGGTGCAACCACCATCGCACCACCGCCATAACCACCATCGCACCACCACCGCCATTGATTTCTAATATATAGAACAATGTGAAAATGCCACACAAGCAGTCACTGTACCCATGATCGCTTCAACCTTCATTTTCGATAAAAACAAAAGCTTCAAATTCAAGATCAACCAGCAAATGCTTTGAACACTTCCAACTACAGATTCACACTCACACACACATACACATTATCTCTTATTTCAAAAACAAAATTTCATCATTAGAGTCATACACAAACGCATGTACATGCACATATGTAGTAGGGCTGCAACGATTAGGTGGACTGTGTTTGTAGCACTAATATGTAGCCAAGACATAGGTATATAATAACACAAATATCTTAAGTGAAATTTAACTTAAGATATCTTAATTTAGTCAAATTTCACTCTTATTAACCAAAATGGAAATCTTATGTAGTGATAGTGGGGGCCGACTGAGGTCAGTTGAGTGGTAAGGGGTGGTTACTGGTGGTCAGGAGTGGTGGGGGATGGTGATAAGATGTTGGAAAGGTGGTGGTCAAAAGGTGGCTTGGAAGGATGCAAATCGTATGAGAAATTTTACTTAAGATATCTTAAGTGAAATTTTACTCTTGTTAAGCAAAAGGCAATCTTCAATAGTGATAGTGGTGGTCGATCAAGGTCAGTTGAGCGGTAAGGGGTGGTTACCGGTGGTTAGGAGTAGTGGGGATGGTGGTAAGATGTTGAAAGGAGGTGGTCAAGAGATGACTTGGTAGTAGGATGCCAATCTTAAAATAAATTTCACTTAAGATTATTATAGTCAAAACAGTTGCAACCATCATGATTCATCAAAAATGCTATCAGCAAATACTTCAAAATGCAAAATCCTCTTAAATCCATCCCCTCCTTTTGAGAAATTGATATGGAAGTCACCGTGAGGTTTTCTGGAAAGGATCGAAGTTTGCAAACACAAATCAAACCTCACAAATCAGACTATCACAGTTACTGGTTTCAGATCTACCGATGATTTCAGATCTGGTGGTGACAAAAAGAAGTGGCGATGGTGGTGTCTAGGAGAGGAAGAGGAAGAGAGAGAAGAAAAGAGAAAAGAGATCTCCATATCTGGACAGCGATGGCGAAAGCAACGATGGAGGTTAGCAAGTGCGTCACCGGAGGTGGTAGTGGTGGTCACCGGAGGTGGTAGAGGCGGTCACCGGAGGTTAGGCATGAGTGGTGGTAATGGTGGCTAGGGTTTGGTAGTAATGTTAGATGATGAAGATGAGGTTATTTTTGTCCAAAAACATTCTTAGAACCTTAGACTAAGTTGTTTTATTAAGTGTCCTTAATTCCAAATTAACTTGTCCTAATGCCCTTTTCACCAATTTTCCCTTTTTGGGACTAAACTATCCAGATGTGCACTTGGTGCTAAATGACACGCTAAAAAGCTAAGAGGAAATAATACCTGTTTGGTTTATCATAATTAACCAAGATGTCTACTACCAACAATTAAACTATGTCTCGTGTCCTAATTAATTGGGGTTGGCTAATTTTGTCACACATGAGTCCCACAAATGATGTGAATATAATAATTAATTACGTAAAAATACGTGTTATAACACTCTACCCTACTTAAAAGAAATTTTTGTCCCCAAAATTGAACATGTACCTTCTCCATCTACATCACTTTTCAAATAAGACATGTCCGTTTACTAAAGAAAAATACTAAGCTCCAATAATTTTAGTCATAATAGACCAAAAAAGGCTCCAACTCATACTTTTCATTAACTAATATTAAAAAGGGTAAATTACACAAACCTCCCCTGAGGTTTGCCTTAATTACACGGACCTCCCCCCTAGTTGCAGAAATTACACAGACCTCCCTCGAGGTTTGTAATTAGGTAACAAAATGCCCCCTCCCCTAACGGTCCGTTAGTTTTTTTTTTACATTAGCCTCCCCTGAAAATTACAATTAGCCCCCCTAATATTATAAAATTGTCATACTAAGCCTCATTAATTCTCTTATATTTTTGTGCTAATTATAAAATCCCTCCTCCATCATATGTTTTGGGTTAATTTTTTTAGCATTAATTTATATCATCTACACAAAATGCATATAAATAGGTCCAAAAAAAAATTTCCCCAAACAAATCTCTGTCAAGCCCCCCTGTATTAATTTTCTAGATCCGCCCCTGCCCCTATGCTTCAAAAGTGACGAAAATTGACGAAAATTCTAAAATTGATTAAAAATATAAACACTTAACCCCTTTTTGATGTTAATTTTGGGATTAACGCTCTTTGAGTGAAATCATAACAGTTCTATTTTAGTCCACAATCACAGGGGGTTAAGTGTCCACTTTTGAAGCATAGGGGCAGGGGCGGATCTAGAAAATTAATACAGGGGGCTTGACAGAGGTTTGTTCGGGGAAAAAAAATTTGGACCTATTTATATGTATTTTGTGTAGATAATATAAATTAATGCTAAAAAATATTAACCCAAAAACATAAGAGAGATGGGGGATTTTATAATTAGCACAAAAATATAAGAGAAAGGGGGCTTAGTATGACAATTTTATAATATTAGGGGGGCTAATTGTAATTTTCAGGGGAGGCTAATGTAAAAAAACTAACGGACCGTTAGGGGAGGGGGCATTTTGTTACCTAATTACAAACCTCGAGGGAGGTCCGTGTAATTTCTAAAACTAGGGGGGAGGTCCGTGTAATTAAGGCAAACCTCAGGGGAGGTTTGTGTAATTTACCCTATTAAAAATGCAAACATTCATTTGCTCTTTTTTATGATTAGTTAATAGAAAGACCAACTAACCTACTCAACTCTATCCTTGTCTTTCATATGACAAATATGGTGCCACATGCTTAGTGAAAAAAAAAATATCATTTACTCAAAAGTGCCTATGCTGTCGTTAGTTGCTATTGGCAATATAAATCACATCGCACGCACTTTAGCTTATACTGACATGTACACTGTCCAATGCATGTATATGCCATCCTTTATTTATTCATCTTTCCTAATCACTAGTTATCAACCAGTCATCAACATATATTATCATTACTATTGTACAGTGCTTTGAATTGAATTGGGCCTCTCCCTTCCATTCTCACCCGCTACCATGCCCTAGTCTCTTTTTCTTCTTCACCTATTTATCATAATCTATCTCTCTCTCTCTCTCTCTCTCTCTCTCTCTCTCTCTCTCTCTCTCTCTCTCTCTCTCTCTCTCACACACACACACACATTATGAATTTATAAAAATGGGTTGCCAACCAAACAAAGCTTAGTGGCATAAGGTGATGTTTAGTGCGGACAACTAGCCCCCCTCTTGGTATATTCTTATTGGCCAAGACAACCATTTTGGGGATAAATGTCCCACTCCTAGCTCCATGTGTCCATCTCTCCATTACTTGTGCATGCAAGGCTACACAACTCTAATGGTTAATACAAGAAGCACATATTGGGACTAGTAGTACTCAACAAGTGTACACACGCACACGTGGAAGACAAGTCAAATTCTAAATCTCTAGCTTTTGGAATTTTTTACCCGAAGCTTCAAAACAGGGGTAATTGATCCCTGATCCATCACTGTTTCAACTTTTTTCCCAAACTCATCACTTTTCTAGAAGTCGCTACTCCAACTAACGACTTCAGACCAAAATAGTCCAGCCTGAAATCGCTATTTGAACTAACGACTTCAGTTAAGAGAAGTCGCTACTTGAAGTAGCGATTTCATTTAAAGTGAACCCGCCGCATCTTCTTCTTCTTCCCTCATATGCAAACCAGATCTGCTCTCTCTCTCTCATCTCTCAGCTCTCTCTCTCTCTCTCTGCGATCTCTCTCTCTCTCTCTCTCTCTCTCTCTCTGTAGACATAGACACGCGTACACACACACATAGATACACATTCACACACAGATACACATACACACACAGATACACATACTCACAGACACAATGTATATACACACAGATACACATACACACACAGATAGACATACACATACACACACAGATAGACATACACATACACATACACACACAGACACATACTCACAGCGACACAAGTATATACACACAGATATAGATTCCTTTATACACACAGATACAGATACACATGCACACAGACATATACTCACAGAAACACAAAATGTATATACACACAGATACACATTTCCATTAAAATTGTTAGGGTGGTTGAGAAAAGGGATATGGTCCTTATGCTACATCTCAGAGCAATGGCTAGTAGGAATTCTTTCTCAATAGAAAAGTACAATTCTTTCTCAAAATTAATAAAGTCAAAAAAATGAGGGAAAAATTCTCTCAACTCAACTCTAATTAAAAAATGAAGGTGCCTTCATCACACCCAAAACTTGATTATAATGCTCACACACACATAGTCAAAAACTTGAAAGGGTACCCAACCATGGGACACATCAACAACACGATGGACCATTGATTACTTACACTTGAATTTGCAAAATGTGAAGGTATTAAAATGGCTAGTGTTGTGAATATAATGCTGTATTGGGGGGGGAGGGGAACATGTGCATCGGAGCGGATGGCCTATACTACGATAGTAACTGTCAAAGTTTTATTCGCCTGAAAATAGACGCTCAATACACTGAACTTGGTAGAAACGTCTGCAAGAAAATGGGGGTTCATCAGAAAAGTGTTCGTTTGAAGTTCACTTGTAGGTTTCCGTCGGTTCTTGGATATCAGGTTTCCAAGTTTATACCGTTTGAAGTAAATGATGATGAAAGTTTGCAAGTAATACTAGAAAGAGTGTCTACCAATGTAGCTATAAACTCTACAGATCTATATGTCGAGACAGAGAATCTTCCCGAGGCCTATCAAACATTAGATGATTGGATTGGGCCGTACACTTCTCTATTGACACAAGAAGCCGAAAACTCAAACCCGTTTGTAAAGGGGTTATTGCCATCCACGTCTACACAACATGTGGATTGCTCAAATCCATTGAAAAACAGTCAGACTGAATACAGGAGTCCGATGCAAGATATTGTTTTAGAACGGCCAATTCCTATGCAGTTCGATTTAGATGATTGGGCAGATGATTGGGCACACAGAGGGATGGACACCAACTTGACACCGGAAAACTCGGATGAAGAAGATGTGCATGCAGACGAGTATACTGGGGGGGGGGATGAGGAAGACAATGTTATCGAAGATATTGAGCCGACTGCCCAAATAAATCCTGAAAATGCTTTGTACGAGCCTCATTCATCAACTTTTACATCGTTTGACTTGGGCATCCATACTGGAGAGACATGTTATGCTTCAAACATTGATGGTAGGCAATGGAATCCAGATCGAGACAAGTTGGTGAAGGGTATGATGTTCAAAACCAAAGATGATCTTCAGAGATTTGTGGAGTTGTACTCGATAAGAACACATCAATGATACGTGGTGGATCAAACCAGTCCGGATCGTTGGTCGTTGAAATGTGAATTGGCGGCGTCACAAGGTTACAAGTGGCTGCTACGAGCAAGGTTGAAACGACACGGGATGTTTGAAGTCGTAAAGGTCGAGCAAAACCATACTTGTATGTCCCCTACAATGAACCTTGGTCATAGAAATCTAAATGCTCGGCTAGTGACGAGGGACATAATTGCCAATGATTAAGGAAGACACGTCTATTAACATCGCAGCGATAGTGAAGAAGGTGAAAGATAAGCATTTGTACACAATCTCATATAAAAAGGCATAAAATGCGAAACAGAAAGCCATTGGAATGATATTTGGGATTGGGGTACATCATACACAGAATTGCCCAAGTTCATGGCTGAATTCAACAATATAATCCTGGCACGATTGTAAAATCGTACTATATGAACGGTGGTAGTGCGACTGTGAAGAGCTTCGAAAGAGTATTTTGTGCGTTCAACGCTTCAACCTCTGTAGAATTTCCTCAGTGTTGTTCCTCGCTTCTTTTCCAGATGAGTTGGCAACATTTGACGGGCCCACACCACTTTCATTTCTCTCGCTAGTGACCGATGGCGGTTTAAATATATAACAACATCTATGATAGCGGTAATGTGCACAGTGCCTCAACGATGTTACAGTACTGTCATAGCTTTTCTACACGTATAATTGTTGAAAACAAAGTTTTTCATAAGATACATATGATTGTAAGAATTGAAATGGAAATGATGAGAGGTTTTGGTTCTAACCTTAGCACACCATTCATACCAAGTCTGGTCAGGAACTTCTAGCCAGCTTTGTTCAGTAAAATGAACACCTCTCATAGTTAACAACTCTTGAAGGAGTTCATGTTCCTTCTGCCAACTCCAAACCTGAGTCGCAATGGCATCAGCTGGAAGATCACATCCAGGGATTGTCTCAGTAAAGACGCCCTGCATAGCTTCAAAAGCAACATATTTAAATGAACCATCTTCATGTTTCCATTCCGGAGTAGCAAAACCCATGAGTGCTTCTAGTAGAACACCCTTCTCTTCAATACTTAGTATCCTTTTTTCAAAAAAATGTGGGTGGTACGTAGGTGTATTCTTATTTTCCATACTAACAAACAATACAATGAAGAAGAAGAATGAGAAGAAGGAATGCAATGTATACTTGTTTGCCATACTAAAACCACAGTATATATAGACCATGGAATGCTTGGGATATCACATGCCATGACGCCGAACAGTTGACGCGACAAGTCACTGGGTCTAACGCCGAGTAGTTGATGCGACAAGTCACTGCTTCTGACAACCCAGTCGTTGATGTGACAATTCACTGGGTCTGACGCCCAGTAGTTGACGCGACAAGTCACTGCTTCTGACAACATTTCCAGTTGATGGGACAATTCACTGGGTCTGACGCCAAGCAGTTGATGCGACAAGTCACTGCTTTAAGTTTTTTTACACCACGTAGTTTTAACATATTTAACTCTTGTTTAATATCATGTTGTCGCTTCATTACATTTACTCGTGATTTTGTTGACTAACCATCATGTTTGAACAGTGTGCTTACCATGGATGTACATCCTGGCCCTGAGGATCCCTCAGTACTTTCATCACAGGACACACATCGGTCATCCGCCATCTGGGATGGTGAGATCTTGAGTGAGCTTTACTATCGGTGCTCTGAGGCTGTTTTACAACGAGGTCCTGATCCAGATCAGTGCATATTAGATTACATCAAACAGATTGGGTTCTACGGCACATATAGACTTGAATTTATACAGTATGATTGGGGTTGGATCACTGCCCTAGTTGAGAGGTAGCGTGTTGAGACACACACGTTTCACCTACCTGTCAGCGAGACAACGATCACGCTGCAGGACGTCGGCATTCTATTGGGTCTACCGGTCGATGGCCGTGCAGTTACCGGTATTGATGTGTCATGCCCCAAGGAGCAGTGGCAGGAGCTATGTCAGGAGTTGCTCGATTTCATGCAACCACTAGCCACTATCTCTGGATCTTCACTGCGACTGACTACGATATGGGACCATTTCACACCCCAGATCGCCCAATATGCCGATGACGCCACTATTCAGCAGATGGCTCGATATTATTATATGATGTTGATAGGAGGGTCGTTGTTTCTAGACAAGTCTGGGAATAAGGTCAGCCTCATACATCTACCACATCTGCGACACTTTGATGCTGGCTATAGCTGGGGTAGTGCAGCATTGGTATATATGTACCGTGAGTTGTGTGCTGCATCTCATCGTACCGCAGTTGAGATATCCGGCCCGCTTATACGTTTACAGGTTATGTGTTAAGTCAATTCTGTGAATTACGCATATTTTACGATTGTTCAGTCTATCATAAATAACTTAACTCAATTATTGTCAATCGCAGCTTTGGGCATGGGAGAGATTGACCCATATCCGACCAGTCCCTTTACCAGCAGCTGTACCAGAGGATGGTCTATTGGGTTGTAGGTATACTTACATTGTTTTATACATTATTTTTATTCATTACTCGTACATTCATTTAAGTGCTAACAATTTTGTCATTACTTTAGGTGGTTAACCCGATTCTCAGTTCGGGATGTGCCTACTCATGTCCAGCGTCACTTTCGGGATCAGTTGGACCAGATGAGACCCGAGCAGGTAAATAATGTGCAGAGTTAAACCGTCATTTGCATTATTGTTCAAGTTGCTAATTTTTTTTATATATTGTTTCATAGATGATTTGGCAGCCGTACAGTGCTGAGCTAGTCGCTTCGTTACCTCAGTACTGTCGGGCTGGGCAGGGCACATGGATGGCCAGATGTCTGTTGATCATGTACGCCGTGGTTGAGTGGCATCATTCCGACAGAAGTGATGCGACAGTTCGGGATAAGACAGGTAGTCCCAGAGCTATGTAACACTATGATGGCATTACATCGCATTGATCGACGTGGTCATGCGAATACCGACTGGATTTCATAGGGAGTATGTTGAGCTCTGGGACCATCGGCTGTAGCATGTTATGGTAGGTATTTCAGATGCAGCTCAAGATGCTTACCTCAGACCCATATCTGAGATGGTATAGCCGCATTACATGTAGATTGATTGGACCAGTTAGAGATCCACCGACTGTTGGCTTCCAGCTAGTCTGTACGATTAGCGGCGTTCTGGTGAGATGTTTACCTTATCGTACAACATATAAAATTTCCATCCTGCACATGCCATAAAACGTGGAACACTTAATTAAACTTTCCATTTTTTTTTCAGGAGGATGCTGTGACTCGTATGTATGAGGTTGCACGATCGATGTTGGCTAGTTTAGCAGCAGGCGGCCCTCATTCCGTCCCTCCAGAGGTAATGGCGGCATTAGAGGAGATTCGTACTATTAGTGCGTATTCATTACATGCTATTCATGAGGACCGACGTTTAGACGGGGCTATTCCATCTTCCACAGTATTCGTGCCCCGCGTCTCAGAGCCTCATGCTATTCATGAGGATCGATGTTGGCTAGTTTAGCAACAGGCGGCCCTCATTCCGTCCCTCCAGAGGTGATGGCGGCATTAGAGGAGATTCGTACTATTAGTGCGTATTCATTACATGCTATTCATGAGGACCGACGTTTAGACGGGGCTATTCCATCTTCCACAGTATTCGTGCCCCGCGTCTCAGAGCCTCAGCCTCAGACGCATCCTCAGCCGCAGCCACAGCCACAACCTCATCCTCAGACGCATCCTTATTCTTAGCCTCAGTCTCAGTCTCAGGAGCAGACAGACCCATCTATACACTCTGAGTCTGAGCCATATACACCAGATGATCAGGGTCCTACTGTGTATGCATATGATGGTACGGACGACGTTTATAGGCCTTTCACTCCAGGGGGCTCTCAGTTCCGTATATCTCCGATCCGTGACTTCTCCATCTTAGTTCCATATACAGATGCACCGTCGTCATCGTCGATCCCGCTACCACATACAGATTCACAGTTCGAGGCGATGGTGATGATGGTGGAGAGTTTGACACAGGTAGAGGCGGAGGAGATGCAGGTGGAGGCGAGAGAGACGACTATACATGATACCCCCATGGCAGAGACACAGGATGAGGGTTTAACACAGGCCGACTCTTAGCGACGACCTCCGATACGTTCAGTTTATGCTAGGGGTAGAGGTCGTCATGGCTGCAGAGGGAGAGGGCTATCGCAGGTCATTCAACCACGTGAGGAGGTTCCACTAGTGGAGGATCCACCATAGGAACAGGGTAGGCCTAAGAGAACGAAGAAGGTTCCGTGGTGTGAGACACATTATAAACAAAGATAGTCATAGGATTCACAAATAATTACACATTTGTTTTGTGATGTATTATAAACAAATAATTACACATTTGTATATATATTATTTTATTTTATTCTCTATCTCTCTATCTCTCTCTCACTATCTCTCTCCTCCTCACTCACTCTCTATCTATCTCTCCCACTCTCTCTCCCCCTCACTCTATCTCTATCTCTCCCCCTCACTCTCTCTCGCACTCTCTATCTCTCCCACACTCTCTCTCTCACTCTATCTTTATCTCCCACTCTCTCTATCTATATCTCCCAATCTCTCGCACCTACCTCACTCCCACATTATGTTGATAATGTTGGATTAATAATGCTTGGTGGTTCAATTATGAAAATATGTTGAAAAATAAAAATATGTTAGACATATAGCAGGGAGCTGCTGCTAAAATGTGTCACAGACTGCTGGGAATTTAGCTGCTGATGAAATCGTTTCTTCAAGTAGCGAGTTCAAGAAATCGCTACTTCAAGTAGCGACTTTTGTTAACTAAAGTCGTTAATTCAAATAGCGATTTCAGGCTGTACTATTTTGGTCTGAAGTCGTTAGTTAGAGTGGCGACTTCTGGAAAAGTGATGGGTTTGAAAAAAAAAGTTGAAACAGTGATGGATCAGGGATAAATTACCCCCATTTTGAAGCTTCGGGTAAAAAATTCCTAGCTTTTGCTTTGGCTTTCTCCATTTTTTTTTTAAAAAAAATTTATTTACAGTTTAGTTCAAATATTATAATCCAGCCCCTATTCTGATCATTAAATGAATTTACACAAAGACATAAGTTACTAAAATTATATTACATATCTCAAGTATTTAGGCTTAGTTTGGCCCCCATTTTGGTGCTTCTCCTTGTTTAAATCACAATTTCATATTAATTCATTTGGTAACTAGTTTATGAGCTTTGCAAAAATTAAACTTAGGGCTTTTTTGAGGTGAGCTTTTAAAAGTTTTAGAATGGAGCTTTTGAATGTTCAAGATTACTTTTTGATTTCATAATATTTTTTTTGAAGAGTAATGTGTCACTTGAATAAAATTATTAAACAATATAATAATAAATTCCATAAACTACTTTTAAAAAATCACATAAGGGCCAAACTAAAATTTAGTGACAACCAAACCCGATATTTAGCCTTCGTTAACTATACTATGCAAACTACAGATTGTATTCCAATAATAATAATACTACATGAAATGCCACCACCTACTTAATAATCATTTGATTCCAAGAGAGCAACCCCTAACCTTGACATGTGTCCTATAACTCATGATTGCCGTAGTATTTATTTGTTATTCTCAGACTTGTTGATTATGTACTTTATCTAATTCACGAGAGCATTTTTGTTCACCCAAAATTTGGTACACCAATGCTCACTCAAGTATCTCATTGGCCAATGCAGTGGGGCCCAGGATTAAACAAATGTTGTTTAATATTGTTTAATTCTGGGCCCCACTGCATTGGCCAATAGGATACTTGGGTGAGCACTGATGTACCAAATTTTAGGTGAGCAAAAGTATTTTCCTAATTCATTCTTATCTTTTCATTTCTTGATTTCTATCTCATTGTTTTTTCCATACGATTCACACGTACACTTAATGCTAAATGAAAAGGCTACTAGGAAATGATATTCATTTGGTTTCTCACAAGTAATCAAGATGTCTATTACTAACAAATTAAACTACCACTACATCATATGACCTCATTATTAATGGATATTTCTGTTAAAAAAATATATCGAATAGATATATCCATTAATATTTTGGTGTTGGTAATATTACAGAGAGAGAAGACGAGCTTACTAGTGGATGACAGTGGTGGCTAGTGGACGATGACGATGGGATAGTGTGTTGCCTCTTCTCTATCTCTTAATGTAATGGGCTAGGATCTGTTTTGAAAAGCTAAGATATACTAATTTTTTTTTATTCAAGAAAAAAAAATGGTATAATAAGTCTTTATTATATATTTTTTTAATTCAGGTCCACAATTGTAACAGTTATATTCGATAGCACTTTTTTTGAAAGCCGTTAGAAATATTATAAATCTATATGAAGGGTCATTACTAACAGATATATACATTTTCTAACAGATATATCTGTTAGAAATTATAAAAATTGTCCGTTAGAAATGTTGCCATAGGTGTAGTGTACGCCCTGTGTCACGGTTGGTTAATTTTGTCACACTTGAGTCCCACAAGTGATGTGAATATAATAATTAAATGCGTAAAAATACGGGTCATCTCACTATGATTCCCAAATTTGGGATATCCAACAATGCTATGAAACGGGGTATCGTATGCAGTGGTCTGTGATACCACAATCATTGACATAATATATTTAAGAACTAAATTTGAAACTGCAATTGTAAATTATGCTTTTGTCCCAAATGTTTTGTTGGTTGTACCACATGCAATGTTATGTAGTAGGGATGGGCACACTTCGACTCGACCCAAACCGAAATTTAAAGACAATTTGGTTCGTTTTTTTTTTGTTAAAAATTCAGTTCGAGTTGAAGCTGAACTATAGTTTATAAAACAATTCGATTTTCGGAGAGAGATGCAACTATCACAATTACAGTTAGGGGTGCAACTTGGAACGAAAATTCTGATTCCGACTAATTACGTTCCAGAAAATTCTAATTTTGGAAACTAAAAATGTATTCTGAATTCCGAAAATTCCAAAAAAAAAAATCAAATCGGAATTATTTTGAGAATTCTGAAAAGATTCCAAAAAAATAATTTTTGAAATATTTTGGAAAATTTTCAAAATTTTCCAAATCTACCTTACATTTGTCCCACATCGATTAGCAAGGAAGCAAGATGAGGAAGACGAGTCTATAAATTAATCCAAAGCTAGTAGCTTGCATCGGAAAATTCCAAAAATATCAAAAAATTCTTAAATTTTCCGAATTCTGAAAAATTCTGAAAAGTCGGAATCGAAAATGAAAATGATATTTTCAAAATTTCAGAATCAGAATCGAAGGGGTTGTTTAATTTTCAAAAAAATTAAATTTTTTTTTCGAAGGGGCTATTTATGATCTGTTCCGACCGAAACACATGGGCAGATCTACATTGAAGGGTGGGAGGGCTCAAGCCCACCCCATATTTTTGGAAAATTGTAGATTTGCACTAAAAAAAATTATAGTTAAGTCCCCCTTGAAAATTATAAAAGCACCCCTGATATTATAAATTTGTCATATTAGGTCCAAAATTTACACAAAATATGTAAAAATAGGTCCAAAAGACAACCCCCCCCCCCCCCCCCCCCCCCCCCCCCCCCAGGTCCAAAAAAAAAAATTACAAATTCAAGGGCGCTGCCCTAAAACCCCCGTATCAAGCCCCACATCTGGATTCTTTTTCTAGAATTGCCCCTACTGAAACACACCCCTAGTCACAGAATGTGATACAATTATTAATGCATTTAGGAGCTAAATTTTGGATTCAAATATGTGAAGCATAATATTATGAGTAAATTAGTGATGCTATGTTTCCCAAATTTTTATCTCAAAAGTACTTCTCAAATGATGTAATAGTGGGGTCAAGTAAACAACTTCCAATTAAAATTCAATTGATCCCATTATATTAAACCTATCCATATTGCCACATTATTTGAGAAGTACTTTTAGAATAAAAATTTAAAAAACATAGCATTACTCTAACATTATTCTTGCAAATTTGCCAAACAGTCGATTACAATTGAAAACCACGTTTCGTACCCCATAAGGGAAGCCAAAACAACTAAATTGACGCCACGGTCAAAATGTTCAATCAAACTTCCCGTTGAAAATCCTATAGGGATAGTTATGTAATTTCACAGCACAACACACGGAAAAAACTTTTCATTTCATATTTACAATTCTTTGCTTTCGGTGTTTCCAAACCGAATAATGTTTAGCTTCTTAAATTTTTTTTCAATAATGATACACTCCTCACGTCACTCACATTTTTAATCACACTTTTAATCACATCTTATACTTTAAATGCATGTATTATATGCTGTTTGATTTTTTTACTTTTTTGTGCATCACTTATACAGCACATTGTACATGCATTTAAAGCAATGATGTAGTTAGAGACGTGGGTGTTTCATTGTTGAAATTTTTTTCCCCAAAAGTATATCCTAAATTTTGTGGCAATAGAGTTAGGTAAATAATTTCTAATTAAAATTTAACTGGTTCAATTGTACTAGACTTGATCCCACTGTCATATAATTTGAGATACGCTTTTGAAAAAAAATAAAATTGAGAATCATAGCATTTACTCTTTTGAAAACCGTGCCCATTGTAATATGTCTGATCCCACTGCTACATCATTTGAGATGCAGTTTGATAAAAAAAAAAAATTTGGAAATCGTAGCAGCATTTACTCTTCCGAAAACCATGCCGCGTTTGCTGCGTAGGGAAATCGCGCCTCCTCCTCTTACTTCCCTTTTTCGCCCTTTTTTTCAACTTTCCAACACACACACACATACACACACAAATACATACATTTTTACATATATATATATAGAGAGAGAAATGCGGAGTATAATGAGATCTCCGATCTCTCATAGCATCTTGGGATTTTCCTTCGTGACGTTTCCAGAATTTTCCTTGGAAAATCCCTGCGCACGCGTTCTGATTTCTAGGGTTTCTATTCTCTTCTCAATCTCTCTCCTTCAGGTCCTCTCTCTCTCTCTCTGTTAATAATATGTGCCGTGTGTGTTCGTTAATGCCGAGTGTGTTGAATGTTCTCTTGATAATGAATGTAGCTTAATTATGGTGATCAAACCTTATGTTGTGTCTGAATTTTGGTTGTTAATTCATCTTCATTGCGTTAATCGTGGTTTTTTTTTTTTTTTTAATCACGATTATGATTTTTGTGATTGTTCCTTCATATTCCATAATTCTTATTTGTTTGGTTCCAGAGAAGAAACATTAATGGAAAGAAAGAAAATAGATCAGAAAGTTATAAATATGAAAAACAGGTTACTCAGGTGCTTAATTGCTTGCTCTGTAATTTTCCTTCTGTTAATTTATCTGGGCAATTAATGGCATTGCTCTTTTTTCAAACAATTAATGTTTCTCTGAATTTGTGGTGTTTCTGTTAGTTATGTTTTTCAATCTTCCTTTTATTTATTTATTATTATTATTATTTTTAATCCTCCTAGCTAATTCTCACTAGAGAATCACAAAATCATACAGCCCTCTTTACTTTTTATGAGAATGAGCTTTGTAGTTCTGAATTCTGATGATCTCTGGTTAGGTGGAGGATTATCATTAGGCCCACAAGCATTCAAATGTGCTACATGGCTTAGTGTTGCTGTTGGAGCTCCATCACCTCCTTCGTACCTTTAATTCTCCACAAATTGTTTTGGACATGCCCATTTGAGTTGAGTTGAGTTGAGTTGAATGAGGGTTCGAAATCTCAGCCGAGTCAACTCGGTTTCGAAGTTCAATGAAACGAGATCTACAATGCAACGGCGACGGATACCGTGACCTTGAACCGTGAGTTGAATTCTAAGAACTTCATTTTGAAGAGTTCTGATTGGGTTTGGATGAAATATAGTGGGGACTTGGGAATGGTTTGACAATGAACGAGTGGTGGAGTTTCATGTTCGTTAAAAGTGGCGTTTATATGTCAATCAGGAATTATTTTTGGAATACATAGAGACTTCTATATTGTCTGGTATAAGTTGTGTAGTGATTCAAGTTGAACACTTTCTAGGAAAATTTGCAAATATTTGCAATTTGTAGACAGGCAAGTTGAGACGATGACATTGTCAAGGGTTCAATAGTTATCGAAGTTGTAGGACCCTATTGAGTGGTTATACCTGCAACTTGAGAGTCACAGAATGACCTTGTGCTGTCCCCTATGCCAAATTTAATTTACTGGAACATACAGAATTGAAGCTAGGGCATTAATACATGGGGAAAATACAGAATATAACGTTTTGACCACTATTTCATGTTCAAATGGATTGGAAACCTAGACAACTGTGTGTTGGAAATTTGAACAGAATTGACAAAAGCCCTTAAAACACACAGAATGTCAAGTTTTAGAATTTTGAAAAAAACTCGTGGTTTGTTATTTTTGGTTCACTCGAAGTCTCGAATAACTATGCAAGATATTTATCTTTTCAGGGAAAAAAAAGAGAAGGAAAAGGGAAAACGAGGCTAGATATACGTGGGGGACTTTTGAGGACCCTAACCTATCCTTTGCAACTTTTCCTATTATAATTTTCAAGTTCCATCATCTTACATTTAACACACTCTAATTTTGACCTGCACCCAATTTCGTGGAAGACACCAAGAAAGCGATTTAGTTTTGTTGGCTTAATCTGGACTTTGATTAGCTCTTCTTAGCAATTTCAAATTAATTAGCTGAATGTTTTGCAGGGTTTTCATTATTCTCCAATTCTTTTATATTGGATTTTGTTTCTTACATTGTGCTTTCTGCCGTTGATTCCTCATGGATGATTATAAAAATATATGTGTACACATTTTTCTGTTGTCAGGTCTTGTTCATGGAAGTTATTTGGCGTGCATTTTTTTTTTCAAATTTATTGGCGGTAGCAGAGGATTGAGACCGATAAATACATTAGGTTCAAAATGATTGATTTCGGGAATTCATTCTTAAGGTTACTAACCAGCTCAGATGTGTATACTCCCTGTCTTTTGGGATGGCTGGTTACTGGATCATTTGGACTTGTAGCTATCGTGTATGCATTCCTTAAATGGCAGAGAAAAACATCTCTTAATTGGGTTAAAGCTGCTGCTAGAGCAAAGAAAAAAGCCTGGAAGAAGCTAAAAGTTCCTTTATCATATCATTCATGGATGGAGGATTTTGCCTATGGTGAACAACCGTCCACATGCTGTGTTTGCTTAACTTCGCTAATCTCTCCGCAGCCTTTGAGTACAAAAGCTGCATCACAAACTCCTGTTCATCGTTGTTCTGTCTGTGGCGTAGTGGCTCATTTTCATTGTTCTCAGTTTGCAGCAAAAGATTGCAAGTGTGTATCCCAAGCTGGTTTTAGCCATGTACAACATCATTGGTCAGAGAGATGGATAAATATGGACGAAAATCCCGAGATGTCTGCCTTCTGTTTTTACTGCGATGAACCTTGTGGTATTCCCTTTCTCGATCCCTCTCCTATGTGGCATTGCTTATGGTGTCAGCGTCTTATACACGTTCAATGTCATACCAAAATGTGTGAAGAGTCTGGTGATGTTTGTGATTTGGGTTCTCTGAGAAGGGTAATTCTTTCTCCAATCTGTGTGAAAGAACTTGGAATTGAAAATAATGGAGGTAGTATGCTGAGTTCTATTACAGAAGAAATTATTGTCTCTTCTGTCCGTGGGCAAATCAGAAGGAGGCGCCATAGGAACAAACATGGAAATGGTCGCTCTGTAAATGGTAAGTCACAGGACGCTTCAGCCACTAATACTGCACTCCAGTTTGTGCTCAATGGTCTTGTTGGTTTGAACAAATCCAATGCTGAGAATAACAATGGTCACATAGGTGGAGTTCTCAGTAAGAAGGACAGCCAGAATGGGCTGACCCATAGGAATCATGAACCTCTCTGTGGTAAAGGGAACAGATATACACTCGTGGACTTGCCACAGGATGCAAGGCCTCTTTTAGTCTTCGTTAGCACCAAGAGTGGAGCTCAAAACGGTCCTTCCCTTCGGAGGAGATTAAACACACTATTGAATCCCGTGCAGGTGAATGTTTAAGCTCTTCAATAGCAATTTATGATGATACTGTACTATATATATTTTTAGTCAATGGTTTTTACCTATGTAGCACCGACACTTCAATCTAGGCTATGTGTCGGTGTCAGACACCTACCCTCGTTCGACACTCCCCGACATGTGTCCGACACGCGAAAAGCGTGTCTTAATTTTTTCCTGACATCGGACAGAAGACCACCATGGCTGGACATGTGTCGGACACAAGACCAATTTGGGTTATTGTGATTTATGCCTTCTGTTTTAAATTGAATCAGTTTCTGCATTAATTTTGAAATTTTCTCTCTCCCTTCTCCCTTCCTCGTAGCACTTCTTTTCTGGAATTTATCTTCATAAATGTTGGTTTTCTTTTTTATGTCCAGCAATTGAGGCTTGGAAAATTGGGGAACATGTTTTTCCTTTTTGTTATGTTGATATCAATATCATAATGACATTGTTGTGATTTATCTATATTTATGCCAAATTGAACTGAACTAATGGTACATTTTTTCTGTCTTCATAAAAAAAATGTAAAACATATACATATTCAACCAATCCCCAACGTATTCGTGTCCTACTTTTTTGAGAAATTGCGTGTCAAAGTGTCAGTGTCGTATTCGTGTGACGTGTCCGTGTCCGTGCTTCTTAGGTTTTTACAAAGCTGACCTAGTCCCCTCTAGAGATATTTGTTCCCTTTTACGGAAGTGATGCATTTGTAGCCCCTAGATATTTGTTTTTCCTTGATTTCATATTTGCTTCTCAATCAAGAGCATGAATAAAAATTTGTTCTTCAGCTCTAATCAAAGAAGTTTTTGCCATTGTCAGAATGTAAAATAATTGCTGAGCCTCTGTTGATGACAATATCTACATTAGCTTGAACCTCGAGAATATGTGTTCTTTCTGAGCATGTGTCTCAAGGTCGGACATTTCACCAAGGACGTAGGGTCTTGGTGATATAATTATCGATTAGTATGTAAGGTTTCGTAGGGAAGTGGTGTTTTTTGAAACCGAGAGTTCAGTGTAGGCACCATCTACTTTGAAGCATTCATGTAATAAAATAACGATGATAAGATAATTATGTCATATGCAGTTATATTGAATGGAAGTTGTGGTCGTGCTTTTAGATGTATGTCCAATTCTACATATCGCAAATCTCTTCTACCTATGCCTGACATGTTATCACTGCTTAAGCCTAACTCATCATATCCTAGCTATTAGACGTTATTCGTTCCTTTTGCAAAGTGGCATATTATATGCTCATTTATTTTTACCTGAATGCACTTCCCCTCTCCCTCTCCCTCTCCCTCTCCTCTCCCTCTCCCTCTCTACTTTTCTTTCTTTTTCATTTTTCGTAATTGTGCGAAATTCATTTGTAGTTCGTTTCTTGTATAATAAAGGGAGTTTGGCTCTTTTTTGGTTATCTTGAGTGTGAGAATGGGTGTACTGGTATGAGAATGATCACTTTGGCGCAAAATAATACCCTCTCCCAGCACATGCATTGGTGGGACTAAGACTAACTTTAGATTGCATACTTTATATTTGAAGTCTTACTCTGCATTATGTCATTTTGAATTGATATTAAATGCTGAATACGCTATTGATGGTTAGACACAGACATATTCGCGGAATTGTAATCTGAGGGCATTCAAACGAGTACTGTCTGAATTCTCATTATCATACCACGCCCTCTCAGTTTCTGGTTATAATATCTGTTTTCCCTGTATATGTTATGTGTTGTTTTAAGAAGAATGGGTTGTTCAAATTTTTATGAATTCAGGACATTCCCCACTTTGGGCCATTTATTGTGTAGATATAAGATATGGTTTAACTCCTCTTTCTCAAAGTGAGGGTATGGAAAAGTTGTTGACTACTAAGAGCCTGTTTGGTATCTCGCTCTAGTTAAGAGATCTTTTCTTTAATAGATATTTAAAAAAAAAAAGATAAATAATACTGCTTTTGACTTAAGTTGTTTTTAACTTCAAAGTGGTAAAACTTTAAAAGCTGTGAAAAAGTTCTTGGCTAACTGACTTGAATATCTCAGTAATCCCAAAAAAGTGTATAATCCAAATGGGCTCTAAGTTTTGACTTATCGTATTGTATTTTTAATAATACATTTTCCTGATTGCAAGAAATCCATGACTGGACATGTGCATTTTTAGCTAAGCTCCACCATTTTGTGTTGCAGGTTTTTGAACTTAGTTCCTCCCAAGGGCCCGAGGCTGGTCTAAAAATGTTCAGTAATGTGCAATATTTCAGGGTTCTGGTTTGTGGTGGAGATGGTACTGTTGCATGGGTCATTGATGCGATTGAGAAGCACAATTTTGAATCACCTCCACCAGTTGCTATACTTCCACTCGGCACAGGGAATGATTTGTCGAGGGTGCTGCAATGGGGTGGAGGATTTTCTACGGTTGAAGGACAAGGCGGCTTAAGCAGTCTTCTGCATGACATCAACCATTCAGCAGTTACAATGCTAGATCGCTGGAAGGTCTATATTGTACAAGAGAAATCGGATAATGATTCAAACAATGTGCAATCCAAGTTCATGATGAACTATTTAGGTGATCTGTTTTTTTTTTTTTTTTTTTTTCTATCTTTCTTTTCTTTTCTTTCCTTTCCTTTCTTGTCTATTGGTAGTATGATTATCAGATTCTTTCGATTCAGGGGTTTATATTTGTCGATGCAAGGTCATACAACCATGGTTGTCAAATCGGGATTTGTATCGTGAATCGAAATGATACATGTGAATCAAATTGGGATTCGCGAATCGTGAATCGTAAGATTCGGTAACAAATTTTAAAAAAACCTGTAAACATATCCTTTTCTTTTATAGGCTTGTTTAAAACATATCCTTTTTTTTTTCCCTAGACTTGTATAAACATTTTTTAAGTGGTTTAAAAGAGGGTTGGTAATCAATTTTTAAAAAAATAATAAAAAAAGAAGGAAAATTTAAGTTTTGTGCCTAGCAGTCAAGTGAATCGTAACAATCGCGAATCGAATCGTACGATTCATTGAATCGTAAGATTCGCCTTCAATTCTTGTATATGTTTGATCCGTACTGTTTTCATGGTGAATCGTATCTAATCGTTCGATCCGTATTGCGAATCGTATGATTTTGATAATAGAGCATACAACCCTACATGATTTGCGATTCTGTATGGTTCACAATCTATAATTTTGAACTTTAAAGTTCTAAGTGAAAAACTTTTGCCAGTTTGAGCCAAAAATTGTGTTATATTGTTAATATAATAATTTTTATTTTTTCAGTTTAAGCATTGTAAATGTGTTTATATAGATATGTATATGTGTGTGTGTGTGTGTGAATCCTGACTACAGTATTAATAGTTAGTTTGTAGAAAAGGGGAATCTTACGATCCACGATTCATAATTTTGGCAAACTAAATCACGATTCGATTCTCAATTTGACAACAATGATTAGTAGTGATTGTTTATTGGATCTATCTAATAATTGCAAGCTGCTCTTTTTCAGGCATTGGCTGTGATGCGAAGGTTGCATATGACTTTCATGTGACTCGGGAAGAAAACCCTCAGAAATTCTATAGTCAGGTAGCTACACATCTTTTACTTTTAGTGCATTTTGTTAATAAGGGTAAGTTACAGTGACTGAGTGACCTCCCTTGACCTTTGATGTAATATCGGCTAACCCCATTAGTTTGAACAAATGCACTAGCCTCCCTTGAGGTTTATAACACTTCACATTTAGCCCCATTCTCTTAAATACCATTAATAAAACAAAATCAGATTACATCAACAAGAATTTATTTACAAATACCATAATTCCTCCACAAAATCTTAAATTTCATTTAATTTTGTCTAATTTACATTTGTTTGAATTTGAATCTGTTTTTCACAAAAAATTAGAGAGTTAGACACTAGTCGTAAGATCCACTAAATTTTACTTTAAACCCAAATAAATATATTCTTAAACATAAATCACATGAAATTTAAGACTGTGTGAAAGGCAATTTTGTCATTTAAAAGATGATGGCTGTCATCACATTTTTTATATTTTTTGGCGTTGTTTGTGGATATGGGGCTAAGTGTAACAAAGTTATAAACCTCAAGAGAGGTCAGTAAGATTTTTTCCAACTATACTGGGGCTAGCTGATTTTATGCCAAACCTCAAGGGAGGTCATTATAGTTTACCCTATTATCACACTGATTCTTCTAAAATGCCGATTCTTCTCAGATCCAACAGGGTGTTTTACTAATTATTTTTTTTGGAAAAGGGGCTCTTAACGTTATTTTAAAAACCTTGGAATCAATTTTAAAATGTTGACATTACTTGTCAAAAGACTGGTTTTGCTTATTTATGCTTGTTATTTGTCTTAATTATACTAAAAATCGGCACAATGTATATTTTAATTATATATACAAGTATATTTTATTAATTTATAACAGTACCCTGCACCTGCACCCGCACCCGCACCCTTGGTTTTTAGAAAAAAAAAACTGACGAATCCCCTGCATTCACATCCGCAATCCCGCACTAGCTGCTACTCGTGTTGACTTTGCTCATGTTTTGATTTGTTCCTCAAGACACAAAACAAAAAAGAAGAAAAAAAGAAAGAAAAGAAAAAGAAAAGACCAGCATATGCAGGAAAATCAATGAAACATAGTTACGGATTTATGAATTAATGATACTTTCCCCTTGCTATTTTCTGAAATGAAAAAGGGTATACTTGCTGCACGTCCCTTGTCTAAGAAAAGTGTGGTTGGGTTACACTAACATGATTTGTAGCTTATTGATGTTTCATTCATGGACCTTAGACTGAAAATCTCGAAACACCAGAGACAAGTGGTTAGAGCTTCCGTCCTCTGAGAAGTTGTGTAGTCTCTTTTATGATTAGTTTTGTAGGAGGAAAGGTAAATTGAAAGGCGATATATGAGGGATGAAAGAATTGTACCCAGAGAATGGAGTTTTCCGTTTTTTAGGTTGAGTTGGAAGGAAGGATCAGTTTATGAAAGGAATGTAAGGCCAGTTTGGACTAGCTTTGACTTGTTCTTTAGGCAGAAGTAGAAGACTGTAATCATAAAAGCACAGTGCGAATTAAGAAAAATTGACTAAAACATTAATTTGCACCCTGCACCACGTTTGGGCTGGAGCACATCTGCTTTAGCCAAAGCAAAAATGTGCTTATGGGGCTCTACAGTGCTTTTTAAATTAATCTAAACGGGCTATTATATGCGTTTTTTTTCTTCCCGAAAGCAGTTTGGGCCCAAACGTAGTTTTGAGAACTGAGTAAAACAGGCCCATAGAAGGGTAAAACTTCAATGTGTGGAAGCATTTTCCTTTCTCACTAAGAAAAAGGAAACAGTATGTGGCCCAGAGGAAAGGGCCTTTTCTCATCTCTTCACTTCCCTTTAATCCCTCCTACTGAATCAGGGAAGTGTCACGCCCCGGAACCACCCAGATGATCCTAGGACACGTGGCACGCCACCAAGGATTGCACCAGTGATTAAAGTTCTAAAATAAATTTAAAATAAACTTAAACCAAAGAAGCTCAAACAATAATAAAAAAAACAAAAACCCCGTCTTTGAAATTAGCCAAAAACCCATGTTTTAACAATTAGTAAATTCTCATATAATATTACCAAATCACAAGTTGAAATCAACACTAATGCTTTAAACCATTTAAAGTCAACCAAAGTCACAAACATGAGCTTCCAAGTACAAGCAAGAGTTTTTAAATACTTTAGGAAAAGTACTAAATATAACCATTTACAACCAACCCAATAAATAAATGTCCAAGTTCAAACGTCCCAATCTAATAACATTAGTTATAGTAACACTATAATCAAACAATCCCAACTAACACGGTCCAACCTTATATTACAGGAGTTAAGGTACAATCCAACTAAAGTATAAAATTTAACCAGAAATATTACATAAGCTTAAACCAACCAAAGTATGACTCGTACAATCCAGATTAAAACTAATTACAACTATATTGCAAGTTTTAAGCTAATAGCAAGTATAATTATAAACAACGCCATTGCAACTCCCAAAAACCCATGAACTAGCCAAGCCACTTCCCAGCTCACTTCTCCGATTCCTCGCTGCAATCACCTACGATGGTTATTCAATAACCACTACAATATATAAGCTATATGCTTGTGAGCAATGCCAATCATGAACATGGATAATAAACACGCTCAATTCAACACATTACAAAGAACTATAGTCTCTGGCAATTACTAATTCACTCCCACCACTACCGGCTAGCCCGCGGCTCCACTCCCCAAGCCCACGTGACTAGTCATGACCCACGCCCTCACACGTGCGGTCCCATAGGCCTCTGGCGGCCGTGGTCGTCACCACAAAGATTACCTCATGGTGGTATAGAACTAGCAATTTCCATTGACCCAAATAGGCAACTCAACATGCTCATTTAATCATTACACCGTGCTTTCCCTAATAAATTGGGCCTAATTTAGCCACATGAATTTTGCCCAATTATAAACTAAATAAATTAAATTAAACAAATTAGGCATGCTTTGACATCATAATTGAACCCAACATGGAAATCATCCAAATATCAAAATTAACATCACTCACCTCTTGTGTTTCGCTTCTAATTGTGAAATTATAGCCCTACTATGAACCAGGTACAAATCTTATACATAAATTATAAGTTATGAGCTTAAACCCCAAAAAGGGTCGCGGAAAAACTGTCACAGAGATCAATAAAATTAGTACCAATAGATTAGACTCACCCCCATGAGTCCGAATATGTGATCAGAATTAAAAACCAACGTCGTTCGGCTCGTCAACCGTCGTCGAAAAGTCACCGTCAAAATTTCCTTCACGTTCGTGACTCTGTAAACCTATATCTAAATGAAGATGATGAGTTCTACTCAAAACTATCCCAAATCTAAATGGGTGTTTGTCTATGTCTCGTATGGGTCCCATAAGTGGTCCCATATAATTAGCTAAATTTGCTAATTAGCCTACTAATTAGGTAACGTGTTCAATTCGTGCTCACAAAGGTACCCCTAATTGACCTCAAAAGTGGTCAATACCTAATAACATGATATTAGCAACAATAAAATAATAAATCATTTAAGCATTAATAAACATTTAGGCACATAGAGTATTCCACATACTGTTGTCCCATCTCAACTGGGACCCATCAACACATATCCCACTTGGGATTGCCATACTGGCCATAACTGGGTTCCCAACTGGACACTCATAATCAACTTAGTGGGTCAATCCCACCTCCAATAAGTGTCACATAATACATTAATTAATATTAACTTATGATTATGCATGCTAAAGCAATATTAAATATAAACTGCAGGAGCAGGTGTCACAGGAAAACTATCCATTCCTTCCCTTTATCTTCTCTTCCTTTCGTCCTCCCAGTCTTCTCACCCATTAAATGCAATAGTATACTCCAAATTTGTTTTTGTGCTACAGTTTTGTGTTCTACTTTGAGTACTCTAACTGAGTACGTAATAGAATATGTTGTTCGTTTCGATTCGGCGTGCATGGTTTTGGCATTTTGCTAACTTAGAGTTCTGGAACAGTTTGTTAACAAATTACGATATGCTAAAGAAGGTGCCAGGGATATGATGGACAGAACTTGTGCTGACTTACCATGGCAAGTTTGGCTTGAAGTTGATGGAGAAGACATCGAGATCCCAAAGGTAACCTACAAAGCAATAATTAAGATCATTCAAGTTGTCCATTTCGACATTTTTAAAGGTCTCTTGATGAATAATACTTTCAGGATGCTGAAGGTTTAATTGTGCTCAACATAGGCAGCTATATGGGTGGAGTGGATCTTTGGCAAAATGATTATGATCATGATGATGATTTCAGTCATCAGTCCATGTACGATAAAATGCTTGAGGTTGTATGCATTTCTGGAACATGGCACCTGGGAAAACTTCAGGTAATATTTTTGTGCTACCCTTCATATGTTTGGGGCATAGGTTTATTTTGCTGTTTAATACAATCTTTTTTTGGATAAGTAATGATGAGTATCATCAAAGGGACCAAAAAAAGGCTGCACCCATGTACACAAGATGTATACCTCAGAGGAGTGAAAAAAGCTGTAAATAATTAGGGCCTCTTCAATGAAGAGTACAAGTAGGATTCTTTAAAATGATAAAATGTGTATTTGAAATAGGGAGGCATATTAGAGCTTTTACGGACAGAGAATACTTGGGCATCTTGAAAATTATAAGTAGTTGGGATTTTTTGAAGTAAAGATAATAATCTTAGTTCTACTATAGATCATCTGATTAACTTATCACACATGATTATTAATAGTTAAGTATATGTTCATCATTCTGCCGTGCCCGTGTCAGAACTTTCTAGAATTTGTCGTGTTGTGTCCATGTTCTCATATCCAAATCCATGCTTCTTAGAGTATTACGTGTCTTTTGATTTAAACCTTTGTTTTAACTTTGACTTTGACTTTTACCTTTTGTTTGGATCCTTCAAAGTCATAGTACCTTGAAAACAATGTTTTTTGCATCGGAGAATCACCAAGATTAGATAATCTCCACGATAGATTCATGTGATGGCCACAAGGGGTAATTCAAACATAGGATAAGATCATGTTTGGCATTTACACTGACTTCAAAACTCTCTTTGTTGTTTATATTGTCATAGATTTATGTTCATTCGAATGTATTGGAGAAAATAAGCAATTTTGCAGATATTGACTAGTATCACATTGGTTCATAATTGTTTGAAGGTACTTATAGTCCATGATGTTTTTCAATGAAACTTCTCAAATATAAAGAAGCATTTGTGAAGAGTGTCATAACTAATCCAATTGAAATTGTATGGCTTCAATGACTCTGTTCTATGCATCTGTATCATACAACACGCTCAAATATCTTTGGGTTTAGGTGGAGTTTGTTCTTCTATGTGTATACTTTATTGTATATTATACATGGCTATGCTCCATATATGTATCGATGCATATATGCAGAGCTTCTTTATGTATAGTGAACAATACAAGTTCTGATGATTAGAGCTGTTTCTTCCTTGTACACATAACCAAACCAAGCCTTGTGTCCCAATCAATTGGGGTCGGCTGTATGAATCCTTTTTCTCCATTCTGCACGATCAAGAGCTATATGCTCATTTAAATTATATATATTCATATCTTGTTGCACTACATATTCCCAAGTCAGTCTAGGTCTACCTCTCCCCTCTAACCATTTCAGGCACTACGATCTTATCACTCTTTCACACAGGTGCATCTACAGGTCTTCGTTGCACATGGCCGAACCATCCAAGTCTATTCTCCCTCAACTTATCCTCAATATGTGTCACTTCTACAGTCTCTCGGATGTACTCATTTCTAATTCTATCTTTCCTAGTCTTACCACACATCCATCTTAGCATCCTCATCTCCGCTACATTCACTTTGCTAATGTGTTATTTCTTAGTTGCCCAACACTCTGTCCCATAGAGCATAGCTGGCTTAATAGCTAGCCTATAAAATTTTCCTTTCAATTTTGCTGGTATTCTCCGATCACATAATACTCCAGAAGCACTCCTCCACTTAAGCCAGCCCACTTTAATTCTATGGGTCATGTCATCACCAATCTCTCCGTCTCTACTGATCATTGAACCTAGATAGCGAAAGTGTTCCCTCTTTGGGATCTCATGATCTTCGTTCTTCACTGCTTCGTTGTCACTACTTCCACAGTTGCTTAAAGTACATTCCATGTATTCTGTTTTCGTCCTACTTATCTTTAGCCCCTTAGTCTCCAGTGCTTCTCTCCAAGCTTCTAGTTTAGTGTTGAGTCCCCTTTTAGTCTCATCAACCAAGACGATATCATCTGCGAACAACATACACCATGGGACCTCATCTTGAATGTGTCTAGTCAATTCATCCATAATTAGGGCGAACAAATAAGGGCTCAAGGCCGACTCCTGGTGCAGGCCTACGGTAATTGGGAATTCGCTTGTTTCTCCGGCTGGTGATCTAATTGTAGTAACCGCTGTATCATACATATCCTTCACCACGTCAATATAACCCTTGGTCACTCTTTTCTTCTCTAGCACCCACCAAATTAAATCTCGAGGCACTCTATCATAAGCTTTCTCTAAATCAATAAAAACCATATGTAGATCTTTTTTCTTCTCTCTATACTTTTCCATTAGTCTTCTAAGTAAATAAATTGCTTCCATAGTTGATCTCCCAAGAATAAATCCAAACTGATTTTCTGACACTGATGTTGCGCCTCTTAAGCGGTGCTCCATCACTCTCTCCCATAGCTTCATAGTATGGCTCATCAACTTAATACCTCTATAGTTGATGCATTATTGTACATCTCCTTTACTCTTATATATAGGCACTAGGATGCTCTTCCTCCACTCATCAGGCATTTTTCTAGTTATTAAAATCCTATTAAAAGCTTTTGTAAGCCAAGATGCCCCCACATCTCCCAAGCATTTCCAAACCTCAATGGGGATCCCATCTGGTCCTAAGGCCTTGTTGGGTTTCATCTTCTTCAAAGCAAAATCCACCTCAAACTTCCTTATTCTCCGATAGAATCTGTATTCCCTAGTTTCATCGTAACTTCCAGTTTCTTCTTCCATTGTGTTATCCATATGTTTTTCATTCAGCAACTTCTCAAAATAGCTCTTCCACCTTTCCTTAATCTCTTCGTCGTTCACTAATGCCCTAGAGTCATCGCTTTTTATACACTTAACCTGATTAATGTCTCTTGTTTTCCTTTCTCTCGACTTAGCAAGCTTATAAATACATTTTTCTCCCTCTCTAGTGTCTAGTTTGGTGTAGAAGGCGTCATAGGCTTCCATTTTAGCAACTCTAACTGTCCTTTTAACCTCCTTATTTGCACATTTATAGCTTTTGAAGTGTTCCTCACTTCTATCATTTTGCCACTTCTTAAAGCAATCCTTTTTGGTTTTTACTACAGCTTGTACTTCTTCATTCCACCACCAAGTATCTTTAGAAGCCAACCTTCTTCCCTTCGACTCTCCGAGGACCTCCTTCGATATTCTCGTGATGCACCCTGCCATTCTATCCCACATAGTATTGCTTCCATCTTCCAAATTCCAAGGTGCTTCTGCATACATTCTCTCTTGGAATATTGCTAGTTTCTCGCCTTTAAGGTTCCACCACCTAGTTCGCGGGTTTATAGGGTCTTTTCTAGTAAGACATTGTCCTTTTATATGGATATCTAAAATAGTAAGTCTATGTTGAGATTGAGATGTTAAACACTCTCCTGGGATGACCTTACAGTCTTTACATTCTTCCTTGTACACATGGTTGTAAAAAATCTTATGATTCACGGGTCGATTCGAGTTTCATACAACCTAATGAAATTAACAATTTATAACTTCGAACTTTGAAGTTTGAAGTGGAAAGATTTGGAGCCTTGATAGTGCATGAAACTTTTGGAAAACACTTATTTTGGTCATGTTATTTTGTTCATTTTAAGCACTGTACTAGTGTTTTTATATGTATGCAATGTGTACATATATATTTTTTTAGTTTATAAAAAAATTTGAATCCTATGATTCAGGATTCGTAATTTTGGCAAACCGATTCGCCATTCGAATCATGATTTGACAACAATGCTTTTTACCACATAAGGAAATGATATAAATCTATAGTTTTGGAGATTCCCCGAATATTCACAGAATTAAATTATGTTTATTATTTCTGTAGCAGTTGTGAACCAATCTGCATAATGTTTTAATTAGTACTCTGCCTTGTTGTTCTAAAGGTTGGACTTTCACAAGCTCAGAGGCTAGCCCAAGGTGAAGTCATACGAATACATTCTTCTAGTCCTTTCCCGGTTCAAATAGATGGGGAGCCATTTATCCAGCAACCTGGCTGTTTAGAAATAACACATCATGGGCAGGTATTTATTGGGTGTCTGGTTTGTCATATTATTAAACGTGCATTTTAATGCAACTTGGTATTTCTCATTATACTTTACAACTGCATATATGGAAAAATTGGAAAAATTTTGCTCAACTTGGTCTTTCACATTGTATTTTACAAGTGCATATATGCGGAAATTTTTGCTTAATAACTTGATTTTAACTCTAAGAGGCTGTTTGGGTAATTCAAAAACCAGTTCTAAATAGTTGTGTGTTTGTTGGTTCCTTTTAGGTACATAGGAGTCCATGTCTGGCTTTAAAAAGCCCCAAGAAATGGTTCTTTATCAAACTAACATAAAATTGGTTTCCAGAAGAACTGAATAAAAGTGAAACTTGGTTTGTACCTGATCTTGTTTTCATAATTCCCAAATAGTTCTAATTTCTAAGAAGCCAATTATGTTCTTTCCAAAATTGAAGATGGAAAATAGAAGGGGGGAGGGAAAAATTAGTTTTTGAATATGTTTGCATGGTTCACAACATTAGCTATTAAAGAGATGCAGCTTTTCAAAGGGGTATTACAGGGGTTACTGTCCAAAGATGTGAAGTGCTGTAATGATACTTATGATATTAGAGTTTTGTCATGAAGCGTGCTGCTGATAAATATATACCATCTGAACGAGAAACATGGGTGACTGAGAAAACCTCTTCAATAGAGGGAAAAAATGTTAAACATGGTGATATGATTATTTATTTATATATATATATTTTTTAAATAAGATTGATATATATATGTATATATATATATTCTCCCTTTTTAAGATTTAACGTCCAGAATTTTTCAGTGGATTAATTCTACACAAGGAATTTATTAAAGTGTCTGTTTTCTGGTCTGTTCTTGTATGGTTTGGCTTTTTTTTACTGTAGTTTGTAACATTGTTATGACTTTTGCTTATGTAAGAACACTTAGTTTAAGATCAGTATGGTCAACATATGAGATTGTCAGTCATTTGTAATCTCATTTCATTCAATCTGATTTGAGACTTACTACTATCACGTCAACATAATATTTCCTGTTACCAGTTTGTCTTGTTTACACTCCTTGAAAGAAAGACTAAAATTTGGAGAGTGGTTTGATACTTTGATTTATATAATCAGGTGTTTATGTTGAGGAGGGCATCGGGCTCAGAGGAGCCAATAGGTCATGCAGCCGCAATTATGACAGATGTATTGGTAGACGCCGAGTGTAAAGGTCTCATTAATGCATCCCAGAAGAAATTACTTCTCCAACAGATGGCTCTCCAACTTTCATGATTCTAGCCCCCTCCTCCGAGTTTCTCTTCATTTCTAACATCTACGACAGGTAACTGGCTTTTTGGAATTTTTTTTTTGCTGACTCAGGCTTCAGAGTGATGCTCATACACAATATTTTTTGATTTTTTTTTATTTGGCCGTTGTAAGATTTTGCAATTGCTTCTTTGATAAAGGAGCAAGTTTTGTAAACCAGCGAGAAAGAGACCTAGGAGATATTGTAAGAGAGAGAGACTACTACAACTATACAATGAGCTAGGAGGTATTGTAAGAGTGAGAGACTTACCACAAAGATTCAATGACGTAGGAGATATTGTAAAAAGTATACTACGAGATATAGTGATATTTCCTGATCCAGTGATGTTTTGGCTTTAAATCCTATGGCATAGTGATCAACTTAGTTATCTGATTCAATGACTTTGAATCTCTCTTCCTTTTGTCCAAACAAGACAAAAATATCTCACTTAATTACATTCAAAGTGATCAACTTCTTAGCTGTTTCAATGAACACTCAAGTATGATATATATTTGCCTTTCGGCAAAAAAGAAGAAGAAGAGTATGATATATGAGATTTCAATGTATATTTGTGTTTTAAACAGATACAGGCACTAACTAAATTCTTCATTTGCCTTAGTTTATGAGTTATTTGTTCAGTTTATGCAAGGCCTGCATAAAAATTATCACACCTCTGCCAGTTTCTATCTTGCTCTAGTAGCTGCTTTGCGATATCTTCTCTATAACCCATCTCGGGGTGCTAAATCATGGTGATTTGTCAAATTTTTTTTTTTTTTTTATGACTTGAATGATATGTGATTTCTCTGTCCTGGCTTTTGCATGCCTCAATCGCTCATAGTAATGAAAATTTGCTAATTACAATATTGTCCCTTTGTTTTCTGGCTAAAGAATAATTTCGAATATGCAGTCTGTACTTGATCGGACATTTGTCATGCACAAATTGGGTTGATTATCGAAAATCGAAATTTTGAAGTTTGTAGTGCCTACTATTTTTTTTTCAAAAATCTATGGCCTTTGCATGTCAGCTTTGTGATTTGTTGCAATTCAATCTGATCACATTTGAGTTTGTGGGATGATCTATTATAATGCTATCAGTGTGATGGGTTTTACTGGGGCAAATGCTGGGTACATTCTCTGTGATTTTGGGTTCCAAAATATGAGTTCAAAGTTATACTTGTGACTTATTGTCCGATCCGCTTGGATTGTCAGTGACTTTTGCATTAAGCAGAACCCTTAAATCACAAGGGCACGATGAAAATTTAGAAACATCAGTTAAAAACCTAATATGCTTCTTGCACTATGTGCGGTTGAAGCACCTCTCTACCCGCTAAAAATTTATATGTACTTTGGGTCCTAGAAGTATGCTAGAGTCCAAATGTATATTTGGAAAGTGATTTCAAACATGCCCTTAGTATTAATTGTGTCTAGTTGTCTTAATTGTGGCTTTTGACTTGGCCTTGCTACAAACAGATTGTGGCTTAGTATTAATTGAGTCTAGCATTATTATGCTACCAAACTCAGATGAAGCCTTGTTTCCCAATGTTGATACCCCCAAAATAAACCGGTCTTGTGTTTAATTGTCTGAATAGTTGCTGCACAAGCATGTTGGTCTATGCAGGCAACATGTTCAAATGCAAGCTTATGACATCTTGGGCCTCCTGAACATGCCATTTATAGAAAAAAAGAAGCAACAAAGTCTTGTGCGTACTGAACCATTCTTGTGCTAACATGGTTCTGTTTTTAAGTTGGAGATTGTGTTTTGCATAGAGACATGAGTTCGGTTGATGAAATCCCATACTTAACCTTTCTAACAAAGAACTTTCAATCACATTTTGATCCTCGTCTGTGATCTTCTCTCTCTCTCTCTCTCTCTCTCTCTCTCTCTCTCTCACACACACACACACACACACACACACACACAAAATGATGCACGTTGCGAAAAAAAGCTACTTACTTACCAAACGCAGTATTATATAATTACAATTAGTAAGAACGCATTTTGAATTATTATTACAAGTACACCTAATATGATTAAAATGACCGGGACTGCACTCCGAAAATGTCATTCTACTTGAAAAATTCAACATGCATAACATATTTAGCTAGAATAACCCATAAAAGAGTTTAAAATTTTCATCACACTTGATCAAACGAAGAAGGAAATGCAGAGACAAAGTTTCTTTAATATTTAAAGAATAATGATATGCCCCGCAAATTAAATTCCAAATTTGATTTTTCCAGTTATACCACGTTTTTTTTTTTTGGAATACGGGGATAAATCCCCCTACCTGTCCTCCGCAACTTCGGGATAGATACCTATTGTCACTTTTATTGGAGTAGATCAAGGGGCGAACCTCGGGCATATGCGCCGATCCCACAACATACGTGTTAAGTTACCAACTACTCCAAAAGCTTAAGCTGTTAGAGAATGGGCCCAACAATGTATATCAAGCTTCAACACCCTCCCTCACGTGCAAACCCGACTTGCACGTGGAGAGCAAACAAACCAAACTCCATCATATTTGAGACAAATAACAAAGTGCAAATATGCACAACAAAGCGGGGATGGAGAGTCGAACCCAGGACCTCCCACAAACAAGGCTTTGATACCATGTTAAGTTACCAACTACTCCAAAAGCTTAAGCTGTTAGAGAATTGGCCCAACAATGTATATCAAGCTTCAACAATACGCACCAGGTAAATCAGAGAGGCAAACAAGCAGTAGGATTTGAATCCACACCAAGCCGGGCGTTTTTTAAAGTCCATCCCTCTAGCTATCTTGCACGGCTTTTGGGGGTTTTCGAATCCCTAGCCTCCCTTAGGAGGCTAAGAATTCTGGTCACAACCACTTTTGCCTATATGAAGTTTTGAACCCTCAACCAAGAAGGTATAATAACACCCCCTTTATTGAGACTCACTTCCACATAAGCTAGATGATCGTGGTTAGTTACACCACATGTTTTCCCATAAGCAAAAGTAGTGTTGGTTTTTTTTTTGGGAAGTGAAAGCAAAGTTTTACTGGGGATGAAGGACTTTTTAAGGGTTTACCGTAAAAGAATCTCTGTAACCCAATGTGTGTTGCACCACGTTTGGACTATTATAGGCCTTGTCAATTTATCAGTTGACTTGAAACCCTACATGAGCAGTGCTTGTGAAACTTTAGACAAAGAGGAGAACTAGGAGTGAGAAAATTACAGAAAGGATTGATAGGATAGCATGAATGCAGAAACATGCGCTCTCTCTCTCTCTCTCTCGTATACTTTTACACACAATGACACACTCACACATGCATGAATAGAAGCAGATGGGATGGATAGGAAAGCATGAATAGAACTCTCTCTCTCTCTCTCTCTCTAACAAATAAGATGGAAGCAAACACTTCTACTCAAGACAGTCCAGCTCTCTGTTTTTGTGTAAAGCCATTGTCCTTTTCCGCATGAAGCCAAGGATCAAATAAGACCATCTCCTACCCATATACTAAGAGAGTAATGTAAAGCTATGTTTTTCAAAATTTGTAAATTCCCAAACACATGTGTCAGTCACTTGATTTTGATTAGAGTATGTTGAAGTGATTCTATCATTATCGAAGATAGTTCTACTGTCAAATGTATTAGAAACCACACTTGAGATACAAATTTGGGAAGCATAACAATACTCAAATCAATTCATTTGGGATGCACTTTTTGGGAAGCATATATAGCATTACTCAATGATTTGAGCAATATTGTGCTTTCCAAATTTTGTATCTCAAACGTGGTTCCTAACACATATGACAGTGAGACTACATTAAATAATGACGAGACTACTTTAACACCCTTTAATAAAAGAGTAAAGATTGTGATACATTCAAAGACACAACTTTTGAGACACAACCCAAAAGATGTGTCTATATCTCTCATGTGATGTCACTGGACCCCATAGTGACACAGGAGAGATAGATATATTTTTTGGATTGTGTCCCAAAAGTTGTGTCTTTGAATGTACCCCAAGTACTACCCCCTAATAAAAATTCAGTCGATCCACTGCCACAAAATTAAACCACATTTTGGGATATAAATATACTCTTTATCGCTTGCTACATTAAAGTTAAATATCTGGTTGTACTATTCTTATATCAAATTTTATATATTTTATTATTTTATCTTTGGATGGGTCATGAGAGTGAATAAAATAAGGGCTCCCCGTAAATATCCTAAATAAGTCAACAGTCTATCCCGTTTATTTTATTTTATTATTATTTTTTATTTTTTATTTTATTTTATTTATTTTTAATGCCATAGGTCTTCATAGTTTTCAATCTTTAAAATGTCATACCTCTCAAACTACAAGTCGGTTTTCGATAAATTTCATATATCAGTGATCTACAAACTGAAATCTGCACAACCATATCCATTTTGCCTTTAAAAAAACTTGTTTTACAAAAAAAAAAAAAAAAGAAGTTATTTTGAAGCTCCAACACGGATACTGAAACAATATTCTTTTTGTCAAATCAACACTTCTGTAATACCCTGTATTTTCAATATTCATTTATAGAGAGATATTATATATACTTCCTTTGATCATTCATGAAAATTCACTTTCAACCGATCGAAGTCCATTCGAGTGATCGAACATTTCTTACGTTCAAGCGATCAAACCCTGTTCAACCGATCGAAACCCTACCGACCTGAATTTATGATGTGGTCCCCACTTCAATAGATTAAACCCCTTTTCAATCGATCAAACATGACCGATCTGCTCTCGAGCGATCGAAGTAGCTTCGATCGATCGAACTTGTAATTATCAGGATTCTAGGTTTCATACAAAGACAGCCACATGCACCCCCTCTTCTCTCTATATATATACCTTGTGCTCGTGTGTGGGAGTGTTTAGAATACTTGAGAGTTTGAGAGAGAGAGAGAGTTGATACTTGTTATATATATATATATATCCATATATTCATACATACACATATCCATACATATATATTCTGTGAGAGAGAGAGAGGAGAAGAAGGAGGAGACAGAGAGGGAGACAAAGAGAGAGAGAGAGAGAGAGAGAGAGAGAGAGAGAGAATAGAGAGAGCTGCCATTAAAGCTCGAAAGTTCAAAGCTTGCCAAACGCACCATTATGCCGTTCGGTGAGTTCTAAACTCACTCAGTAGCTCAGTTATAATGTTTTACGAGTTTTGGGCGTTTAATATTAACCCAAACACATCCTAGCAAATTCTGGACGTTCATTGCAGAATCTGGAGAAGACGAAGTTCCAGTGATCGAACTATGTTCAACGATCGAACACACTGTGTCTCAATCGATCGAAATGATTTCAATCGATCGAGAACACCTACACTTCGATCGATCGATAATACTTCAATCGATCGAACTGCACTTTCTTGAAGCGATTGAAATGACTTCAATCGATCGAGCCCAGCAGAACTTGGATGTTTTCCTTAAGTTTATAATTTATAATGCCTAGCTGTGTAATTGATGTTCCATGTTCCTATTATGCGATATTATGGGTTACGGAGGTGATGGGATACGATAATGAGATTGACATAATTATGGTGAGTAACGTAGTCGGGTTCGGAACGTCGATATTATTACGATGATAACGAGATAAGATTTGAGATAATTATGGTGAGTAACATGGGATAGTCTGGTGATTGAGTCAGTGGGTTATTAGTTACTTTCAAGGTTGTGTTTTATCGAGCTGATGATTCGCTCAAGTTGAATCCGATAAGTGAGTGAGAAGGATTTAACCAGGATTGTGGAAGCTATGGGTGCACAGTACTCGCAAGAGTTCTTAAAAGTGGTGAATAGTAAGAGTTCTTAAAAGCGGTGAACAAGAGTAGTTGTGGCACGCCTATAGTTTGTATCTACCAAAGCTATGTATGTACAGTACTCTAAAGTGTTCTTAAAAGCGGTGAACAGTAAGAGTTCTTAAAAGCGGTGAATAAGAGTATGGGTATGTCCATAGACCAGTCGTTATATGAGAACGATGTATAGTGCTCGCAAGAGTTATTAGAAGCGGTGAACAGCAAGAGTTCTTAAAGCGCTGAACAAGAGTATCAGTATGTCATGATGATATAATCAGTTCGGTATAGTCAGTCGAGATTGGTACGGTCAGTCTTAGAGTTGGAAGATGATGAGAATCGATAAATGATGTGTCTGAATAAAAGAGATCAAGATGTTATTTATATCACTGCTATATTTATCGTTCATGCTAGTAATCACTTAATTTCTACGAGACTGTGTTAGTTAGTTCTCACTCAGCTTTTAGTAAGCTGACGGCCTTTATTGCTTGGACATTCCCCGTCCAAACTACCATGTCCTTAACAATGCAAGTGACGGAGCCTACGATGAGGGCTACTACCCGGAGTTGGATTATGCAAAGGGTGGCTCAACTGATGTCAATTATGCCAGTGAAGAATTCTACGCTGATGACTATCCTTACGCCAGCTGAAGATCTGAAGATAGTTATACCTAGTTTATGTTTCTATTTTCTGTCGAACTTTATTAGTTTAACGGGTACTTGGGCATATATTGTCTCCAGACCTGTTGTGATCATGAGGACCACTCTGATGTTTGTAATAGATGGAATTGTTTTTATAGCCAGTTGATTATGTTACTGTTCCTATTTATCTTGTGGACTAGTACTGTGTGGTGTGGATAATTAGTGACTTTCACTTGTCATTCTCTATGGACCCAAAAAGGAAATTTAATTTTCTCTATTTTTGCTACTTTGGGGTGTGACAACTTCATTACGTATGTCACGCCCTGACGTAGCATAAATAAGGAAAGCGTTTAATTTCCTTTATGGACCCGTATGTCGCGACAGTTTGAAGGATCGATTTCGTCCCAAACGTCGAACAACAATAATATAATAATCAGAGTAGAGCAATCAAAGCTTACAAATATTTTTCTAACTTATTACATATTACAGCACGGGGTCTCTAAAGGCACAGACCGCCTTAAAACAAAATACTAACTAATGTCTATTACAGTCATCCTTATTACAAACCAGTTCATAACATGTAAACTTACAGCATAAAATCTTAAAATATGCAATGACGGTAGCAGTTTCTCTTCCAAAAGCCGCCGTTCTCAATTAGCATAGTCATAAGGCTCAGCATAGTCGTAACATGAAAAGCCTGAACACGAATGTCCAGGACGCATCAACGTCGTCAGCTTCAAGAAGCTGGTGAGTATTAAAAACATAATTACCATTTTCCAATTCTCATTTAAATCCACAAGTTTATATTTAAGATAAAGAGTTCGTTTTAGAAAAACAACCACAATATTATTTAAGAGATAAATTCACATATATGTGGCCGTGTATGAGAATCATGCACCATCTCATCTTACCGACTCTTTTCTCTCGAAAAAACCCAACAACCCACCACTACACACCGGTATCTTTGAAACGCTAAGATAGCCACACGTTAGCACAGGGGTGCCAGGGAATGTCCAGTTTGCCTCACATTTTGGTCCGGGGTACCAGGGAGTGTCCATTGCCTCACACTTTGACTACCTAATCCGCCATGTAAATACCGGAGGAACCCTCACGCAGTATCCAGACTCGGGTATCAGGGAGTGTCCGTAGGCCACACTTTAGCACTTTCCATGGGTGCCAGGGAATGTCTAAGTTCGACTTCACACACTTTGATGCTACCATGGTCGTCAGGGAGTGTCCAGTTTTGCCACCGTCGCATTTCAAAGACACTCTCGCCGCAATCTCAATCACAACACACTTTGGTACTCACTTACTAGGGAGTGTCCACATCACATCTCAACCACACTCACTATACCACACTGACCATTTCTCTTTTCCACACTGACCAACATTCACACTCACCATGCATGTACAACTGACACCACATGTATGTCATGAAACTTTAAAACATGAGGCAATTAACTGAATTATATAATCGACGTGCGTACGGGGATTGATAAGTCACAATACAACGTTTTAATCGTCCACACATAATCAAATAGGATTCTGTTTTAATAAATATCCCAAACAGAGCTTTAACAGTTCATAAAATACCACCCAAATAGTTCCTTAACACAAAACAAGCAAGAACTAGAAACTGCCAGAAGTCGCGCGCGCGGAAGGTCGCTCGCGCGGGCCGCTCGCGCGACCTGCCCATTTTTCTTTTTATTTTAAAAACCTTTTCTTTCTGCCTGAAATCAGCCACCTCGCTCGCGCGGAAGGTCTCTCGTGGGACCCTCGCTCGCGCGACCTGCCTATTTTTCATTTTCTTTATAAAACTTTGCTGTCTCCCTGAAACCACGCAGCTCGCTCGCGCGAGGGGTCGCTCGCGCGATCGCGCGGGCGAGATGAAGCAGAGGCTTCATCTTCTCCGCTGGAACTCCCCTGTTTCAGTATTTCAGGGTCTTTTGACCCATTTCCAAATCTGTTAGTATATATCATATTATATATGGATCTCTTTAGTTTTTCACAAGGATTATGAATGTGAAATCAATTTAACATGAAACAAACTATAGTTCTCAAATTTTATGAAATTTCAAAAGACATCAAAACTAATTTCCTTATATACTTTTTTATATGAACCAATTGGACTCTAAAACTTCAAACATGGCATGTATGATATCTAATCTTTCATATTTCATTCTAAAAATTGATTTTGATTAAGTTTGGAAATTCATGGTTTTCAAGCTATGAAATTTATACGTATAATTATCAATGGAGATTTCTCAAACAAGCTATATAATCAGAAATTGGACTATATATTACAAGTCAAGTGAGTTAGAAATACTCACTGTTTGACAAAGATGAAGAGATGAGAATATGTTGAGAAAGAATATGAGAACAAGAATCTCCAATTGAAGCTAGGCTATGGAGGTTGTTCTTCCTTTAAAAAAATTCAGAAAATGTGGACTCTCAAGCTCTCTCTTTTCTCTCTGGAATTCTCAGTTTTGCTAAGTGCAGAATGAGAATGTGTGAGTGTGATAGGGTATATATATATAGAGTGTCAATTGGGAAGAACTTGGTGGCCAAGAAATATTGATTTACACTTAACACCTTAATCAACTCAATTTGGTTTAACAAGTTCTCTGATTACACACTAAACATCTGTATTTACTTATACGTATAAGCTCAATTACACTTACATGAGCTCCAGGATTTGCCAAGGGTCAAGTTAGGTTAGTAGGGGGCAAGTTTGAGTTGTTTGGGAAAAATAACTTATGGCATAAGAATACACATACAAAATTGCAATATCCAAACAAGGCATATCCAATTATTACTTGTCATAAATAGCAATAAAGCAAATGTCATGTCCTTGCTTTACATCACTTCCAAAATCTGAGGAAGTTTAGCACAGCGCGGACAGTTTTGGAAGTAAACTGGTATTTTCGTGGCACGGTGTTCACCACAAAAATATAGAAAATTCACTTGAAAATAGGGATTGATTTTCTGGTTTTATAAAAATACTGATTGAGTCAAAAGCAAGCATCTCCACCGTTTTGAAATACAGTATTGAAATCCCACACAGGTATCACAAATTTTATAAACATTACGGTTTTGACCCCAATAAGAATTTCAAATATGAAATAAGCAAGAAATAAATTCTACACACAAGAATTGTAAACAATATAATTGAATTTAAATATGAAATGCAAATGAATGAAAATGTAGGTTATTACACCCTTCCTCCCTTAAACAGGATTTCGTCCCCGAAATCAAGACTAACTAGTCCTGAAACAACTCCGGGTACTTCTTCCTCATCTCAACTTCAACTTACCACGAGGCTTCATTCTCGTCATGGTGATTCCACTGAACCTTCACCAACGGGATATCTTTATTCCTCAGCTTCTTAATACTCTGATCTAAAATCTCCACAGGCCTCTCCTTGTAAGAAACGTTATGACTTGTCTCAATATCGTCATAACTAACCACATGTGAGGGATCTCATATGTACTTTCTCAGCATACTCACATGAAATACGTTGTGAACCCCAGACATCTTCGGTGGTAGCGCCAGTCGATAAGCTACTTTCCCGACACGTTCCAAAATCTCAAACGGTCCGATGAAACGCGGAGCCAATTTCCCTCTCTTGAGACCGAAGCGTACTACTCCTCGGGTAGGTGAAACCTTAAGGAGTACGTGATCTCCAACACTAAATTCCAAATCTTTTCGACGTCGATCGGCATAACTCTTATACCTGCTCTGCGCGGTTTTCATCATTTCCTTGACCAAAGAAATCTTCTCGTTGGTTTCTCTAACCAAATCTGGTCCCAACAACTCTGTGTCCCCAACCTCTGCCCAACACAACGGAGAACGGCATGGTCGTCCGTACAATGCTTCGAACGGAGCCATACCGATACTCGTGTGATAACTGTTGTTATAGGCAAATTTAACTAGAGGCAAGTGTGTCTCCCAAGATTCTTCAAAATCGATCATACAAGCCCTAAACATATCCTCCATGATCTGATTCACGCGCTCAGTTTGCCCATCTGTCTGAGGGTGAAAAGCAGTACTCATCTTGAGCGAGGTTCCCATAGCTTCTTGTAAACTTTCCCAAAAGCCAGAGGTAAAACGCGCGTCACGGTCTGATACAATTGACACAGGTGCACCGTGAAGTCACACCACTTGTTGTATGTACATCCGGCTCATCCTCTCTACCGGGTATATCATACTATAAGCAATGAAATGAGCTGATTTCGTCAGTCGATCCACAATTACCCAGACGGCATCATGATTCTGTTGTGATCGGGGCAATCCTACTACAAAATCCATGGTTATGTGCTCCCACTTTCAACCAGGAACAGGTAGCGGTTGCAACAATCCTGACGGTCTCTGATGTTCGGCTTTGACCTGTTGACATATCAAACACTTGGATACGAATTCGGCCACGTCCTTCTTCATACCTTCCCACCAGAAATTTCTCTTCAAATCTTTATACATTTTCGTTCCTCCCGGGTGAACTGTATATCTTGACTTATGTGCTTCTGCCAGAATATCATTTCTCAACTCCCCACAGTCTGGTATACATAATCTATTTCTGCACCGATATCCTCCATCGATTCCCACCTTCCATTCTGTCGGATCCTTCTCTGACATCTTAACAAACCATGTTTGAAACTTCTCATCTTCTTTCTAAGCTCCAATGATGCGGTCGATAAGAACAGGCTGTAGGATAAGACATCCAAAAATTTATCCTTCTCTTTCCTCAACACTCTGTACGTCAAACTTACTAATGTTTCCAATGCTCGCCATTCTCTAACCATTAAGGAGGTGATCGTCTCACGAGTCTGCCGACTCAAGGCATCAGTGACCACATTAGCTTTACCAGGGTGGTATTCTAATGTGAAGTCGTAATCTTTGATCAGCTCCATCCATCTGCGTTGCCTCATGTTCAACTCTTTCTGTGTGAACAAATATTTCAGGCTCTTGTGATCGGAGAACAGATCAAACTTCTTACCATATAGATAATGTCTCCAAATCTTGAGTGCAAATACTACTGCAGCCAACTCCAAATCATGAATAGGATAGTTCAACTCATTCGGCTTCAGTTGTCTAGATCCATAGGTGATAACTCTGCCCTCTTGCATAAGTACACACCCGAGTCCTTGATATGACACGTCACTAAAGATAGTGAACTTCTCATCAAGCTTGGGTATAGCTAGTACCGGTGCGGTTGTGATTCTCTCTTTTAACTCTAGAAAAGCGCACTCATGCTTCTCTGTCCACTCAAATTTCAGATTCTTCTTCGTCAACCCAGTCAAAGGTGCAGCTATTTTAGAGAATCCCTCAACAAATCTTCTGTAATAGCCTGCGAGTCCAAGGAAACTCCGAACTTTGGTAGGGTTGCTCGGCCTAACCCAGTTCGACACAGCATCTGTCTTGGATGAATCCACAGAAATTCCTTGAGATGACACCTTGTGTCCCAAAAATTTCACTTCTTGTAACCAGAACTCACACTTACTGAACTTGGCATACAAGTGGTGGTCCTTGAGTGTCTGCATCGCAATCCGTAGATGTTGTTCGTGTTCTTCTCCTGACTTAGAATAGATCAAAATATCATCTATGAAGATGATGACAAACTGATCCAAATAAGGCTTGAACGCTCTGTTCATCAGATCCATGAACACTGTCGGGGCATTCGTCATTCCAAACAGCATCCCCAAAAATTCATAATGACCATATCGGGTTCTGAAAGCAGTCTTAGGTATGTCTTCCTTTCGTACCCTTAACTGATGATATCCCGACCTTAGGTCTATCTTGGAAAATATCGTAGCTCCTTGTAGTTGATCAAACAAATCGTCGATCCGAGGCAAGGGATACTTGTTCTTGATAGTCACACGGTTCAATTCTCGGTAGTCGATACACAACCTGAGCGTTCCGTCCTTCTTCTTCACGAATAATACTGGTGCTCCCCAAGGCGATGTACTTGGAGGTACAAAATCCAGGTTCTCGAGCTCTTGAACTTGTTCCTTCAATTCCAACAGTTCGGTGGGGGCCATTTTGTAGGGAACCTTCGTGATCGGTACGGTACCCGGTATAAGCTCAATACAGAACTCTATACTTCTTTCGGGCAGCAAACCAGAAATGTCTTGAAATACTTCTTCGAAGTCCTTGACTACAGGTATAGACGACACTGTCATCTCTGTACTGACGACTTCGATGTTTGCCAAACATCTGGTGAGGAACATATCTCCTAAAGGGTTACATTGAAAATCAAAGGGTTGATTCTCATTATCGGGGAATGTAATTCTCTTCCTCGCACAATCCAACTTCACTTGATTCTTAGAGAGCCAATCCATTCCTAGGATTATGTCGAACTCCTTCATTGATAGGACAATCAACCTTACAGGGATTTCATGGTCTCCTAACCGTAAGGGACAATCCTTGCACATGTGTCCTAATCTGACTGCAGCTCCTAATGGTGATGTAGCCTTCAAAGCTTTCTCTAAACGATGAGGTAAGATACCCAATCTCCGAATTGTATTAACAGATATGAACGAAAGAGCAGCACCCGTATCAAATAACACTTTAACATGGGAGTTAAACAGAGTTAATGTACCTTCCACTGCTTGCTGATCAGGTTGAGCTTCTCCATAATCTCCTTCTTCATACACAGTTCCATCATATCCTGCTGCATCAGGGATAACAGCATTCAAGCGAGTCTGACCTTATTGACCATAAGTCACCTGCTTAGGAGCAGTGCAGAATTTGCTGATGTGGCCTGGTTCACCACAGTTGTAGCAGACTATTCCTTGCTGAGCAGCACGCCTTGGTGCCTTGCAATCTTGAGCTAGATGACCAGGGTTGCCACAGTTGAAGCATTTTCCACCACTACTTCCTTCTCCTACTCGGGGTTGAGTCGGATAGGTAATAGCCTGGGTCTTCTTGCTCCCATCGAAATTCCTCTTCTGCCCTTGGGTACGGTTCATTGGTGGTCTATTTCCAAAATTACCCTTTTGAGGCGGTCGGAATTCAAATTGCTTCCGATTCACTCAAACGTCTTCTTCTAGATCGGTAGCCAAGCCAACCAATCCCTCAAACGACTTATCTAGGTGTCCGAGAGTCAGGCGGCGAATTTCCGGTGTCAGCCCTTGGTTATACTTCTGTATCTTCTTCTCCTCAATATCAACCAGGTGTGGAGCAAACCGAGACAGTCTCTCGAACTGTGTGGTGTATTCTTGCACCAACTTGGTTCCTTGCGTCAGGTCCATGAATTCCTTCTCTCTTCTGTGCTTCTCCGTAGCCGAGAAATACTTTTCCAGAAACCTTCCTTTCAATACGGTCCAAGTCATCCCCATAGCAGCTGTGTTCCTGATAGTGGCTATCATCGAGTCCCACTAATCTGCGGCGGCATCGGTCAACTAGAAGGTAGCCAATCTCCTCTTATCCATCTCGTTGCATTGGACAGCCTCGAACATACGGTCCATTTGCCTTAACCATTGTTCGGCCTTCCAAGGTTCTGCTGTACCCGTAAACTGCTCGGACCTTAGCGCACGGAATCTCTCTAGTAGTTTGTCTCTAGTTTGGTGGTCTCGTCGGTTTTCATTCTGATTACTAACCCTTTCGAGACGTCTGACGAAGGCTTCAAACATTCCCGTGGGATCGGCGGCCTCAGGTGCTCCCTCAATCAAATTCCTGTTCCTCCTTAGACCCCGGCCATTCTATGCATGATAGTGATGAAAGGGTGAGAAACATACATGAAGCAGAAATGTAAAGCAATTTAAGCGATGACAACAACATTCAAAAGAGTATATTATATATAACTTCTTGTTAAGTTGATACAAAAAGCATGTATGATCAGATCAACACCTACCCTATCTATATGGGTTAGGACGCATGCAAGAGTTAATGTTACAAAAATGGGGTCATTGCCCTACACTCTAATGCATGTAATTATAGTTTGCAAAAAGAGATAGAGCTAATAGTTAAAAGTAGTTAATATGTACAAAGTCATATCTAGAATGTCAATCGTCTCCATAAGCAGCTATCAGGAGATCTAGCGAGTCGACGGGGCGAAATTGCTGCACAAAGAACGGACCAACCCCGTCATAGCCCTGAGAGGTCGACGATGAAGCAGGCACAGGGGCATCTGCCTCAACAAGCATCTCTTCAGGTAAGGCTAGCTCAAGTGCTAGCTCAGCCTCTAGGTCAGTGGCTAAGTCGCCTAGACCTATGCCATCCTCTACATCCTCCCCACCTAGTGGGACCAAATTAACAGCCTCAACATCGTCCTCGGCAATGGGAACCACTAGCGGAGGCATCTCTAGCTGTGCCAGATGGGCGTGCACAACCTGAATCTCGAGGGGGAGATAGAAAGCATCGCTATCGACCAACCTCAAAACCTCAACCAATACTAATCGCTAAGCCTCTGCAAAGTAACGAAGCTCTAGGCGGATACGAGTCAAGTCAACTAAGCCTACCACGTGAACCTGGTGCCATAAATCAGATACTACGGTTGTTGTGGCCAACTGCTCAACGGTCGCATGATACAAGTCGCGGAAGGCTGGGACCACTGCCCCAGGTGTCACAAAGTGTCCCCCAAATCCGTCTGGTACATATAGTGGATGAGCTGGGTCCATACCTGATAAAAAGGTACTACTTAAGTCAGGATAGAAATAATCTTAGGCGTCTGGGTTCTGAGTCTATCCTCCCTGTCGTAACATTGGGTGCAGCTTTTGTTGGTCCTACCTAGGTGCAAAGCTTAAGCTAACAGATCATGGAATCGGGTCTATATTGGTAAACCCTAACCTGGCTAAACTATCTTGAGATAAATAATAACCTGGCTCTGATACCACTAAATCCTGTCACGCCCCGACGTAGCATAAATAAGGAAAGCACTTAATTTCCTTTATGGACCCGTAGGTCGCGACAGTTTGAAGGATCGATTTTGTCCCAAACGTCGAACAATAATAATATAATAATCAGAGTAGAGCAATCAAAGCTTACAAATATTTTTCTAACTTATTACATATTACAGCACGGGGTCTCTAAAGGCACAGATCGCCTTAAAACAAAATACTAACTAATGTCTATTACAGTCATCCTTATTACAAACCAGTTCATAACATGTAAACTTAAAGCATAAAATCTTAAAATATGCAATAACGGTAACAATTTCTCTTCCAAAAGCCGCCGTTCTCAATTAGCATAGTCATAAGGCTCAGCGTAGTCATAACCTGAAAAGCCTGAACATGAATGTCCAAGACGCATCAACGTCGTCAGCTTCAAGAAGCTGGTAAGTATTAAAAACATAACTTTGAATGTAAAACATATTCCTTTACCATTTTCCAATTCTCATTTAAATCCACAAGTTTATATTTAAGATAAAGAGTTCGTTTTAGAAAAACAACCACAATATTATTTAAGAGATAAATTCACATATATGTGACCGTGTATGAGAACCATGCACCATCTCATCTTACCGACTATTTTCTCTCGACAAAACCCAACAACCCACCACTACACACCGGTATATTTGAAACGCTAAGATAGCCACACTTTAGCACATGGGTGCCAAGGAATGTCCAGTTTGCCTCACACTTTGGTCCGGGGTACCAGGGAGTGTCCATTGCCTCACACTTTGACTACCTAATCTGCCATGCAAATACCGGAGGAACCCTCACGCAGTATCCAGACTCGGGTATCAGGGAGTGTCCATAGGCCACACTTTAGCACTTTCCATGGGTGCCAGGGAATGTCTAAGTTCGACTTCACACACTTTGACGCTACCATGGTCGTCAGGGAGTGTCCAATTTTGCCACCGTCACATCTCAAAGACACCCTCATTGGAATCTCAATCACAACACACTTTGGTACTCACTTACCAGGGAGTGTCCACATCACATCTCAACCGCACTCACTATACCACACTGACCATTACTCTTTTCCACACTGACCAACATTCACACTCACCATGCATGTACAACTGACACCACATGTATGTCATGAAAATTTAAAACATGAGGCAATTAACTGAATTATATAATCGACGTGCGTACGGGGATTGATAAGTCACAATACAACGTTTTAATCGTCCACACATAATCAAATAGGATTCTGCTTTAATAAATTTCCCAAACAGAGCTTTAATAGTTCATAAAATACCACCCAAACAGTTCCTTAACACAAAACAAGCAAGAACTAGAAACTGTCAGAAGTCGCACGCGCGGGCCGCTCGCGCGAAAGGTCGCTCGCGTGGGCCGCTCGCGCGACCTGCCCATTTTTCTTTTTATTTTAAAAACCTTTTCTTTCTGCCTGAAATCAGCCACCTCGCTCGCGCGGGTCGCTCGCGCGGAAGGTCTCTCGCGCGACCCTCGCTCACGCGACTTGCCTATTTTTCATTTTCTTTATAAAACTTTTCTGTCTGCCTGAAACCACGCAGCTCGTGCATGCGGGTCGCTCGCGCGAACCTCGCTCGCACGAGATGAAGCAGAGGCTTCATCTTCTCCGCTGGAACTCCCCTGTTTCAGTATTTCAGGGTCTTTTGACCCATTTCCAAATCTGTTAGTATATGTCATATTATATATGGATCTCTTTAGTTTTTTACAAGGATTATGAATGTGAAATCAATTTAACATGAAACAAACTATAGCTCTCAAATTTTATGAAATTTCAAAAGATATCAAAACTAATTTCCTTATATACTTTTTCATATGAACTAATTGGACTCTAAAACTTCAAACATGGCATATATGATATCTAATCTTTCATATTTCATTCTAAAAACAGATTTTGATTGAGTTTGGAAATTCATGGTTTTCAAGCTATGAAATTTATACGTATAATTATCAATGGAGATTTCTCAAACAAGCTATATAATCAGAAATTGGACTATGTATTACAAGTCAAGTGAGTTAGAAATACTCACTGTTTGACAAAGATGAAGAGATGAGAATATGTTGAGAAAGAATATGAGAACAAAAATCTCCAATTGAAGCTAGGCTATGGAGGTTGTTCCTCCTTTAAAAAAATTCATAAAATGTGGACTCTCAAGCTCTCTCTTTTCTCTCTGGAATTCTCAGTTTTGCTAAGTGCAGAATGAGAATGTGTGAGTGTGATATGGTATATATATATAGAGTGTCCGTTGGGAAGAACTTGGTGGCCAAGAAATATTGATTTACACTTAACACCTTATTCAACTCAATTTGGTTTAACAAGTTCTCTGATTACACACTAAACATCTGTATATACTTATACGCATAAGCTCAATTACACTTACATGAGCTCCAGGATTTGCCAAGGGTCAAGTTAGGTTAGTAGGGGGCAAGTTTGAGTTGTTTGGGAAAAATAACTTATGGCATAAGAATACACATACAAAATTGCAATATCCAAACAAGGCATATCCAATGATTACTTGCCATAAATAGCAATAAAGCAAATGTCATGTCTTTGTTTTACATCACTTCCAAAATCTGTGGAAGTTTAGCACAGCGCGGACAGTTTTGGAAGTAAACTAGTATTTTCGTGGCGCGGTGTTCACCACAAAAATACAGAAAATTCACTTTAAAGTAGGGATTGATTTTCTGATTTTATAAAAATACTGATTGAGTCAAAAGCAAACATTTCCACCGTTTTGAAATACAGTTTTGAAATCCCACACAGGTATCACAAATTTTATAAACATTACGATTTTGACCCCAATAAGAATTTCAAATATGAAATAAGCAAGAAATAAATTCTACACACAAGAATTGTAAACAATACAATTGAATTTAAATATGAAATGCAAATGAATGAAAATGCAGGTTATTACAACGTAGATCTCGAAAAAAAAAAAGAAGCAATCACAGGATCACAAAGTTATAGCCATTTTAGTAAATGTCACTGTCATTGTAATGTTACCAGGTAATGACAGTGACATTTGTTCAAATCAACCAAAAAAATGCAAAATTATGGCCTATTTTCTTATGTTACTGTCTTTCAATACTGTCTAAGTAAAGACATATACAGTGACATCATATAGTGACATGTATTTTTTTTTTTAGTTTGATAGATTTTCTCTTCTAGATTACAGATATCTAAGTTTTGTTCACATTGAAATTATAGTTTGAAAGTTGTGGCATTTTAAAATTTGAAAAATAAAAAATTATCCTTCTTGCATTTAAAGAAAAAGGGTCGAGACTAATTGCATAATACTGTCCATTAAAAATATAACATTTGATGTATTATTTCTATTTTTGATACAACAAATTCGTTGTATCAGGGGAGGTCAAATTTACTGTATGGATTGGAGTCTACATCAAATGGGCTGGAAAAGCAAGTTTGAAGTTGGCCCTGGAGATGGTTTTAGACCATCTCAAACCCACACATCAAATTTGATTTTTGATGTATTAAAGTGTATCAATCCAATCTATGCATTAAATTTGCATATTTTAATAATTTATTTAAGTTATGACATGTGTATGTGCAATACACTCTACACTCTCTCGAGGCAGATGTATTGAGGGTCAATGCGGCTTAAGCACCCTTATTTTTGGAAATTATATATATATATTCTAAACATACTTATATTTTTATACTCAAGCTCCCTCTCAGTGAATCTTTTGTTACAATAGAAGAAGAAGAAGTGATGTGGATTATTCAAGAATTGAAGTCGATTTGCTTTATAAAAAGAAGATATCAATGAATCCCCTCTCCCTCCCCGAAATTTAGGAACTCCTTATTTTCTTAGTTTTGAGTTTTAAAGTATTCTACAATTCATTAAATATGACACATTCGATTTTTTGGTCTCAATTGAAAATAATAAGGTGTCATATTAGTGTACTGTCGGGGTTATATCACATGTGGGATAATCCCATTAATTTAGGGATTGTGATTTGGCTAGATTCCTATTGTGATTTGGTTTCCTTTATGATAGAGTTGTATTACTTGTCCAATAAGTAATGAGTTGTAAGCTCTATATATAGGGATGTTGTATAGGAATTTATGTAAGCCCTTGGTGTACCAAGTTGGGGGTCTCCCCTCATGGGGGTGCATGGTCTAGGTGAGAGAGATTAATCATTGGGGTTTTCTGTGAGGGGTGTTCACAGCGTTATAGGGATGTGAGGTAGGGATGTGTATTTCTTTATCTCTGTGATTTCTCTATGTTACAGTGATTAATTGTGTCAGATTCTTTGGGGTATTGAGTGGGGAGAGTACAAGGGTTTGTATTTGGGTTATGGGATTTAATTCATGTAACTTGTACCATGTTTTACTCAATAGTGAAGAATGGATCTCTAAGGTGTGGACGTAGGCAGGTGTTTGGCCGAACCACGTAGAAATCTGTGTCTTTTCTTTGGTGTGCATGTTTAATTACTGCTCATGTGTGTGTGGTTATTTGGGGGAATTTGGTTCCACGTGTTAAATTCCCAACAAGTGGTATCAGAGCTATGGTTGTCAGATCATGGTGACAGAGGCGCAAAGTGACAGTGGAGATTAGCAGCACGGTGGCTAAAAGATAACACATGATGAATAAGAAAAAAAAAAGAATTGGCAAATCGGTGGAAGTAGTGTGACTGTGTGTGGGACACGTTCGATGTCATCATTGCGGCACACGAAATCTCGGCGGCAGTGGCCATATGACTTGGCTCAGCCCTGTCATGTTGGTGTAATTAAAGTTAAGGGTTACTTGGCATGGGATGTGAAATGGTGTGGTTAAGGTGTACCAAATTAAAGTTTTTGATTGGTTAGAATTCAAGTGGTTAGTGTGAATAGCTATGTTATTTGGAATTCGGGTCGGAGATGGTTCCTAAGGTTTTCAGGCGTTGCGGATTCACCGGTGGGTGCAGATTTGCTATATTCTGCATGAATTGAGATTATTTTTCTTGGTGATAGATTCTATATATATTGCAGCAGGTTGGGATCTAGGGCCGAAAAATAATTTTGATGTTACTGTGATTGTACCATGTTGCGTATGGTAGAGAGGTTCTCACATTTCACTCGTACGGGCAGTTCTCTTGGGTTGTTAGATTCTGGGTACGGTAAGTATGTGATTCTGGAGAAAATAATTTGATGGGTTCCAAGAAGCGGGGGCAGACACAGACGCAATTATCCGACAGAGGTAATTGTTAGGATACTGCAGGTAAGAACGTTGATCAAATATTTTTGGAGCATGTTCGCTATTTGGGTGGTGTGATATTGATCCCAAAGTTGCGGAGGAATCTAATATTGTTACTGAAATCACACACGGCAGTTGAGAGAAGTGTGGATGGTTTGTGTCATCTGATTGGTAGAGTTGTACTCCCAAGTCTTCGATGAAAAATTCTTATATAAGTGAGTGTGTGGATGGTTTGTTCACGGTTCAGACGATGGTGGGGGAAAATCCTGTTGGAGAGAAGGAGGTCGAGGCTCTTCTCTGGTGGAGTTAATGGGTATAATCAACTCGGCGCAGCTGCACATGTATTGGCCGCGGTTTGACGAATCGGAGGTGTTGAGACCATATTGATTCGAGGTGTGCATGATGGTATGGAAGACGACCAATGACAATCGGTTACAAAGTCATCAGCTTTGTGGGTGCTCCGGTTGAGGGAGTGCTGGTCATGTGTGATAGAATGGTTGGGCAATTTCCCCACAAGTGATAGAGGAGGTGATTGTTGGGGTTATATCACATGTGGGATAATCCCATTAATTTAGGGATTGTGATTTGGCTAGATTCCTATTGTGATTTGGTTTCCTTTATGATAGAGTTGTATTACTTGTCCAATAAGTAATGGGTTGTAAGTTCTATATATAGGGATGTTGTATAGGAATTTATGTAAGCCCTTGGGTGTACCAAGTTGGGAGTCTCCCCTCATGGGGGTGCATGGTCTAGGGTGAGAGAGATTAATCATTGGGGTTTTCTGTCAGGGGTGTTCACAGTGTTATAGGGATGTGAGGTAGGGATGGGTATTTCTTTATCTCTGTGATTTCTCTATGTTACAGTGATTAATTGTGTCGGATTCTTTGGGGTATTGAGTGGGGAGAGTACAAGGGTTTTGTATTTGGATTATGAGATTTAATTCATGTAACTTGTAACATGTTTTACTCAATAGTGAAGAATGGATCTCTCAGGTGTGGACGTAGGCAGGTGTTTGGCCGAACCACGTAGAAATCTGTGTGTCTTTTCTTTAGTGTGCATATTTAATTACTGCTCATGTGTATGTGTTTATTTGAGAGAATTTAGTTCCGCGTGTTAAATTCCCAACATGTACCTTTGGTGCCAATTAATATTAACTTTTTTTTATGTCACATAAATTTGGAATCAAATTTATACCACTATTCTAAGTAAAGAGTTTTCAACTAATTAAAAATATAGAATTGTTATTCTCACTCCAAAATTGAACTAATATATTTTATAGTACTACTGATACATCGTTCAATACCATACATTTAATGCATCCTATAAAATAAATTAGTTCATCTATAAATTAGGAATAACAATTCCCTAAGAATAACTAGGTAACATAGAACAAGAGACCGGTAAAAGAAAACATTTGAATAGCATTTCAATAATAGTACAAAATAATTTTTTTCTTTGGTGTGTATGTTTAATTACTGCTCATGTGTATGTGTTTATTTGAGAGAATTTGGTTCCTCGTGTTAAATTCCCAACATGTACCTTTGGTGCCAATTAATATTAACTTTTCTTATGTCACATAAATTTGGAATCAAATTTATACCACTATTCTAAGTAAAGAGTTTTCAACTAATTAAAAATATAGAATTGTTATTCTCACTCCAAAATTGAACTAATATATTTTGTAGTACTATTGATACATTAAACAATATCATACATTTAATGCATCCTATAAAATAAATTGGTTCATCTATGAAATACGAATAACAGTTCCCTAAGAATAACTAGGTAACATAGAACAAGAGACCGGTAAAAGAAAACATTTGAATAGCATTTCAATAATAGTACAAAATAAATTTTTTTTACCCATTAGGTAAATTGAATAGTGGGTTGATAAATTGATGAGTAGTAAGTAAAAGAGTAAAGAGTAAAAGACCAGATGAACAACTTGTCAAAGAGAAAAAGGTTATGTGTACATAATTAAGACCAACTTTGTGATGAGCAATACCCGAGGGTCGAGTCCTGCGCCTTCTACGTTTCATTTCCCAAGAAACGTCAGATCCTCGTCATTCAATCTCTCTCTCTCTCTCTCTTAAATTACTACTGATGTTAACTTTTCACTAGCTTTCACATGTACTATTGTAATAACATGACTCAATGAGAGAGATTGAGAGAGATCTGAATTTTACTGATCTGAGTTTTTCCAAGGATGGTAACTGTTTACGCAACATCTAAAAAGCTTCATAATTGCAATCCTCTTCTGCTGTCTCGGACCCTCTCTATGACTATGTATACACTTGTACTATATTTTGTAGGGTAAATATCTTTGAAAAAGTAATTAAAAAATACAAAAAAAAACCTCCTTAAATTTGGAGTAGTATGAAAAATTATGTAGAAACAAAGTGATCTTTAATTTTGTTTGTTGAAATGTTTTATAAGAACCAATTTATCCTTATCAAAGTCAATAAGCATTTCATATTTTTTTTTTCCTAATATGTATATAAAATATGCTCTCTTGGTTCTCCATCTCAAAATTATAGTCATACTTTTCATTTTGAGATGTCCCAAAATAATTGTCATCTTTGAAAAGTCACAACAAACAATTTGCAAACTTCATCTTTTACTCTTCTTTAAATTAAAATTACATCCAATCTCAAAAAGAGAGGTGGATAGTGATTTCGCCAAGGCGGCCTTGAAGCCATGCTCCAAGACGACCGCATGTTGTTTCATTTTTAGACCTATTTTCTTTTAAATTTTTTTCTAATTTTTATGAAACCTCTCATTCTTAGGACTATCTAATTTCTTCTTAATTTCTATGAAACTTATCATTTTTAGGCCTATTTTTTTTCTAATTTCTATGAAACTTAGTGCCTCCTTTTTTAAGCCCCTTTAAAAATTCGCTTTGAGGCCTTTGAATAATTTTTGTCATCTCAAAGCCGGTCCTGAATTTCGCCCCAGGTGCCCCACTATGGAATTTTTCCGTTGTTGAAGAACTCATGTACTTTAATTTAATTTTTTTAGGGTGATGTTATTTCCACTCCATCATTGAACTAAGGCACTCCATGGTACCACTCTTAGAGCATGTGGTACCATGTATGCAATGCATGCATACATGGTACCACATGCTCTAAGAGTGGTACCATGGAGTGACTTAGTTCAACGATGGAGTGACAATAACAATTCCCTTTTTCTATCCTGCAATATATATGCATATATTTATATATCATTACATATATATATATATATGTATGTGTGTTTGTGTGTAACATTGTATAAATCAACCATAAGATGATAATAGCAAAAAATGATGACCCAAAGATCTAAGTAGCTGAGAAGCTCGCTTCTTTTTTGTTAGCTGTTAACATCTATCGATCTGGCGAAACATCTGTTCATTCACTCCCCCTCTATATACACACTTACATCATATTTATTAAGTACATAACACATGACACAGCATCTTCAGTGCCTTAAACTGTGCACACAAAAACCAAAGCTCATTAAATTTAACAGTTACGTGTCATTAATAGTCCCTCCATTTTAAAATAAGTGTCTATTTTTTCTTTTTTATATGTTCCAAAATAAGTGTCTATTTGAAAAGTCAACTATAATTTTTTGTATAAACTATCTATAATACCCTCACAATAAAAGACAAACTTAATTTTCTAGGAGAGCGGAAAAAGAAAAATGATTAAGAAAGTAAATGTTACATCAAGGGTAATTTAAGAAAGTGGGAAAATAAAAGACAAAATAAATAAATATAATATACATTTCTTAAACATTGTGCAAATTAGTAGCGTAAACTTATTTTAGAAGGAGGGAGCATAATAATCACATACACCACTTCTAATTTTGAATAGAAACGCCAGCAAATAATATAAATTCAGTACGGAATTCACTAAAATTAGGCTGAAATTTAGAGAATTAAATGTTTATGGAATGTGTATACCCATTAATAAGGGTTTCAGGACATATTAATTGGGAATGTAAACTACTGTTCATTCACCAGGGTTCATTGTTAAAATACATATTTGTTGTAGTTCAAGCACAAGCTAAACAACCTGCACCCACCCCCAAAATAACTTTATAAATTAGAAGTAATTTGTATATTTTCCAAATTACAATATCCGATTTAAAGCAGTGAATATCAAATGATCAGGACGTGCGTATTTATCAGTTGCCAATTTTAGAATTATTTATTTATTATACATTCTATGGGTGTTATAGACTTATCGTCATTTTTTATTTTCTTACTATGTTGTGATGGCATGAATTACAACTTAGATACCAAGGAAAATAGAGTAAGTCTTTTGGCACAAATAAATCTCATAAGCGCAATGCATAGATGAAAAATGTTAGGCACATAATATATTCAATAACACATTTCACAACAGGACTTTAAATGTGTTGTACCATGTGTTGTTTGAATTTTTTATATTTTTCTATACACGACTTACATAATACAAGCTACATGCATTTAAAGCTTAATTGTAAAATGTGTTGTTAAACAAAGATTCTCTAAAGAGGGCCACCTCTCTTTATTAAAGAGAGGGCCTCTATTTTGGCCGTCGGATTGTGTTTAAAAACTGTGAAATGACAAAACTGTCATTAATGAAAACACGATCCGACGGCCAAAACAGAGGTCCTCTCTTTAATAAAAAGAGGGCGCCCTCTTTAGAGCCTGACTGATTGTTAAATATATTATATATCTAACATTATTGTTTAATAAAGGGTGATGCTATTTTCACTCCATCATTGAACTAAGGCACTCTATGGTACCACTCTTAGAGCATGTGGTACCATGTATGTAATGCATTACATACATGATACCACATACTCTAATAATAGTACCATAGAATGCCTTAGTTCAACGATGGAGTGACAATTAATAAATAACTATGTGAACAATGGGGGATCAAAATAACAGTGTCGAAAAATACTCTCGAAATCAATCTGAAAGTGTGGGAAATGGCTGGTACAAGGTAAGTAAAAAGTAGGGATAGATAAAGCTAAAAATAATAAGGTAATGATGAAAGAATCGCATTAAAGGGTGGGTTTGTCTTGTGTAAAGTGTTGTTTTATACTAAATGTTTCACTTTTGTCTTGTTGTGTGTGTGTTTGACTGTGGGAAGCAACTGGTGGTTGACCGGCAACAGCAGGTAATGGACTCCTGATGACCTCTAGGAAATGAAAGAAACAAAAGTAACTTTCGGCTTTATGTACGTTTTTAAGCCCCTCTCTCTCTCTCTCTCTCCTTTTTTGCTGAACTCTCTCTCTCTTAATTGAGCCTCCGAGGCACTAATTTTGTTTTTTTTTTGATTAATTAGACTCAAGTTTGTCTTAATTACACGGACTTCACTCGTATTTGAGAAATTACACGAATTTTCTTTCTCGCTAGCGGTTGAGTAACGTCTATGACGTATAAAATGAAAGTACCAAAATACCCCTATATAAAATTACACAAACCTCTCCGGAGCTATGGTCTAATCACACAGACATCACTCGAATTTTAAAAAATTACACAAACCTCCTCCCTTATCACCCATAATTACAGTTTGTGCATGTGTATTATTATATCCAAAAATAAAATTTGCTTTTGCAATGAGAAATGATTTAGGTTAAACTTTTCATACTACTAAGAAGTGTATCTTTCAATTTTTTCAAATTCCTTTCAGCAATTTCTTTAGACATTTCTTCAAATTCTTCACTCTTATAATTTAAATTTCTTGAGTTTGATTTTTTTTTTTTTATTTCTTCCACTTGTTAGTTTCTCATGTCTACGGTCAATATAATATGGGTAATCTGCAATTTGTTTAGTTGGAAAGAACTTCTCGTGTTTCATGAAAAATTGAAGGGACTGTGAAATATGGTGAGGGCAATATAGTCATTCTGAATAATTAGAGATACAATTCAAAATTTTGAAAAAAATTAAATTTTTGTTAAGTGACAGAACAAGGGAGGAAGAAGAACTTTTTTTTTTTCTATTTCATAATTTAAATTTCTTGGATTTGGTTTTTTATTTCTTCTACTTTTTAGTTTCTTCTATTTATGGAATAAATATGAGAAATAGTATGGGCAAACTTTAATTTGGTTTGTTGGAAAGAACTCTATGTGCTTCACGTAAAATTGAAGGAACTGTAAAAATAATATGAAAAATATAGTCATTCATAAAATTAAGAGAGACAATTCTAAATTTTGGAAGATATTAATTTTTGTTGAGAGCCAGAACGAGAGAAGAAGAAGAAGAAGAAGAGAGAGAAAACAAAAATTAACGAAAAAATATTTTTGTTATGAAGGAGGTTCGTGTAATTAGACCATATCTCAGAGGATGTTAGTGTAATTATTTTTATTTTCTATTAGGGAAGTAAGGTAGTTTTGGCATTAGGTAAATAAAAATTGATTACATCATCAATTTCTAATAAGGGGGTAGACGGTCAACTAATAGAGGGAAAGCGAGTGTAACTCAACCTAAACCTCAACGGAGGGTCGTGTAATTTCTTAAAATACGTGAGAGATCCGTGTAATTAAGGCAAACTTCAAGAGAAGCGAGTGTAATTAACCCGTTTTTTTTTTTTTGGCTAGTTATTTTAGCTAAAAACTATTTACCAATTTCATTTTTAATATTTAACTGCAGCAGTACTGTTCTTTATTTTAACTAGCTGTCTGACTTAATTATATGTAATGATTGAGATTTGGAGCAACCTGTTTCGAAAAACATTTGGAGAAAAAACAGATAGTCAATACTGGCCGGCTCGCTATTAGAGTTTGTATAGTAACTAGATAGATGGCTAGCCATGGCTCATAATCCTCATTTTGGCCGAAATAGCTAGGCTGTTAGAGATATTCTACTTGATTGTCTTTAGAGTTTGCTTTTGTAAATTTGTAGCGGTTATACCCAATTTTTTGATAAAATATTATTATTTTTTTTAAGTAAGTTTTTAGGCACAAATAAATCTCACAAACACAAATCACAAACACCACAATGCATCTATCTCTCTCTTGGTAGCCTAGTAGGGTCCACTGAGAAGAAAGATAGACACGTTGTAGTGTTTATGCATCAACAATGCTAGATACATAATATAGTTCACAACACATTTTACAATATATTTCACAACACATTTTTCTTTATTAAGTGATATGTGTTCAATTTTAATAGCTATATTGATAATATATTCCTATTTTGCCCTTGTTATGTTTTTTTCCCCTATATATATAAATATGTACATAAGCTTTATGGACTGATTTTAATGTTTAAAATAAGATTTGATTCAACTTCAAGTGTTCGATATGTTATTAGCTGGGCAAGGCCTCTCAGAAGGAGGTCAAGAGTTTGAAGCCCCCATGGGCCGTATGAGTGAGTTGGAATAATGAATCTCCAGAATCTGCACGAACTGTATCCAGAGCTATAAATCCTAGCTATCGCCCAATCACCTCTCTGACTTACCTGGTGCGTGTGTTGTGGAGTTGGTGCACGTGCCCGAAATTTGCCCCCTATTTTACTTCGATAAAACTTTAATATATAAATATCTAAAATACTGACGGGAATCCGAAAGTCGCGGAGGATAGGCTGCGGTGTTTGTCCTCATTATCCAAAAAGTGTTAGATATATACCCTTTTGTCATGTAGGAGTTCACGCCTAATCAAAACAACTCTTAAAATATGTTATTTGTCAAACCAATATTCCCAAGTTTTTTTTCCCATAAAAAATAGAATGTGAGCGTGAGATTACATCCTCTCTCTCTCTCTCTCTCTCTCTCTCTCTCTCTCTCTCTCTCTCTCTCTCTCTTTTGGTTAAAGGGGAAGATAAATCGGGACCACGTTGAGATTATGTCACAGCCACACTATAATGAACCAAGAGGTCCACTAGCCCAACAACTTGACGGGCCTACCACATTGGCCCTTAAAATACTTAAGCCCAAGTTGTTAGTAGTAGTCCCCTTGGTTCTACATATATCAGACTAACTTTTTATATTTATCCGATGTGGGACGGGATCTCACAATCTCCCCCACTCAAAGACGCGGCGTCCTCGTCGCGTTGGCCCAGTTCTTCCCATGGTTGGTTGATGTGGAAGCAGATCATTGGTGACCACAGAGCAGCCCATAAGCGTGCACAAGGATCCGATTTCCGAATCTTTTCCTCAAGTTCCTATGTAACATCGTTAATTCTCTCACTCCATTGCACCTTCACAAGGTTCACTATTTTCCTCCGCAAATACTTTACATCTCGATCGATGATAGTGATAGGTCAAACAACATACGTGAGGTCATCATTAATCTCAAGCTCTGTCGGACGAACAATAAGTTCAAGATCTTTCACACACTTCCTCAACATGGATACATGGAACACGTTATGGATTGTCGCCAATGCCGGTGACAACAATACTCTATGGGCCAACTCTCCAACTTTTTTGACAATCTCATACGGTCCCACAAACCTCAGAGCAAGCTTCACTTTCTTACCAAATCACATCACACCCCTCATAGGAGATACCTTCAAGAACACAAAATCTCCACCTTCAAATTCTACACCCTTGCGCTTCCTATCCGCATAACTCTTTTGCCGACTCTGAGCAGTCTTAATCCTTTCTCGAATAACATTCACCTTCTCAGTAGTCTCCCGAACCATCTCCGGACCCAAAATAGGTACGTCACCCACTTTTGCCCAACACACCGGAGATCTACACGGTCTCCCATACAATGCTTTGAAAGGTGCCATTCCTATGCTAGAATGGTAATTGTTATTGTAAGCAAACTCTACCAATGACAAGTGTTCTTCCCAACTACCACTGAGATCGAGAGCACAAGCCCTCAATATATCCTCAAGGATTTGGTTAACCCTTTCAGTCTGCCCATCGGTTTGAGGGTGATAAGCAGTACTAAGATCTAACTGGGTCCCCATAGCGCGTTGAAAACTCTCCCAAAACTCTGCCACAAACAATGGATCACGGCCAGACACAATCGAGACCGGAGTCCTATGCAAACGTACTATCTCCCGAATGTATAATTGTGCCAACTTGTCTGCCGTATGGTGCACACTAATAGGGATTATTGTGAGATCCCGTCCCACATCGGATAAATATAAAAAGTTAGTCTGATATATGTAGAACCAAGGGGACTACTACTAACAACTTGGGCTTAAGCATTTTAAGGGCCAATATGGTAGGCCCGTCAAGTTGTTGGGCTAGTGGACCTCTTGGTTCATGACAGAATAGTATCAGAGATAGACCCAGTTGAAAGTGTGCCAACGCGGACGTTGGGCCCTAAGGAGGGTGGAATGTAACGACCCTGGTGTTGTGGGCGGGCTGCTGTAGGTGCCTTTGTGGCTACAGTAAGTGCTGGCAGGCTACACACTATGAGAAGTTCGTCCCACATCGCCTGGGTGTGGAAAAGTAATGTGCTATGTATGCGTGGTTCTAAGTCCCCCTAATAAGTGGCCTTTTGGGTAGTGGCCTTTTGGGTAGTGACCCAAGAACAAATCCGTGCGGGTTTGGGCCCAAAGCGGACAATGTCTTACTGAGCGAAACTCGGACACACACCACAATCCGCGCCACCATGGAAGGATTAAGACCGTGTAACAAAGATTTACCCAAAATAAAACACCTCTTACTAATAACAAAAACAAGAATTAAACATAGTAAGAATTAGATCAAACTAGCCCAAGGGTTAAATGGTCTTTTCTCAATATGATCAAATTTTACATCAAAAGATAACCCTTTGAGTCTGGGTTTCAATGCAAGAAGTAGTGCGTGTTTTCAAATTTTCTAGAAAGAGTTATAATCATTTTCGTAAAAGTCGATAGCCTGAATAAAACTTGCCAGATCGATCCGAGAGTAAACGTTGGATCGATTTGAAATTCAAATAGAACCTCACCAATTCTTATAAGAATGTCTAGCAGAACCTTACTATTTCCACAAAGATGTCTGGATCAATTCGCGTTAAAATTCGGATTGATCCGGGTTCTGCAGAATCGAATCCTACTACTAAAAACCCTATTTTGCAAGTTAAAAAATTATCACCAAACATATGATTACTATCAAAACCAAACATCATAAGATCTTCAAAATCATTTCCAACCATTTGAAAGTTTCTCATCCATCAAAAACTCATGAAATTCCATTTGAAAAATACAAACTTATATCCTTTCCAATTGTGACTTAACATGAGTACAAATGTCAACCCGGCCAAATATGCACCAATTCCTTCTAAAATGATTCCAACTGGAACATAACCATACCCAAACATTTGAAAGGCTTAGAGAAATTTGAAAACAAGCTTGGTATAAGTTTTAAGGATATACAACCATCAACATACTCTAAACATAAGTTCGTTTACAACACCCATGAACACAAGTACAAAATTTCACCAATATGACTCCTAACTCTAGTCCCAACCTCTTATTTTACAACATTAACACATGAACGTATAAACAAGATGATCCCTCGCTCGAAGTCCCGATCATTTCCTCTCTTCCTCATGATTCAAACCTGCGGTGGTTAAAAACCACAAAAATGTCTAAGCTTTCACTCAGTGCGTCTACTAATCATGCAATCGGGGTGATTAATGCGTGATAGCTATTGAATAAACATTCTCAACAACAAGTAGTTGCTGGTATGTTAAGTAATTAACCACCATCACTTCGGACCCTTGATTCTGGGTCATTCTCACTTTTACCGTTGCATATAGCGAATTCTCACACTCTTACGTAACTGTAGTCAGATCGTTGTGGTCGTCACCACCGTCCCATTTTCATGAGGAATACCATCGTCCTTTAATATGGGCTAAATAATGGTGATCATCACTTGATATCCATAGACCCAATTAAGCATATAAACGTATCAACATATCAATATGGCATTTTCATCAATTTAGACATGTTTTGCTAAAACTAATCACATGCTTTTCAACTAAACCACAAATTAAGCAATTTAAAACATCTAATAATAAACAATCAACATTAAATATACAATTTTGAGATTAGGACACTCACCTCCTAAATTTAACTGATTAAAGCCTAGAAATCCCGAATTTCTCTCAAATTCTAGCTCTAGTTGTGTCTGTTGATAATCCTACACATACATATCATGTATATATATATATATATATCGTCACCTCAAAAAGGGTCGCAAAAAAATGTTTCTGAAACTTAAAAAGAAAGGCATAGAGACGATCATCTCACCTCCATGAGTCCGAATATAGTTTCGGTTCGCCTAACGGTGTATCGATGGATGAGAAACGACGCGAATGATGTGAAAGACTCCTAGTAGGTAGGTCTATTTTCACTTTATCCCCTTATGCCTCAAAACTTGTCAATTAATCCCTTGTGACTAAACTAATTAAAACTAACACAAATTTTCAAATTTAGTTTGGAGGGAATCATTTGACTAATTTTTGAGTTAAAATGTCAACTTGGCCCCCATTAAATTGAAGGAAAAATAATACTCAAATCAAGTATGAAGGAATAATTTTCCTTTTTATTTTATTTAAAACTTACTCCAAGAACTATCGACATGATTTACATGAATCCATGACAAAGAACTTACCTCATAAGATTTCAAGTGTAAGTCCTCTTGAAGTTTCCAAAGCTTGTTCTTCTTTTAATCTCCAAAACAAACTCACTAGATTTCAAAAGTGCACAATCCTCCTAAGTCTCAAATGCTCATGCTTCTTTTTCTCCCACTAGCCACCAAGAGAAGAATATAGAAAAATAACTTTCAAGTCATTGATTTGCAACACTTGCTTGTACCTATTTATAGGACTTCACCAAGCCCTCTAGGATTCTTCACTAAGCTAGGGAGGAAGCATGGTGCATTGGATCCATTAGGGATTCTCATTCATTGGTAAGTCAACATGTACTTAGTGTTTAGGAAATGAAAATTCACCTAATCAAACTAAGTTCCTTTGTATGTTCATTGTACACTATTCTTTAAAAAGTACATACATTGAACATATTCCATTGTAAATACATTGAATGTACATGATACATAATACATAGAATCTAATTCCATCATCCTTCCAAATTACAAATGCAACCCTCTTGACTTGATAATTACCATCATGTTTGTTAAACAAATTGCAACTTTTACCCAAAGAATAGAGAATTAATACGTGAGTATATCCTCTTAACAATTTTGCATATTAGTCCTTGTTGGATTTGTGCCTTCAAACCATTACTTTATGTATGAGACATTGACATTTTAATGTATGAATATCAACTTTACATTTCATTGTGTATGTTTCTTTCATGAGATGATTGTTAATCCTTAAGTATCATAGTAAGCAATTCGTGTATGTATGAGATATATACAAGCGAGATACGAAATACTATTCTTTGATACTTAGAATTTGTCATAGTGGATTATGAGACTGGATATCTCACCAGGTTTACACTGTAGCATGATTAACTACCATTGGATAGAGTAATGAATCTTAATCACTGGAGTATAGGCCTTAGTTAATATGCTAGTGCTTATAGTGCATTGATGAACCTGAGCTTTCCTTTTGACACTTAAGGTTGTCAACAGTCAATAGGAACTCATAACTTGTATAAGGTTTGTGTTCTCAATCTTGAGATGATTATGAACACATATTATGGATATGACTGCTATGACTTACCAATTAGTGAGGTCTTAAAGATCAACACCTGGGTATCTTGGGTTTGTCATGTTCATAGGGTTGTGAACATATATTGTCAAGATAGAATTTGCCCTCTGATAAAGAGTAAGCATTCCCTTTAAAATGTCACCAAGTTGATTACTAAGAACTGTAGTCTTGTTGATAAGTAGTTATCAACATGTTTGGTAATCATGAGGGATGAATGGGACTCAAGGAATACAAGAAGTAATCATAATTCAGGTTGACAGTAACTGTTTATCCGACTACCTAAATATGATTATGAATGCTGAAGGTAGAGGGACATTAATACACCATATAAGTGTAGTTATCGCTTTAGATATGTTCTTTTGCGGTGGAGTTCAGTTATCGTTTTATAGTGGAGTAAACGTTAATTGATCAGTTGGTTACTTTGCTGATCAAAGAGTTTGGTCATGGGAATTAACAACTGGTCTAAGCCAACAATAAAGAGCCTAAGAGGTCCCACTCTTAGCTCCTCTAGGATGTTTGGTGTCACGCCCCGGAACGGCAAAAATAGAGAAAAATAAATTTCCTTTTTGGGTCCAAAGGTAGCGACGGGTGAAGTCACATGATTGTCCACACCACGCAGTACTAAGCAACAAGAGTAATAGTGTAACAAGAATGAAGTCTAGGTTCTGATCACAACGTAACATAAAGTCAACAGAAGTTACTAACTATTACACATCAGAGTCTTGAATCAAATATAAGACAGCGGAAGTACAAATGCCAAGGCAACATATGCCTGACCACAAAAAGGGTTCTAAAACAGTAAAGACAATTAGCTACAATTCTAGTCTAGTCTTCAGTTGGCGTAGAGGTAGTCCTCGGCGTAGTAGTCTTCTTCGGTCTGACCTCCGTCGGGGAAATCCTCCACAGGGACTCCGTCACCGGCATAGTAGTCTTCTCCTGAAGGCCCTTCACCTGTATAGTCATAACCAGGGTGCACTGGAACGTAGAAATTTCCAGCGGCATAAACGCCGTCAGCTTAATGAAAGCCGAGTGAGTTAAATACTAATAGGGTATCGACTATTGATATTATCACAAGTTATAAATAGTAACCAAATTAGAATTCAGTAAGGGTAACTCCTTTAATCAAACCAATGATCCGATTACTGTCATCCTATTCATTTTAAGATCGACAACGCATCCTGATAGGGGAACAGACTCGACAGTAGTTCAACACTATAACACACCATTGCTCATCCACCGCTTTTAAGAACATATGCACAGTTCACCGCATGTCATGGATACCACGTTAGTCCATCCCCCGCTTTTAAGAACATATGCACAGTCCACCGCATGTCAGGGATATAACGCTTTAAGCAACAGTACATCATTCTATGCCACGACTTAGCGATGTCTACCAGTGATCACGGTCCACCGCATGTCATAGACACCTTCGTCTGTCTACCGCTTTTAAGAACATATGATTAGATCATCTGGCTATCTTAGGGCAAATGGTCCGGTTCACCGCAAGTCGTAGACACCTTCGTCTGTCTACCACTTTTAAGAACATATGATTAGATCATCTGGCTATCTTAGGGCAAATGGTCCGGTTCACCGCAAGTCGTAGACACCTTCGTCTGTCTACCACTTTTAAGAACATATGATCGACCAACGCCCGCCCGCGCAAGGTTCCCGAATCTTAGCAAACCTACTTAAGTTCAACTCTATTACCAATACATAACAATCCCAATGTGGCCCGACTACTCTGAATGAAATGAGCGTTAACTCCAAAGGATTCACGACTATTCCGTTATCTAACATCATAAACATTATCCGTTAATCTTGTTGTTACTACGATCCTATGCCGCATTAGCTCATTATCCTATTTGCATTATAACAATAAAGCATGCTGGGAATACTGAGTAGTAATTAAACAACTAAACAGTTATAACATCAACTAAACAAGTAAAATAGTAAACTGTAACTGCCAATCGATTGGGACAAGGGTCCAATCGATTGGTATAAAAAAGGTAACAATCGATTGGTAAAAAGTTCAATCGATTGGATCACAATCCATGTCAATCGATTGCTAACTTTGTCAATCGATTGGTGATTCTGCAAAGGCAATCGATTGGATAAAATATCAATCGATTGGGATTTAAATGATGGCAATCGATTGGGAAAAGTCCCAATCGATTGGGACTTCGTCTTCTTCACAGTGAAGACTGTCCAGAACATAAAAATGGGAAAATACATGGTTTCTTCTCCATTCCTCCATTCAAACACGTTCTAATATCAATACATGGTTACCAAGTGAGTTTAGAACTCACCTTAGGCGTTAAGGGCGTGTTTGGTTGTGTGTGTTTGAGCTTTGAGCTTCAATGGTGGCTCCTCTCTCTCTCCTCTGCTCTGTCTTCTTCTTTCTTCTTTCTTCTTTCTTCTTTTTGATCTTCTTTCTTCTTTCTTCTTTTCTTTCTCAGTCCAACTGTGTGTGTGTGTATGAATATATGTGTATATATGTGTATATATATATATGAGTGTTTATATATATATAAACACACACAAACACCCCCTCTCACTCCCTCTGATTTCTGTAAACAGAAATCCGCCCAAAATGGGCTGGTATATATAGGGAGAAAGTGTTCACGTGGCTTCTCCCCAGCCAGAGCAAAAGAATCTGCCCAGCTGCCTCCAATCGATTGGCATAAGTGTCAATCGATTAACATAAGCAATCGATTGGTATATAGGTTCAATCGATTGGTACCCAAAATAAGGCAATCGATTGGTATACTTACCAATCGATTGGTATCCAAATTATACCAAGGGTAAGGCCAGGCTCAAACAAGTATTAAAAGAAACATACAGGGTCTTATTCACATAATATATTACAAAAATACAGGGTATTACATCATCCACCACTCATTAAAGATTTCATCCCCGAAATCCGAAATAAGCAGGAATCAAAACAAAAATGGAAACTTCTCTCGCATTTCTGACTCCAGCTCCCATGAAGCTTCTCCTTCGTCGTGGTGCTTCCACTGAACCTTCACTAGCGGGATCTCCTTGTTTCTGAGCTTTTTTACTCCTCGATCTAGAATACGCACTGGTCCTTCATTGTATGTCACGTTCTCGTTCACCTCGATATCTTCAAAACTGATCTCGTGCGTTGGGTTGTAGGCACATTTCCTCAACATGCTGATGTGGAAAACGTTGTGCACTCCTGACATCTTTGGCGGTAATGCAAGTCGATAAGCAACCTTCCCAACACGTTCTAGGATCTCAAATGGTCCAATGAATCATGGCGACAACTTGCCTCTTTTCTGTCCAAATCTGACGATACCTCGAACTGGCGAGACTTTGAGTAGCACATGATCTCCAACTGCAAACTCTAGATCTTTCCGTCGCTTATCTGCATAGCTCTTGTGTCTGGATTGCGCTGTCTTCATCCTTTCTCGTACAATCTGGATCTTCTCGCTGGTTTCTTGAATCATCTCAGGCCCAAGTAGTAGAGTATCTCCGACTTCGGCCCAACATAGCGGCGATTGGCAAGGTCTTCCATACAAAGCTTCAAACGGCGCCATCCCTATGCTCGTGTGGTAGCTGTTGTTGTAGGCAAACTCGATCAAAGGTAGATGCGTCTCCCATGAATTCTCAAATTCAACGACACAGGCTCGCAACATATCCTCCATCACTTGATTGACTCGTTCGGTCTGACCGTCTGTCTGTGGATGAAAGGCTGAACTCAAATTCAATGAAGTTCCCATTGCTGTCTGAAGGCTTTTCCAGAATTCTGCGGTGAAGCGTGAATCTCGATCTGAAACTATTGAGACAGGTACACCGTACAGTCGCACTACTTACTCTAGATACATCCGGCTCAATCTTTCAACACGGTACATCATGCTGTAGGCGATAAAATGTGCTGACTTGGTGAGTCGATCCACTATTACCCAAATAGCGTCATGGTTTTGCTGAGACTTTGGCAATCCAACCACAAAATCCATGGTGATGTGCTCCCATTTCCATTGGGGAATCGGTAGTGGTTGTAGGAGTCCAGGTGGTTTCTGATGCTCTGCCTTCACTTGTTTGCAAATAAGACATTGTGATACATACTCGGCCACTTCTCGCTTCATTCCTTCCCACCAGAAGTTTCTCTTCAAGTCCTTATACATCTTGTTTTCTCCTGGGTGGATAGTCATCCTTGACTTGTGTGCTTCATCCAGAGTGTTCTTCCTGAGACCATCGTCATTTGGCACACAGAGTCTACCTTTGCATCTCAGTGCTTCGTCCGTACTAATACTCCATATCTCTTGTTCCTTTGCGGACATCTTAGCAAACCATGACTTGAAATCCTCGTTCGACTGTTGAGCTTCCAAGATGCGGCTGATGAGAGTCGGTTGTACGACAAGACATCCAAAGTTTCGTCCTTCTCCTGATTCCACTGGTCGAAGGTCAAATTCGGCTAACGTCTCCAATGCTCGCCATTCTCTAATCAAAATCGAAGCAACCAAAAGGCGTGGCCTCCGGCTTAGAGCGTCGGCTACAACATTTGCTTTACCCGGGTGATATTACAAAGAGAAGTCGTAGTCCTTGAGTAGTTCCATCCATCTCCGTTGTCGCATGTTCAACTCCTTCTAAGAGAACAGGTACCTGAAACTCTTGTGATCTGAGAACAAGTCGAACTTTTCTCCATACAAATAGTGTCTCCAAATCTTCAGGGCGAACACGATTGCAGCTAGTTCCAAGTCGTGCGTCGGATAGTTCTTCTCATGCGGCTTCAATTGTCTTGATCCGTATGCGATGACATTCCCCTCTTGCATTAGCACACAACCAAGTCCTTGGTGTCATGCATCACTATAGATTATGAATTGTTCACCACTCTTAGGTATCGCAAGCACGGGTGCTGAGGTTAGTCCCTCCTTCAATTCCTGAAATGCATCCTCATGTTTATCAGTCCATTCGTACTTTGTCTCCTTCCTAGTCAGGCTTGTCAACGGTCCTGCGATTCTAGAGAATCCTTCCACAAATCTCCGGTAATACCCAGCCAATCCGAGGAAACTCCTAACTTCGGTCGCGTTGGTTGGTCTGTTCCAGCTCAAGACTGCATCGATCTTAGATGAGTCTACGGAAATCCCATCCTGTGATATCACATGTCCCAAGAATTTAACTTCCTGAAGCCAGAATTCACATTTGCTGAATTTCGCATACAGACTATTGTCTCTGAGAGTCTGTAGAGCAATTTGTAGAAGCTTCTTATGTTCTTCTTCCGTCCTTGAATAAATTAGAATGTCGTCGATGAATACTATAATGAATTGATCCAGATAGGGTCTGAATACTCTATTCATTAGGTCCATGAATACTGTCGGGGCATTAGTCAATCCAAAAGACATCACTAAAAACTCGTAGTGTCCATATCTCGTCCTGAAGGCAGTTTTTGGTATGTCTTTCGGTCGAACTAGCAATTGATGGTATCCTGAACGCAAATCAATTTTCGAGAATATCCTTGATCCTTGCAGTTGATCGAACAGGTCGTCTATCCGGGGAAGTGGGTATCTATTCTTGATCGTGACTTTATTCAGCTCCCTGTAGTCGATACAGAGTCGTAGCTCTCTGTATTTCTTTTTCACAAATAGAACTGGTGCTCCCCAAGGCGATGTACTGGGGCGAACAAAACCTAAGTCTTCAAGTTCCTGAACTTGCTTCTTCAATTCTAGCATTTCTATTGGCGCCATCCGATACGGGGTCTTGGAAATCGGCAACGTTCCGGGTGCTGACTCAATGCAGAAGTCTATCTCTCTCTTTGGCGGAAGTCCTGAGATACTTCGGAACACATCTTCAAAGTCTTGAATAACGGGGATCTGGTTGATAGTAGGCTCCGTGCTTGAAGTCTTAATCGTGGCTAGGCAGCTCATGATAAACATGTCGCTCAACGGTTGGCACTGAAACCTGATCTGCGGGCAACCAGGCGTCGAAAAGACAATGGTCCGACTAACACAATCCAGGTTAGCACCATACTTAGTAAGCCAATCCATTCCTAGGATCACATCGAACTCAGACATTGACAAGACTATCAAGTCTGCCGGAAGATTTCTATCCTCTAGTGTCAAGGGATAATCCTTGCACACCTTACCTAACTTAACGGATACTCCCAAGGGCGAAACGGAATTAAGGGTCGGATTAAGTGCTAGGGGTAGCAATCCCAAATCACGTACCATCTTAATAGCTATGAAAGAACGGGCGGCACCGGTATCAAACAAAGCCCTAACTTGACAGTGAAATAAAATGAGTGTACCTTCCAAGTTCTGCTGTTCCTCAGCATTATACCCTGCATTGTCAGGAATGATGGCATTCACCCTAACCTGTCCTTGCTGTCCTTGAGCATGCGCCCCATAGTGGCCTCCACGTGGTGCTCAACAATCCTTGCTTATGTGACCAGGCTTGTTACAGTTGCAGCAGACGAGGTCATTATGGCGGTTGGTCTTGGGGGCTGTGCAATACCTTGCAATATGTCCGGGCACTCCACTGTTGAAACATCCATCAGTGTTCTGTCGCTGGGCGGCGGGCTGTGCCTGAGGTGGTCCTCGCTGTTGATTCTGTTGTCGAGGAAAGTTAGCTTGGGGCTTCTTTGTCCCATCCCATGTACGCTTGGTTCCCTGGTAGTTGTTGGTCTGGGGTCTCCATCCCTGATTGTTCCTCGATGATTGTGCGGGAAAGTTCCTTGGTTGGAAGGTCCTGGGTGGAGGTCGATTCGTTTGTGGTCCTTGCACAGGGTAAGCATCCTTTTCCAAACTTGAAGCAAGACGGACAATCCCTTCAAATGACTGGCCCAAATGGCCTATCATCATGTGCCAAAGGTGTGGGTTGAGTCCTTGGTGGAATCGCTTGACCTTCTTGACGGAGGTGTCTATCATGTGCGGAGCGAAACGAGAAAGTCGCTCGAATTGTGTAGTATACTCCCTGACTGTCCAGTTTTCTTGGGTTAGACTCAGGAAATTCCTCTCTTGTTGGTCTCTTTCGTCCTCAGGGAAATACTTCTCGAGAAATCGAGTCTTGAATGCTTCCCAAGGCATTCTCTTTGCAGTGTCGATCCCAATTGTGGCTCTCTCGGCCTCCCACCAGTCCGCAGCGGAGTAAGTCAGTTGAAATGCGGCTAGACGTCTCTTGTCAAGCTCACTGCACTCCAGGGCTTCAAAGATTAGCTCCAACTCTCGTATCCATTGCTCTGCTTTCCAGGACTCTGCCATGCCGTCAAACTTCTCGGGTCGCAGGCCACGAAATTGTTCCAACAGCTTATCGCCTGCCTGTCTTGGGGGAACAACGTGGTTGTTGCCGTTGTTATTGGTGGCATGGTTGTAGGTATCGCCGATGTGCTCCATCCGTTGCATGAAAGCTTCGAAGACTCCAGTTGGGTCCATACCCTCGGGAATGGGTGCTCCCAGTCGTGCTTGGTTCCTTGTGGGTCCCACCATAGTGATCCGTGTGAGGTGTACCTATGAAGGACCTAACGATTAGCGGACAATCTTCACGGGGAAATGACCATAATTAATTAACAGAAAGCATAACATGAATCAAAATCACAACCATAACATAATAATGAGACGATAACAGAAATGATCAAGAGAAACGATCTGCCATATATATATACCCAAAAGATGTACAGCGGAGTACACAACAGATCATCTGTGTACCGCGTAGTACATGGTCCTATACAAGATCTAAATAAAAGGAAAGATATACACAAGACCACTACTGGTGGCTACCTATACAAAAAAGCTATGGTCCATAGCTGTCTATGTAAGCGTCAAAAGTAAGTGGACAACATGTCCTAAAGTCAAACGTAAAAGTCTAAGTCCTAAAGGTACTGGACTCAAAAGTTGTCCACATCGGATCCATAGATGGAAGCCTCGTCCTCTAGGGCAACCTCAGATAAAACATCATCCTCATCCATATCATCGTCATCCATCATGTCCTCATCCTCTATCACAACATCCTCAATCAGCTCGGGTCCATCATGCTCCACAACAGCTCCCAAATCCCCTGCATCAGCGGCCATGTCAGCCTGGACTGCATCAAATGCGGCTACAAGCGCCTCAGCCTGTACCATAGCCTGTGCCAACTCTGGTGCTCCAATCTCAAATCCATGGGGATGTGCAGCCATCTCTGCAGCCCACTCAACTTCCAGCTGTGCTATAACTCCTCCTGGTAAGACTGGTACTACTGCATCATCACATGTGTCATCATCGGCGGCTACCTCCTCTTCCCTTATCGTATAACCCTCTGCAACTACAATATCCACGCCAACTGGCACATCCATACCGACTGGGTCCTCGGGGTCTCCCTCCTCCGGATCATACTCTGACTCCTCGTCATTGGTGCCCTCGTCCTCCTCATCCTCCATCTCCTCATCGTCATCCTCTGGCTCATCGTCGCCATCGCTCTCATCATCATCCTCCGGATCCTCATCTGCTGGGGGTGCATCAGCCATGTCCTCCTCCGGTGGGGGTGGAGGTGTCTGGAGTGGTGGCTCTGTCGGGGGTGGTGGAGGCGCTGTTCTAACCTCTGCAAGTAGAACCTGGTAAGAAGAACGGTCTCGTAACATCAGTAGAGAATCCTCCTCAATGCGTTTGAAGGTCTCCTTGCGGTAGATCATCTCCCGACGTATCACTTCTGGGTCCTGGGTCCCAAATCTCTGCTGCTCAATCCGCATGTCCCGCTCTGTCTCTGCAATAGCTCTCTGCCTAACCTTCCAGGCGTAGTACTGTGGATCTGCTGGTGCAATACTCCTCTCATACACATAGTGTCCTCCAAACTCGTCTGGAACGAATAGCGGCGGTGCCATGCTACCTGAAAAGGGACTACCTTAAGTCAAAACTATTCTTAATACTCATCTATAGAATCTCAGGGTTCTAGGACCAGATGGTGTGGGATAATCTATGAGCGAAAAGGTATAAAACCTAGGCTCTGATACCAAAAATCCTGTCACGCCCCGGAACGGCAAAAATAGAGAAAAATAAATTTCCTTTTTGGGTCCAAAGGCAGCGACGGGTGAAGTCACATGATTTTCCACACCACGCAGTACTAAGTAACAAGAGTAATAGTGTAACAAGAATGAAGTCTAGGTTCTGATCACAACGTAACATAAAGTCAACAGAAGTTACTAACTATTACACATCAGAGTCTTGAATCAAATATAAGACAGCGGAAGTACAAATGCCAAGGCAACATATGCCTGACCACAAAAAGGGTTCTAAAATGGTAAAGATAATTAGCTACAATTCTAGTCTAGTCTTCAGTTGGCGTAGAGGTAGTCCTCGGCGTAGTAGTCTTCTTCGGTCTGACCTCCGTCGGGGAAATCCTCCACAGGGACTCCGTCACCGGCATAGTAGTCTTCTCCTGCAGGCCCTTCACCTGTATAGTCATAACCAGGGTGCGCTGGAACGTAGAAATGTCCAGCGGCATAAACGCCGTCAGCTTAATGAAAGCCGAGTGAGTTAAATACTAACAGGGTATCGACTATTGATATTATCACAAGTTATAAATAGTAACCAAATTAGAATTCAGTAAGGGTAACTCCTTTAATCAAACCAATGATCCGATTACTGTCATCCTATTCATTTTAAGATCGACAACGCGTCTTGATAGGGGAACAGACTCGACAGTAGTTCAACTCTATAACACACCATTGCTCATCCACCGCTTTTAAGAACATATGCACAGTTCACCGCATGTCATGGATACCACGTTAGTCCATCCCCCGCTTTTAAGAACATATGCACAGTCCACCGCATGTCAGGGATATAACGCTTTAAGCAACAGTACATCATTCTATGCCACGACTTAGCGACGTCTACTAGTGATCACGGTCCACCGCATGTCATAGACACCTTCGTCTGTCTACCGCTTTTAAGAACATATGATTAGATCATCTGGCTATCTTAGGGAAAATGGTCTGGTTCACCGCAAGTCGTAGACACCTTCGTCCGTCTACCGCTTTTAAGAACATATGATTAGATCATCTGGCTATCTTAGGGCAAATGGTCCGGTTCACCGCAAGTCGTAGACACCTTCGTCTGTCTACCGCTTTTAAGAACATATGATCGACCAACGCCCGCCCACGCAAGGTTCCCGAATCTTAGCAAACCTATTAACGTTCAACTCTATTACCGATACATAACAATCCCAATGTGGCCCGACTACTCTAAATGAAATGAACGTTAACTCCAAAGAATTCACGACTATTCCGTTATCTAACATCATAAACATTATCCGTTAATCTTGTTGTTACTACGATCCTATGCCGCATTAGCTCATTATCCTATTTGCATTATAACAATAAAGCATGCTGGGAATACTGAGTAGTAATTAAACAACTAAACAGTTATAACATCAACTAAACAAGTAAAACAGTAAACTGTAACTGCCAATCGATTGGGACAAGGGTCCAATTGATTGGTATAAAAAAGGTAACAATCGATTGGTAAAAAGTTCAATCGATTGGATCACAATCTATGTCAATCGATTGCTAACTTTATCAATCGATTGGTGATTCTGTAAAGGCAATTGATTGGATAAAATATCAATCGATTGGGATTTAAATGATGGCAATCGATTGGGAAAAGTCCCAATCGATTGGGACTTCGTCTTCTTCACAGTGAAGACTGTCCAGAACATAAAAATGGGAAAATACATGGTTTCTTCTCCATTCCTCCATTCAAACACGTTCTAATATCAATACATGGTTACCAAGTGAGTTTAGAACTCACCTTAGGCGTTAAGGGCGTGTTTGGTTGTGTGTGTTTGAGCTTTGAGCTTCAATGGTGGCTCCTCTCTCTCTCCTCTGCTCTGTCTTCTTCTCTTCTTTCTTCTTTCTTCTTTTTGATCTTCTTCTCTTCTTTCTTCTTTTCTTTCTCAGTCCAACTGTGTGTGTGTGTATGAATATATGTATATATATGTGTATATATATATGAGTGTTTATATATATATAAACACACATAAACACTCCCTCTCACTCCCTCTGATTTCTGTAAACAGAAATTTGCCCAAAATGGGCTGGTATATATGGGGAGAAAGTGCTCACGTGGCTTCTCCCCAGCCAGAGCAAAAGAATCTGCCCAGCTGCCTCCAATCGATTGGCATAAGTGTCAATCGATTGACATAAGCAATCGATTGGTATATAGGTTCAATCGATTGGTACCCAAAATAAGGCAATCGATTGGTATACTTACCAATCGATTGGTATCCAAATTATACCAAGGGTAAGGCCAGGCTCAAACAAGTATTAAAAGAAACATACAGGGTCTTATTCACATAATATATTACAAAACTACAGGGTATTACATTTGGAAATACACATGAGGATGCTGTCAAGACAAGTTCGATCGATCGAAGTTGTTTTGGTTAATTGGTATTCATGGAAAATTCGATTGATCGAAATTGTTCAATCGATCGAATGTTCGATCGATCAAAGACACTTCGATCGGTTGAAAGTAAGGTCAGTTATGGGAATCTATAAATAGGGTAGCTACGTCCGAAAATTTGAGTTCGTCATATTATTATACCAGAAGCTGCAGAAACTATTTTAGGCTTCCCAAACCTTCTCTATCCTCTCTATTAGGGTTCCCACCAACCCTAGTCTCTCCAGGAGTATCTATAGGAGTTGTAAGAGTGAAGACAACCTAGTGGAGACAGCTGCACCATCAAGGAAGAAGAGAATCAAAATTGGGTTCAAGACCTAAGGTCTATATTCTTCTCCCTCTTGTATATACACATCTATAGAGTTAATAAGTAGTAGATCTGGGCATACCAATAAAAGTTTCGTACTTGGTTTTTTCGCTACGCGTTTATATAAATTTTAAACCTATTTTTTCCTTCAATTGGTATCAGAGCATCGCTTTTTTGGATCTATTGATGCATTTTGGATTACTAGTTTGATTTGCATGTTTGTTTTTAGTACTGGTTTTGAAACTGCATCATCACAAATCTGTTTCTATAGCAGTTTCGCAGCAGAAAACAAATCTGTGATACCATTGGATGCAAGGCAGTATCGATCGATTGAAACGGTCTGTGTTCAATCGATCAAAAGTGTTTCGATCGAACAAACTAATGTAGGTTTCGAGCGATCAAAAAATCTTCGATCGATTGAAATTGGTTATCTGCCCATGTGTCCTTTTCACAGTTTTAAAAGTTTAAAATTGTCTACTTACTGTTCTAAAATTTTTTAATCATTTTTCTGACAGAAAATTAGAGATGGTGTTTTATAGTTCTAATTACTTGTATAAAGTGTTTATGGTTTATGCGAATAAATTAGTAGTTCCAATGGTTATATGTATATGTGTGTGGTTGTGTGCACAACTAACCCTCTTGTAGCAAGAAAACTCTTCTATCTTCCATGGCACCAAGTTCCAATGATTTAAATTGTTGTATTTAAATGTTTGAGATTGGTGTGTATTTTATTTTGGTTTGATTTAAGGCCTGTGTAAAGGGCGCTGTGACTTCAATCCTACGAAAAGGAAAGTCGCACCGGTTTCCCTAGTCTTTTACTTTATTGCTGTATTTTTTATTTCTAGAAAAGTTGTAAGCTTTGAAAGAAGCATAGGTCCAATGTAATAGAATTAGGAAGCCCATGAAGATGGATCGAGAGGCCATTGTTCATAAAGATGGAACCGAAGGCGATCATACCAAGAAGGAGGTTCTATGAAGATAAAGCCATGGGAAATAGATGCATTGTTGAATGCTTTTATTTTTTTGTTTTATGTGCTTAGTTTGTGATTGACATTTAATTATATTGTTACTACTTCTATGCATGTAAAACAAGTTTTCTAAAATAAAATTCAAAAATTGTTTCAACATATTAGTAAACATTGGATGTTTATGGGTATTGTGTAGAAACAACTTTTTCAAAAGCAAAATTCTTTACTGTTAATCTAGTGGGAGAGGACTTATTATTATAACTCCCACGATCTTCCATTAACGGTTCACTGTAAGATGAGTAAGTGCATTCTGTGTCACCTCGCCAGGAGTGATCATTCCATACGGAGGGTATACTACTCATTGGTTACTAGATGTGAACTTTCTATGGATAGGATCAATCAGACGTGTTAGAGGGTGACCACCACACAGAGGCGCTACTTGAGGCAGTTGTGATTGGGTCTTAGTTAATGGTACACACTAGCTAAGCTATGAATAATGGATCCCACACAGGGCATTATTTAGAAACTTATAGATCAAATAGGTTTGGGAGTCATAACTTATTTTGCAAGTATTGCATAGCGAACAAGTCATGATTAATCAAAAGATCGAACATTGACCACTACATGGGGGCTTTATTATTTTGTTTCTATATTCCGGCGACTTTGTTTTAAAATTAGAGTTTTAAGGATTCTTTTATTTCAAATTGTCAAATTTTGATATCCATATTTATTTTGTCTGTTTGATTTTTCAGTAATCATAATGTCTGGATCTATATTTAGTCCACTTGCCACTATACTCACTCAGAACAAGTTAACTGGAAATAACTACATTGAATGGAAACATAACCTTGACATCATTTTAACTATGGAGGATCACATATATGCCCTCACCACCCCATGCCCCGAAGAACCCGCTGCAAATGCTACGGCTGCTGCTAGACGCGAGTTCGATCAATGGAAGAAATTGAATGGAATGGCCCGTTGCTACATTCTGGCCTCTATGGCTGGTGTGTTGCAACATCAATTCCAGTCGAATGATTCTACAAGTGCCATTATCAAATCCCTGAAAGAAATATTTGGGGAGCATGACAGGCATGCTAGACAGGTTGCCATACAGAAGAAAATGAGTGCGAAGATGTCGAAAGGGACTCCAGTCAAAGAACATGTTTTAAAAATGATTGGTTATTTGAACGAACTGGAGACCTTGGGAGATAACATCGATGCACAGACCCAAGTTGATATGATCCTGAATTTGCTGTCGCCATTATTCACTCAATTTAAACTTAACTATAATATGAATCAAATGAAATTTTCAATGAGTGAATTAATGAGTTCTTTACTCGCAGCTGAAGGGGTGATCAAAACTGGGGGCAACGTTCTGAATGTTGAGAAAACCTCTTCCTCCTCCCGATCTACGCCGAAAGGCAAGAAAGGGAAAAAGAAGACTGGCACTGGTGGTCCAAGTGTTGGACCGGTCCCTAAGATTGCAAAATCTAAGGGAAAAGATAAGGGCAAGGGGAAGGTGGGTGGCCAAGGCAAAGCAAAGTGTTTCTAATATGATGAGAAGGGCTACTGGAAGAGGAATTGTCCATAATTCTTAGCTATAAGTGTTCAAGGTATGATTGAATCACATGTGATTGAAGTAAGTTTTATAACGGATACTTCAAACGCTTGGTGCATTGATTCTGGTGCGACTAACCATATCTGTAATTCATTGTAGGGGTTTAGATCAACCAGGAGGTGCAGTGATGGGGAGATCGTACTTATTCTAGGTTCTAGCGCAATTGTATCTGTGATTGCTATAGGAGTAGTAGCTTTAGAATTTTTAGACAGTAAAGTTTTGATTTTATCATATGTACTTTACATTCCTTCAATGAGACGTAATTTAATTTCACTTTCTAATTTATCGAATAAAGGTTATTCTTTTCATTGTGGAACTGAAGTTGTGATAAAAAAAATGGTTCTTTTATGTGTTCTGGTGTCAAATCAAATGGTTTGTATGCGATTGCTCCTAATATTTCTAAAGACTCTTGTATAGAACTTAATAACTCAGTGGTAACTATACCATCTAAAAGAAAGGAACCTTCCACTAATCCAACAAGGCTTTGGCAGGTGAGGCTTGGCCATATCAATCTAAATAGGATTGGCAGACTAGTCAATGAAGGGATCTTAGGCGATTTGGTTCTCAAACCAATGGAAGTCTGCTAGTCTTGTTTAGAGGGTAAGATGACCAAAAGGCCCTTTCCTGTAAAGGCCAATAAAACCAATGCATTGTTGGAATTAGTTCATACTGATGTGTGTGGACCAATAAATATTAGAGCACGGGGCGGTTATGAGTATTTCATAACATTTATTGATGAGCACTCTAAGTATGGATACGTGTACCTAATGTAGCACAAGTTTGAAGCCTTTGAAAAGTTCAAAGACTTTAGGGATGAAGTGGAGAAGCAATTGGGCACACATATCAAGGTCATTCGATCTGATAGAGGTGGTGAGTACCTCTCTAATGAGTTTATTGACCACCTCGTACATAATAGAATTCTGTCACAATTAAGTGCACCTGGTACGCCCCAGCAAAATGGTGTAGCGGAGAGAAGGAATTGAACTCTTTTAGACATGACTAGGTCGATGATGAGTTCTTCTGAATTGCCACTATTCCTTTGGGGTTATGCCTTGGAAACCGCTGTGTGTATACTAAATCTAGTACCAAGAAAATCTATTCCCAGGACACCACGGGAGATGTGGATTGGGCGCAAGCCTTCTTTGTAACATCTCCAGATATGGGGGTGTCCGGCACATGTGCTGAAAGGAAAGATGAGTAAGCTAGATTCTAGTTATTTTGTAGGGTATCCAAAGGGTACTTATGGGTGGTATTTTTATGATCCAAGAGAACAGAAAGTGTTTACTAGTACAAATGCTATTTTCTTGAAGGATGATTATATCATGAACCATAAACATAAGGGAAGGATAGATCTTAGAGAGATAGAAAGAGAGCCCTCAGTCCTACTCGCAGTTGATAATGATGTAAGACAAGAAAATACCACTTCTTTACCCACCCATTTTTGCACTAGTACCTCATCGTAGTAGGAGGATCATCAGCCAGCCTGATAGATACATGTTCTTAGGGGAAGTTTTTGAAGCTGTCTCCATAGAATCTAAATTTGATCCTACCACGTACGAAGAGGCAATGACTGATGCAGACTCAGCTCATTAAGTTGAAGCTATGAAAGTTAAATTAGAATCTATGCATTCTAATTAGGTCTGGGATCTTGTAAATCCATTGAATATAAGTGGGTTTACAAGAAGAAAAGAGGATCTGATGGGAAGGTTGAGACTTTCAAGGCTAGGCTTGTAGCGAAAGGTTATACTCAGAGGGAGGGCATTGACTATGAGAAACCTTTTCGCCGGTAGCCATGCTCAAGTCCATCAGAATACTCTTATCCATCTCTACATGCCTAGATTATGAGATCTGATAGATGGACGTCAAGATTATATTCTTGAATGGCAATCTTGAGGAGGACATCTATATACAACAACCAGAAGGGTTCATAGCTGGCGGAAAAGGTAACTTGGTATGCAAGTTGCGAAAGTCCATTTATGAGCTTAAGTAGGCATCTAGAAGTTGAAACATCCGATTTAACCAAGCGGTCAAATCGTTTGGTTTTATACAGAATCTAGATGAATCTTGCGTATACAAGAAATATGAAGGAAAAGTGGCGGCTTTTCTAGTCCTTTATGTTGACGATATTCTACTCATCAAGAATGATGTAACGACGTTGTCATCAATTAAGGTTTGGCTAGATAGTACTTTCGATATAAAGGATCTAGGAGAGGCAAGCTAAATTCTTGGGATAAAGCTCTTTCAAGATCATGAGTGAAAGATAATGGGATTATCTCAAGCTGGTTATATCGAGAAGGTGCTAACTAGATTTTCTATGGACAATTCGAAGAAAGGTTTGTTACCTTTCAGGCATGGTTTAGTGTTCTCTAAGGACCACTGTCCAAAAACACAGGAGGAAAGGAATCGCATGGCAGGAGTTTCTTATGCTTCGATAATGAGATGTCTCATATATGTGATGTTATGCACTAGACTAGATATCTACTTTGCCATTGGCATGGTTAGCAGGTACCAACTGAATCCAGGTCTAGAGAACTGGACAATCGTTAAGCACATTCTTAAGTACTTGAGAAGAACTAAAGATTACTTGCTTATGTACGGCGATGATGAGTTAATTCTAGTAGGATACACTGACTTAGACTTTATGTCAGATAAAGATTTGAGGAAGTCGACATCCGGACATCTCTTTACCTTGGGAGGTGGTGCTGTTAGTTGGAGGAGCATTAATCAAAAATGCACTACAGACTCAACTATAGAAGCTGAGTATGTGGCTGCTTATGAAGCAGCAAAGGAAACTGTTTGGCTCAAGAAGTTCCTTATGGAGCTCGAGGTGGTACCAGTGTTGTTGTCACCTATTACGCTATACTATGATAATAGTGGGGTAGTGGCTCAGTCCAAGGAGCCAAGGAACCACGAAAAGGGAAAGCACGTAGAGCAGAAATATCATCTAATTCGAGATATTATTCAACGTGGAGATGTGACTGTCGCCAAGATTGCCACCGCTGACAATCTTGCGAATCCGTTTACAAAGGCCTTACCACAGAATGTCTTTGATCATCATCTAGATAGTCTAGGTCTCAGATGTAGTCCTAAATGGTTATGAGTGCAAGTAGGAGTTTGTTGGGTTTGTGCCCTCAAACCATTATTTTATGTATGAGACATTGACATTTTAATATATGGATATCAGCTTTACATTTCATTGTGTATGTTTCTTTCATGAGATGATTGTTAATCCTTAAGTATCATAGTAAGCAATTCATGTAAGTATGAGATACATACAAGCGAGATACGAATTACTATTCTTTGATACTTAGAATTTGTCACAGTGGATGATGAGACTGGATATCTCACCAGGTTTACACTATAGCATGATTAACTACCATTGGATGAGGTGATGAATCTCAATCATTGGAGTATAGCTCTTAGTTAATATGCTAGAGCTTATAGTGCATTGACGAACCTGAGCTTTCCTTTTGACACTTAAGGCTGTCAACAGTCGATACTAACTCATAACTTGTATAAGGAATGTGTTCTCAATCTTGAGACGATTATGAACATAGACTATGGATATGACTGCTTTGACTTACCAATCAGTGAGGTCTTAAAGATCAACACCTGGGTATCTTGGGTTTGCCATGTTCATAGGGTTGTGAACATGTATTGTCAAGATAGAATCGATCCTCTGATAAAGAGTAAGCATTCCCTTGACAATGTCACCAAGTTGATTACTGAGAATTGCAGTCTTGTTGATAAGTAGTTATCAACATGTTTGGTAATCATAAGGGTTAAATAAGACTCAAGTAATACAAGAAGTAATCATGATTCAGGTTGACAGTAACCGTTTATCTGACTATTTGAATATGATTATGAATGCTGAAGGTAGAGGGGCATTAATTCACCATACAAGTCTAGTTATCGCTTCGGATAATTTTTTTTTGCGTTGGAGTTCAGTTATCATTTTATAGTAGAGTAAACATTAACTAATCAGTTAGTTAGTTTGCTGATTAAATAGTTTGGTAATGGGAATTAACAACTGGTCTAAGCCAACAATAAAGAGCCTAGGAGGTCCCACTCTTAGCTCCACTCGGATGTTTGGAAAGGCACATGAGGATGCTGACAAGTTCAATCGATCAAAGTCATGGCAAATTCGATCGATCGAAGACACTTCGATCGGTTGAAAGTAAGGTCAGTTTTGGGAATCTATAAATAGGGCAACTACATCCAGAAATCTGAGTTCATCATTTTATTATACTATATGCTGCAGAAATCGTTTTTGGCTTCCCAAACCTTCTCTATCCTCTCTATTAGGATTCCCACCAGCTCTAGTCTCTCCAGGAGCATCCATAGGAGCCATAAGAGTGAAGACAACCTAGTGGAGACTGCTGCACCATCAAGGTAGAAGAGAATTAGAATTGGGTTCAAAACCTGAGGTATATACACTTCTCCCTTTTGTATATACGCATCTATAGAGTTAATAAGTAGTAGATCCGGGCATACCAATAAAAGTTTCGTACTTGGTTTTTCTACTGCGAGTTTATATAAATTTTAAACCTATTTTTTTCCTTCAGTCCCTCCACCAACTAATATTCCATGCAAACTTAGAATTAGACCACCAAAGGTATTGTTACCCAATTAGTTTACATGTATCTTTCTTCACAAATATTGAATACATTATAACAGTTTAGAAAACCACTTTTCTAAATTGCATCGGCTGGTTTAATTCAGTATGCAAGAAACATAATCTTAACCACTTCCCTTGTGGCCTGATGGCAAGGTCTCTGGATGTTATACTTAGAGGTCTCAAGTTCAAATCTCAAGGTGGTGGCCACAGGTGATTCACCCGGACACCCTAGCCTCGTGGGATTAGTCAAGGTGCACGCAAGCTGGCCCGGACACCCACGGTTACCAAAAAAAAAAAACAAAAAATAAATAAATAAATAAATAAAGAAACATAATCTTGAATATTCTCTCTAACACTAAGAGTGATGGATCCCTTATTGGACAACTACAAATCTTCATACATTATTAATGTAGTCCAACAAGTCTGTATATAGTCTTTAATTAGACATCACCAGTTGACAATATTAAAGCTACACTATCAGATGTATAAGACTTAGTAATATCCTCATGTCAATAAAGACTTTTTGCAATTGTTAGAAGAACAGCTCTTCTAATAACAGTGAATGGTCCAAGAGTGTTCTTTAATGATCCTGTTCAGTATTTGTCATCTTATAAATATTCACAATGTCTACTAAGGTCTCTACTGTAATAACCTACATTTTTATTTGTGCTTAAGTGTTAGTTTACCTTAATTGAGCATTTAAATACTTGGTATAAAAATGGAGACTAATTTGAAACTTTTTAGAAAATTTGTCACAAGGGTATTTTGGTCATTTGTTCCTATGATGTTAGACTTGACCTGAAATTCAAAAATGAGATTTTTGGACTGAAAGGAGCGTGTGCTCAAATGATTCACTATTTGTGTTTTAAATTTTGTCATAACTGGTACGATTAGTGAGATATAGCAGCTTATGCGAGTGGTACCACGTGCTTTAAGAGTTTTACCTAATCACTTACTATAAATAGAACATGTTAGGTTTTATTTTCATAAGTTGTCAACTCTTTCTCTCTATATCTCTCTCCTTTCTCTCTAAGACCTCAAAACCTTGAAACCCTAGAAGCTTAGGGATAAAACCCTTGGTATCATCTAGATCCGACGATCTCTGGACAAATCTCCGTGCATTAAAGTTACTCTTTACAACGAGGAGCACGCGTGGACACCAAAGTTTTTCCCATTCGACTACTTTTTTCAGTTAGAAAAATTCTAAGAATCCAAGGTAGTTCATATATCCTTCTAATATAGTGTATTATATGAAAACTAAGCTAAATCCAAAATACTACGGAGTTTGGAGTACGTTTGGTGTGTTATAAATCCAAACTTATCTTTCTTAAATATTTGCTTAAGTGCTATGTGTTCTTGGTGTTTATGTGTTTTCTTCCTTCATGACAAAGTATTGTGCTTGAATGGAAGTTAAAACCATGTCTATGAGCTTTATTTAAGTTTTGATAAATATGCTTAGACTACACTTCATACCTTTGGTTATATTTGAAGTTATGAGATATTGTTTTTATGCTTGTTTCGGTAGCATACATTTCATAACTTGAGATTTGTATGCTTATGGTTGTGACCATAACACGTGCATAAACATGAAAATGCACAAAAATGATTTTGGGTAAAAGACCTCCATGTGTGGGGCTTTCGATTTACAAAGGAGAAGATCTCCATGTGAGGGACTTCCAGATTTTAAAGATCATGAAAAATCTCTGCAAGAGGATTTTGATTTAAAGTTTAGATAATCCCGGTTATGGGTGTGAAATGTGAGGTTTGGATCCATTAGGAACGCGATCTCCTAGTCTTGCAAACCATAGGAATCGTAAGCTAAAGACCCGTATGAGGTGGTTAAAGGCCCCCATAGCGTGGTGAGCCATAGATCGGGTGTTGTGTTGATGGTGAGTGTTTGAAAAATACACGAAAGGCCTACGGGCAACATCTTCTTGCTTCGACAATAAATCATTACATTCATGCATTCACTCATGTAATCCATGATAACATTGAATTATATGACTATGGGCTGTCGTGCTCATGAACTATGTTTAAATGATTTTCAGGTGAAATGGACAAGGGTAAGTCTCTTGAATGATCGGTGGGCTATCGTCTTAGGAAAGACCCCATGTGTGTGGAGTTTTGTTCTAATGTAATACATAGCTCATTTAGTGTAATTTAGCTCAATTTGAAAACTTCATGCCTAGGTATGAATTGTAATAGTTTCATGTGTTGATATTGCAAGTTATGTATTCATGTGGTAGTTTTGTTATCGGACACTTGTTAGTCCGCTTTCCTCAAAACATGTTAGGACTTATTATATTCGTATCAGCATGTAATCGTGGCCTAAGCCACTACACTCGTACAAGCTTGTATGTTTTACTATTATTATTTAGACTTTAACATGCCATCTTTAGTGTGCTTGATTTGGAAGGGTGTCCTCTAACCTCCACTTCCCTTTTATTTGAATTAAATTCATCCGCTTGGGAGTGAAGTGTGGTGAACATAGGGATTTTGTGCTGCAGAACCTTCTGCTGCAATCCAGTTGACCGATTGGGAGTCCAGTCGACTGGATTTTGTACCCAAGAGGTTTGGATTCTCTGTATTTATGGAAACAGTTGACCGGGAGGCCCTAGTCGACTGAAAATTTCATGCCCCAATTGATCGAGTATGATTTTTATAAACTCTTTGCTTCAAAACCATTCGATTGGACCTTATGCATGTCATTCGACTGGATTGGGCTATTCAAAGTAATGCTCTCAGTATCTTGCAAAACCAGTCGACGATGCCCCGATTAGTCAACTGGATCTTCATATTTTCAAGGTTTCATGTTTTAAAACATTTTAATTAGACTATTAAGTTATTTAACCACCCTGACTCCCCCTTTTTTGGGAGTTGGGGCATTACATCTACCCTGATGGCTTAAGCACGCCATCCTATCACATATAGTAGTACCACAAGTGACAACAATCTACAAGCATGTTGTCGTAGCATGATTATTCATCAGTTGTATTATAATACCATTTTAGTTGGTACATTTTGTCCTAAGATTATATTATTAAGAAACTACAGTCCGTTCATGAAACTACATTTTCAGTGTGGTTGTGTTGTAAATAGGATTTTTGAGGGTTATTTTGGGCTTGTCGGGCTAGTTGGGGGTAATGTTTCTTGAATACTAATTTTTGGATTCATTAGATCAAGGGTGATCAATGTAAATGGGGATCAGAGTGTAACCATTCAAGTTGAATGATTCAACTGTACATGGGTCCTGCTTGTTTGCTTGTTTGTTTGTTTGTTTGTTTTTTTTTTTTTTTTGGTATTGTAAACTATGCATATGTATATTCCTACTGTGAGAGTGTATTATCATATCATGTGTGGATGTCCATCTCTATGAATAAAGTATTTGGTTGGCTCCATTGAACGAGATTGGTGAAGAACTTGCGGTTCCTTATGGCATTGATTTACACAAGTAATTAGATTACTTGGATAACATTTATATATATGTTGTAGATCTATACATGTATACATGTACACATAAGAAATTAGTGAAACCGTCAACAAAGTGAGATTGTAATTGTTGAGTGTCTCGGCCAGTGGTGGTGCAAAGATTAGCGATTGTAGCAGCAGTGGTTTCATCGCAATCAACTTCATTCTTTGCCAGTTACTTTCAACCTTAGATGGGATTCTTTTCCCGAACTTTATTTATTTATTTATTTATTAATCTTTAATCCTATTACTAGGCTTTATTTGGGTACTAAACCAAAGTTTTGCAATGTAGTATATTTCATTATGTTAGTTTGCATTTTTACTTATTATTTGAATTACTTTTTTTTTAGTCTGGAACAAATCTTCATGTTATGTTTATTAATTGTAGATGTTTTGATTGAAAAAAACAATTATATGTAGTTATTTCAATTGTTATTTTTATTTTTAATTTCAAATGATAAAAGAGCTAAAAAAAATTAATAAAACATAACTTGCTATTTTCTGGGCATATGACTTAAAATGCATTAAAATATCTATGCCCCAGTTTTCATAGTTTGTGCACATATTTAGAATACTGTTTTGTATACCTTCTTGTGTACATGCACGTGAAAAATGTGCACTGATATTTTGAACCCCTTTTACATGCTTTTTTTTTGGTGCAAATGTGTTAAAATATAGTCACATGCATAACCATGCATTAAAAGCACATGCCGCAGCTCCCAAAACATCCCAGGCACGTTCCGTGGCGCGTAGCCGCGCTCGAGTAGCACGCAGACAGCACGTGCACAGCACGCGCATATGAGACTCTTTCCATGCACACTAATTTTCAGAACTTTGGCGTGCTATTTTCCAGGCATATGACTTAAAAATGCATTAAAATGTCTATGCTCCAGTTTTCATAGTTTGTGCACATGTTTAGCACACTGTTTTGTATACCTTCTCGTGTATGTGCACGTAAAAAATGTGTAATAATTTTTTGGACCCCTTTTACTTGCTTTTGTCTGTGCAAATGTGTTAAAATATAGTCATATGCCTAACCGTACATTAAAAGCACAGCCGCAGCTCCCAAAACATCCCAGACACGAGCCGTGGCACGTAGCCTCGCTTGGGTAGCACGCAGGTAGCACGTGCACATCACGCACATATGAGACCCTCTCCGTGCACACTAATTTTCAGAACTTTGGCTCATGCTATTTTCTGGGCATATGACTTAAAAATGCATTAAAATGTCTATACTCCAGTTTTCATAGTTTATGCACATGTTCAGCACACTGTTTTGTATACCTTCTTGTGTACGTGTACATGAAAAATGTGCACTGACTTGCATATGTGCTCATGACGATTCCCTATTTATATATGCTCTATGATTTCTTTTCTTTTCTATCTCTAAATTCATGAGCCCAGTAAAACTCTATGCTCTATGATGGATTTCTCTAGCCATCATAGATGATGTAGCAATTAAATAAGAATGCCAAAACCTCTTTGGAAAATCCCAAAGGCAAGAAAATAAGATTTAAAATGATTCGTTTAGTTTTTTATTATTAACTACTAAATTTTTCGACATGTGTCTTAATATAGTGCCCACAACAAGAAGGGGGTGTTGAATGCGGATACTTTTTTATGATGCTCATAAGAGAATTGAATGCGGATACTTTCAACATGTGTCTTACACACTTGATGATATCAATGAAGTGCGGACTGAGTTCATAGAGTTTGTTATGGAACATACTCCCGAATGAAAGCATAGGTAATTAACTTGCTTATATCCACTACACCATATGGCCATATTTCTAACGGACTACTTTTAAGATTTCTAACGGATATATCCGTTAGTAATTAGTAACGGATATATCCGTTAGAAATATTAAAAATCCGTTCGTATTTTTCTTTTAGTGAATTTTTTTCAATAAAAAATTAGAGCCGGTGGCAACTTTGTAAATAAAATTTTAAAAATAAAAACACGGTGGCATTTTTGTAAATAGCGAATTACAAAATTTTCACAAAAAATTTTCCCCCCTAAAGGCCTAAACTAGGGAATTATACTCTCGCCTTTACTGAGAGACGATCCATCTGTTTGGTGCTATGGTTCTCTTTCTCTCTCTCTCCATCTTCTTCTTCTTTCACCCAATGTATGGACGATCCATCTGTTTGGAACCAAACACCTCTCTCTCCCTCTCCCTCTCCCTCTCTCTCTCTCTCTCTCACTTTCACCTTCTATCTGTCGTCCGTCGTTCCTCCGTTCGCCGTCTGTCGTCCGCCGTTCGCCGTCCGACGTTCGCACTGCTCCGATAAGGTAACATCTTCTTCTTCCTAGATCTGTACCTTTTTCTTCTTCTCCTTCTGCAACTACAAGTTTGGGTTTGATTTTTATCTTCTTCTTCGTAGATCTACTCCTCTTATATTCTTCCTAGAAGCACCACTTCATCTATATCCTAGATCTATAAGTTAAGGTTTGATTTAATACCCCCACTACATATTTGATTTTCTTCCTAAGTTAGGGTTTGATTTAGGGAGATCGTCAGTTTTCAGTAGCTAATTCAATTTTCTCCCTAAGTTGGTTGCTAATGTCTAAATCTTCTTTCATGGTTGGTTTTTTTATCCCTCCCTGCATATACATATGTGTATATATATTATGTATATGTAGTGTGCAAAGGCATATAAAAATAAAGTGTGTTTACAGACTGTTATTTAAAATCATTTTTCCTTTTGCTTTACACAGTTTTAATAGAAAACAAACAAACTCGAGAAATTACTTTTTTTTTCCTTTTATTTCTTTCAGTTTTTTTGCAGATTTGGAGCTCTTAATCAAATTCATCATTTCAGTGAGAACATTACCAGCACAACTAGTTTCGTGTAGCTTGGAGAAGCCATTTTTGTGCACCCAACCTTCCCGCTTCTTCAATCGGCCTACTCTGGTATCCATCTTCTGGACCCTAATTACAACATAGTCACTTTTTGCACCAGATTGGGGTTTTCACATGTTGATCACTAATTCTTAATTCCAGAATTTAAATTTATACCATTACTAGTTCCAGAATCCATTTACATTTGCTATTGGAATCCCTGAAAATTGTAACCTCTTCACCTATGTTTTTTCCCCCCCTATTTACTTCCCCAAATAGGTTATCTATGCTTATAGTTGTGGGTCTGTTTCTAACCACTCTGAGATTCATACTTAGTTTGAACTTGAATTCTTAGTGATAAATTTATATCCATTTTATACTGGTAAGCAATGCTTGAATGATATAGATTGGCTCTTGTCTGCATATGCTATATCATTGAACGTTTCTTAGAGCATAAGGTATATAATTGATCTTGACACTCCTGTATAGAAATCATTACCATATGGATGCTTGATGTTTTTCTCCCAGCACTTCTATGTAATGGTTCTATGTGCGTATTCAAGGATATCATTGACATGAAATTACCTGCTAATCTGGACACATTTTGATGTGTTTTGTGTGTTATATTTGCAGCATTTGGACCGTTGATCTAGCATATTTGCTACAGAGATTTTCACTTAATTTTACCTACTTCACTGTAACGTTAGGAGCAAACCCAAGTTTTTCTGTGGAGACGTTTTAATAGTCCATTTCCTGTTTTGAGTGATATGAAGAAGATTCATTACTCTAAACCATAGAATACAAGTGTTACCAAAGTTGTTTGAACTATTTATTATCACACCATGAGAATTAGAATTTCCATCTACGATTCTCTTTTTGCAATTCTTGATGGCCCCTGTGTGATTTGCTATCAAGTACTTGTGCTTTTCACTAGCACTTTGGCACTTGTTTAAAATGGGGCTGTTTGGACCTTCCAGGGAGATGAGCCTTCAGTTCATTTTATATTTTGTAGCATTTCTACGAGTTTAGTTTATATTTTTGGGGTGGCTTTCCAGAATAAGCTTTGATTCCCACAAGCAAGCCTCAACCATTATGTCCTGGCATGTTGGTCTACATCCATGTATGGTGTACCTCAAATAAAAAAAGATTGCTAATTCTGTGATTTACTTGTGCAGTAAAGCCACGGACATTGGTGGGGGCAACTTTCTTGAAGTTTCTTGTAGGTAATTCGGCCTTCTTTTTGGGGGGACACATAACAGTTTCCTCTTCACTTAATATTGATTTTTTTAAATAATAAGAATGGGCATTGTAACATATATCTATGTATAAATATATACATATAGTCTAGTTTATAATGAATATTCATAATTATTTTCATTCTAGCTTCAAATGTTTTTGCCTGCTGTCCTTGACAGAAAACGAATCAGCATTTGACCTTCTCTATTGCATCACATTCAAGCTGATGGATAATCAATGGCTTGCCGTGCATGCGTCATACATGGACTTCAATGTAAGTGTTCTGAATTAGAAAGATATTAGAGTGTGAGGAAGAATCCACAAATCCATTATTATTCCTCCGATCCTTGCTTGATCACTTGTTTCGAGTTAAATGCTCCTTAAGCCTCGAAAGTTTTTTTTGAAAGTCCTGGTTTACTATTCTGAATTCAGTTTCATTTGAATATGCAAGCTTGCTTATAAATATCATGTATTACTATGATTTTTGGGCTTAGTGGTTGCTGTAAAATATCATCTAGCCAGGTGAATGTAGATGCTTTCAATACCCAATCATATGTTTCATGTCGCATATTGACACAGTTTATGAATAGCAGCCCAAATCAGCCCCACCCCAACCAGAATTTAAGTGAGATGGAACTGCAGGAATAACCATAGTAGTTGCACTATTAGAAGCCCAAATTAGCCCCATTAGCAGCCCAAAATTTAAGGCTTGGTAATGTGGCCTTTAGATTCTTGTGTCATTGTAGATGTAGAAACTTTTGGGTATCCTGTATACCTTATGTCATTTCCTCTCAATTTAGATTCTTGTGTCACGGCATGTTCCATAGTTGAGTATAAATTTAAATCTCAAATGTGTTCCCAAATATATTGTCAATTCTATCACATGCAGTGGTATGTAGTGCCATCGGCCACAGACTCAATATGTGATAAAAATCTTAAGCCATTTGGGTACTAATTTTGTGAAGTATAACATTATTCTTTTTGATTTATTAGAAAAAACAATATTGCTATGCTTCCAAACTATTAAATCCAAATTGGATCCAAAATGTTTTGTTAGTTGAACCATGTGGTACAATCTGATAAAGCATTTGGGAACCAATTTGGTACTCAAAATTTGGACGCACAACATTATTTAAAAAAAAAATTGAACTCGGGTCTAATGAAACACAAATAATTTAGTTCTAAGCACAGGCTTTTAGTCTCACCAAAATCAATGTACCATTCATTGTGAAGTTCATTATTGCTTGTATTGTCACATTACTTCCCAATTATTGCTTTTATTACCAAATTACCCCTAAATAATCTCATTCATTTTTTTGCAGCTACCCAAGAAAAGGCAGCAATCGCGTATGATGTGGCGGCGATTGAGTAACGTGGGCTTAATGATGTCACAAATTTTGACCTTAGTCGTTACATAAAATGGCTGAGACCTAAGTCTTTAAATTTCAGACATGTTTTGTTAGTTAGTTTAGGTTTGGATGGATGAACTCTTTAAATTTTAGATTGAACTTGTTAGTATAGTGAGATCTTGTTGGTTAGACATGGATGAACGCTTTATTTGCTATAATTACTTTAGATTATTTTTGTTATGTTGGATATAGATTAATCTTGTTATTTATTTGTGTTAGGTACAGATTAATATGCTTGCTAATTAATTAGGTGCAAAAAAAAAAATTTTGGGAAGCATACAAAATAAGTTTTTTTTTATTTTTTTTTAGATTTATGCATATTTCTAATGGATATATCCGTTAGTAAATCTGTTAGTAATTTTTTTTTTAATTTTTGGAAATTACTAACGGATATATCCATTAGAAATTGTAGGCTAACCGTTAGAATTCAATATAAATCTTTTAAAATCAGCTGTAAAAAAACCGTTAGTAAGTAGCTTTCTAACGGATATATCCGTTAGAAATTCTTTGATTTACTAACGGATTTACTAACGGATATATCCGTTAGAAAAATTAATTTTACTAACAGATATATCCGTTAGTAAATCCGTTAGTAATATTACTAACGGTAAAATACTAACGGATATATCCGTTAGAAAGACTTTTTCCAACGGAAATATCCGTTAGTAATGAGGCTATATGGTGTAGTGATCATTGTCTATAACATGCTTTATTCTTATATTCATTTAAATAACTAGTGTTCATCTTTTGCATCTAACTTGCAATTTATGAGTCGTAATTGAGTGGCGTTTCTTCTTACAAGACTATTTAGGTGAGTAGGAAGTGTAGGTTCTAGTTCTATGTCATTCCGAGTGCCAGAACCCATTTTAGTCTCTCAAAACGACAAAACTTAGTTTTAGAAGGCCTAAGTCTATGAATTTGTGTATTTACGTCTAACTTGAAACCCATGAATCAGAATTGTGTGTCGTTTCTTCCTACAAGTCTATTTAGGTGAGTAAAAAGTGTAGGGTCTGGTGTAGTGCCGTTCTGAGTACCGGAACCCATTTTGGTCTCTCAATGCGTCAAAACTTAATTTAAGAAGGCATAAGTCTATGAATTTGCGTATTTACTCTAACATGCAATCCGTGAATTGAAATTGTGTGTCGTTTCTCCTACAAGTCTATTTAGGTGAGTATGAAGTGTAGTTTCTGATCTCGTATCGTTCGAGTGCCAGAACCCATTTTGGTCACCAAAACACCAAAACACCAAAACTTAGTTTTAGAAGGCATAAGTCTATGAATTTGCGTATTTGTGTCTAACGTGCAATCCGTGAATCGGAATTGCGTGTCGTTTCTTACTACAAGTCTATTTAGGTGATTATGAAGTTTAGGTTATGGTCCTGTGTCATTCTGAGCACTGAAACCCATTTTGGTCTCTCAAAACCCCAAAACTTAGCTCTAGAAGGCTTAAGTTTATGAATTTGCTTATTCGCGTCTAACTTACAATCCGTGAATCGGTATTGTGTGTCGTTTCTTACTACAAGTCTATTTGGGTGAGTATGAAGTATAGGCTCTGATCTCATGTCATTCTGAGTGCTGAAACCCATTTTGGTCTCTCAAGACCCCAAAACTTAGTTTTAGAAATGAATTTGTATACTTGCGTCTAACTTGCAATCCGTGAATCGGAATTGCGTGCCGTTTCATCCTACAAGTTTATTTAGGAGAGTAGGAAGAGTAGGTATGGATACCGGCATTTTGGGCCCACTTTTAAAATATTTTCAAATACAAAGAGTCGCCACTTAATTTTTAAAAGAAAAATTAAGAAATCATTTTAAAGAAAACTGATCTTTCTTTTTTAGAAACCAAAAATTTTAGGTCTGGGGATTATGGAATGAGAGGGGAAGGAGCCCGACAGACTAAAACACCCTCGCTCATCCTTTCTCATGATAGACCTCTACTCAACATCCTTTATAATCAAATTATTAATCTAAGCATGCCCTCAACTAATGCATATGTATAAATATGTATTACAAAAGTATGTCTAAAAGGGTGCAAAATTGATAACGATAAAATAGCATTCATAATCCATATAATTCAAGTAGCAAGCAAAATGATGTGCAAATAGGGAACTAGGGAACGTACCCATGATCTAACCACAAATGTTAAACGTGCAATGCATACACATAAAAATAAAACCTAAGAAAAGGTCTCTAATGCATATATACACATAAGGCAAGACCTAGTCTAAGGTGTCGCACATGGGGTCGAAAAAATCAATAAAATCAACAAGTAAAAATAAACTAGAGAAAACTTCAAAAGTGCTACAAAACAAAGATTAGTCCACATACTTCAAAAAGATATCAAATAATCAATCTTAAACTTCTAGCTTAAATGTATCAAGTAGAGGAGGAATTGACATAACTTTGAATTCCTTTTAACTAGTTAGAACCATAACACCTCTTTATATATACAAGTCTCAACTAGAAGCCAATGTAATGTCCATATAGAGATTTCATAGCCCCAACACGATCATAAGGAACCCCCTGTCATATTCAATTAGTTTCAATTAAGTGCAACTTAAACTAAAAATGAGTCCTATTTATGAGCATCAATATGTATAAATGAATGCATGAACATGAGCTAATGAGATATTCATTAGATTGGATCATCTACCCTCTAGATTTAAGCTTAATTGACATTAGGAGTCCATTATGTAACGCCCTGTATTTTATTATCATTAATAAATAAATATTGCATTTTATTTCCATGAGTATTTTAATTTAATTTCTCTTTGTAATAATTATCTGGGGTCAAACCGTAATTTTTAAAACATTTTCTATGGTTTCAAAATCGATATTTATATTTTTGTATAACCGGGAATTAAATTCCTACATTAATATAATTTTCTGTATTTTTATTTCAACCGTAAAATACCAGTTTTGGGAATGGACAGTATATTTTTACCTGTGTGTGTGTATCATTGCGTGAGCTCAACACACACAAGGGTATCTTGTGTACACATTAGTGCAGTGTGTGCTGTGTTTAGTGGAATGTGTGTGTAGTGCTTTGTGAGTGTGTGTGGAGTGTCATGTGTGTTTTATATGCATAGTGCTAAGCACTTTACATATCATTTATACACCCACTTATCCCCCATTTGATTCATCTCTCTCTCGGCAGCTCTCTCTCTCAATCACTCTCTTGCTCTCTCAAGATCACACAACACACACATACAGTTTATATATATATAATCAGTCACATACTTAGACACACATATATATACACATATTGGGTTACCAAAATCAAGAACGGAGGAGGAAATTCTCAACGACGGATTATTACGGCGGAAGTTCTCGGCCTTTAAATTTCTGTATAATCGTCTCTGTGAGTATTATAAACTCACTCGCCATGTTTATATATGTGTATTTCTGTATGTATATGTGTATATATGTGTATATATATATATGATACACCATTAGAGCTTAAAAAATGGAGCTTTGAAAAAGTTAATCAAAATCGAATCCGTGAATTGTAATTGAAAGATATTGATCCCAATAGGCTACGGTTCGAATCCTACGGCTTAATTCATCCGTATCGCGACGTACCGTTGATTTAAAGTTTTGTCACCTCTCGGTTTTACGTGAAATTCGAGAGCTACGATTGAAATTAGTTAAAACCGATCGCGTATTCGTAATCCTTGCGGAAAAACGAAGAAATCCATATATTACATGTCTTGGTTGAAGTAGATTTCAGAAATGGGTCAAAAACAGGTTCTAAATTCGTAACAGGGAAGAAACAGCTGGTTTCAACCGGTTGCATTTTTTTACAACCGGTTGCACCTTTTTTTGTTCCAACCAGTTGCACTTTTGTTCCAACCGGTTGCATTTTTCAGCACTGACGACTTTTAGTATAACGGCCATAACTTCCTCTAGGAAACTCGAAAACGCGCACGGTTTGAAGCGTTGGAAACTAGACTCAAAGAGCTTTCTGTTGATATGTAATTCATGTATACAAATTATAACTCATTTTTAATGGCATTACTTCAAAGTATATTAGAAATTTAATCTAATATTTTCTCTTTTAATTTTAACAGTAGCAGAATTTTGTTTTCAGACTTTTGTTAGGAAAACGAATGAAATTTAAGGTTCTGCCCGCGTTGTCCCAAGTAAAACTCGATTCTGCACACTTTTTGTCTAATGCAATTTTCTCAGATTCTGCACCGTTTGGACAGAAAACGAGGATTTCAGTAGCAGTTTTTTTTTTTAGAATGCTATTAGTTATGTTTAAAATGATTAAGGCAATGAATTACGAATTTTCAATCCCCGTACGCGTATTATTTCTTTAATTCTGTGAATTCCTTTATGTTTAAAGTTTGATGACATTCATGTGATTTATTAATGGTGTTATTTATGAAACATTGACATACATATTAGGGTTGAGGTTGTGTCAACATGCATGTGTGTGAGAAAGTGTGAAAAGAGTAAAGAGTGGCGTTCTAGTTGTGCGACCTCAATATCGATCGGATATTATTCTTGGTATTTGGAGATGATAGTGTTGTGTACGACTTAGATATCGATCGGATAATATTCCTGGTATCTAAGGCGCGCGTTTCGGATATTGATCGGATAGTATTCCTGATATCCGAAGCGATGGTGGTAGTGTTGTGTACGGCTTAGATATCGATCGGATATTATTCCTGGTATCTAAGGCGCTTGTTTCGGATATTGATCGGATATTATTCCTGGTATCCGAAATGATGGTATTGAGTGTGGCTTAGATATTGATCGGATATTATTCCTGGTATCTGAAGCGATAGTTTGGTGTGCTGTTTTGGATATTGATCGGATAGTATTCCTGGTATCTGAGATAATGGTTTGTTTGTGTTGAGTTTTGTTGAGAGAAAAGAGTCAGAAAGATGAGATATTACATTGCTCATGCATGGTCACATATTTATTGCTTTCTTTATTTTCCCCCGTGGGTTATGTTGGAATTGGAACCTTGAATATATTACTGTTAAGTTAAAATTGCACCGTTGTTTATATGCTTATATATACATTGCGAGCACTTGTTTATTTTGCTCACCAGCTTTCATAAGCTGACGGCGTTGATGCGTCCTGGACTGTATGTCCAGATTTTCAGGGTCAGGAGCAGCTAGGGTATTTTGACTATGCTACTTAGAGTCAGGAGACTTTCCAGGAGGCTGCTTTATATTTTCCTATGTCTTTTAAATTTGGGTTTTGTAATAAACTAGTTTAGACTTTTGAATAAGGCGTTTTGTGCCTAAGACTATGACTGCTGTAATAGTTTAGTAAGTTTTTTATTTCGGAGCTTATGTTCTGTTAGTATCCTTTGCTTTAGAAATGTTGTTAAGTTATTTGTTGCAGGGACAATTGGTCATACTCACTTGTCACGACCTACGAGTCCATAAAGGAAATTAAATGCTTTCCTGAATTATGCTACGTCGGGGCGTGACAGGCTTTTTGGTATCAGAGCCAGGTTATGGCTCGACCAATTGTCCAGAACACATAGGATCTCCTGTTAAGATAGAATTGAGATAAGATAGTTCGACTTTATTCCGTGTCTAGTCGCTTTCTATCGTTTAGAATTTTCTTTCTTCTCAAGAGGTTGACCGAATTCTGTTGATTGATGGATAGGTACCGTTCTCTCGATCAGATGGCTGGAAGAAATCTCAGGAATCGTCCCGCTATTGAAGATGCACCGCCAGTAATAGATCCAACCGGGATGTTCGAAGCTTTTGTAAGGAGGTTGGAGAGGGTTAGTGATCAGAACGCAAGAAACAATAATCAGAATGGGGATTACAATGGGAATGGGAGGCAAGCCCACCAGACTGGAGACAAGCTTCTCAAGGAGTTTCGCGCTCTACGACCTGAGTATTTTGCTGGAACTGATGAACCCTGGCAAGCGGAACAGTGGCTACGTCAGATGGAGCGTATCTTTGAGACCATAGAGTGCACTGATCTGGAAAAGAAGCGTCTGGCTATCTTTCAGTTGTCTTATGCAGCGGCTGATTGGTGGGATGCAGAAAAGGCGACCATAGGGGAAGAAGCTGCAAGGAGAATGCCGTGGGTGGTGTTCAAAGAAAGGTTTCTCGAGAAGTATTTCCCCGAAGAAGAGAAGGACAAGAGGGAGAAAGAGTTTATGGAGTTGACTCAAGGGAATCTGACTGTCCGAGAGTACACTACTCGATTTGAGCGTCTGTCTCGCTTTGCTCCACATATGGTGGACACACCCCAGAGGAAAATCAAGAAGTATCACCGAGGTCTCAACCTGTCTCTCAGACATTTGACTATGGGGCATCTGGGCCAGTCATTTGAAGCTCTGGTGAGATTGGCTACGGGGTTAGAGAATGATGGGTGTCAGAATTCGAAGCCGCTTGGAAATCGACCTCCGCAGAAGGGTTATCCCGGACAGAAACCAGGGTACCCTCAAGGACAGAAAAGGACCTGGGATGGAGGGAAGAAACCTCAACAGACACAAGCAGTTCAGCAGTATCAGCCTCTAGCAATAGAAGGGGCCAAAAACAACAACTGCTTCAATTGTGGAGTTCCCGGTCATCGAGCTAAAGATTGCAGAGCACCTAGGCGTACGGATCGTTCAGGAGTTGTGTGCTATAATTGTGGCATGCCAGGTCACATAAGTCCAGAATGCAAGGCTCCTAGGAAAGGTAACTATGGTCAACAAGGACAAGCCCGTCTGAATGCTGTCATTCCCGAGGCTGCTGGCTATGAGGAGACAGGGTATGAAGAAGGTACCAATGAGGAGGGACCGCCCGAGCAACGAGCAGTGGAAGGTACTCTAACTTTGTTTAACTCTCATGTTAAAGTTTTATTCGACACGGGTGCTACACATTCTTTTATATCTGTTAAGATCGTTCAGAAGTTGGGTATCATACCGCATCGTTTAGAGGAAGCTTTGAGTGCTGTCTCACCCTTAGGGACCACAGTCAAGTTATTACATGTGTGTAAGGATTGTCCTCTTCGGTTTGGAGACCGCGAACTTTTGGCGAGATTGGTGGTTCTGTCGATGAAGGAGTTCGATATAATCCTGGGAATGGATTGGCTCGAGAAGAATCATGCGAAGTTGGATTGTGCAAAGAAAAAGATCACATTTGCGGACAAGGGGAATCAACTCTTCGATTTCCAATGTAACCCTTCGGGTGATATGTTCCTCACTAGATGCCTAGCAAACATTGAGGTTGTCAGTGCAGAGGTGACAGTATCATCTATACCGGTAATCAAAGAGTTCGAGGAAGTATTCCGAGATATTTCAGGATTACCGCCGGAAAGGGACATAGAATTCTGTGTGGAATTAGTGCCAGGTACTCGACCTATAACCAAGGTTCCCTACAGGATGGCCCCTACAGAGTTGTTGGAGCTGAAGGAACAAGTTCAAGAACTTGAGAAGTTGGGTTTTGTTCGTCCAAGTACTTCACCCTGGGGAGCACCAGTGTTGTTTGTGAAGAAGAAGGATGGGTCAATGCGGCTGTGTATTGACTACCGAGAACTGAATAAGGTTACTATCAAGAATAAGTATCCTTTACCTCGGATAGACGATCTGTTTGATCAGTTGCAAGGAGCCACGACCTTTTCTAAGATTGATCTACGGTCAGGGTATCACCAGTTGAGGGTGCGGAAGGAAGACATACCTAAGACTGCTTTCAGGACGAGATACGGACACTATGAGTTCTTAGTAATGCCGTTTGGGATGACAAATGCTCCAGCTGTGTTTATGGACTTGATGAACAGAGTATTCAAGCCATACTTAGATCAGTTCGTTATTGTCTTTATTGATGATATTTTGATCTATTCCAAGTCAGAGGAAGAGCATGAACAACATCTGAGGATCGTGTTGCAGACTCTCAAGGATCACCGCCTGTATGCTAAATTCAGCAAGTGTGAATTCTGGCTTCAGGAAGTTAAGTTTCTCGGGCATGTGATCTCTCAACAAGGAATCGCGGTTGACTCATCAAAGACCGATGTAGTGGCGAATTGGACTCGGCCGACCAATGCTACAGAAGTCAGAAGTTTTCTGGGACTAGCTGGTTACTATCGGAGATTTGTGGAAGGTTTCTCAAAGATAGCAGCCCCGTTAACTGGTTTGACTAAGAAAGATTTGAAGTTTGAATGGACTGATAAGCATGAACGCGCTTTTCTGAAATTGAAAGAGAAATTGACAACAGCGCCAGTGCTTGCGATACCAAGGGATGGTGAGAAGTTCACTATTTTTAGTGACGCCTCGTATCAAGGATTGGGATGTGTCCTTATGCAAGACGGAAAGGTTATCGCCTATGGTTCAAGACAGTTGAAGCCGAATGAATTGAACTACCCAACTCATGATTTAGAGCTGGCAGCAGTAGTGTTCGCGCTTAAGATCTGGAGACACTACCTCTATGGGGAGAAATTTGATTTGTTCTCAGACCACAAAAGCCTTAAGTATTTGTTTACTCAGAAGGAGTTGAACATGAGGCAACGTCGGTGGATGGAACTGATCAAGGACTACGACTTCACATTAGAGTACCACCCCGGTAAGGCAAACGTAGTCGCTGACGCCCTAAGCCGGAAACCTCAAGGAATGATTGCTTCATTGATGTTGAGGGAATGGAAAGCCTTGGAGACAATAACAGAATTTGATGTGCAGATTTCTGAGGGAAGTATCGGGCAACACTTTGGATGCTTGGTAGTACAACCAACACTTGTGAGTCGAATCATCGAAGCCCAGAAGGAAGATGAGAAGTTTCAAGCATGGTTCGCCAAGATGTTAGAGAAGGACCCGACAGAATGGAAGGTTGGGGCCGATGGAGGATACCGATGTCGAGACAGATTGTGTGTGCCAGATTCAGGAGGTTTGAGAAAAGAAATTCTCGAAGAAGCACATAAATCAAGACTGACAGTACACCCAGGAGGAACAAAGATGTATAAAGACCTGAAGAGAAACTTCTGGTGGGAAGGGATGAAACGAGAAGTAGCCGAATTTGTGTCTAAATGTTTGACTTGTCAACAAGTGAAGGCCGAACATCAGAGACCCTCGGGATTGTTACAACCCTTACCTGTCCCAGGATGGAAGTGGGAGCACATAACTATGGATTTCGTGGTTGGATTACCCCGGTCACAACAGAATCATGACGCGATTTGGGTAATCGTGGATCGTTTGACGAAGTCTGCACACTTTATCGCGTACAATATGACTTACCCAGTAGAAAGGATGAGTCGAATGTACCTACAGCAAGTGGTGCGACTGCACGGTGCGCCTGTGTCAATTGTATCAGACCGCGATGCACGTTTTACCTCGGGATTTTGGGAAAGTCTGCAGAAAGCTATGGGAACTTCGCTCAAGATGAGTACTGCATTCCATCCTCAGACCGATGGGCAGACCGAGCGTGTTAATCAGATTATGGAAGATATGCTCAGAGCTTGTGCAATTGACTTTGAAGAATCTTGGGAGACGCACTTACCTTTGGTTGAATTTGCGTATAACAACAGTTATCACTCGAGTATTGGAATGGCGCCGTTCGAAGCTTTGTACGGACGGCCATGTCGATCTCCATTGTGTTGGGCTGAAGTGGGAGATACAGAACTTTTAGGACCAGATTTGGTGAGAGAGACCAATGAGAAAATTTCACTGGTCAAGGAAAGGATGAAAACTGCACAGAGTAGACACAAGAGTTATGCGGATCGACGTCGAAAGGACTTGGAGTTCAGTGTTGGAGATCACGTACTCCTTAAGGTTTCACCTGTTCGTGGAATAGTACGTTTTGGTCAGAAGAGAGGGAAGTTGGCACCTCGTTTCATCGGACCGTTCGAGATTTTGGAGCGTGTTGGGAAAGTGGCTTATCGGCTCGCGTTGCCACCAAAGATGTCTGGTGTTCATAATGTGTTCCATGTCAGTATGTTAAGGAAATACATACGGGATCCTTCACATGTGGTTAATTTTGATGATATTGAGACAAGTCAGAATGTTGTCTACAAGGATAGACCTGTGAGAATTCTTGACCAGAGTATCAAGAGGCTGAGAAGAAGAGACGTTCCTTTGGTTAAAGTTCAGTGGAGGCATCATGACGAAGGAGAGGCGTCGTGGGAGTTAGAGTCAGACATGAGGACTAGATACCCCGAGTTGTTTCAGGATTAGTTAGCTCAGATTTCGGGGCGAAATCTCTGTTAAGGTGGGTAGGGTGTAACGCCCTGTATTTTATTATCATTAATAAATAAATATTGCATTTTATTTCCATGAGTATTTTAATTTAATTTCTCTTTGTAATAATTATCTGGGGTCAAACCGTAATTTTTAAAACATTTTCTATGGTTTCAAAATCGATATTTATATTTTTGTATAACCGGGAATTAAATTCCTACATTAATATAATTTTCTGTATTTTTATTTCAACCGTAAAATACCAGTTTTGGGAATGGGCAGTATATTTTTACCTGTGTGTGTGTATCATTGCGTGAGCTCAACACACACAAGGGTATCTTGTGTACACATTAGTGCAGTGTGTGCTGTGTTTAGTGGAATGTGTGTGTAGTGCTTTGTGAGTGTGTGTGGAGTGTCATGTGTGTTTTATATGCATAGTGCTAAGCACTTTACATATCATTTATACACCCACTTATCCCCCATTTGATTCATCTCTCTCTCGGCAGCTCTCTCTCTCAATCACTCTCTTGCTCTCTCAAGATCACACAACACACACATACAGTTTATATATATATAATCAGTCACATACTTAGACACACATATATATATACACATATTGGGTTACCAAAATCAAGAACGGAGGAGGAAATTCTCAACGACGGATTATTACGGCGGAAGTTCTCGGCCTTTAAATTTCTGTATAATCGTCTCTGTGAGTATTATAAACTCACTCGCCATGTTTATATATGTGTATTTCTGTATGTATATGTGTATATATGTGTATATATATATGATACACCATTAGAGCTTAAAAAATGGAGCTTTGAAAAATTTAATCAAAATCGAATCCGTGAATTGTAATTGAAAGATATTGATCCCAATAGGCTACGGTTCGAATCCTACGGCTTAATTCATCCGTATCGCGACGTACCGTTGATTTAAAGTTTTGTCACCTCTCGGTTTTACGTGAAATCCGAGAGCTACGATTGAAATTAGTTAAAACCGATCGCGTATTCGTAATCCTTGCGGAAAAACGAAGAAATCCATATATTACATGTCTTGGTTGAAGTAGATTTCAGAAATGGGTCAAAAACAGGTTCTAAATTCGTAACAGGGAAGAAACAGCTGGTTCCAACCGGTTGCATTTTTTTACAACCGGTTGCACCTTTTTTTGTTCCAACCAGTTGCACTTTTGTTCCAACCGGTTGCATTTTTCAGCACTGACGACTTTTAGTATAACGGCCATAACTTCCTCTAGGAAACTCGAAAACGCGCACGGTTTGAAGCGTTGGAAACTAGACTCAAAGAGCTTTCTGTTGATATGTAATTCATGTATACAAATTATAACTCATTTTTAATGGCATTACTTCAAAGTATATTAGAAATTCAATCTAATATTTTCTCTTTTAATTTTAACAGTAGCAGAATTTTGTTTTCAGACTTTTGTTAGGAAAACGAATGAAATTTAAGGTTCTGCCCGCGTTGTCCCAAGTAAAACTCGATTCTGCACACTTTTTGTCTAATGCAATTTTCTCAGATTCTGCACCGTTTGGACAGAAAACGAGGATTTCAGTAGCAGTTTTTTTTTTTAGAATGCTATTAGTTATGTTTAAAATGATTAAGGCAATGAATTACGAATTTTCAATCCCCGTACGCGTATTATTTCTTTAATTCTGTGAATTCCTTTATGTTTAAAGTTTGATGACATTCATGTGATTTATTAATGGTGTTATTTATGAAACATTGACATACATATTAGGGTTGAGGTTGTGTCAACATGCATGTGTGTGAGAAAGTGTGAAAAGAGTAAAGAGTGGCGTTCTAGTTGTGCGACCTCAATATCGATCGGATATTATTCTTGGTATTTGGAGATGATAGTGTTGTGTACGACTTAGATATCGATCGGATAATATTCCTGGTATCTAAGGCGCGCGTTTCGGATATTGATCGGATAGTATTCCTGATATCCGAAGCGATGGTGGTAGTGTTGTGTACGGCTTAGATATCGATCGGATATTATTCCTGGTATCTAAGGCGCTTGTTTCGGATATTGATCGGATATTATTCCTGGTATCCGAAATGATGGTATTGAGTGTGGCTTAGATATTGATCGGATATTATTCCTGGTATCTGAAGCGATAGTTTGGTGTGCTGTTTTGGATATTGATCGGATAGTATTCCTGGTATCTGAGATAATGGTTTGTTTGTGTTGAGTTTTGTTGAGAGAAAAGAGTCAGAAAGATGAGATATTACATTGCTCATGCATGGTCACATATTTATTGCTTTCTTTATTTTCCCCCGTGGGTTATGTTGGAATTGGAACCTTGAATATATTACTGTTAAGTTAAAATTGCACCGTTGTTTATATGCTTATATATACATTGCGAGCACTTGTTTATTTTGCTCACCAGCTTTCATAAGCTGACGGCGTTGATGCGTCCTGGACTGTATGTCCAGATTTTCAGGGTCAGGAGCAGCTAGGGTATTTTGACTATGCTACTTAGAGTCAGGAGACTTTCCAGGAGGCTGCTTTATATTTTCCTATGTCTTTTAAATTTGGGTTTTGTAATAAACTAGTTTAGACTTTTGAATAAGGCGTTTTGTGCCTAAGACTATGACTGCTGTAATAGTTTAGTAAGTTTTTTATTTCGGAGCTTATGTTCTGTTAGTATCCTTTGCTTTAGAAATGTTGTTAAGTTATTTGTTGCAGGGACAATTGGTCATACTTACTTGTCACGACCTACGAGTCCATAAAGGAAATTAAATGCTTTCCTGAATTATGCTACGTCGGGGCGTGACACATTAGATTAGAGTTGTTCAAGGTTAATCAAAACTGTGACAAAATTACAAGAATTACAGAGAGCAGACCAGATTTTCAAAAACAGAAATAAAATAATTCCAATGGTTAGATCTTAATGATTTTTGAGTATGTTATAAATCTGGAAGTCTAATTTCCAACCCAAAAAGAAAATCAAAGATCCAACGGTTAATCTCTGGGAATAGGGTCATAACCAGACATCACTCAGTAATTTGCAACTCTCTGTCCAGAGTTTTGTATGATTTTCTAAAAATAGTAAATATATCAGAATCACTTTGATCTTTTTATGGTATCTTCCTAACACATTAATCTTCATAGAAAAATTAATTTAAGATCAAGAGAAGTTGGTTAAGGATCTAATTTACTTACTTTAATACGAACTTACTGTTCTAAATTTTTGGAAAGAGAGCAACCTACTCACAAATCATAATGCCGAACCATCCTAAGTATAAGATTTCATCAAAACAAAAATTCTGGTGATACATATATAAGTTATGAACATTCTCCAATTGGTCTCACTCAATTCTCATGGACCATGATTTAATTAAAAATCTATGGTCTCAGTGAGTTCATGAGTTCACTGCACCATTTGTTGAATTAGTATTCATAATCTTAACTAAACTTAAACTATATCTAATTCCTCTTCCAAATACATGCTCCTTGAGGAAAATAGATCCATTTTTATTAGGTCTCCTCCCAAGCCAATGGTCTTTTGCAAAATTGGTTTTCCTTAAAACCAAGGCTTTGTTTAGATCCAAACTAATGAAATAAAAATGAACTTCAATCACAATTTTTGGAGGTGTGTGATGAAATGAGGTAAGAAGAGAGGTTTTGAAAATATGTAAAAGTCCTAGATCTATGAATTGTGATTGAATTATTATATATTAAGATAGATTTGACGGTCTTACCTCTAGACCTTCTCAAAATATATAGAGATGATGAATTCCTCAAGCTTTTCCTCTTGTTCTTTCTCAAGCTTCAAGCTCCTTCAATGGTGATTTGACGGATTCTATGAATTGGGTAGAGTTTGGTGGGGTTTGGGTATGAGATTTGGTAGAGTTTCTCTCTTTATCTTTTTCTCCTCTAAAGCTCTCCCAATATATTTCTCTCTATAATTCAAGTGTCCAACCCCCTTACCCTAATGAGAGAAATGAGCTTTTGTAGACTTTGATTTCCATGGTGGCTAAGATAAGGGTAGATATGTCAATTTGGGGTGGATTAGAAATATTCTATGGCATCTGTAACTCAATGGCAATTCTATGTAATTCCAAGAAACTTGAAAGGCATTTAAGTTGGGTAGAATAAAGGAATCTTCAAAGCACATGAGAGATTAGTGTCGAATAAAGGGCTCTTTGGGTAATTGCTTAGATTAGAAATATGCAAGGAATCTCTAACTCTCTAAATCACATGAGATACTTTTTTTTATTAATATTTTCCTTTTCTTATATATATATATATGTATGTATGTATAGACACATTTTTAATTTTAAATCCAAATTAATCGTATGAGTCACCAAATATAATATTTTTCTTTCTTTTTTTTATCTTTTTATTTTTGAATCTAAAATATGGGAAACAATGTTTTTTTTTTAAATATAATAATTGTTATTATTATTTAATCTATCCCATTTTTTTTAGAAAGTAACCCATGATCCAGTGAGTTCGAGATAGATGGTCAGTGATTGGCCAAATCTAGGGATATTAGGAGCAATGTTTGGGAACTTGAAGCTTTTTAGAAGTCGAAGCGATGAACTTGAAGAAAATCGTCGGGACATTATTCATCATTGATTTCTAGAGGAAAGCCCCCTAAGTTTAATAGTTCGGTCAAAATTGGGGTGTCTACAGTTTACCTCTCTTCGGCCGAGCTTGTGAAGCAGCGCGTATCACAAGTGAATGTCGAAGCATGTGTGAAGACAAGCCTTTGACCAGGCTATTGAACTTAGGTAAAAATAAAATGCGTTGCAAAAACATTCGAGGGGACGGTCGGTGCTGGTCGTGCTCAATAGTGAGCTGCCTACGTATCCCATCGGGAATTAGACCAAGACGTAGTTCGAGTAAGGGACAACACCTAAGCACAAATAATCACACGGATGAATGCACCTATCCTATTATGATGTACATGTTCAAGCAGTGATTTCAAATGAAATAAAAACAAACCTGACCATGCTAGTGTTATGCTTGCCCTATTTCATACTTTACTACATGATGTATGATGCATGATGCGATAACCAGAGATAATCATCGAAGGTTGGTCGATGCAAATCCGTTACAAGGACTAAGAATGACTGAATTGAGATGCGCTTCGCGCCTTACACCCCAAAATTGATTGAGTTGAGATGTGCTTCGCACCTTATAGCTCAGTGTCTTCCAAGAATCATCTAATTGACTAAGATGCACTTCGCGCCTTCTGCCCCAGTGTCTTCCAAGAACCATCTGATCGACTGAGATGCGCTTCGCTCTTTATACCCCTGGTGTCATTAATAATCTGTGCTGATCACTTCACAATATTCTATGATGCTTCACGATATTTCACAGTGTTTTACGGTACTTCATGGTGGTCTATAGGTGGTGACTTATTCCAACAGTCAAGGTGATTGCAATGACTTATTCCAATAGTCGGGCAATTTCTTTGAAGTGACTTATTCCAATAGAGTAGGTGTTTGCTCTGAGGTGACTTTTTCCAACAGTCAGGATTCATCAATAGTGACTTATTCCAATAGTCAAAAATTTATTTGCAGTGTTCAAAATTCATTGACTTATTCCAATAGTCAAGATTCAACGACAGTGACTTATTCCAACAGTTAAAATTCATTGACTTATTCCAACAGTCAAGATCTCCTCGTAATGACTTATTCCAACAGCCAAGGCGGTATCTAAATAATGACTTATTCCAACAGCCATGATCTCCTGGTGATGACTTATTCCAACAACCAAGACGATATCTAGATTATGACTCAATCCATCAGCCAAGACAATATCTTAGATAATGACTTATTCCAACAGTCAAGATCTCTTTGTAATGACTTATTCCAACAGCCAAGATGGTATCTTAAATAATGACTTATTCCAACAGCCATGATCTCCTCGTAATGACTCATTCCAACAGTTAAGACGGTATCTTAGATAATGACTTATTCCAACAGTCACGATCTCCTTGCAATGACTTATTCCAACAGCCAAGACGTTATCTAGATAATGACTTATTCTAATAGCCAAGATGGTATCTTTAGATAATAACTTATTCCAAATGTCAAGATCTCTTCGTAATGACTTATTCCAACAGCCAAGATGGTATCTTAGATAATGACTTATTCCAACAGTCAAGATCCATCTGCATTGACTTATTCCAATAGTCAACATCTCTTCTTAATGACTTATTCCAACAGCCAAGACGGTATCTTAGATAATGACTTATTCCAACAGTCAAGATCCATCTGCATTGACTTATTCCAACAGTCAACATCTCGTCGTAATGACTTATTCCAATAGCCAAGACAATATCTTAGATAATGACTTATTCCAACAGTCAAGATCCATCTGCATTGACTTATTCCAATAGTCAATATCTCTTCGTAATGACTTATTCTAATTGCCAAGACGATATCTTAAATAATGACTTATTCCAATAGTCAAGATCCATCTGCATTGACTTATGCCAATAGTCAACATACATCCTCATTGACTTATTCCAGCATTCAAATCTCTTCGCAATCATCTTATGCTTAGTCTCAATGAGGCTTTAACTATCTCTACAATCATCGGGTCAATTTAATCGACTGACACTTGGCTCAACGATTTTCAAACTATACTCTGTTATTTTAACTGGATGTCGCTTGACTCGGCGAGGCTCAACCAATTTTTTAAATAATATCGATGATTTCATATTCAACTCGGCTCATGTTGCAGTTTGACTAATGCAGTAATAGTGTTCAAAACTTCTGCTCGTATACTCCTCTGAATGCTTTCAAAGATTTAATAATTTTATTTTGAAAACTCATTATTAATCACTTCAAACCCACACATTTGAGATCATGACAAAGTCGATGACTGATAGATATTGACATAGGAGGACAAACACACTTGACGCCGAAATAAGATTTTTGAGGAAAGAACTCAACTTGCCATGATTTAATGCACTTTTGTCATGCCTGATGTATCTCATTACTTGTCATGTTCTCTTCTCATCTTACCATGATAGTACTCAACTGATAAAGTTATGCTTTTAAAAATGTTTCCCTATTGATCTAATCAACATTTTGCTTTTTCCAAAGTGTGCTTCAAATTAGTGCCTTAGCTTAGAGAATGAAAGACGATTCATTCCAAATCTTTTCTAAAACATACTTGACGACTTAGGACTTGCCCTTACTTAAAAAGGTATTGGAAAACAAAGTTTGCCCCTAGTTACAGGGGACTTGGAGTCTTACTTTTAGGATGAATGGGTCTTTTGGGCAAATACAGCTTGCCTCTACTTTGAAGATGTGATAGGGATCACACAAACTTATCTCAATGGATTTTGAAAACATGGTGGAACGAAGATATCAGAAGTGCGTTTGCTCATAGCTTAGAAGTAGTCATCATGAATAAGGTGGGGTGAGGTAGGATGTCCCGATACTGATGGGCAAACAAAGTTTGCCCCTAGTTTGGCAATACAAATGTGACTTTAGGCAAACGCGAGTTTGCCCCTAGTCTGAAAGAATTGTGCAAAGGTTGGTATTTACGGACCGAGAACCAAGTGAGGCTCGCCTACTTATCCCCGAGTGGGAATCATGTCTAAAGTAGTTCGGACAAGGGTTGAAAGAAAATTCTGTCACATGGCAAGGATGTCGACCGACCCGGATAGGTTGCCTACATATCCCCAGTGGGAATCAGGTCGAGCGTAGTTCAAGTACTTTGGAGATCTTGAAGGGAAAGGGCTTACAGAATTGGTGGGATTTTTGAGCCATGTTATCATTTGAGTGCAGGTCACTTGTGGTAGCCCTTGTGTATGATTATGAACTACTTCTCCCTTTTATTTTTTTCTCTCTTTTTTTTGTGGCGGTTGATTCTTTTCACCTTTTCACTTGCCAATCCCTCTCAAGATACATCGTGTTTTGATTACACTCTCATATACTTTCAAAACAATATCAACTCTTCAAATTTTTCTTTGTTTACTTAGGCTTATTCAAAGATATATCTTCACTTGTTTTGACCCATTTACCCTCTAAATATCTCACTGATGCTTTCAAATTTCTATCTTCTAACTTTTTCTTTGCTTAGCATAACTCAAATCCCCGAGATAATTTATATGATAATGATGTTCATTGAAGTATTCATGAATTCTCAATGTTCTTCGTTCACTCTTCAATTTTTTTGATTTTTTTTCGTTCTCCTCCTCTCATCATCTCTTATGATTTTGGACTGGCTAGGATTTGGATTTTGAATCAACACGCATTTTATTTATGCTCTAACTTTTGTATAGTTTCATCCTAGCGAGCCCCCCCCCCCCCCCCCCCCCCCCTTTTCTCTTTTTTTTGGGAAGAATTTCATTTGAAATGCTTGGCTACCACCAAGGATAGAGTCTGTATGGCTTTCAATTCGACAATTTTGCATGGCTTGTAATTGGATTGGGTTCTTACTTTTAGGCTTAGTGGGCCTTCAAATAGGGAGAAAAGGGATTAGACAAGTCCCAAGCTACTATCAAGTACGTCTTTTTAGGATTTTAGCAAAAGCATCTTTAAATTCTTAAAGTAAGACAAATCAATTCTTAGCTTTCTTTAGTGTTAGCGCAAAATTGACTACGATCTTTTGAAGATTCTTTCTGATGCAAAATTCATTAATAGAGTAATTTCCACAATAATTTGAGATGCGACATTTTTAGCTCAGTGATTCATCCACTCATGACTAAGAGCATTAGATTAAGCAAAATGAGATTTCACTCCAAGATAAGAACTTTATTAATCGACATGGACTCAGTATAACTCGATGACAGACAGACAGTCTCAATCAAAAGACTAAACTTGAAATACACGGAACAGACTCGACTTGAACCGACTTCACTTCACCTTAAATGGAGTGTCTCTGTGACTTGCTTATTCCCTTTTTTATTTTTTTTCTTTTTCTTGTTTTTTCAATAAAAGCATCCATATTGGTTTCAACAGTAGCTGTTCTAAACATCATCACTTCACCGTCTCAGCCTAGGCTCGTCTGGTGTAATGATCCATTGCTCAATTAAATCTTGAATTTCATGCCTCAGCCTCAAACAATGGTCAGTATCATGTCCATGCCCTTGATGGTAAGCGCAATACTCATTCATATTATATCTCGGTGGGATTGGGTCAGGTATTGGCTTTGGATCTAACTTCTCTAAGTATCCCTCTTCTAACATTCTCTCTAATGCCAAGCTCAATGGTATGTCTAAATCAGCAAACACCCTATGCTCTCTTGCCAAGCCACGATTGGACCTTGATTGATTGTTTCTCGTAATAGAAACATTATGACATTAGCCTTGTCGTTGAATTAACCTTCCCGATTGGTTGAATGATGAATGAGGTGATAAGGCATTGACATCTGGCTCATGATGATTGTTCTGATACACCGGTGCCTTGGACTTATTTCCCAAATTATTTCTCGTGATTATCCCCTCTCTGATAGTATCTTCAATTCTTGTCCCCATATCGAAAACTTGAGCAAAAGTGTTGATAGATTGGAACCTCATCCTTTCTTGGTAGACTGGCTGTAGGTTTTTCATCAACATTCTGATTTGTTCTTTTTATGGTGGCCTTTGAACCATCTTAGTTGCCTTTCCTCTCCCTCTACTTAAATACTCAGCAAATGACTCCTTGTACTCTTTTCGGGTGGTTTCCATATCCCGGATTATCACATCTATCTCCTGATTGTACTCATATTGAGCCACGAACAATTTGACCACTTCTTCCCATATTCTTATCTTGCTTGGTTCGAGCGTGAAGTACTATGCCAGGGCGGCTCCCATCAGGATTTATTGAAACAAGATAGCCATCATTGTGGTGCTCACACCGCTAGGTTGAAAAGCCCCGATGCACATCCGCACATGACTACAAGGGTTACCCGTACCATCAAACTTGTCAAAGATTGGCATTTTGAAACCAACGGGTAATGTTTCTTGTACTCCTTCGTATAACCCCTCCAGCTCTAACGGGTAGGTATCGACTCCTTGCGCTTTGCAGACTATCCTCTCTACCTTTTCCACCTTCTCGGCCATTACCCTTTCTTTTTCAGTTTTCTTGGCTCTTTCTTTCTCTATCCTCTCTCTTTCGGCTCGCGGTATGTCAGCCCTTTGTATCTCTGGGTCATCATACCAATCCTCTTCTCTTGCAGCTGGAGGAGGAGGATCAACAACTTGTGGATTTGCTGCGAGTATCTGCCGTCCATTGTTTCCATCATTGTCATCATGCGCCTCATGTATAATGCTTGTTGCTCTACTATCGCTCTCAACTCTGCTACTTCCCTATTATTTGTTTCTTGTGCCATCTCAGTGTTGATGGTTTGTCTTTTCACTAGCCTTGCCGCTCCATACTGTGCTCAAACTAGGTGTTATCTCCCCTAGAATCACATTTTATTTTAATCAATTTTTTTTATTTCAATAGAATCTTGGTTTTGGTGTTTATTCATCCTTTCATTTTTATCTTTATTTTGTTACAAAATGCTCGATGAGATGTTCATGAATGGTTTATGTGTCATAAGGATGCAATGCATGTGTGTATGTGTGCCTAATCTATATGCTAAAGAAAAGGAATTCCTATTCCTAACACATAAAACACATAAGCACATAAAATCCTCACCTGTGTCAAGTGATCAAAGTTCTCCTTTCATTGTGATCCCTGCTACCTTTTCCAAGGTTGGATATTTTAGAAAATTTTTGAAATTCACTTGAAAAGTATTTCTTGGGTGATATGATTATTTTGAAAACAATCCCCAAACATTTTGGATGGGGAACAAAAGATGATTGAAATAGAATTTTGTTTTGGAATTCATTTGAAAATTTTTTCTGTAGTTGGCAAAACTTTTCAAAAACAACTCCCAAGAATTTTGGGTTCTTCATTCGAAGATGAGAGTATGAAAATATACCTCAACAATGGTTGACTTGGAATTTTAATCAAGAAGTGGACTCCAAAGATTTTGAAAGACCGATTGAAAACTTTTGGAATGAAGATGGCAAAAATCTGTTTGCTTTCAAAGATGGATTTGAAATTCTTTTGGTAGAAGGATCACATGATCGGATTATCACCGTAATTTTCATGAATTTAGATACATACAAGGTCAATGATACTTAGCTAACAAGGTATAAGAAGTGAAATCTTATAATCAATATTTGGCATGTTCCCAAATGTCGTGGGACATGAGAAGGAATTGCTAACAGGTGATTAAAAGATTGTACATCCTACATCAAGCAAGCATTGTCATCATCTCAAATAATCCCTTCCGAGCATACAAAACTCCCTAGCATCTAATCCTAATCAAGAATTGATTCCCTAGTTTTGAAAGGTTCTATAGAAGCTATCATGCAAAGGTCGGGTTTTTGTCAAATAAGGGACCCTTGACACACATCCGATAGGATGCTTCATATACCAACACATGGTACGAGATCCAGGGTGATCATACGATCCCATGATGGCTTGACCGACCGGGTTGCCCTGAGCCTTCAAGTTCATAGTTTCGTGCAATCGACTGCCAAGACATGGAAGTGCAGTGCAACGGGTACACAAAAATTAATTAATTCGATTAAAAGGATGATTTCAAGTCTAATCCTCGAGTGAACCCAAAATCAGAAATTCTAGTCTGCGAAACCAGAGATTGTGGGTTCGATCCTCAGCAGAGTCGCCAGATTATGGATACCGGCATTTTGGGCCCACTTTTAAAACATTTTCAAATACAAAGAGTCACCACTTAATTTTTAAAAGGAAAATTAAGAAACCATTTTAAGGCAAAATGATCTTTTTTTTTTAGAAACCAAAAATTCTAGGTCTAGAGATTATGGAATGAGAGAGGAAGGATCCCGACAGACTAAATCACCCAGTCTCATCCTATCTCATGATAGGCATCTACACAACATCCTTTTTAATCGAATTATTAATCTAAGCATGCTCTCAACTAATACATATGTATAAATAAATATTACAAAAGTATGTCTAAAAGGGTGCAAAATTGCTAACGATAAAATAGTATTCATAATCCACATAATTCAAGTAGCAAGCAAAATGATGTGCAAATAGGGAACTAGAGAACTTACCCGGGATCCAGCCACAAATATTAAACGTACAATGCATATACATAAAAATAAAGCCTAAGAAAAGGTCTCTAACGCATATATACACATAAGGCACGACCTAGTCTAAGGTGTCGCACATGGAGTCAAAAAAATCAATAAAATCAACAAGTAAAAATAAACTTGAGAAAAGTTTGAGAAATTGTACCTCAAAAGCGCTACAAAACAAAGATTAGCCCACATGCTTCAAAAAGATATCAAATCTTAAATCTATCAAGTAGATGAGGAATTGACATAACTTTGAATTCCTTTTAACTAGTTGGAATCATAGCACCTCTATAGATATACAAGTCTCAACTAGGAGCCAATGTAAAGTCCATATAGAGATGTCATAGCCCCAACATGATCATAAGGAACCCCCAGACATATTCAATTAGTTTCAATTAAGTGCATCTTAAACTAAAAATGAGTCCTATTTATGAGCATCAATATGTATAAATGAATGCATGAACTTGAGCTAATTTATGAGCATCAATATGTATAAATGAATGCATGAACTTGAGCTAATGAGATATTCATCAGATTTGGATCATCTAGCCTCTAGATTTAAGCTTAATTGACATTATTTAAGACATGGTTAAGATCTTAGGATATTAGGAGTTCATTAGATTAGAGTTGTTCAAGGTTTATCAAAACTGTGACAGAATTGCAAGAATTACAGAGAGCAGACCATACTTTCAAAAATAGAAATAAAATACTTCTAACGATTAGATCTTAATGATTTTTGCATTTGTTATAAATCTGTGAGTCTAGTTTCTAACCCAAAAAGAAAATCAAAGATCCAACGGTTAATCTGTGTGAATAGGGTCATAACCAGACATCACTCAGAAATTTATAACTCTCTGTCCAGATATTTGTATGATTTTTTAAAATTAGTAAAAATATTATAATCACTTTGATCTTTTTAGGGTATCTTCCTAACACATTAATCTTCATAGAAAAATTTACTTAAGATCAAGAGAAGTTGATTAAGGCTCTGATTTACTAATTTTATTACAAGCTTATTGTTATGAAATTTTGGACAGAGAACAACTAACTCACAAATCATAAGGCCAAACCATCCTAAGTATAAGATTTCATCAAAACAAAAATTCTGGTGATATATATATATATATATATAAGTTATGAACATTCTCCAATTGGTCTCACTCAATTCTCATGGACCATGATTTAATTAAAAATATTTGATCTCAGTGAGTTCACGAGTTCACTGCACCATTTGTTGAATTGGTATTCATAATATTAACTAAACTTAAACTATATCTAATTCCTCTCCCAAATACATGTTTCTTGAGGAAAATAGATCCATTTTTATTAGTTCTCCTTCCAAGCCAATGGTCCTTGGAGACTATATATGACCAAATCCATATGAACCTTCATGGAATATGAGAAGGATTCCATGAAGATTTCAAACTAAAGGGTCCAAATCATAGATCTAGACTTGGATCCCATAGTTATGTGAGGATATGAACATAATCAACCTTGATTCCCATATAAGACCATAGAGAATCAAAGGATCACCTCAAAGGAGTCCCATGAGATATTGAAGATCTCATCGATTCTAAGAGGATAATACAAGCAAAAGAAATGAAAACAAAGTTTATTTTGGAAATCCAAATCAAGGAGTCTTTTGCAAAATTGGTTTTCCTTAAAACCAAGGCTTTGATAAATCCAAACTAATGAAATAAAAATGAACTTCAATCACAATTTTTGGAGGTGTGTGATGAAATGAGGTAAGAAGAGAGGTTTTGAAAATGTGTAAAAGTCCTAGATCTATGAATTGTGATTGAATTATTATATATTAAGATAGATTTGACGGTCTTACCTCTAGACCTTCTCAAAATATATAGAGATGATGAATTCCTCAAGCTTTTCCTCTTGTTCTTTCTCAAGCTTCAAACTCCTTCAATGGTGATTTGACGGATTCTATGAATTGGGTAGAGTTTGGTGGGGTTTGGGTATGAGATTTGGTAGAGTTTCTCTCTCTATCTTTTTCTCCTCTAAAGTTCTCCCAATATATTTCTCTATATAATTCAAGTGTCCAACCCCCTTACCCTAATGAGAGAAATAAGCTTTTGTAGATTTTGATTTCCTTGGTGGCTAAGATAAGGGTAGATAGGTCAATTTGGGGTGGGTTAGGAATATTCTATGGTATCTCTAACTCTCCGTGGCAATTCTATATAATTTCAAGAAACTTGAAAGACATTTAAGTTGGGTAGAATAAAAGGAACATTCTAGAGCATCTTCAAAGCACATGCGAGATTAGTGTCCAATAAAGGGCTCTTTGGGTAATTGCTTAGATTAGGAATATGCCATGGAATCTCTAACTCTCCAAATCACATGTGATACTTTCTTTTATTATTTTTCTTTATATATATATATATATGTATAGACACATTTTTCATTTTAAATCCAAATTAATCATGTGAGTCACCGAATATAGTATTTTTCTTTCTTTTTTTTTTTGAATCTAAAATATGGGAAACAATGTTTTTTTTTTAGAAAATGTTATTATTATTATTATTATTATTTAATCTATTCTATTTTTTTTTAAGAAAATAAACCATGATCTAGTGAGTTCGAGACAGATGGTCAGTGATTGGCCAAATCTAGGGATATTAGGAGCAAGGTTTGGGAACTTGAAGCTTTTCAGAAGTCGAAGCGATGAACGTACTTGAAGAAAATCGTCGGGACATTATTCATAATTGATTTCTAGAGGTAAATCCTCCTAAGTTTAATAGGTCGGTCAAAATTGGGGTGTCTATAGTAGGTTCCGGTCCCGTGTTGTCTAAGTGCTAGAACCCATTTTGGTCTCTCAAAACGTCAAAACTTAGTTTTAGAAGGCCTAAGTCTATGAATTTGCGTATTTGCGTCTAGCTTGCAATCCATGAATAGGAATTGCGTACCGTTTCTTCCAACAAGGCTGTTTAGGTGAGTAGGAAGTATAGGTTCTGGTCCCATGTCATTTCGAGTGCTGGAACCCATTTTGGTCTCTCAAAACGTTCAAACTTACCTTTACTTTTTTACTATTTTATATATACAACTACTTCATGAAAATTTTTCTTGTACGTTCAAATGCTCAAATTTTGATGGGAACTTTTAGTAAGAGAAACCACTTTTTTTGTTGCATTAATTTTTTTGTTGCTTCCTGTAACACCCTGTATTTCTTTTTCATTAATAAATATTTATTTCAATTTAATTTATGTTCGAAATATTTAATTGGGGGTCAAACTGTAATTTTCTTAAATATAGGAAATGCTTTCTATGGTTTTGAAATTTATAACTATACTTTTTATTCAACCCAGAATTTACTTCCTACATTAATATAATTTTCTGTATTTTTATTTCAACCGTAAAATACCAGTTATGTTTTAAAACTGCGTCTTTACCACGTCTTGGGTGTGGGAGCACGTGAGCTCAACCACACCGTGCAATTCCTAGGAATTGCTTGGAGCCCAAATCTTGGGCAGTATATGTATATGTATAATTCTCTCATATCACTCACCGTGTCTCTTTCAATCTCCCTCAATTCCTCTCAAACTCTCTTTTGCTCTCCACAGATAAACATACACATATAATCAATATATATTACATATACATACACACAGTCACATACGCATACATACATAGACATATATATATAATTCAAGATCAAGAGGAAGAACGGAGGAGTAAATTTCTAACGACGGATTATTCGGCGGAATTCTCGGTCTCAAATTCTCTGTATATTTGTCCTCTATGAGTATTATAAACTCACTCTCAACGTATATATAAGTATATTTTAGTGTATATATGTGTATATATGTGTATTTCAGTGTATATATGTGTATATATATAGATACACCATTAAAGCTTTGAAAATTGGAGTTTTACAAAATTTAACCAAAATCAATTCCGTGAATTGGGAATGAAAGATCTTAGTCCCAATAAGTTGCAGTTCGAATACTACAGCTTAATTCATCCATATCGCGACGTATCATTGAATTTAAAGTTTTGTCACCTATCGGTTTTACGTGGAATCCGAGAGCTACAATTGAAATTAGCTTAAACCGATCACGTATTCTTAATCTATGTGGAAAACTAAAGAGATCCATATATTGCACGACATGTTTGAAACAGAATCTAAAAATGGGTCTGTGACAGTTTTGAAAATTGAAAACAGGGGAAAAAACGAAGAAGATGAGGTTCTGCAACAACTCGTGCGCACGACCCGCTCGCGCGAGGTTCGCTCACGCAGTCCGCTCGCGCGAGGTGTGTATTTCTGGGCAGAAAGAAAATTTTAAAAGAATTTACGAAAATGACCTAATCGCGCGCGCGACCTGGGCATTTTTGAGCAGTTTTTGTATTTTGTATAAGGGACTGTTTGGAAAAGGTTTTGAAAGTTTTTAAAGAACTGTTTGACAAATATACTGTTTTAAAGGCTCACTGTTAGAAATTAGACTTATAAGAAGCAATTAAGGCCGAGATCTATGTTGAACGAGTATCCCGCTTTGAGATTAATAACTGTTACTACAAACTGTGAACATTGATATACATATTAGGGTCAAGGTTGTGTCAACATGCATGTGTGTGAGAAAGCGTGAAAAGAGTAAAGAGTGGCGGTCTGGTGTGCGATCTCAATATCGATCGGATATTATTCCTGGTATTGGAGGCGACAGTGTTGTGTACGACTTAGATATCAATCGAATATTATTCCTGGTATCTAAGGCGCACATTTCGGATATCGATCGGATATTATTCCTGGTATCCGAAGCGATGGTTGGTCGTGATCGACTCAGATATCAATCGGATATTATTCCTGGTATCTGAGGCAATAGCGTGGTGTGCGACCTCAATATCGATCGGATATTATTCCTAGTATTGGAGGCGACAGTGTTGTGTACGACTTAGATATCGATCGGATATTATTCCTGGTATCTAAGGCGCGCATTTCGGATATCGATCGGATATTATTTCTGGTATCCGAAGCGATGATATGGTGTGCGGTTTGGATATCGATCGGATATTATTCCTGGTATCTGAGGTAATGGTTTGGTTGAGTCAAGTTTTGTTGAGAGAAAAGAGTCAGAAAGATGAGATGTTACATTGTTCATGCACGATCGCATATTTATTGCTTACTTTATTCCCCCGTGAATTATTTGGAATTGGAACCTTGAATCTATTGCTTTAAAAATTATATTGCACCATTGTTTATTTGTTTATATATACATTGCGAGCACTTGTTTATTTTGCTCACCAGCTTGAATAAGCTGACGGCATTGATGCGTCCTGGACTGTATGTCCAGATTTTCAGGGTCAGGAGCAGCCAGGGTATTTCGACTATGCTAGTTAGAGGCAGGGGACTTTCCAGGAGGCTGCTTTATATTTCCTATGTCTTTTTAATTTCGGGTTGTAATAAACTAGTTTTAGGCATTTGAATAAGGGTGTTTTATGCCTAAAACCTGGACTTATGTAATAGTTTAGTAAGTTTTAAGTTTGGAGCTTATGTTTATTAGTATCCTTTCCTTTAGATATGTTGCTAAGTTATTTGTTGCAGGGACAATTGGTTATACTCACTTGTCACGATCTACGAGTCCATAAAGGAAATTAAATGCTTTCCTATATTATGCTACGTCGGGGCATGACAGGCTTTTTGGTATCAGAGTCAGGTTATGGCTCGACCAATTGTCCAAGACACATAGGATCTCCTGTTAAGATAGAATTAAGATAAGATAGTTCGATTTCATTCCGTGTTTAGTCGCTTTCTATCGTTGAGAATTTTCTTTCTTCTCGAGAGATTGATCGAATTCTGTTGATTGATGAATAGGTACCTTTCTCTTGAGATATGGCTGGAAGAAATCTCAAGAATCGTCCCGCTATTGAAGTTGCACCCCCGGTAGTAGATCCAACCGGAATGTTTGAGGCTTTTGTAAGGAGGTTGGAGAGGGTTAGCGATCAGAACACAATGAACAATAATCAGAATGGGAATCATAACGGGAATGGGATGCAAGCCCACCAGACTGGAGACAAGCTTCTCAAGGAGTTTCGCGCTCTGCGACCTGAGTATTTTGCTGGGACTGATGAACCCTGGCAAGCGGAACAGTGGCTACACTAGATGGAGCGTATCTTTGAGACCATAGAGTGCACTAATCTGGAGAAGAAGCGTCTGGCTATCTTTTAGCTGTCTTATGCAGCGGCTGATTGGTGGGATGCAGAAAAGGCGACCATAGGGGAAGAAGCTGCAAGGAGAATGTCGTGGGTGGTGTTCAAGGAAAGATTTCTAGAGAAGTATTTTCCTGAAGAAGACAAGGACAAGAGAGAGAAAGAGTTTATGGAATTGACTCAAGGGAATCTGACTGTCCGTGAGTACACTACTCGATTTGAGCGTCTGTCTCGCTTTGCTCCACATATGGTGGACACACCCCAAAGGAAAATCAAGAAGTATCACCGGGATCTCAACTTGTCTCTCCGACATCTAACTATGGGACATCTGGGCCAGTCATTTGAAGCTCTGGTGAGATTGGCTACGGGGTTGGAGAATGATGGTTGTCTGAATTCAAAGCCATTGGGAAATTGACCTCCACAGAAGGGTCATTCTGGACAGAAACTAGGGTACCCTCAGGGACAGAAAAGGACCTGGGATGGAGGGAAGAAACCTCAACAGACACAAGCAGTACAGCAGTATCCGCCTCGAGCAACAGGAGGGAACAACAACAATAACTGCTTCAATTGTGGTAATCCCGTTCACCGAGCTAAAGATTGCAGAGTAACTAGGCGTGTTGATCGTCCTGGAGTTGTGTGCTATAATTGTGGCATGCCAGGTCACATAAGTCCGGACTGCAAGGCTGCTAGAAGAGGTAATCATGGTCAGCAAGGACAGGCCCACCTGAATGTTGTTATCCCCGAGGCTGCTGGCTATGAAGAAACAGAGTACGAAGAAGGTACTTATGAGGAGGGACTGCCCGAGCAACAGACAGTAGAAGGTACTCTAACCTTGTTTAACTCTCATGTTAAAGTTTTATTTGACACGGGTGCTACACATTCCTTCATATCTGTTAAGATTGTTCGAAAGTTAGGTATAGTACCGCAATGTTTAGATGAAGCTTTGAGTGCTGTCTCACCCTTAGGAACCACCGTCAATTTATTACATGTATGTAAGGATTGTCCTCTACGGTTAGGAGACTGTGAACTTTTGGCAAGATTGGTGGTTCTGTCGATGAAGGAGTTCGATATAATCCTAGGAATGGATTGGCTCGAGAAGAATCATGCGAAGTTGGATTGTGCAAGGAAGAGGATCACATTTGCGGACAATGGGAATCGACTCTTTGATTTCCAATGTAACCCTTCGGGTGATATGTTCCTCACCAGATGCCTAGCAAACATTAAGGTTGTCAGTGCAGAGGTGACAGTGTCATCAATACCGGTGATCAAAGAGTTTGAGGAAGTATTTCGAGATATTTCTCGATTACCACCTGAGAGGGACATAGAATTCTGTGTGGAACTGGTACCAGGCACTCGACCTATAACCAAGGTTCCCTACAGGATGGCCCCTACTGAGTTATTGGAGCTGAAGGAACAAGTTCAAGAACTTGAGAAGTTGGGTTTTGTTCATCCAAGTACTTCACCCTGGGGAGCACCAGTGTTATTCGTGAAGAAGAAGGATGGGACAATGCAGTTGTGAATTGACTACCGGGAATTGAATAAGGTTACTATCAAGAATAAGTATCCTTTACCTTGGATAGACGATCTGTTTGATCAGTTGCAAGGAGCCACGACCTTTTCTAAGATTGATCTACAGTCAGGGTATCACCAGTTGAGGGTGCGGAAGGAAGACATACCTAAAACTGCTTTCAGGATGAGGTACGAACATTATGAGTTCTTAGTAATGCCTTTTGGGATGACGAATGCTCTGGCTGTGTTTATGGACCTGATGAACAGAGTTTTCAAGCCATACTTAGATCAATTCGTTATTGTCTTCATCAACGATATTTTGATCTATTCCAAGTCAGAGGAAGAGCATGAACAACATCGGAGGATCGCATTGCAGACTCTCAAGGATCACCGCCTATATGTTAAATTCAGCAAGTGTGAATTCTGGATTCAGGAAGTTAAGTTCCTCGGGCATGTGATCTCTCAATAAGGAATCGCGGTTGACTCCTCAAAGATCGATGCAGTGGCGAATTGGACTAGGCCAACCAATGCTACAGAAGTCAGAAGTTTTCTGGGACTCGCTGGTTACTATCGGAGATTTTTAGAGGGTTTCTCAAAGATAGCAGCCCCGTTAACTGGTTTGACTAAGAAAGATTTGAAGTTTGAATGGACTGATAAGCATGAACGCGCTTTTCTAGAATTGAAAGAGAGATTGACAATAGCGCCAGTCCTTGCGATACCAAAGGATGGTGAGAAGTTCACTATTTTTAGTGACGCCTCTTATCAAGGATTGGAATGTGTCCTTATGCAAGACGGTAAGGTTATCGCCTATGGTTCACGACAGTTGAAGCCAAATGAATTGAATTACCCAACTCATGATTTGGAGCTAGCAGCAGTCGTGTTCGCACTTAATATCTGGAGACACTACCTCTATGGGGAGAAGTTTGATTTATTCTCAGACCACAAGAGCCTCAAGTATTTATTTACTCAGAAAGAGCTGAATATGAGACAACGACGGTGGATGGAACTGATCAAGGACTATGACTTTACATTAGAGTACCACCCTGGTAAGGCTAATGTAGTTGCTGATGCTCTAAGTCAGAAACCTCGAGGAATGATAGCTTCATTGATGATGAGGGAATGGAAAGCCTTGGAGACAATCGCAGAATTTGATATGCAGATTTCTGAGGGAAGTGTCGGGCAACACTTTGGATGCCTCATGGTACAACCAACACTTGTGAGTCGAATCATCGAGTCCCAAAAGAAAGACGAGAAGTTTCAAGTATAGTTCTCCAAGATGTCAGAAAAGGACCCTACAAAATGGAAGGTTGGGACCGATGGAGGATACCGATGTTGAGACAGATTGTGTGTGCCAGATTTAGGAGATTTGAGAAAGGATATTCTTGAAGAAGCACATAAATCGAGACTAACAATACATCCAGGAGGAACAAAGATGTATAAAGATTTGAAGAGAAACTTCTGGTGGGAAGGGATGAAACGAGAAGTAGCCGAGTTTGTGTCTAAATGTTTGACTTGTCAACAAGTGAAGGCCGAACATTAGAGACCCTCGGGATTGTTGCAACCCTTACCTGTTCCAGGATGGAAATGGGAACACATAACTATGGATTTCATGGTTGGACTACCCCGGTCACAACAAAATCATGATGCGATTTGGGTAATTGTGGATCGTCTGACAAAGTCCGCACACTTCATCGCGTATAATATGACTTACCCAGTAGAAAGGATGAGTCGAATGTACCTACAACAAGTGGTGCGATTGCACGATGCGCCTGTGTCGATTGTATCAGATCGCGATACACGTCTTACCTCAGGATTTTGGGAAAGTCTACAGAAGGCTATGGGGACTCCGCTCAAGATGAGTACTGCTTTTCATCCTCAGACTGATGGACAGACCGAGCGTGTAAATCAGATTATGGAAGATATGCTGAGAGCTTGCGTAATCAATTTTGAAGGATCTTGGGAGACTCACTTACCGTTGGTCGAATTTGCGTATAACAACAGCTATCACTCGAGTATTGGGATGGCACGAAGCCTTGTACGGACGGCCATGTCGATCTCCGTTGTGTTGGGCTGAAGTGGGAGACACAGAATTGTTGGGACCAGAGTTGGTGAGAGAGACCAATGAGAAGCTTTCACTGGTCAGGGAAAGAATGAAAACTGCACAGAATAGGCACAAGGGTTATGCGGATCGATGTCGAAAGGATTTGGAGTTCAGTATCGGTGATCACGTCCTCCTTAAAGTTTCACCTATTCAGGGAGTAGTACGTTTTGGTCAGAAAAGAGGGAAGTTGGCACCTCGTTTCATCGGACCATTCGAGGTTTTGGAGCCTGTTGGGAAAGTGGCTTATCGACTCGTGTTGCCACCAAAGATGTCTGGTGTTCGTAACGTGTTCCATGTTAGTATGTTAAGGAACTACATACGGGATCCTTCACATGTGGTAAATTTTGATGATATTGAGGCAAGTCAGAATGTTGTCTACAAGGATAGACCTGTGAGAGTTCTTGACCAGAGTATCAAGAGGCTGAGAAGAAGAGACGTGCCATTGGTTAAGGTTCAGTGGAGGCATCATGACGAGGGAGAAGCGTCATGGGAGTTAGAGTAAGATATGAGGACTAGATACCCCGAGTTGTTTCAGGATTAGTTAGCTCAGATTTCGGGGCAAAATCTCTGTTAAGGTGGGTAGAGTGTAACACCCAGTATTTCTTTTCCATTAATAAATGTTTATTTCAATTTAATTTCTATTCGAAATATTTATTTGGGGGTCAAACCGTAATTTTCTTAAATATAGGAAATGCTTTCTATGGTTTTGAAATTTATAACTATACTTTTTATTCAACCCGGAATTTACTTCCTACACATCGTGCAATTCCTGGGAATTGCTTGGAGCCCAAATCTTGGGCAGTATATGTATATGTATAATTCTCTCATATCACTCACTGTGTCTCTCTCAATCTCCCTCAATTCCTCTCAAACTCTCTCTTACTCTCCATAGATAAACAAACACATATAATCAGTATATATTACATATACATACACACAGTCACATACGTATACATACATAGACATATATATAAATAATTCAAGATCAAGAGGAAGAACGGAGGAGTAAATTTCTAACAACGGATTATTCGGCGGAATTCTCAGTCTCAAATTCTCTGTATATTTGCCCTCTGTGAGTATTATAAACTCACTCTCAACGTATATATAAGTATATTTTAGTGTATATATGTGTGTATATGTGTACATATATAGATACACCATTAAAGTTTTGAAAATTAGAGTTTTACAAAAGTTAACCAAAATCAATTCCGTGAATTGGAAATGAAAGATCTTAGTCCTAATAAGCTGCGGTTCGAATACTACGGCTTAATTCATCCGTATCGGGACGTATCATTGAATTTAAAGTTTTGTCACCTTTCGATTTTACGTGGAATCCGAGAGCTACGATTAAAATTAGCTTAAACCGATCACATATACTTAATCTATGTGGAAAACCGAAGAGATCCATATATTGCACGACATGTTTGAAACAGAATATGAAAATGGGTCTGTGATAGTTTTGAAAATTAAAAGCAGGGGAAAAAACGAAGAAGATGAGGTTCTGCAACAACTCGCACGCGCGACCCGCTCGCGCGAGGTGTGTATTTCTGGGCAGAAAGGAAATTTTAAAAGAATTTACGGAAATGGCCTAATTGCGCGAGCGACCCGCTCGCGCGACCCATCCCTAATCGTGCGAGCGACCCGCTCGCGCGACCTGGGCATTTTTTAGCAGTTTTTGTATTTTGTATAAGGGACTATTTGGAAAAGGTTTTGAAAGTTTTTAAAGAACTGTTTGACAAATATACTGTTTTAAAGGCTCATTGTTAGAAATTAGACTTATAAGAAGCAATTAAGGCCGAGATCTATGTTGAACGAGTATTCCGCTTTGAGATTAATAACTGTTACTACAAACTGTGAACATTGGCATATATATTTGGGTCAAGGTTGTGTCAACATGCATGTGTGTGAGAAAGCGTGAAAAGAGTAAAGAGTGGCGGTCTGGTGTGCGACCTCAATATCGATCGGATATTATTCCTGGTATTGGAGGCGACAGTGTTGTGTACGACTTAGATATCGATCGGATATTATTCCTGGTATCTAAGTCGCGCGTTTCGGATATCGATCGGATATTATTCCTGGTATCCGAAGCGATGGTTGGTCGTGATCGACTCAGATATCGATCGGATATTATTCCTGGTATCTGAGGCAATAGCGTGGTGTGCGACCTCAATATCGATCGGATATTATTCCTGGTATTGGAGGCGATAGTGTTGTGTACGACTTAGATATCGATCGGATATTATTCCTGGTATCTAAGGCGCGCGTTTCGGACATCGATCGAATATTATTCCTGGTATCCGAAGCGATGGTATGGTGTGCGGTTTGGATATCGATCGGATATTATTCCTGGTATCTGAGGTAATGGTTTGGTTGAGTCGAGTTTTGTTGAGAGAAAAGAGTCAGAAAGATGAGATGTTACATTGTTCATGCACGGTCGCATATTTATTGCTTACTTTATTCCTCCACTTATTTTGGAATTGGAACCTTGAATCTATTGCTTTAAAAATTATATTGCACCGTTGTTTATTTGCTTATATATACATTGCGAGCACTTGTTTATTTTGCTCACCAGCTTGCATAAGTTGACGGCGTTGATGCGTCATGGACTGTATGTCCAGATTTTCAGGGTCAGGAGCAGCCAGGGTATTTCGACTATGCTAGTTAGAGGCAGGGGACTTTCCAGGAGGCTGCTTTATATTTCCTATGTCTTTTTAATTTCGAGTTGTAATAAACTAGTTTTAGGCATTTGAATAAGGGTGTTTTGTGCCTAAAACCTGGACTTATGTAATAGTTTAGTAAGTTTTAATTTCGGAGCTTATGTTTATTAGTAACCTTTCCTTTAGATATGTTGCTAAGTTATTTGTTGCAGGGACAATTGATCATACTCACTTGTCACGACCAACGAGTGCATAAAGGAAATTAAATGCTTTCCTGTATTATGCTACGTCGGGGCGTGACACTTCCATGGTAATACTTTTAGATTAATACAACATGTATATGTGACTAGTTTAGCACACGGGGATTGATTATATATATTTTTTGTTGATTTCAATTGGTTGATATTGAGATAAATAGATGAAATTTATTGGTTGAAATAGATTATTGAGCTGGATTTAATTTTGTGTATGGGTGGTAATGATACAATCATTATTTTAAAAAAATGTTAAACGCGCAGCGGAAAAGGTTAAGTAATAAAATCTTATTGGTATCCCAAGATCTAACACTCGTCAATTCCATAGATGCGTACAAGAGGGGGCAAGTGTTATACCTTAGTGTCTTGAACCCAATTCTGATTTTCTACTTCCTTGTTGATGTGGCAGCCTCCACTAGGTTGTCTTAACCCTTATGTCTCCTGCGGATGCTTCCCAGAGAGACTAGAGATGGTGGGATCTCTAATAGAGAGGAAGGAGAATGTTTGGTGCTCTAAAATAGTTTCTGCAGTGTCTGGTTAATAAAAACGACGAACTTCTTTTCCAGAACGCAGCTGCCCTATTTATAGATTTCCAGAACCAACCTAGACTTCGAGCGATCGAAGATCTTCGATCAATCGAACCTTCGATCGATCGAACCATTCTCGATCGATCGAACCTGCCATGACTTCAATCGATCGAACATACTTCATCGACCGAACTTGTCTTGACAGCTTCTTCAAGTGTCTTTCCAAGCATCCTAGCGGAGCTAAGAGTGGGACCTCCTAGGCTCTTTATTGTTGGCTCAGACCAGTTTGTTAATTACCATGACCAAACTCTTTGATCAGCAAACTAACCAACTGGTCAGTTAACGTTTACTCCACTATAAAACGATAACTGAACTCCAACGCTAAAGAACATATCCGAAGCGATAACTAGACTTGTATGGTGTACTAATGTCCCTCTACCGTCAGTATTCGTAATCATATTCAGGTAGTCGGATAACAGTTACTGTCAACCTGAATCATGATTACTTCTTGTATTCCTTGAGTCTCATTCACCTCTCATGATTACCAAACATGTCGATAACTATTATCAACAAGACTGCAGTTCTCAGTAATCAACTTGGTGACATTCTCAAGGGAATGCTTACTCTGAATCAGAGGGTATATTCTATCTTGACAATATATGTTCACAACCCTATGAACATGACATACCCAAGATACCCAGGTGTTGATCTTCTATAGACCTCACTGATTGGTAAGTCAAAGCAGTCATATCCACAGTCTGTGTTCATAATCGTCTCAAGATTGAGAACACGTACCTTATACAAGTTATGAGTTCCTTTTGACTGTTGATAGCCTTAAGCGTCAATAGGAAACTCAGGTCCGTCAATGCACTATAAGCACTAGCATATCAACTACGAGCTACACTCTAGTGATTGAGATTAATCACTTCATCCAATGGTAGTTAATTATGCTACAGTGTAGACCTGATGAGGTATCCAGTCTCATCATCCACTGTGACATATTCTAATTATCAAAGAATAGTAATTCGTATCTCACTTGTGTGTATCTCATACACACACGAATTGCTTACTATGATACTTAAGGATAAACAATCATCTCATGAAAGAAACATACACAATGAAATGTAAAGCTGATATCCATATATTATAATGTTAATGTCTCATACATAAAGTAATGGTTTGAGGGCACAAACCCAACAGAATATAACATGTATATGTGACTAGTTTAGCACACGGGGATTGATTATATATATTTTTTGTTGATTTCAATTGGTTGATATTGAGATGAATAGATGAAATTTATTGGTTGAAATAGATTATTGAGCTGGATTTAATTTTGTGTATGGGTGGTAATGATACAATCATTATTTAAAAAAAAAAATTATATTTCAAATATTTATGTCATTTTAAAGAAAAGTGACATAATTAAATACACATTTATGTCACTTTTATTAAGTATTTATGTTACTTTTAAATTATTTATGTCGCTTTTAAAGTATTTATGTCACTTTTAAGACTTTAATGTAAGATTTTTGTTTGGTATTTATGTCGCTTTAATACTTTTATGTCACTTTATGTTAAAAGTGACATGACTAAAATGGTATTTATATCACTTTTAAGTATTTATGTCACTTTTTATTAAGATATGTATTAGTTTTATGAAATATGTATGTAGATTTTATAAAACATTTATATTACTTTTACGAACATTTATGTTGCTGTCATTTATGTCACTTTCTATTGAAAAAAAAGGTGATATAAATATCTATTTATGACATAAATAACAATTTTTCTTTTAGTGACCCTTCACTTCACAAATAAGTCTCTCTTTCTCTCTCTAGATGTAGCTCCTTTAATTTCTCTCTTTTACTTTCCATTTAAAATCTTGGGAGCCTCTCACCAATGCACCTGACCTAAGTCAAACTACAAAGACATATATCTATATACATAGGTAAAGGCATTTACACATATATATACTTGGATATATGCATATGTAGAGGGTTTGTTTGGCTACAACTTATGTTTCTGCAATTTAATAACAAAAAATTGCTTCTTTTTTTTTTTAATATAAAAGTTGTCTGATAGATTTTTGGACAATCTAAAAAAAAAACATTTATAACCCTCAATTATTATTATTATTATTAATTTTTTGTGTGTGTTTGTGCTGGAGCCCTGTTTGGCAACAACTTTTGGAACCTATTAGTGAATTCAAAAGCTAAAATAAAGCTATTTAACAAATTTGTTTATGCGATTCAAATGCAAAAATGTGAAATATGAGTCAATCGCAAGAATTTGCAAATTCGCCTTTCTCCAAATGCACTTTACTTATCACTGAATCGCGAAAATAGACATTTTTGACAAACAGGCCATTAATCCGCATAAGTTGGCTTTAATGTTGCAGTTTTTGATTTTTAGTTTTATATGAAAATAAAAACGAAAAAAGCAAAAATTGCAATGTTACCCATTTACCATGCCAATGGTCTTATTTTACTAGTTTTTGAAATTTATACATTTATTTACGATTTTTATTTTTTTTTTCATTTTTGTGTTGATGGAATTAGTTTTTGAAATCGACGGCTGAGATTCTCATATCATCGTACGCTACAGAGAGCAACCACGTGATTGTAATTAATGCTGGAGCATACGATTTTACTTTTAATTACCAATCTGAGTGAGACAGATGAAGTGGGACCCACTAGGTAGGAGGTTAAGTTGACAAGTGGGTTACGTGTGAAGTTATTATAGGTTGATGTCTGGTGACGTGGGGACCATTGGTAAGGTGGCCAATTATGTGTTAATGATGATGGAGATACATGAGTGTTTTACTCGGAGCCAGGGTGACAATACATATATGTATAAATGTATTGATAAATTGGTACTCCATTCGTTTTATTTTAAGTGTTTATTTTTTTTTTTTGGATATCCTAAAATTAATGTCTATTATAATAATTTTGTATTTATTTTGTAAATTTATCCTTATTAATTTTAAAAATGTCAGATAAAAAGTTAAAGAAAACAAAAAATAAGTAAGAATATTTTTAAAACAATTATATTTATTTTAAGTAATAATTAAATTTCCTTTAAAATATTAATATTTTAAATAATTAAATCAAAACAAACATATAAAATAAGACAGAAAGAATAGTAAACAAAAAGTAAATACCAGATGAACAAATGGTCAAAAGAGAAAGAGAAAAAGGTGATGTGTACATAATTAAGACCAACTTTGTGATGAACAATACCCGAGTCTGCGCCTTCTACGTTTCATTTCCCAAGAAACGTCAGATCCTCGTCATTCAATCTCTCTCTCTCTAAATTACTGATGTTAACTTTTCAGTAGCTTTCACGCGTATTATTGTAATAGAATAATACTGGACACATATTTTCAATCATATTTTAAACGGTAATATTATTGTGAGAAGTTTTTCATATAAGAATGCGGATTTTAATCATTGGTTGAACATCTAACCTTAAGATTCTTAAGAATCTGGAGAGAATTTTATGACTAGATGCTCATCTAATGGTTAAAATCCGCATTCTTATGTGAGAAGCTTCTTACAATAACATTACCCTATTTTAAATCACACTTTATATTTTAAATGTTTGTATTCTGTATTATTTGAATTTTTTATATTTACTGTACACCACTTACACAATATAGGATACATACATTTAAAATAAAGACATGAAATATATGATTTAGAGTGTGATTGAATAACACTTTTATGTCAAATGTTTCAAACTAAGTCCAAGTTAAAGTTTGCAAATGACATGTTAGAGATGCTGCTAACGTCTGTGGGATCCTAGGGTCAAATGTTGGGTTGGTTGCTAACTGTAGAGAGCTATTTAACATATACATATATGATAAATATTAGTTAAATAATGAACAAAGTTATCCCATCAATACCGTTCGAATTTTTTAATATGGAAAAAGCCTTTAAAAATTGGATTTTAACACATCCACTACACGCACCAAAAATAATTGTCAGTTGCTTGACTTGGATTGGCTTTAGCATGTACACGTTGCGACAAACTTCTAGGTTAGTTGCTGAGTCCCTCTCAATGAGAGAGATAGATAGAGATCTGAATTTTGCTGATCTGAGTTTTTCCAAGGATGGTAACTGTTTACACAACAGCTTAAAAGCTTCATAATTGCATTTCTCTTCTGCTGTCTCTCTCCCTCTCTATGACTATGTATACACTTGCATATTTGTAGGGTAAATATCTTTGAAAAAGTAATTAAAAATTACAAATAAACCTCCTTAAATTTGGAGTAGTATGAAAAATTATGTAGAAACAAAGTGATCTTTAATTTTGTTTGTTGAAATGCTTTATAATAACCAATTTATCCTTACCAAAGTTAAGCATTTCATATAAATTTTTTTTTCCTAATATGTATATAAAGTATACTCTCGAGGGTCTCCATCTCAAAATTATTGTCATACTTTTCATTTTGGGATATTCCAAAATAATTGTCATTTTTGAAAATTCATAACAAACCATTTGCAAACTTCATCTTTTACTCTTGTTTAAATTAAAATTACATCTAATCCTCAAAAAGAGAGGTGGACAGTGATTTAGCCAGGGCCGGCCTTGAGGCCATGCCCCGAGGCTACCGTATGGGGCCTCATTTTTAGGCCTATCTACTCTAATTTTTTTTCTAATTTTTATGAAATCTCATATTTTTAAGCTTATTTCCTTCTAATTTTTCCATAATTTTCTGTGAAACTTATTATTTTTAGGTCTATTTTCTTCTAATTTCTTCATAATTTCTATGAAATTTAGTACAGATGCCCCATTTTTGTAGACCCAATTATAAGTTCGCTTGGAGGCATTGAACAATTTTGTACATCTCAAGACCGGTTCTGGATTTCGCCCTAGGTGCCCCACTATAGAAATTTTCCGTTTGTTGAAGAACTCATCTACTTTAATTTAATTTTTCTGTCCTGTAATATATATGCATATATTTATATATCATTACATTTATATATGTGTGTGTGTCTGTGTACCATTGTATAAATCAACCAAAAGATGATAATAGCAAAAAATGATGATCCAAAGATCTAAGTAGCTGAGAAGCTCGCTTCTTTTTCGTTAACTGTTAACATCTATCTGGCGAAACATCTGTTCATTCACTCTTCTATATACACACATACATCATATATATTATTATACACCTATATTATATACACACATACATCATATATATTAAGTACATAACACATGACACAGCATCTTCAGTGCCTTAAACTGTGCTCACAAAAACCAAAGCACATTAAATTTAACAGTTAGGTGTCATTAATATAATGGTCATATATACCACTTCTAATTTTGAATAGAAATGCCAGCAAATAATATAAATTCATTACGGATTTCACTAAAATTTAGAAAATTAAATGTTTATGGAATGTACCCATTATTAATAGGGATGTAAAACTGGCCCGTTGGGCTCAGTCCGACATTGATCGGCCTTGAACTTTGGCCCACGGGCTTATTCACTCTTTCGGACTGGATCGGGCTCGGGCCGGGCTAGAGGGTTCGTGGTCTAGGCTCTACCCGAGGGCCTAGGGCTTCGGGCCGGACTTAGGACCTAGGGCCTCATGTTGGGCTAATTAGGGTCTCGGTCCGTGCAGGGTCAGGCCTAAGTTGTCTTTTTTAAATTTATTATTGTCCTGTGTATAATTGTATTACTACTATATCCTTAAATTATTCGAGTAAAATGGTTCTCAAACACATGTGGTGGTGAGTCCACCTACAATAATGATAGGACAACTTTAACATCATCCAATCAAAGTAGGCTTATTGTCACATATTTTTGGGAATCATTAATAAGGGTTTCAGGACATTAATTGGGAATGTAAATTGTAAACTACTATTCATTCACCATGGTTCGTTGCTAAAACACATAATTGTTGTAGTTCGAGCACAAGCTAAACAACCTGCACCCAGGGGCGGAACTAAGGGTTTGTATTTGGGGGTACCGAGTTACTATGTAGGCTATTTAACATTGACAAAACCCAAGACGATTAGTATTGGTTCTATAATTCTATTTATATATGAGTATATTTTTTTTCTTTTCTTTCTTTCTTTGATCTTTCTTTCTTACTTTTTTTTCTTTTTTTTTATTTATATATATATATATATCAGTAAGACTGCAAATTTACTATGTGAGGTTATTTTGCACTGTTTGAGAGTTGTTGTTGGGGGGGAGTGGGTCGAGTTTATCACAATTAGTGGTCTAATTGTACAAAGCACTACCCAAATATTGTATCCCAAATGAAATAAAGCAATAAAATGTTTTAAGGTGACTAAGGGAATATCATATTTTTTTTTCGTTTGGAGTGCCAAAAGACAACAAAATATAAGAAACAATTTTTTTTGTTTGGGAGTGCCAAAAGACAACAAAAAATGAAGAATAGCAAACATACTTGGATGTTAGTAAAAAAAAAATTACCACATGTGAAGAGTGCAATAGCAGAAGAGTGCAATAACACCAAACACTACATACAGTTCCGCCCCTGCCTGCATCCCCAAATTAAATAACTTTTTAAATATAAGTAATTTGTATATTTTCCAAATACAATATCCGATTTAAAGCAGGACGTGCGTATTTATCGGTTGCCAATTTTTGAATTATATATTTATTATACATTCTATGGGTGTTATAGACTTATAGACATTTTGTATTTTCTTACCAAGTTGTGATGGCATAAATTACAACTTAGATACCAAGGAAAGTAGAGCAAGTATTTTGTCACAAACAAATCTCATAAACATAATTATAAATACTACAATGTATTTATCTCTTTTCTCAGTGAACTCTAACCGGAGAGAGATCGACACATTGTGGTGGACCCTACTAACAGAGAGATCGACATATTATAGTATTTGTGGATTGTGTTTATGAGATTTATTTGTGCCTAAAGACTTGGTCAAAAAAATAATGATATTTTGACAAACAATTGGGTATAACTGCTACAAAAGCAAACCCAAAGGACAGTTAAGTAGAACATCCTAGCCTAGCTTTATTAATTTTTGCAGCCAAAATGGGGATTATGAGCCCTTACTAGCCATCTAGCTAGTTACTGTACAAACTCTAATAGCGAGCCAGCCAGTATGAATAGCTGTCTTCTCTCTCCAATTATTTTTCCAAACAGGTTGCGCCAAATCTCAATCATATAAATATAATTAAGTCAGATAGCTAGTTAAAATAAAGAACAATACTGTCTCAGTTAAATATTAAAAATGGAATTGGTAAAATCGTTTATAGGTAAAGTAACTAGCGAAAAGAAAAATAGTAATGCTACATGTACAGAAAACTGCATAGAATTTGTGCATAGAATTGATCCAGGCCACTCATTTCGGTGACTCTCACACATTTTGGGATGGGGGCCACAGAAATGAGTGGCCCGGATCAATTCTGTACAGAAAATTGCACAGAATTAATTTGGGCCACTCATTTCGGTGACCCCCACACATTTTGGGATGGGGGTCACCGAAATGAGTGTCTCGGATTAATTCTATTCAGTTTTCTGTGCAAGTATCATTTCTGAAAGAAAAATAAGTGCTGGAGATGCTTATTTGAGAGAGAGAGAGAGAGAGAGAGAGGCTTAAAAACCCTAGATATCAACAAGGGCAGAAATATATTGCAGGCCAGCCAGAGTTTGAGTTTGCTATTCACATTGTCTAGTAGGCTCACGGTACAATCAACAATGCCATGTTGCCCAGCTGAAATGAACATTGGGTATTACCACCAATTAAAAGGTAAACGAAAGACCTACATGGTACTTTGGGTGATATAGAGAGATTAATAAATATCCCACACATGCACATATATTCACATACTCGTGATCTTATGTACAAAGTTTAGTGATCCTTCTTTTTACCCTTTTTGGTAACTAATACCAAGTGACCTTATACAGCTGAGAACAAACATAGAAACAAGTTATACATTGAGAGAGAGAGAGAGAACCATTCCAGTGCATGTACTATTAGAACTAATTAAAAGTACAAAAAGAACGATTAACTCTTCTCCAAATATTTTGTTGGTGGCTTAGTATTAATTTCAAACAATACAGAATGAAAAATATTAGAATGGCACTCTAAACTATAATATATATATATATATATATACGGTGAGGTTGTTAAGTGAATAGGGTTGAGTAAACATATCCAGTGAACATATTTTTTTTGCCTAAAAGAACACGTGCGGGCTGTCCCGCTATGTATGTATGTGTGTGTGTCTGTATAACATGCATAAACATAAAATGAAACTTTGGAAGAAATAAAAATCAAGTTATAACGTCTTGAGTTTCACTCTTTGCAGTGTGCGCCCTGCCTTGTCTTAAACGATAATGTTCTTTGACTCCTTTTGACACTGGTAATTGGCGGTTGTCAATTCAATATCCGGCAATTTGCTTGGAAGAGTCGATCGGTCCTGGGGCTCGTCCTTGTAGGTGTTACCATGCTCGTCATACATAATTAAGATAAAAATAAAAAATAAAAATGCATATTAGAGTCATGAATTCCATTTTTATATGAATGGTTAGTTATAATAATTTAAAAGATACACAACATATAGTAAATGATTAAGGGAGTTAATTACTATATATATACACACCGACATGTACAACATTATATGTTGTATGTACGCCTAAGATACGTACATGTAGTAGAGATCGAGGAGTTTGATGGGTGTATATATCTAGCTAGTAGCATATATATATATATATATATATAATATACTAGCTAAATAGATACAGAAAAAAGAAAAGAAATGGTGGAAGAGAGACATTTAACAAAAAAGAAAGAAAAAACAAACAAAAAGGTTACCTCCTGAAGTTGTGTTGTCACCAAGACATGAACAAAGTGTTTAGCAAATGTTAGTTGGGGGGAATGAAGCCTGGTCCGAGAATCATTTAGGTGTTCTACATATATATATATATATGTGTGTGTGTGTGTGTATCATCAGAATCACCTCCATGACCTCGAGCCAGACAACAATCCTCTCAACTTAACTTCCACGAAGATACACATATACATATATCATCAGCAACATTGATATACTGAAAAGACTATACATAAGTAAGTATTATGTTTGAGGGGAATGAAGCCTGGTCCGAAGCCATCAGTTCCTAACATTCAGAACCTCTCTATGAAAGCCTCGAGCCAGCCAACATTCCCCTCAACACCATCCCTTCTTTTCTTTTCTTTTTCTTTTTCTGTTCTGTTCTTTTTTTTTTTTTAAACATGCACCCTCTCTGAAATCACTAGCCCATACAGAGCTATATATATTTGTAGACAGAGAGAGAGAGAGAGATAGATAGATAGATAGAGAGAGAGAGAGAATAAATGTCAACCTGACTCACCCACTAATTGAGCTTATGATTCATATGTTCCTAAATTAGCTTTCCAAAACGGCCTCTAAAAAGAAATTAAATGCATGAAAACATCTACAGTACAACTATTACTTTTTTGTGTATGGTACAACCAATCTTAATTTAGGTTCAAATCTGCGGTGACAGTATGCGATTTATTGTTATTGGTGTTAATTAAGTAGTAACAATTTTTGAGGCGCTATGCTATCTGATGGTAATAATGGAATTAACTTTGTAAGATTCTATTTCTTAATAATAAATGGTCAATTCGCAAGATAAGGGAAAATTGCAAAATACACCCCTATAGTTTGAGGGTTGTGATAATTTGGTTCTTGTGGTTCCAATTTTGGCAATTTACTCATTGTAATTTGAAAATTGTGCAAAATCCACCCAACTATAAAAAATAAAATAAATAAATAAAATCAAGGGCACAATGGGAATGTTACATTATTTTCAACCAAAAATGACCATATGTGCAGGGGCAAACCCAGGAGTGTAGTTCAGTGAGAGCAGGAGCTTATACAGGGGTTCGGGAGTAGCACCCCGACCTGATTTTTTTTGGGGGTAAAAATAGTATAATTCTATGAGATTTTTTTTTTGTACAAACTAACCTGTCCAATAATTCTTTCACAAAAATTTTGTATTAAAGCTTATTGGTTATTTATATTTATCACTTTGATATTTGTGTGACAGCGCGTGTCCAATTTGAAATGTATCAGATTGTTTAAAAGATTATAAGATATTATCAGATGGTTTAATAGACTACAAGATATTATTATATTATAAGCTTTAAGTGTATCAAATTATTTAAAATATTACAAGTTATTTATAGGATAGATTAGTTTGTACAAAAAAAAATCACATAAAATTATACTATTTATAAGTAGTACTCCTTGTGTCTCTTTTTTTTTAAAATCCTAAAATAAAATATAGGACTAAAAAAAAAAACAGGACAGAGGGAGTAACTTTTGCTAAAGTGTTGTTTAATTTGTATAAATGTACCATTTGATAATAATTTTTAAAATTATTTATAATAGCTATTGTCGGTCAAAATATATTATAATTAAATCAATGGAGGGTACCTATTGGTGTACATAGATGACATAGATTCAACCAAATTATAAGAAAATGTCCGTAAATGCAAGTAAGGTGAAACCAAAACAAACGTACATAAAGCTGAAAGTTACTTTTGTTTCTTTCATTTCCTAGGTCATCAGGAGTCCATTACCTGCTGTTGCCGGTCAACCACCGGACTCTGTTATCAGCTACCACCAGTTGCTTCCCACAGTCAAGCACACACAACAAGACAAAAGTGAAACATTTAGTACTCCAACAACACTTTACACAAGACAAGCCCTCTCTTTAATTGGATTCTTTCATCATTACCTTATTATTTTTAGCTTTTATCTATCCCTACTTTTTACTTACCTTGTACCAGCCAATTCCCACGCTGTCAGATTGATTTCGAGAGTATTTAGTGGGTGATATGTGTATAACTTTAGTAAGAGTAAAATTTTAGACACATTTATTTTTATAATCTCACTCCTACAATTTGATGTGTCAATCGTTTAGTGGGATGGGATCTACTATTTAACACAACCTCACATATAATACTCTCACTACATGATTGCTATATTAGGTTGTGGAAGGTGAAGTTGTGGAAATGGGTGTGCCTGAAATTTTACTCTTTTAGTAATTATGTTAGATAATACTCTCTTTGTTTAATTTTATGTGTCCCTTTTAGATAGTCTAAATTTTTAAGGGAGCATAACACATGCTCTCCATATGGGCTTAAATAAGAGATTTTTTTTAATTACCCTTACTTTGCTTAAGAGAGTAGTTTGGTGTATTCACTCATTAGGAGCAACTTTGGAAATTAACTTAAAAGTAGACAATAATTTTGGAATATTCAAAAATAGAAAAAGAGACACATAAGATGGGACGAAAGGAGTACATTCTTATTTTGTCCCTGTTATGTTATTCTTTCCCGAATATATATATATATATATATATATATATGTATATATCTAGGGAATTGCTCTGTACACCCATGTATTTGCTATGTACACCCAAATTCTTTTATTCTAATCATTTTTCTTCTAAAAATTCTCACTTTTGTGAAAGTGAACGGTGTACATAGCAAAATTAGCGGTATACATAGCAATTCCTTATATCTATCTATATCTGTAATCTATAATTTTATATATAAGTGCACCGATGACCTTAAGTATTTTGAACTTTTATCAATCGGCGCACTTTCGCCTAACTAATTTTTTTTTAGAGTTTTATTAAGTTTAAGATGCCATTTTTTTTTCATCTGTCCATAAGAACCCTACAATAATATAATTTTTTGTTTTCCTTTAAACATTATTTTTTGGTCAGCATCCTGATCTCCTTCTTCCATGTGGGCCTGTGGCGAAATAACGTACTAGATACATTATACATGCCATATACATAATACACAAATTAGCAGTAATTTTTCATCTCAAACCTAACTCAAACTAAACTTAAACACTTAGATAGCTTAATGCAACTGAAGTTCTATATGATTAGAATATCTTAAAATCTATCTTCAACTTAAATACCTATAACACCTTTAAAACAAAATTGTTCTCTTGAAATGTATCTCATAAACTTTCCCAATAATCTACATTGAGCTGGAGGTATGCCTGCATATTGCATGTTTCTTTTTTCTTTTTTTGTAGCGCCTGCATAAACTTTTACTGCTTTTATTACTGTATAACTTTTAGTCTTAGTGGTTGATCTTCATCTTCTTTATTTAGTTTAAGAGCAATGCTAGGGGCACTAACAACATCCACGTACTAACACTTACTAACACACTCTATCTCTCTCTTAGTAGTACAGCAGGGTCCACTGCGGACCCCACAGTGCCACTAGGAGAGAGGTAGAGTGTGTTAGTAAGTGTTAGTGGATGTTGTTAGTGCCCCAAATATTACTCTTAGTTTAATTGTCTCTGAAAGTAAAAAAAAAAAAAAAAATTCTCTTAGATAAAGAGTATCAAGATTATTAATAAACAAGGACGAGCTGAAGGTATGCATGCATATACTTTTTTTTCGTTTCTTCTTATTATTTTTGATAGCACCCGCATTTACTTTTGCTGCTTTACTATAATTTTTAGTTTTAGAGGTCTTCATCTTCTTTATTAAGTTTAATTGTCTTTGAAGATTTTACACTATTCATTCCTTAAGTAAAACAAAATGCTCTTAGATCGACAGCGAATATCAAGAGTAATAAACAACGATGAACTTTTTATTTATTGGAGTTGTTTGACTAACCCATAAATGCCCAAAAAAATTTTTTTTTACGTAACATCATCATTCTTTATTTAAATAAGGCCGTATAGGCTGGCATTGTTATAGATATATACTAAAAGTCATGCTTTATGTAGTTAATTTATTATTCATTTAATAAATTCAGTTATGCCATTTTTATGAGAATCTGCGTGGGCAATGTTTGTATTATATTGTTAATTTAATATTATGCATGTGTGTGTCTCTCATTCTACATAGTAAGTAGTTTGGTGTGTAGAGTTCGGCTTACACACGAAAGATCAGACCATCGGATCTTGTAGAATGTAAGATTTTGGTTTACAATCTTAGATGGAATTGGATACACCATCGGTAGGACTGCAACATGGTGTTGTAGTAGATTTGTCTTGACTGCGGGAAACGGTACAATTTCAACTCACTATGCTAGTACACTTTATGTGTTAAATGGGACCAACTTGGGGTAATTATCTTTATACTGACTTATAAGATAATTAATACTTCATGGCTATTATGAGTACTTATGCTCTAAATCCTAAGTTAATTTATAAACACGTACATTTGATATTTACACTTTGATCCCTAAAAGGGTGAGATCCTTAAATGGGTCAATATCTCATTGGATTGGGTGACAATATTAATTGTGTGGTGGATATAAATTTATGATGGAATCCATGTCTCAATTTTGGGATTGATGATATATCCTTGAGAAAGCTTATAAGTTTTGATTATGTCAAACCCTGCAGGTGAATTTTGTATCCGACATATCAGATAAGTTAAGCAGATGATCTCAATAAATTTTAAGAGATTAATTAAATATGATTGTCAGTAATTATATTTAATTAATGGATATCTGTAATCTTAACGTGGGGAGATAATAAACATTTAATAACGTGGAGCTCGAAATATATTTTTGAGATAATGGTATAAGTGCAATTATGGTTCTTTAGTCGTATGAATTATAATTTATGGAAATAGAAATCTGATTCAGTTCGAATTAGGGTTTTCTAACTCCATAAGGAAGCCTATTCCTTATTGACTTCTTATGGTCCCTATCGTAGCCTATATATATGCTGCTTGGGCTCTCCTCTTAGTTTGTGTTTTTCCATTTAGAGTATTATAACTCGAAATAGAAAAGAGATCGTAAAAGAGAGAGCAGAAAACTAAAAGGATTTCGAAGAGCCCACACTCAGTTCGATATTCTGGCAGCAGAGGAATACGGTAGAAGATCGTGAGCTGTTATCGAGCCCGTGTTCTCGATTCGTCTACTACAGTAATCCGTTTTTGTTGTTCAAGATAACCCTAGTTCCGCCCTTGTAGGGTTATTATAGATTTCACGAAATTTTTTGCAGTACCAACTTATACGCACTGTCAACGGATTCTGGGAACGCAGTTTTCCTAACAATGGTATCAGAGCAACATTGATTCTGAGTATAGGTTGGACGCAACCATGTTGTCTAGTAATACAGATCTTATGCGTGCATTAATGGATGGATAGAACGTAGATCTGTGCTAACCCTTGTTTTGCAACGTTCTTATTCCATTATTATGGTCACTGATTTTGTGTGATTGGATCTCACGATAGGTTTATTCGTGGTTAATATTGCTGTTTTGATATAGCATGTGAACTCCTTTATGGAGGCATATGATTTGTATGTATTGGATCATACACTTGATTGATGTGTGGTTAATTTACTGTAAATAAATAGCATGTGAACTCCTTCATGGAGGCATAGGGTTTATATAATATATCTCAAGTAAATCCGTGAAGACAGTTCGTGAATACGATTTACAAGCAGCTTCAGAAAGCAATCTGGAAGCAGTTTTAGAAGGCAATTTTAGAAGGCAGCTTCGGAAAATAGTTCTGGAAGTCAGTTGATGATGGTAGATCGGATTCAGCTCGATCCCCACGAGCTGACCGAGCAGCTCGACCCCCATGCGTAGTGGCGACATAAAGCTAATCAGGTTCAATGAAGATTTCTTCACAAGAGTTACAGCTTGACGATAATAGTGGGATTCCTATTTTATTGTGATTTTCTTATTTATGTGTGATTGAATCATTATTATTGTTTCATGTTTAAAGAATAGGACAACATGGATAATTGTTCCTAGATCTATTTCAGATGTCTAGCTGCATGTTTAATTTATATTAATTTAAAATGATGGACAACTACTTGTGTATTTAGAAATAAAACTAATTCCATATTTTGAAAACATAAGTACTTATTTTCTAAAATCATAAGAATATAATAATTTTATCATCAATACATGTGGGTTTGACAGGTAAATGATGAACTAATCCTTGTCAAGTATTCTATTATTTTTTATTAATTAAATTATAAGTTTTCCTAAAAATTATAACCCTAATTTTTTTTTAAATTCTAAGTGAGAGAGGGAATTTATCAAGTATAAATCTCATGGTCTCCATCACTGGTTTGTAGATGATATGAATAATTTTGTGTGATGGCTCTAGTACCATCCTCCCCATCGGATGTAGTTGATCATGGAATCATCGGTACAAACTTCTTTAAGAGAATGTTTTGGGTGATTGTTAGTGTAGGTCACCTCTCCATCAGAGGTATTCCTCACGGAACTCTTGACCTAGAATTAAGTGATGGTATACACTTAACTATAAATAATAATATTCTCTCCATCGAGTCACTATTGCTATTTATAGGACCAAAGCAAGTCAGCAGTTTAATTTTACTAGGCAAGGTACATTGCCTGGATAGTAAAATTAAAAGGCAATCGCCTATCTGAACAAATGATTGATAGTATATGGCTTTCCATCGAGTCACACTATAAGCGGTGTATCAGGTTGCTGGAGGATTCTTTTCAAATATGGTAGAGGGAACCAATATTTTCAACTCGAATCCATAGTAATTTTTTGCCTAAACATAATTATTTATATTATGTGATTCTCAGGCTTTTAAATAGGTTCTTTCAATCCACTCACTGTTATACTTAAAGAAAACAAACTTACTGAACCAAACTATATAGACTGAAAAAGGAATTTGGATATTGTGTTAACTGCTGAAGAGTACAAGTTTGTGCTTACTCAAGAATGTCCTGAGCAACCTCGTGAGGGGGCAATCACTGATGAAACCCAGGCTCACAAGAATTGGGTCAAGGCTGATGAGATGGCGCGGTGTTACATTTTGGCATCCATGTCGAATGTTCTGCAACATCACCATCAGTCAATGGCCAGTGCCTATGACATGATGGAGAGCCTCCGAGAGATGTTCGGGGATTAAAGTCATGCTGCTAGGCAGGTTGCCATGAAAGACTTGATGAACACAACCATGGCTGAGGGGACGCTTGTAAGGGATCATGTTCTTAAGATGATATCTCTTCTTAATGAACTAGTGATCCTTGGAGCTGAAATCGACGGTGAAACCCAGGTCGATATCGTACTCCAGTCACTGCTAGAGTCTTTTAAGCAATTCCGCCTCAATTACAACATGAATAAATTTAAATATACTTTGGTGGAGCTGCTTAAAGAACTCCAGGCAGCTGAGGGTCTCAACAGAAAATCAGGGAGTGTCTTGTGTTTGAGAAAGGTTCTGCTTCAAAGCTGAAAGGCAAGAAGAAAATGAAAAAGGCTCAAAAGAAGGCCGCGGGTTCTCTGTCAATCCAAAGGCCAAGAGGACAACCGGGAAAGCCTAAAGGCAAATGTTTTGTTTGCAAGCAGCCAGGACACTGGAAGAAGCAATGTCCGGTTTATCTCACCAGACAGAACAATTAAGGTAAATCTCATTTACTAGTTGTTGAATCATGTTTAGCAGTCCGATCTACCGGTACCTGGTGTGTAGATACAGGAGCCACTGATCATGTATGTAATTATTTGCAAGGGTTCCAGGGAACCAGGCAGCTCAGTGATGGAGAGATTTATCTATATTTGGAAAATGCTATGAGAGTAGCAGCAGTTGCAGTAGGAGATCTACATCTTAGTTTTGGCAGAGATAGGAATTAATATTAAGAAATTGCCTTTTTGTACCTTCTATTAGAAAAAATTTAGTTTCAGTTTCTAGTTTAGTAAAGGATGGATATTCAGTTCATTTTAATAAAATAGTAGTTATTAAAGAAAATAAACGTTTTATTTGTTCTGGTCAATTGATGGATGATCTTTATATTATAAATCATGTCCCTCCGATACTGCAGCTTAATGAATTGAATAACACAAGTAGTTTGCCATTTAAGAGAAAAGAACCTTCGAGGATGAACCAAACGCATCTTTGGCACTTACGCCTTGGTCATATTAATTTGAAAAGGATTCAAAAATTGGTTCAAAATGGGCCATTAGGTTCATTGGAAGTGGAGGCACTTCCAGTCTGTGAATCATGCTTGGAAGGAAAAATTACCAAGAGGCCATTCTCGACCAAGGGCTATAGAGCAAAAGAGCCGTTGGAACTGGTTCACTCTAATTTGTATGGTCCTATGACTACCCAAGCAAGAGGGGGATTTGAGTACTTTGTCACTTCATCAATGATTACTCAAGGTATGCGTACATTTATTTGATGCGGCGTAAGTTTGAATGCTTTGAGAAATTCAAAGACTTCAAGGCTGAAACGGAGAAGCGTCTAGGTAAATGTATCAAGACACTATGATTTGATCGTGGTGGAGAGTATCCCTTGGGAGAGTTTAAGGAATACTTATTGGAGCAAGGGATTACATCCCAGTTGTCTGCATCCTGTATGCCTCAGTAGAACGGTGTAGCAGAAAGAAGGAACATGACTCTCATGGACATGGTAAGATCTATGATGAGTTATTCGGATTCACTAATATCTTTTTGGTGACACGCATTAGAGACAGTTGCATATATTCTAAACTTGGTACCATCTAAGTCAGTACTTACTACTCCCATAGAATTGTGGACTGGGCGAAAGTTGAGTCTGTGGCATGTTCGGATATGGGGTAGTCCAGCACATGTGCTGAAAGGGAACGTAAAAAAGTTGGAATCGAGAACAAAAGTATGTTTCTTTGTTGGGTATCCAAGAGGAACTAAAGGTGGTCTATTTTATAGTCCTAAGGATCAGAAGGTTATTGTTAGCACCAATGCCACATTCTTAGAAGAGGACTATGTTATGGACCACAAGCCCAGAAGTCGTATTGTTCTAGAGGAAATGAGAGAAAAGACACCAACACATACTTCTTCGATACCATCGGTATAAGAAGAAACATCACAAGAAAGAGTTATTGATATTCCATTACCACGTCGTAGTGGGAAGATTACTGAAACTCGTGTAGATCCCAAACCAACCATTAACACGCAAGTTCCTGAACCAGTACAACGTGCAGATAATGGTGTATTAGGTGCAGAATCTTCACAACGAAATATCAGTGATACACAGACACGGGTTATGCCTCGTTGACACGATATTTTTTTTGTGTGCGCTTGTGTGCTTTACCCAAGTGTAGGTAGACATGCAAGTAGTAATTTGGTTAAGACCAGGTCGATCCCACAGGGAAGGTTATCAACTAACTACTAACTTAGATTAAACTCTAAAAGGAAAATAAAAATTCAATATTTAAGAAAAGTGTAGAACACGTAGTTCCACGAGTAACGGCTACTAAAATTAAAGCAATTAAACTAAACTACTAATTAACTAAAGCGGTATTTTTAAAACAGTTCTTACTTAATAAAAGAGGAACTTTGGGATCACACGAATCCGCAGTAACCTAACCAACTGCCATGCACCTATATTAAAGATCTAAGGAGTTCATCTTGTTATAGTATTCCGTATTTCTCTAAAAATAACGAATCAATAGTCCTTTCATGACCGGGACTATATCATCACAGTTAATTTGAAACATGTGAAAGCGGTTTAAATCAATAGTTAAGTCTCACACCTACAATGGTGTTAACATTGAAGGTGGTTTGCAAAAGATATTGAAGGAAAATGCTTTAAGGCCTTAAGTTCAGAGACTGTTTTGACAAACTGAGCATTTGGAGACGATTTGATAACAAATCTCTAAAATAGAAAGTCTAGGAATACTAAAGGGGATCTTCTCAAGAGTTAGACTGCTCGATCGATCGAGAATCGTTGTCTTTCGAGCGATCGAAATGGCTTCGATCGCTTGACTGTATCTAAGATTCGATCGATCGAACACAAGTTCTAAACTGATGCATGGCAGAGGCTGGAGATCACTGTTTCATCGTGATCTCCCAACCCTAGGACTACTCAGACATGGTCTGGAGCGTCATAGAATAGTTTTTAACGTAAAAATTCATTAAAGTTATGTTTGGTTGCAATTTAAACATGAAATCTATAAAAACTAATGGTTTAACGCTAACTAACATGCAAAGCTACAATCTAACAGATTAAACTACAATATCAGGCAAGTAGAATGTAAATAAACTAAAGCTACAGAACCTGGAATGGAAGAACTTATATTAAACCGTAGAAATCAATCCCAAAAGCACTATTCAAAGTATTAAACCTACAAAAATCAAGAACAAATTCTCTTCTCTCTATGTAAACTGATGAAAACTCAAGTGGGCATCCCTATGGACGTATACAAAATGAGTATATATAGATAAACCTAAAGCTAGGGTTAAAAACTCCATCCCTGCGGCGTGCGGGTAAGTCTGATAAAAACCATGTTCGATCGATCAAAAAGCTCTCGATCGATTGAACATCTGGAATCTTCGAGCTCTTGAACTCATCTCGATCGATCGAAACTTGGATCGCTCGAGAAATCTTCGATCGCTCGAGCCTCACTTTTCATGTTTGAATTGTCTTCCTTAAAAACAAGCATTCCTTTTATCTTGCTATCCATTTCTTCACACAGCAGAACAGTAGTCTGCACAAGTAAAAACTAAAACAATACAACTTATCATAGATTAATCATATTATGTAAAAACTAGCATTATAACACAAAGTGCAGAAATGACAAGGAATTGTGGACTAAATCAGCATATTTTCTTCTTTTAGCGCGGCTGTATTTTACAAATAACCCCTCTTGTCACAACCCCCAACTAGCGAATTGCTAGTCTCTAGCAATAAAGTGAAAATAAAAACAAGCTAAACTATTACTACAACGACTAAACTAAAACAAAATAAACTAAAGTAACTAATCTAACTAGAAAGAGAAACTTCCTAACTCACTTTCGCAAGAATCGCGGTTGCATTTAGCATATGCAACAAGCTATTAAACCCCTAGGTTCCCCCTAGTGGACGAGTGTTGTCTCGTGAGGGTTTGCAGAATATACCCAAAAAATTCTCAATTTTAAGCTAAAAAAGATATAGAATAACTTGGAAACACTCCCTCCCATACAACTGTCAACTTAGCTCTACAAAACATATCACCCTCATACAAACCATGAAAGAAATCCACATGCTCCTCATGTCACCAAGATGAATATAACATATGGATCACACCCATGTATCCGTGTGTGTGTGTGAAGTTAACAGCTATGCATCAAACTTTATTTTAGAGTTGTTTAGACTATTATACTCCCAAAACTTGTAGTTTCAACTCAATTCTCACATGGATTTATACTCAAAAATGAAAATCTCACAAAAACTTGTTTAATAATGATCGCACCTGGTGTGAAAGCTTTAATAAGAATGATATTTTGGTTACTAGTGCTTTCACACCTGACTCAATAAAGGACGAACATTTAGAGTGTATAGTCTCATGAAAGGGATACTACTTACTAGAGGAGCGAAATATCGTGGATAACTCAAATTACACGTTCATGTTCAGACTAAGTTGTTTAAGAATCATTAAGGCTTTGACTTTTCGGTTTTTTTTTTATATAGTAGGATAGAAATAAGAAGGGTAAGAATCACACATCTTTAGCATTTGATTGAGTCTAGTGATTTTTCTTCACTTCATTCCAACCATCCTCTGTTTTTTTTTTTTTTTGAACCTATATATTCACATTCAAACATTTCCTTATATATTTCTTTTTATAAGGTCACTCCCACAACTACTCCCTCCTATACTTCAACAATTTAATCATATTAAATGTGCAATGGGGTTCATTGAGGTCAAAGTATAAGATTAGGAATTCGGGTTTCCATACTAGAACTGGCAATATTTAGTCGGTGTGGGGTTGAGAATAAAGTAGATTCTTGAATGTTGATACAAGTATATGAAAAGGTTAATGAGCGAATAACGATGGCTTAAATCATTTCCTTAACTTGTTAGTTTTAGCACTTCAGTGTTCATTGAGTTTAGTTGGTAAATCCTGAACATTCTCCTCTAATAACTAGCCAAAATGAAGGATTAGAGACTAGAGACTATTCAACGAATTTAATACGCATATTCAAGAAAAAAAATTCGAATTCTATGTGATAATTCCCTCAGAATTGAAGATTGGATTCAAAAGCTCACTAAGGGTAACTAGTTTTCACTACTCATTCATTAGAGCACAAAAGTCATATTAACTCTATTTTAGGTTTTCTACATAGCTATTAACATGTGCATATGGATTTTGGATACAAGAATGGTCAACATATGCAATCATCCTTGTGAAACTAAAAAAAACGCATGAACTTAATTCATAAAAAGATGAGATTAATATGAATATATCATTGCTTGATAGAAACTAAATAGGAGTGAATATTCAAAGTCATTCTACTAATAAAGTTCATAATTTCAAAAAATTTCACATTTCTTCAATTTTAAATCAATTTATTTGAATTTGTGTAAATTATTTTTTAAATTTACTCCAATTCTAATCAAGATTGTATGATATGTGCAATAAAGTTATCCAGATTGCTATGTATAACCTTGTGCAGGTGATTATCTATCTACATCCCACCCCCAACTGAAAATTGCGATGTCCGCAGAAGTTGATTTTCAAATAGAGATAGAGAGATATCACCTGATAAAGCAAAACAAAATCCGCAAGCATAGCAATCTGTAAAGAAGGCATACAAACTCCAAGCAGCCAAGATCAAAAGAAAGAAAATATGAAATGGTAGAACATGAGATTCATACATAATATAAAAACTGATCATTGGGATGATAAAACAATAAAAGCAACAGAGCAGTGATCAAAATGTCCAAACATAGCCATACAGTCCAAAATATCCACATACTCAAAAGAAAACAACAAAAGAGGAGAGAAAACAGAAATAAACAAAATACAACAAAACTCAGCAACACTAGTAGACGTCGTCGGGTCACTCACAGTCGCGGCAGCTGATGTAGAGAATGATGGGTCAGCCACAACTGGAAGTGGTGCAGATGATGATGATGATGGGGCATAGGGATTAGCAGGCGGTGGAAGTGGAGTATCAGAAATAGTAGGCTGAGCTGTGGATGTAGATGGAGCGGTAGGATCAGAAGATGGTGGCGGAACAAAAGAAGATGAACCGGTGGTGGGTGGTGGTACAGAAGGGGCAGTAGGTGGATGTGAAGCTGTGTGAATAGACTGATCTACCCCTATCTGTACCAAGATCGCCTCCAGTAGAAATGTCATACGGTCGACCTTGCCCTCAAGCCATACCCGGGCCTCCCTCTCCTCAATAATCAACGAGTGGAGAGACTGGAGAGACACGGAAGATGACTCTCCCTGGGCCTGAGCCTGAGATCTCTGTCTCATCTCGAAACGTGCAACCTCCTCCACTGGGTCAACCTCATCACCTGAATCATGCTCCTTAGCCTCGGAAGGCGTCCCAGAAGCAGCACCTTCAGTATCGGTGCCTCTTCCTCTCCTCCTCTTTTCCCCAACCTTGGCTTTTCCTTTTGCTTTTCGCTTCTTTTGTGCATCAGAACGGCGGGTCTCTGTCTCGCCAAATCGACTGGAGACCTGCAAAGTTGTGTCTGTGGCCAACGGAAGTAACCCAGCCCACTAAATAACCCGATGAATAGGCCAAACTCCCTTCAGATGGTGCTTAGCGGTGATGTACCGCGTAGACTGTATAAAGAAGTCAACATAGAGGCGAGACAGGCAGACTCGCTGTCCCGTCCCAATAGAATAAAAACTGAGCATACCACGCTGCCAACTTCTCGTGGTAAGAAGTCATCAAAATGCAGTTGACTAGTGCTAGATGGAGGAGATGGTAATCCTTAATAAGAAACATATCCTCAATAAGAGATTCACCGTTCTATTTCTAGACGGCTCCTCCCGTAAGCTCTAGGATAATAGTGGCGGGAGGGATCTCCGGTGCTCCTGGTAGCTGAGGATAAAAATAGTCTGGCACCTCATGTCCACAAAAGAAAGAGCGGTATGTGAATGGAGCTGCAGGATCCTCAATCATCATGGAACAGGCTTCCCGAACCCAATTGATGTTGACCTGTTTGGTTTGGGTCAACATACCGTACCATAGAGGCATGGCTTTGATTCTTCCCAGGAACCATGGGCCTGAGAGCCAAACCATCTCTAGCAGTTGTTCCAACATCACCTTTCGCGAATGAAAATAGCGATCAAACCACAATCGGTCCTCGTCATTCTGAAACCCATGATTAGGTACCAGATCAGGTATTATGAGATCAAAGGGTATAGATTTGTGATACCCTATAACTGGATTCATCGCGAAGGCCCTGAAATTGAGAATGAAAAGAAACAACAAATGAAAACAAGAACAAATTACCAAAAGAAGAATCTACCTTGCAACAGTTCGATCGATCGAACTATTTTCGGTCGATTGAAGAATGGCTGGGCTCGATCACTTGAGCCCAGTTCGATCGATCGAACAAAGAAATTCAGCAGGGGCAGAAATGCATCGCAGAATGGAAAGAGAACTAGAATAACACAATGAAAATAAAGACTAATTGGTCTAAAGACCAGTGGGGGGCACCCCCACAAGTTTTCAAATGAAAAAGAAAAGGAGGGGAATCGGGACCTTACCTCGGATATATGCAGCGGAGAGGTGAGTGTGATGAGGATGATGAGCGAAGGTGATGAAGGCTGCCCAAATGAAAGGTGTGGTGAGTGGGGGAAAAAATTCGCGAGACTTCTCTCTGAGCTCAAGCGCTTGAAAGGGAGAGGAAGAGATATAAACTGAGGAAGTGTACACTGGACGCCTCGTTAAGTTCAATCGATCGAACTCTCAATCGATTGAGACCAGTTAAAGCGATTGAGGATTGTACACCGTCAATCGATTGAGAATGGTTTGATCGATTGAACCTGAGAATTCTATGATCACTTTGTATGACAGATTTATTCACCCCCAACTAACCAACATTGTTCTGGACATACAGGATAATGATAAAATCAGTTCATTAACATGACATGTAAGCCAAAAGTAATCCTCATAAAAGATAATTGCAAATTCTTATAAATATAACTTTGTAATAGCATCCATTTTGCAAAATTATAACCCCCCAAGTTGGCACTAAAGACCTTATTAATAAAGGAAAAACTGAAATAAAACTGAAACTAATAAAACAACTATCTAGGATTATACTTCAATTGATAAAAGAATGATCAACCAACAAAACACAATTAAAGTGAAGCATTAAACTTCGAACATGAAAACTTCATCTTCCATAACTGCTTCATTCTCCCCCAAATCTTCGAGTGTGGATTCCAAACTTGATAATTCCCTTTCCCAAAATAATTGAAAAGCAGCAAGGATATCATCGGTCAAGTCTGAAATCTCTAAGGAATTGACTGCACAGGCAAGAGGTGATCCAAATGGAGACATCGATAGAGGAGAATAATTTCTCAGCTATTTGCTCTCTTGTGGCAAAGTACCAGGAGACCCTATGTAAGGTTCAGGCCCATAAAACAGTTGATGCAGAAGGAACACTGGCAAATCATTATAAAATATAGTGGTAATCCTGGACAAAGGAAAACAGAACAAAAGGAAGAAGGTAAATAAAACAAATAAAAGAACTAACAGAAAGGAATAAACAAAACACGACAAAAAGAAAGTGAAATGTGACAAAGCATTAACCTCACAATTGGCGTGATAAAACCATGTGCCCTAGCAAGTAGAGGTCATTGGAGCCGGAACAACAAATAGCTCATGTGCACAAAAATATATGGAATCGACTCGCTAACGATGAAGTCATCCACATATGTGAAGATAGCGTTATGGCGTTCGGGAACCACATCCTGTACATCTTCTTCCACCCATGGCTCCCACATTGAGTCGTTCTCCCATTGTTCTAAGAGTGCATCATCCACCTCCCTGATGAAATAACATTCTGGTTCTCCTTCCTCTTCTAGAAGATCCATATTGGCAAAAGGGTTAATTTAGAGGAGGGCAGGATTGTAAGGGATGTACCCTTAAGTCAGGTCAACTACTCCATCGACATCCAGACCTTGGTACAGTGAAAAGTAAAATGCAATCTCGTCAGCGGTCCATGCAGGGTTTGACCTTCCGAATCAGCCCATGAACCAATCAAAAACATGGACCGTGTACCATCATGATTTCTCATTCTAAACAACCTGCGGGAGATAGATAATAAAGAATAGTGGGTTAAATGCAATGACACATTCAAAAAGACAGAAATGAATAAAACAACTAAGTGCAACAAACGGAATAAATACAACGGCGGTGTGAGAACACTCTTTAGTGTTTTAAGTAGAGGAATAGTTGGGCTCATCCAGTTGGATGTGCTCAACTTTCGATTGGAAACCTTCCAAGAACGGTTTTAATCTTTGGCCATTGACCTTGAAACTTTCGTCATTCTTAGGATTTATAAGCTCAACGGCCCCGTGTGGGAAAATAACTTTAACAATGAACGGACCTGTCCACCAAGAGCAGAGCTTCCCAGGAAATAGGTGAAGGCGAGAGTAGTATAATAAGACCTTTTGTCCTGGCTTGAATGATTTGCAAAAAGTTGTTGTATCGTGGTGAGCCTTCAACCTTTCCTTATGTAATTTGGCATTGTCGTACCCATCTCGACGTATTTCTTCCAGTTTAGCTAACTGGAGTTTTCGGAGATGACCTCCCTCTTTAATATCAAAGTTCAATGAGCGTGTCGCCCAATATACTTTGTGCTCGATTTCAACAGGGAGGTGACATGCCTTTCCGTATACTAGCCTATATGGGGACATTCCCAGATTTGTCTTGTAAGTAGTACGGTATGCCCATAGAGCATCGGTCAGCTTGTATGCCCAGTCTTTCTAATTTGAATTAATTGTCTTTTCGATAATATGTTTGATTTCTCGGTTAGCCAGTTCTGCCTGCCCGTTAGTTTGTGGGTGGTAGGCTAAGGCAATTTTATGGTTAACCCCATACTTCTTAAGAAGTGACTCCAAGGGTCTATTGCAAAAGTGCTTTCCTTGGTCACTTATTAATGCCTTTGGTGTTCCAAAACATGAAAGAATATTTTCTTTTAAGAAAGAAATTACTGTTTGATGATCATTTCGCCTTGTTGGAATTGCCTCTACCCATTTCGAGATATACTCTACATCAAGGAGTATATACTTGCAGTTATTTAACTTCGGGAATGGGCCCATGAAATCTATGCCCCAACAATAAAAAATTTCGATTGTGATTATGGGAGTTAAAGGCATAGAATTTCATTTTGAGATTGCACCTAGCTTTTGACAGCGTTGGCACAATTTAAAAAATTCATGGGCATCCTTGAATATGGTTGGCCAATAAAAACCGCTATGTAGGATTTTCTGTGCGGGCTTCTATGAAGCAAAGTGGCCACCGCATGCTTTGGAGTGGCATGAAGCTAAAATCACGGTTATATCCTTATTGGGAATACAACGTTTGATGACCTGATCGGCAAAATACTTGAATAAGCACGGGTCATCGAAGAAGAAGTGACGTGCGAATGAGAAGAATCGTTTCTTGTCTTGAGTTGACCAATGACTTGGGGTCTCTCCCGTAAATAGATAGTTTACTATATTAGCATACCATGGCAAACTGGAAACAGTCATCAGTTGCTCATCTGGGAATTCATCCTTGATTGGTATAGGTTCAGTGTTGTCAACAAACGTTAACCGACACAAATGGTCAGCGACCACATTCTCTACTCCCTTTTTGTCTTTGATTGTGATATCGAATTCCTGGAGTAGGAGTATCCAACAGATAAGCCTTTGTTTTGCATCCTTCTTGGATAACAGGTATTTGAGGGCTGAGTGGTCTGTAAAATAGATAATTGAGGACCCTATTAAATAAGACCTGAATTTATCTAGAGCAAAGACTATAGCCAGTAGCTCTTTTTGGGTAGTTGTATAATTCATTTGAGCTTCGTTAAGTGTTCGACTGGCATAGTAGATTACGTAGGGCTTATTATCCTTCCTCTGTCCTAGGACTGCGCCAATGGCATAGTCGCTAGCATTGCACATTAGTTCGAATGGCAAACCCCAGTCGGGTGCCTGTATTATTGGTACGGAGGTAAGGTGTTCTTTTAATGCGTCAAACGATGTTTGACAGCTTTTCGACCACTCAAATGGTGCGTCTTTAACGAGCAGTTGACAGAGTGGATGGGATATTGCACTAAAGTTCTATATAAAGTGACGATAAAATCCCGCGTGCCCCAGAAAAGATCGGATGTCTTTAACTGTACGGGGGACAGATAGGTTCGAGATTATATTGATTTTAGCTTTATCCACTTGGATACCTTTTTCAGAGATAATGTGGCTAAGGACAATTCCCTTGGTCACCATAAAGTGACACTTTTTCCTGTTTAGTACCAGATGTTTGTCCCGTGAGATAAGAATCCCCTCCTTTTAATGGGGATGAGCGATATCTTTTATAGATGCAAGAGACCACTCGTACAAGATAAGTGATCGGGAGAGAACAACTCCTAATTATACGCCTTAACTCACATTTGTTAGTCGTTTTTATCCTCTTTTTGTGTAATTTTACTTTATTTTCTATTTTCTAGCAGGTTTTAGAAGAAAACAAGGAGATCAGGTTAAAATAGGTGAAAAAGCAGGAAGAAAGAAGCAGAAAAAGTCACATCGCGCGCGCGGTCCGCGGGCGCGAAAATCAGAGAATCGCTCGCGCGATCCGCGCGCGCGAGACCCCCAATAACTCGCTCGCGCGACCCGCGCGCGCGAGGTACCCAATGTCGCGCTCGCGCGACCCGCGCGCGCGATATGTGAAAAAACCAAATTTGCGTATTTCAGTGTTCTAAGGAGTCCTGTGCAGACGAAATCACTGGAAGACGTCCAGATTGGAAATAACTGCTGTTTCAGTGCAATACGAATTGAAAGAGGCTTCTAAAGACCCTTGTAAACTATATATATCTAGTTTTGATGATTTTCAAGGGTTACACACCTTGAGAGCAATTCACCAATACATTCATTCAGCACTTTTTGAAGGCAAGAGGAAGGTTTCTAATGGCTTACATCAACTCCATCTTCATGCTTTCACCTATCATGAGCAACTAAACTCCTCATCTAGGGTTTCAATGAAACCCTAGCTATGTAAAGGGGGATTCTATGCTTTTCTATTTTAAGTTTTTATGTTTATGGATAGTGATTGTATGTTGGTGGATTTTATATAATCAGATTTTAATGTTAATAATCAAGAGTACTTGGATCTATTCTTGTCTTAGATTTTTCCTTATACTTATTGAACTCAATAGTCCTTGATATCTGTGATTGATAGGAGTATTTACATACAATGGTGCTTATGTGATTGTGATGTTTACTTCTTTTATAATCCATGCTTAGGAAAGATGAGTTATGCTACAACCTAGTTATAGGTAGATGATTCATGTGAACCGTAGATGGATTATGTTTAGATTAAACTAACGATATCTTCTTGACGATACTATTGGGCTTGTAGCTACAATAGATCATAACTATCCAAACATAGAACTTAGAATAAGAAGTATAGACCCTCAATGCATAGTTAGTGGTGGATTTGTAATCCTAGGTCCCATCTCCATATATTTACATCAATTTCCAATTTTGCATTTAAGTTTACTTAGATTTAATTCTAGATCTTAATTCTAAAATTTCATAGTTTAAAGTAGTAGTGATAATAAAAACCTAAATCAATTCAACTTCTGATTTTCTTATAACTAGCTAGATTAGATTTTAATAATTATAGGATCAAAAGTTAACAATCTCTGTGGGTTCGACCTGTACTTTCCACACTACAATCTTTTGAAAGTAAAGCAAAAAATAAGCATACTTTTACATCTTGATTTTGACGAGATCAATTTTTGGCGCCGTTGCCGGGGATTGAAATAACTTTTGCCGTTAATTATTAGAATCGTAATTTACTTAGTTAGTAAATATTAGTTTCCGTTTTATTTTCTTTGTTTTAGTTTCATTTTAGAGTCGCTAAAATTATTCTTGTTCTACAAATCTCAATAACTAATTTTACAATGCAAGATGGGGAGACACTTTACGATACGTGGGAACAATTTAAAGAACTTCTCCGTTCTTGCCCTCATCACCAGATACCCAAATGGCAGCTGGTGCAAGTTTTTTATGAAGGATTGATTCCTGCCGTTAGAAATACCGTCGATGCTATTTGTGCGGGGACGTTCCTCCACAAGAGTGCCGATGAAGCATGGAAGATATTTGAAACATTAAGTGAAAACTCTATGCATCAAGCGGTATCCGTACGACCTGAAGGACACCTTCTACCTAATCCAAAGAGAGAAGCGAAAGTTGAGGCTAATCATTCTTACGAAATTCAAGAACTAAATAGAAAAATGGACCAACTTATGATGATGGGTCGCGTGCAAGGCCCACCTCCTTCGGCTGAAGTATGCCAGTTATGCTCAGATTCGTCACATTCAACATTAGCATGTCCGACCGCATCCCAGTTCCCGGAATTTGTCGAACAGCATATAAATGCGGTTCAACAGTTCCAACGACCTAATTATAACCCCACGGGGTATAAACCAAACACGACATGGGGACCTCATCCGAACCTGTCATGGAACTCCAATAGTGAGAAGCCATATTCGAAACCTGATACAACCAATTTTCCTAATGCGTACAAACCACAATCTAATCAGTATCAGCCGCCTCCGAATCAACCAAATCAATACCAACAGCCCTCCTTCCGTGCTAATCCTTCTAGGGATAAAACTTTCGAAGAGAGCGTGTTGGCATCATTAAAGACCTTAGAGGCCCAATCACAATCGCAGTCTCAACTGGTAAATTCTCATACGCAATCTATAGCAAAATTAGAGTCCCAAATGGGACAATTAGCTAATACATTGAATAGACGTAATGAGGGAAAATTACCAAGTCAACCTGTTCAAAATCCTAAAGGTCAGTATGAGGTGAGTTCGGCGAGTGATCAGGTTAACGCTGTCTCAACAAGGACAACTGAACGTCCCGAGGAGGTCGTACCTCCTCCCGAGGCTAGGAAAGATAAAGATAAAGAAAAGGAAAAGGGTGAAAAGGAAGAGAGTTCTACTCCAGTTTCAAAAGACGCTAACCCTTTGATATCAAATACAACATCTAAAGCGGTAAACCCTTCCGATTATGTGCCTAGGATGCCATTTCCACCGAGCGGGGAAGCCCCGGCTCACTTCACTAGAAAAAGCACGAAACCGGAAGATATCCTTGAAATATTTAAAGAAGTCAAAATCAATATTCCACTACTAGATGCGATTAAACAGATACCCCCGTATGCTAAGTTCTTAAAGGATCTATGCACTCAGAAGAGGAAGTCTAGAAACCATCTATCTAAGAAAGTGTTCCTAACAGAAAAGGTTAGCTCCCTGTTTACTACTAACACTCTCAAGTATAAAGACCCAGGTACTCCAACCATCGCTTGTCACATAGGTGATAAATACATTCAACGGGCTCTTCTTGATTTAGGTGCGAGTGTGAATTTGATACCCTATTCAGTTTATGAACATTTGGGTTTAGGAGAACTGAAACCGACTGCGGCCACCTTACAATTAGCCGATAGGTCAATTAAAGTTCCACGGGGGGTAGTAGAAGATGTATTGGTCAAAGTTGATAGATGCTATTATCCGGTCAATTTTATTGTACTAGACACCGAACCTGTCCTAGATGCTAGTAAACAAGTTCCAGTCATTCTGGGACGCCCTTTCCTAGCTACCGCTAATTCAATTATTAACTGTAGGACTGGTGTGATGGATATAACTTTTGGTAACATGACCGTGCGTCTTAACGTCTTCAATGCATCTAATCAACCATATAGAGATGATGAAGAGGCAGACTGCTATGCCATAGACTTAATAGACGAATTAGTTGAAGAGGCAGCGCCTTTTATGTTAACTAAGGAAGCGTTAGAAGCATGCTTATCACATTTCAATTTTAATGATTTCAACATTGACACAAATATTGAAGATGTAAATATTCTATTGGAATCAGTAAATACGACTAATGCGCTTCCATGGAAACCTAAAGTAGAGGCTTTACCACCTCTTTCACATGAACCGGCATTACCATCCATTGAGTGTCCTCCGACGCTCGAACTTAAGTCGTTGCCAGATTCTTTAAAATATGCATTCCTAGGAACGAACGCAACCCTTCCTGTTATAATCGCGTCAAATTTAACTGAAATTCAGGAAGTACAACTACTACAGGTTCTAGGTAATCATAAAAAGGCGATTGGATGGACGGTCGCTGATCTAAAAGGAATTGACCCGTCAGTTTGCATGCATAGAATAAATTTAGAAGAAAATGCTAAACCATCTAGGGAAATGCAACGACGGCTCAACCCTAACATGAAAGAAGTGGTTATGAAGGAAGTGATTAAACTCTTAGATGCCGGTATTATATACCCGATCTCCGATAGTAATTGGGTCAGCCCAACTCAGGTTGTTCCAAATAAGTCAGGTATCACGGTTGTACCCAACGAAAAGGGAGTCCTTATACCCACCCGTCAAACTACCGGTTGGCGGGTTTGCATTGATTATAGAAAACTTAACATGATGACTCGTAAGGATCATTTCCCTCTCCCTTTTATTGATCAAATCCTAGAACATCTGTCCGGTCAGAGTTATTATTGTTTCTTAGATGGATACTCTGGTTACAACCAGGTGCCCGTTTACCCAGATGACCAAGAAAAGACAACGTTCACATGTCCTTTTGGAACCTTTGCTTACCGACATATGCCGTTTGGCTTGTGCAATGCACCGGCAACCTTTCAACGGTGTATGATGTCAAACTTTTCGGACATGGTTGAGAAGTTTCTAGAAGTGTTTATGGATGACTTCTCAGTTTTTGGTCCAACATTTGACGAGTGTTTACAAAACCTTACGAAAGTCCTCGCCCGGTGCGAGGAAGCGAATTTGGTTTTGAGTTGGGAGAAGAGCCACTTTATGGTTCAAGAAGGGATCGTATTGGGTCACGTTGTATCCAAACGGGGTATTGAGGTAGATAAGGCGAAAATTGAACTAATTGATAAACTTCCACCGCCGTCGTCCATTCGTCAAATTCGGTCTTTCCTCGGTCATGCCGGCTTTTACCGACGATTTATAAAAGATTTTAGTAAGATCTCACGACCTTTGTGCAATTTGCTCGCTAAGGATGTGCCTTTTGTATTTGATAATGAGTGCCTCAAGGCATTTGAAACGTTGCGAACATTATTGTCCACGGCTCTGGTAATCCAATCCCCTGATTGGTCATTACCGTTTGAATTGATGTATGATGCTTCCGATTATGCCGTAGGGGCCGTGTTAGGTCAAAAGGTCAATAAAATCCCTCACGTGATATATTATGCGAGTAAAACACTAAATGACGCTCAATTGAACTACACAACAACGGAAAAAGAATTACTTGCGGTTGTATTTGCCCTCGACAAATTCCGTTCTTATTTATTGGGTTCAAAAGTCATCGTTTATACTGATCATGCGGCATTGCGGCATTTGCTGAATAAGAAAGAAACGAAACCTAGGTTAATCCGATGGATTTTACTCCTGCAAGAGTTTAATTATGAAATACGGGATAAAAAGGGTTCTGAAAACGTTGTAGCTGACCACTTGTCACGAATTTATATAGAATCTAACGATATAACCCCTCTCCAGGATTCATTTCCGGACGAGCAATTATTTGCATTATCTGCCGTCAATCGTCCATGGTTCAGCGACATCGTTAATTTCTTAGCTACGGGATATATCCCGCATATGTGGTCTCGTTTAGATAAAGATCGGTTCTTTTCTCAAATTAAACACTATTACTGGGATGACCCATTGTTATTTAAACACTGTTCTGATCAAATTATACGACGTTGTGTTCCGGAAAGTGAGTTCAAATCCATATTAAATTTTTGTCATTCTCTAGAATGCGGAAGACACTTTGGTGGCCGTCGTACAGCCGCTAAAGTCCTCCAAAGTGGGTTATATTGGCCAACATTGTTTAAAGATGCACATGAATTCTGTCAGAACTGCGTACGTTGTCAACAAACAGGGAATATGTCACATCGTGATGCGATGCCCATGACCCCAATTCTTATTATAGAAATATTTGACGTTTGGGGCATCGATTTTATGGGTCTGTTTCCCTCGTCTTGTGGTTTTGAATATATTTTAGTCGCGGTCGACTATGTTTCTAAGTGGGTGGAGGCAGTGGCGACGAGAACCAACGACCACAAAGTTGTGGTTTCATTTATTAAAGATAATATATTTTGTCGATTCGGTACGCCACGAGCGATTATAAGTGACGGGGGGAAACATTTCTGTAATCGTTATTTCGAAGCCCTCGTCCGAAAATATTCTGTCACCCATAAAGTAGGAACCGCATACCATCCGCAAACCCAAGGCCAAGTTGAAGTGACTAATAGAGAGGTCAAAAGTATATTAGAAAAAACGGTACGTCCAGACCGTAAAGATTGGTCACAACGACTGCCCGATGCGCTTTGGGCTTATCGTACAGCGTTTAAAACCCCTATTGGGATGTCTCCTTACCGCCTAGTGTTTGGAAAAGCGTGCCACCTACCGGTGGAACTCGAACATCGATCCTATTGGACCGTAAAAATGTTTAACCAAGATATAAAAGCGGCAGGATGTCATCGAAAACTTCAATTGCAAGAACTTGAAGAATTGAGAAATGAAGCGTATGAAAATTCGAAAATCTATAAAGAACGATCTAAAGCTTTTCACGATAAAATGATTATAAGAAAGAATTTTGAGGTCGGACATCACGTCTGGTTGTTCAATTCAAAATTAAGATTATTCCCGGGAAAGCTACGGTCCCGATGGGACGGTCCGTTCACTATAACGCAAGTGTTCTCGCATGGAGCGATTGAGATCCAAGATATGAATGGTGGGGCACCTTTTAAAGTAAATGGACAACGGCTTAAGCCGTATCGAATCGAGGAAACAGAAGAGAGAGAAATTGAATCTATAGACCTGGTAGATCCGGTCTATCTCGACTGAGCACGTGCATCGGTCGAGCTAGCGACGTAAAACTTAGCGCTTCTTGGGAGGCAACCCAAGCATTAGTTAGAATTTTCTTGAATTTTGTACACTATTTAGTAGTTTTTGGCCATTGTCTGAACATCTGAAAGCCCAAAAGATGCAAAGTTTAAGTTTTATAACATATATACAAGAAAACAGAAAAGAAAATTGAGAAATTAGCATCTCGCGCGCGCGGCCCGCTCGCGCGAGGTATCGCTCGCGCGGACCGCTCGCGCGAGATATCCCCTTAGAAAAAAATTCATTTAGCCTTTTAAAAGAAGCCTCAGCTTCTGTTCGCGCTTGAAATCGCGCGAGCGAGGTACTCGCTGGAGCGACCCGCTCGAGCGAAGATGAGACTTAGAAAAAATTCTTAACAGCTATAAAATGAAACCTCAGCTTTTCCTCGCGGAGGGATTCGCGCCCGCGAGCCTCGCTCGCGCGATCCTCTCGCGCGAGGTACCCCTTCCTTTAAATATAGGGCCGTGCCCTAATTTCTCTGAAAGTTCATATCTCTCTCTTTCTTTGCGTCTCTCTCTTCTCCCTCTCGCGATCTTTCTTTCTCTCTCTCTCCTCCCTCCATCACAAACCGCCACACATCAAGACGCCGCCATCGCGACACCACCGCCGTTTTTTTTTTTGCGATTACACAGCAACCCCCCGTTCCTCTGCTCGTGGTATACATACAGGTATATATACATCCATGGGTCCAAAGTCTATACACACAGATCCATATATATATATATACATGTAATCATACACATGGTTTGAATCTTAGGGAGGAAGTTCGGGTTGATTTGAAAACCAATTTAGGGCTGAAATTTGGGGGGTTGATTAGAAACCCTAAGATTAGGTTCACAAATATTCAGAGAATGATCACTGTTAATACTAGGGTTGGCATTTGGGAATTTCTGCCTATAAGTCTTGCTTTACACACAGATTTATATACATGAAGCCTCTCATTCATGATCACTAACCCATATGCACTACTGATCATGTTAGGATTAACAAGTTGGGGTTCTTATATCTAGATTTATACACACACACAATCGGAACCCCAAATTTCATACTGTACTAAACCCTAGTTTTAACATACATATATGTACAGCTATTCATCCATATACCTGTTTGCATAAGCTTACACAAGAACTAGAGATATAGAATACAGATATTATGAATTCAGTTGAGCAAGACCAAACTAGGTTGTGTCCATTTAGGAATAATGTTAAGATCCTTCAATCTTTATTCGCATTGTTATAAATCTGATCACTCACTATTGATATTAGGGTTTAGGTTTGGGGGTTTCGATACTCATACCTATATCAAGTTCCAAAAATTCAAACCCTTCAATTCAGTGTACACGCTCTAATTCCTAACTCACACTCAACTTGAACTCTATGTTCTAAACTAAGTAGCGTTCATAGGTACATACATGCATAGATGGAAGTTCGGGATTTTCTTTTGTCCAAATTTGCATATACAAGTATGAATATACCTAAACACAGTTTCATTCATGCACTTAAAAATTGAAATGCATATGGTCTTCCAGAACTACGCTCGTTTATTCATATGAGTCTGTGATTGATCACATGGAATAAAAATACGACACAAACAACCTCAAAACCAGATGTGTTACTTTGACCATTACGTCGTAGTCAGGGTCGATTAAATTCAATTGACTTAGGCATCTGCATACAGTTTTAAGTGGTTCAGTAGTGTTGATACCAATATTAATATATGCTTACACTTCTTTCAAAACTATAACAGTTTCATCTCATATGCATATTTTCATATTCACTGATCCTTTGACTCATATACATACACGCATACGAAATCTCGAACCCTGACCTTTACTTTACCTATAAACGTAAACTTGTGGATTCATATTCACTTCCAGTTACGTATCTACCTTCAAATTCATTACACATATGCACTCATTATTCTAATCTCTTATGCTAGATGCGTACATAACAATCCTGAAGCAGTTAAAATAAAAATTGAATCCGAGCGTAGTCATATTTAATACTAACCACTGAAATTAGAGTTTGGAATTCGTTATTCCTCTTCAACTTTAACTTAAAGATTTTTAACGTTGCTTAAGCCTGTTAACCTAACTCGTGATCACCTTATTAAACATTTCAAATTGTTGTTTGGACATACACGTCATTTAGCTATTTGTTCATCATATACATGGAATCTGAACACTCGGCAAGTACCCCGGGACTTGCCGCAACGTGTGTGCCCTAGCTGGGACGATGAGTGGGAAGGGGCTGACTCTTCTCACAGTTGCTGGGTGTTCCCCCGTGAACCCCAATTTCGTTTGAAATGTTGAATATATGTTGATTGTGTCCCTTGCCGGGATTGTTTTTCTTGCAGGTGACCCATTCCCCCTATCCCTTTCTTTTTCTTTTTCTGGGCACAGTCCTATTTTAAAGCCGACATTTTCAATTTTTTTTTTTCTAAAAATCCGTACCTTCTTTTTAAAATATGACCAAAAGAACCGTTCGATCCGCTTCTTCGTCCCAACCGCCACAGAAAAAAACCAAAGGCAAAGAAAAACAGACTGACCCACCACCACCGCCTCCAGACGACCCTAACCCAAACGAATTAGGTCCCAAGTACGCCACCCGCGGTCTCAATTACGAGGCCGCTATAGATGCTGAGTACTTCGCGTCTGATAAAGACACGAAGTGGGGCCATAGTAACTTAGTAGCCCGAAAACTGGCCCCACAGCTCTATTTTAGAAACCCAGACCTAATTAGTTATCCCCGGTTTGTCCGCCTCTTCTACCAAAACCTCCGCTATCATAAACAATCTTTAAGCCAACACGCCTTCTTGTCCACCACCATAGATGGCCACGACATTACCCTCAACCCAGACAACATCGCTGAAATACTCCAACTCCCCTCCCACTCATACCAAGTTCCTAAATTAACCGTCCTCAACAAAGCCCACTCCTTCATTCATATTATTCAGGACATGTGTGGCGGTCGCTCTGGTTCGGGCCAATCTATTCGCCGATCTCATATGCCCCGCCAGATGTGGTTTGTCGACCATGTCTTTAAACGAAACCTGTACCCCCTTGGTCATGAGCAAGAACGGACCAAGGAAATTCACCATGCCCTCCACGCTGTTTACCGCAGCGATTGGTTTCACCCTGGCTTGATTATTATGGAGGGCATGCGTCTTGCGGCTCATGCCATTGACCACTCCCTTGATTCTAAACTTCTTCTGCCCTATCCTCGCACCATTACGGCCATTCTCCGGGCTAAGGCCTTTCCTATCCCTGCCGATGAGCCCATTGACGCGCATATTCCAGACTTCGCTTCCGCTGATTGGAAGCTGAGTTTGGATCGACTAGATTTGGAGGTGAGGAGGGCACGTGAGGCAGCCCAGGCCCGTCGCGAGCAGGCGGCACAGCGTCCACCTCCCCCGGAGGATACTCCTTACGCTTGGACATATGGGGACGTCTGTGCTTTCCGTGGAGAGACCCTGCGGCTTCAGTCCTACATGCGTTCATATTTCCAGCTGGCTCATCCGGACCAGCTGGATGACATTCTAGCTCAGGGCGAGGCTGCATATCAGTCAGCTTTCCCGCGACAAGCGCAGCAGGTGGCTGAGGAGGGAGTTGAGGAGCAGGGGGAGGTACAGGGTGAGGAGGAGGCTGGAGATGCTGGTGACGATGACGATGGGAGTGACGGTGATGGGGATGGTGATGATACTACTGGCCAGGGGAGTACTGGGTTGGAGTTGGTTTTGATTGAGGGTGGTGATGACTGAGTAGGTTTTGGTTGGGGGGGTTAGACATGTATTTTTCCTTTTTCTTGTATTTGGTGGGAGTTTAGACATTTTCAGACATTCGGGCCTGTATATTATTGTATTTTGTTGCTTTTCCTGTTTTTTTAGTCTTTTGGTTATTGTTAGGATTTTACTGTACCCGGCTTCGACCGGTTTAGATTATTTCCTTTTATTTTATTTCCTTTGGGTCTGTAAATAATTTATTTTTGCATTTTTCTTTTGTTTTGTGGTTTGCTATATGTCTGGACATTATATTCATTGCACTGATCTTATTGTCATTTACTGCTTATGATACTTTACGTCATTACTTATCACAACTTCACAGCCATGAGTCACGAATGAGTAATTACCAACCCCATTGCACACTAACAGGAATTGCTTACACTCAGGTTTGGGGGAAATTATGCTGAAATGTCCATTAACTATTCCGAATTATTAATTAAAAGTGAATACGATTTAATTTTGATCAATATGGTTCGCACATTAGCCTATTCATTACATTGACTCTCAGCGCATGTACCGGCTTATTAATTTAGGTTTATACATTCAAGGGTAGTTCTTTTTGGTATACATTATTATGATCCTGAATAGCACCTATGTTTTTCATGACTAATAACTTGCGCTAATTATATTTCAGTTGTGACGTTTTTATTTTTTATTTTTTTGGTTTCAGGACATATTGTGACCACATATACATATAGTTATCCAAATCCTCCTTTCTCCTTCTCATATTTTCACTATGGATCACCCGATGTCTCCTCCTACGTCACCTGATAGGTCTCCCAGTCAGTCGAGTTACTGTTCTGACTCTGGTTCTTCTTCTGATACCTCTATACTTAGTCCTAGGATAGCCAAACCTGACGACCCAGTCGGTCGTCCCGGCTGGAGTCGTCGTCGTCCTCGTAGGCCCATTACCAGTTGTTCCGATTCTTCTGACGAGGATGACATGTTTGGCGATGACCCTACGTCTCTTGATGGCCCTTATGGCGCTCCTCCTACATCTTCTGAGTCGTCATCGTCTGAATCGGTCGAGTCCTCGACTGATGATGACGATGAGGGTGTTGTCTCAGGATTCGCTGATATTTCTATATCTGACCCTGTTGAGTCTAGTGTGCCTACACCGGAGGTTACCTATCCATATAGGAACCTACCTGATTATGTGCCGGACGTTGTTCGACAGCGTCCGGGTCACCCTGACTGGTCCCCTGAGGACATTGCCTCAATATTCGCGCCGTATTCCTGTCCGGAGGACGATTGGGTGGATTTGGGTCCGAGCGTCGTTGAGGAGATTGTGGAGGGTCAGAGTTTGGATGTACATGATGTTGATGGGGTAGGTCCACCGTTCAACCCTGCGGAGCACCCAGAGTTGGAGCTTGTGGATTGGTACGTTCGATCTGGAGTACAGCCTCCATCAGGCATTTTCCGTGGAGTGGACATTCTGGTGATATTCTATGCGGATTACATCCATGTCATTGTCATGTTCCCCTCTGCATAGGGACATGCAGTGATTTGGTTTGGGGGGAGTATATGGATATTTTCATTTTCATTTTAGTGTTTTTGTTTAGTTTTATTAGTTTTATTCGTATAGTTTCTTGTTTTCGTACTTCAGTTTATTTTTGTTAGTTTTCTTTTATTCGTTATTTCATTCAGTTGTTAGTTCTTTTAATTCTTTTAATTCTTTGTAAAACATAATAAAAAATAATAATAATAATAATAGAGAAACAAACATTTTAGTAGTTCTGTAAATAAATAAAAATCAGTTTCTTAATACTGTTCAATATTGCGTTCCTTTTGATTATAATTACATTTCGTTGAAATTTTGAGAATTAAAAGAGTATATAATCGAATGTCGACCGAATCTATGAGAAGATGTTTTGAGAATTATATATTATCGGAATCAGTGTTTTATATCTTATACTTGCATATCTTGTCGCACTGCACGTAGTCATATGGATGTATATTAACCTTGAACTGTAATATACCTTGGATTTCTAAATAGTAATATTGTGGAGACTAGAACCCGGTGAGCGTCAGAGCCTATCATCCTTTTGAGGGTTTTATTATGTTTATCGAATCTCTTTGACACATCGCACTATCTCGTTGATTGGTCTCATTATTCCTTCATTTTGATTGAAAGTCGAGTGAATATTAGAATTACCATGTAAAAAATATATATATATATTAAAAGCAGAGAAATTCTATTTCCTTTTACATCATAACATTGAAAAATCATGTGACTTTAGAAAATGACACTAGGCCGTTTGTTCTAATAAACCTTTTTGACCTTTGGCCTACCCATTATAAATATTTTTTTTTATTATATCCCTTGTTAACCCATTTGAGCCGTTTTTAATTAAGCCATTTCTTTGTTCACCTATTATCTTACCCACTCCGATATGGAGTTTGCCAATAATAAATAGTACCTACCCTATGTCCGAAAGTAGTTAGAGAATAGTTTTCATAAAGAAATTGGGCTATTAAACGACTGAAAAAAAATATGATGTATCGAGTAGTAAAAGAAAAGGATCTAAAAAAAAAATAAATAAATAAATAAAAGAAAAAAAAAAGAAGGAAAAAAAAAAAAGGATATGATCCTCTTGAAAAAAAAAGTGATATAACTAGTCGTTGTAGTAAAGCCCTTGTGTTCCATGTTAAGGCGGCTATTTCTAGATACTTACGGACACTTTGAATCCCTTTTACCTTTCTTTTCTAAGCCTTAACCCTTGACCAATATTACAACCCGTGTAAAGTCCTAGTTGATTCTATAAAAACATGATTTGATATGTGACCGATAAGGAAAAGGAAGTAAAAGCATGGTGGTGATGATATTTACTTGACGATCGATATCTATTCGTGAGACTATTTTATTTTTGTCGTGTCATACGTTGTTGAGAGTCATATGCGAATTTATTTGTTTTGCACAATAATTCTTTCTCGCATATATATACACAGATGAGTGTTTACACCTGTTTCAGAATGATTTTATGTTAGAGTGTAATAACAACGTGAGATTTGTAGTCGAAGCATCACTAGATAGTTATCTGATTTATATTCCAAGTTCATAGTTGCAGTGTATCCACTTGACTACCATTTCACACACATGCGAGTCTTCGATATATGCTATTGATTCTGGTGATATATGTTTTCAGATTATTTTTCATAATGTAGGAGGGCATCTGATTGTTTTACTCTTGATAGTTTTAGAATTTCATTTGAGCTTGATTTTATCTAAAAAGGAATGTGATATTGAAATATTTAAATTTTGAATAAAATTTTTACAAATTAATAAAGATGGTTGTGGGTGACTTGTTGACGAGAACCCTCACGAGACTTCACTCGTCCGACTAGGGACACCTAGAGGTTTAAAAGGCTTGTTGCACAGGCTAAGTGCAATCGTTATCCATACGAAAATGGATTACGAATTTTATTATTAGTAGTTTATATTATTCTTTTTGCTCGAGGACTAGCAAAATGTAGGTTTGGGGGTGTGATCGGGAGAGAACAACTCCTAATTATACGCCTTAACTCACATTTGTTAGTCGTTTTTATCCTCTTTTTGTGTAATTTTACTTTATTTTCTATTTTCTAGCAGGTTTTAGAAGAAAACAAGGAGATCAGGTTAAAATAGGTGAAAAAGCAGGAAGAAAGAAGCAGAAAAAGTCACATCGCGCGCGCGGTCCGCGGGCGCAAAAATCAGAGAATCGCTCGCGCGATCCGCGCGCGCGAGACCCCCAATAACTCGCTCGCGCGACCCGCGCGCGCGAGGTACCCAATGTCGCGCTCGCGCGACCCGCGCGCGCGATATGTGAAAAAACCAAATTTGCGTATTTCAGTGTTCTAAGGAGTCCTGTGCAGACGAAATCACTGGAAGACGTCCAGATTGGAAATAACTGCTGTTTCAGTGCAATACGAATTGAAAGAGGCTTCTAAAGACCCTTGTAAACTATATATATCTAGTTTTGATGATTTTCAAGGGTTACACACCTTGAGAGCAATTCACCAATACATTCATTCAGCACTTTTTGAAGGCAAGAGGAAGGTTTCTAATGGCTTACATCAACTCCATCTTCATGCTTTCACCTATCATGAGCAACTAAACTCCTCATCTAGGGTTTCAATGAAACCCTAGCTATGTAAAGGGGGATTCTATGCTTTTCTATTTTAAGTTTTTATGTTTATGGATAGTGATTGTATGTTGGTGGATTTTATATAATCAGATTTTAATGTTAATAATCAAGAGTACTTGGATCTATTCTTGTCTTAGATTTTTCCTTATACTTATTGAACTCAATAGTCCTTGATATCTGTGATTGATAGGAGTATTTACATACAATGGTGCTTATGTGATTGTGATGTTTACTTCTTTTATAATCCATGCTTAGGAAAGATGAGTTATGCTACAACCTAGTTATAGGTAGATGATTCATGTGAACCGTAGATGGATTATGTTTAGATTAAACTAACGATATCTTCTTGACGATACTATTGGGCTTGTAGCTACAATAGATCATAACTATCCAAACATAGAACTTAGAATAAGAAGTATAGACCCTCAATGCATAGTTAGTGGTGGATTTGTAATCCTAGGTCCCATCTCCATATATTTACATCAATTTCCAATTTTGCATTTAAGTTTACTTAGATTTAATTCTAGATCTTAATTCTAAAATTTCATAGTTTAAAGTAGTAGTGATAATAAAAACCTAAATCAATTCAACTTCTGATTTTCTTATAACTAGCTAGATTAGATTTTAATAATTATAGGATCAAAAGTTAACAATCTCTGTGGGTTCGACCTGTACTTTCCACACTACAATCTTTTGAAAGTAAAGCAAAAAATAAGCATACTTTTACATCTTGATTTTGACGAGATCAATAAGTGAGTAGATTAGGAAGCCTAATCTAATTACAAGTGATTAGCATAAATCATGGAAGTTTTCTAAGTGGTTTAGGAAACAGCTTGTACTTTCCATTAGTCCTCTGACTGAGTTAGGAAACTGCTAGGAATCTTGCAAAGCACGCTCACGGGGTCAGGCCCAGGTTTTCGCCCACTGCAAATCGAGTCCATATCGTAAGCTCGAGCTGTGGTCCCAGACCGGGCGATCTTGGCCAGACAACTTGGGATGGTTGAGTAACGGGTGCCCATTCCGAATAACTTGGCATTTCCTTGCTGACGGGGCAGTTCGACCTTGGCCAGATATCTTTGGACCCATCATCTCAATTTCAGTCGGTTCCATCCAACCCAGTGAATAACACTTACCTCCGTCACTGGTGCTATCCGCCGATTGCTATCAACACAAAAACATATTTGTGGGTGTGTGTATAATGCATATCTTATGCCTGAAAAGGTTAAATGAATCATATTGCCTAAAAAGGCAATATGAACTATACTCTTACCCAAATATATATATATATATAAGTGCACCAATGACCTTAAGTGTTTTGAACTTTTATCAATCGGTGCACTTTTGCTTAACTAATTGTTTTTTAGAGTTTTATTAAGTTTAGTATGCCATTTTTTTTGGCATGTCTATAAGAGTTCTACAATAATACAATTTGGTTAAAGTTTCACTACTATACATTACTTTTGGGTATAGGTAGAATTTCAGTTAGACCTAATAAAGTTCTAAAACATACAAAATTGAGGACGGTGTGATATGAGAAAAATAACGAACCTTATTTGTGTTTTATAAGACCTACTGTTCTTTTAGAATGAGTCTTATTACTACTATAATTGCTATGCGTTAAAATGATTATAAGTCATACCATGACTATGTCATAATGTTATCTTAAATGTAAAGAAAAAAAAATAGTCCTAACACTAATGTGGTTACTTACAATTGGTTTCACTTAATCTTGCTGAAAACGTAAAAAATAAAATAAAATATTGAGTCCTAATACGTTTAATTCGTTAAATTAGTTTCAATACTACTATTATAGGATGCATATTGCAATTGTTAACATGATTACAAAGTTTTAGAACTTTGTGCGAAAAGGATTTTCGTGAAGAAAACTTCAGGTATGCGTTTATTGTTTATTTGTTTTTTTGGATTTTATCAAATTGTTGCATGAAAATATGTGAAATTGTGATATATGTTTATTGTCACTTAGATTACACCCAAATCTTAGTTTGCAATCAAAAGATTAAATTAGAATAATGCTATGATGTTCAAATTTGAATCTCAAACTTCTTTCCCAAATGGCTTAACAATTGTAATCCATGCTGTGATAGTGAGTGGTGGTAGGATATATCACTGCCTATGGTACATTCGACAAAGCTTTTGAAAACCAAATTTAGAAAGCGTAGCATTACTCATCGAGTTATAGTTAGTGAGTAGAACTAATTGTAAGTGAAGAAAAAATATTTCAGCAAGTATTTGAGTCCTAGGAGCTGTTTAATTATATATATATATATATATATATTAATTCATCTAATATTGTATAGAGATTTTATTTCAAAATTCACAAGTGACTCGAAACGTTCAAATTTTGTCCAAAATGATGTCCTATAAAAGGAACGAAAATTATATGTCTGTAAGTTAGCTAACATCAATTCCCATGTTCATATTTGTTTCACATTCCTATTAGTTTTTGCCTACTGTTTTTATTTTATTTTTGCCGGATTTTATGGATAAGTTAATATCAATTTGGGTCATTATTAGGTGGGGTTACAAATATTAATTTTCTTTTAAGATTATTTCAAAAAAGATACGCATCAATTAAATTTATGATTTTATTTTACTATATTTCCTCTATCACGTCTTATTATAAAATTTTTAAGTGAAGTATTCAAACACTTCCTAAGTGTTTGCTTTAATTAAGTCTTAATTAAGTGTTTGCTACTTATATGGTCATATACATGAGCTTATTTTTTCATTAAGTTTTTGTAGCGTTTGGTTGAGCTGCATAATTATTCTGTATGACCTTATAAATACATCATTTTTTAAGTCAATATTTTATAACATAAATATCTATTGCTATTTAAGTCAACTATACTGTTTAGATATCAGAGGTATGGTATTATCAGTATTTTTTTTAGATACCAATAAATTGAAGGATCAAAAGACTAAACACTTGTGTCGAATCTATTAAGTAATCAATCTAACTTCGGGGTAAAGATTGTGACACACACATTCACACAACTTTTGGGAAACAGCCCAAAAGATGTGTCTATCTCTCTCCTGTGATGTCACTGGAAGTAAGTTCAATTAGCCCTTTAGCGACAAATAATTTTGTCACTAAAAGTAACAATTTGTTGCAAAAAGTGTTCGAGGGACTAAAATCACATGCTTATGAAACTACAAGGGCTAAAGTGACACTTTTTAAACTACATGGACCAAATTGACACAAAGAGCCAACTACATGGGTGTAAAATATAGTTAAGTCTTTTTCCAATTAGTAGCTAATCCATGCAACAAACTAAAAAACAACATAGTGATTTGATCGGGGCTGAAGCAGCTGGTTTGCAACGTGACGTGCAAAGGTCAGTTTTTTATAAGTTGGCTGTCACGACCCATCCCACTATGCGTGAACATAGGACACGTGGCACGCCACCAAGGCTCATCCAAATCTTCATATAACAATACGCACCGGAAAGAACTTTAAAACAACCCTAAGTAAATTAAAACTTTAGGAAACATTACTCTCTGAGTTGAAAAAATCCATAAGAATCCGAGTTATAAAACGTTTTGGCCATTTGAATCCTTTCAAAAGAATCAGTTTTTGAAAACAGAGGTTCAGTCGATTGTGCCTAGGGTCCAGTCGACTGTGCCTAGCAGAAACCAAAACCCTCAATTCTCATCAGAGGTCCAGTCGACTAATCAGGGAACCCAGTCGACTGCACTGGTTACTATTTGGATCAGTAGCTAAAATCTACAGTAGTTCAGTCGACTAATCAAAGGTCCCCAGTCGACTGTGTTAAGCAGAACCAAAATACAACATTTTCAAAAGGGGCCCAGTCGAATGATTGATGTTACAGTCGACTGGTTTTGCCATTAATAGAAGCAGTGGCCAAAAATCAACAGTGTTCAGTCGACTGATCAAGGGTCCAGTCGACTGCTTCTCTTACTATTCACTTTCAGTGTCTCAAACACACGGGATTCAGTCGACTGATCCTGGGTCCAGTCGACTGCTCCCCTGATGGGCAGCCTGTGATGAAAACTACTAACACATGCTTCTCCAAACCAACAACAATTGCATACATGACTCAAATACAACATTTAAAACATAACTACAGGCGTTAAATTACAAGATTTCCAAACTACTAAACTAATCCAAAGACCTATTACAACGTATTATTATAATTTACAAATCCTTACACAAGATTAGGATTTAAAACAAAAACATGTACAATTGTAGCTTCCCGGCGTTCCTCGACCTCACTCCTAACGATTCTTTTTGTCTTTCTTCTTACCTGCAATGGAGTACATCTCCACTGCTCAGCTGTATGCTGAGTGCACAATTCTAAATGTATGCTTATATGACAGTTCATGGTTTAAGCATCTAAAACACATAGAAATAGTCTCTAGGGTGAGTGGTACGCATTCATCCGGTCGATGCCGTAGGAGGCCCACCTCTCCCACGCATCTCGCACACTGGTTGGGCCTTCCTCCATACCAGGTACCGTGTCCTGGTTGGGGCCACCTCCAATCCAGACACAACCAAAATTCCAAATCCATTACAATCACAATCAAAATCACAATCCTCAAGGTTCGAGGAGCTTACCCTGGATGAATTTGCACCAAACTCCCCTTTGACCCAAGTAGACACATAACATGCTCACATAAACAATTATACGTGCTTTTCACATAATTTCACGTGCATAATTAACGGGCCTAATTAATACATGAATTTCGCCCGGATCCAAAGATATCAAAGTTGATGTTCAAAACATGAAAATCCATATATTTCATAAATCTAGAATTCATACCTCGTGCGATTCTCTTCAAACTTTAAAGGATCGTCTAGGGGGCTAATTAATCATCAGATTTCAAATTTGGGACGATTCCTAAAAGTTTTACCTAATTTTTCCCAATTTCTAGAAATTAGATATTTCAAAAAAGTTTGCCAAACGCGGCCTAATTACTATCAGAACGTAGATCTTACCTCCACGAGTTCAAATATGAGATCTGGAGAAAATCTGTCGGACGAACGGTCGTCGATCGGCGTCGCAAAGCCCGTTGGCTCCCATCTCCCTTCTCTCTCCTCTCTCTAGATATTTTGGAAGTTTGGATGAGAATGAAATCTCATCTACTTCTATATATAGACAAACGTTCTGGAAATTACGTTTACCTCCCCGCAAGTTTCTCAAACTTCTAATTAACCCATGAAACTTTGCACATGTTCATTTTATGCCTTTACGAGTGAAAAGTATAAATTTTAAAAGTTTTCGACTAGGTTTCGTTTGGGTCAAAAAAATTTCGTCCAAAAACTAAATCTCCGTGGAATCTCTATACCACCTACCTTTTTATATCACGATCACTCACGTTCTCACCACAGTTTTCAAAATGATATAAAAATATCAAAATTACCAGAATTTACCAAACACAGGTAAAATTACTATTCATAAAAATACCAGATAAATCAAATAACATTTAAGTCACATAAATGCCATTAACTCATGCCCATGAAATATGATATACCACGTTCCCGTGTCCTCACTGACACTTCACCGTTGACTCACAGTCAACTCCACCTCAGATTATTAATAAACATTAATAAGCGACAAAATCTCAAATATGAAATGATAAACCATGGAATTCTGGAACGGGTGTGACAACTCTCCCCTCCAAAAAGGAAGTTTGTCCCCAAACTTAAACCATCCTCTCACGTCATCACGACTTCACACAAGTACTCCGAACACTTGCCTCATACACCACTCAAACACTTTACCGAGAAATCCAAGTTTCATGAGGAAAATAAATCCTCAGGCTCTTAAGGAAAATAAATCCTCGGAGCCTCTGTCTCAATCTGATAGGAGATTCAAACAGAATCCTAGCAATACTCTGAAGCATCTCGATAGATAAGAATATCAATACCTGAGTGAAACTTACCCAATAGTCATACCTGACATTAATTCACCTCACGACATCACAACGTCAACTCATGTATCCTTTCATCGTACGTGTCACATTTCCTTTCCGAAATTCAAAAGTTTCATCACAATACTCAACCCAAGGAAATAATTCATCTCTCATTCACCTATCTTGCTTTTCAACTAAAAGTCGTTGACAACATGTCCAAGCTGGTGAACAATCATACACAGTTCTTCATCTTGAAGTGAACCAAACTGAGTACTATCATACACAAATACTATGTCGATAAGTCAATGCCTCAACCAACTGTTTCACATACTATAGATTCAATCTCTTACTCTACTAATCATCATACCACTTGTAGTACCATATCGTATTTCAAATGATTCCCAAGTTCTTATCAAATTCTGACATGTCTTCCTAATAACTCCATATCACGGCAACATCAGTTGCAAAAATTATCACATAGTCGGAAGTTCGTCACCCAGTACTTCTCTCTGTCCCTACAAATTTGTATCATTCCATTCAGGTTTTACCAATCTCGTACTATAATCCCATCACTCGTACCTCATAAGGCATCAATCAAGTTCTCTATTGAAAATTTCATACCATTCTATTCGTTCGAGTCTACACGTGTCTCAAATCACCCATGGTGAGGTAAAATACAATTACCGTTCATCTCTCCCAAGTTTGCACTCGAACTACCACCGATTGAAATAAAATATTCATACCTTACACTTGTTTTAAAACTTTTCAACAAGGCCAATTAAAATTATCATTTATGATTTAAAACAAACTGATTTAAAATCTCCCATAATACTTTCATCTCTTCTCACCACATAATTGCCTCAATATCCGTAGTGACAAATGACATTGTCAACCAAAATCAACTTAGTCAATCATCCATATATCACAGTGTTCATTACAACGTATCCCTACGTTCAACACATACTTCATCACTGGCTCTATCGTTTGACTATTCACAGTCCATCTGATTCTCATAGTGTACATATACCCTGAGTCAATTACCTTTCTGTCGGAGATCACAACCCCACTGTAGTCCATTCCTATCTCATATACTACCCGTTTACCATTTATTTTATTTATTTATTTTTTTTACATTCATCGGTCCACGTAGATCCCTTACCATTGCCGTAGTTATACAACTCCATAATCCTCGGTTGTTTTACTTGTACCTTTACACAAGTCCAGACCAATCACACTTTCGTGTACCTCAACTCATACCGAGCTCTTAATAAACCTTCACCCTAAGTATATGCTCCTCGTATAACATCTCACGATTCCATATTTTATCCCAACATTTGATGTTTCATAACTGTAGTTGATTTTGACTCAATTCCAATTCAAACTCTCTAATCCTTTGTTTGTTCTATCTCCACTCCATTGTTCCCGAATAATCTTGTTGCTCAACGTTCATATTATTCTCGTAACCCATCTAAAGGTAGTTATGTAATCCAATATTTCCATAAGGTACGTCTCACTGTGTTCAGTATATTCCTAATCAACTCCCAATTCTCATACTTGTCGCGACAATACACAAAGTCACCCTATTTCTCACTACGGTTATTAAAGTCAACCGATTGATCATAACTATCATCCTTCAGGTGCTTCATATGTTATAAATCTCATCAAGTTCTTGATCGTTCAAACTTTCAATCATTCACAATCTCGAATTGTTCCAATACCTAAACCCAGATCAAGCTCCCTTTGGCACGATACTCACGATAACCCCCTTAATGTCATACCTTCAAAACTGATCAAATTCATATGCACGAAACCCCACCATTGCCTTACTTTGGAATTTTGATGTCCACCACCTGTTCGCGTGGAACTCAATCATTCAACCACCGTTGTTGTTCCCCAGCACTAAGCATACTATATCCTTCTACAATACTTAGCTTTCAAAACCTAGTCGATACACTATCGCCAGCATTTAATACCACATCCCTCGTTTAAACAAAAGTTAGGTTTTGAAATATTTTAAACATTTTAAAATTTTCTCAGGGATGGAATCCGGCATTCTCAAAATCTTCCAACGTTGTTGGAATTCAAGACAACTGTGATAGCTTCCCATTGCATCCACCACTGTATTCTATCAGCCTCACATTCCCGCTATCATATCGGATAACGTACTCAACGTACTATCAAGTCTTCATTCCACTCAACTGTCCCCGTTTATTTACTCATTAAAGCTTCATTTTCTCGATTTATATTTCACTTCTCTACATTGACTTACCCAAAGTCTCTCTACCCGTCTATCGTTCCCACAACCGCTCTTGTTCATTATCGTAATACCCGTTGTACTCTAGCGTCCTGCTGATAGTGTCGTGTGTTAAATACTCAACGATATTTTAAAAGCATTCAAAGGAAAGATTTTGGTTTTATTTTGAAAATATGTTAAAAATCCAGGTTTGAAATCGCATGTACTTCACCCCTTTGTGATAACCACCTTCACTACAAGCTTCTTATCAAAGTACTCTCATCTCCATGATAGCCAAATATCCACTCGATTTCTTTGAGTTTCTTATCACGTTCCATAATTCATACTTATCTTTTATTCTCAGTCTCCTAATCTTACTCCCTTTATTCTATCTCTTCCGACAACCCCCGCCAAAACATCAGGGAATCTTATTACTCTGCATTTTTGTCCATTTACTATCCATCAACCTTTCCATAAAATTTCTCTGTCAAGATCCTCTTATCCTTATGTTATCGAATTATCAATTTGATTCCTCTGGACTTCTGTCACTTTTGATCAATTACCTTCACCTATTATTTCTGGTCTCGTCTTCTTACTTCCTTTATTCCATTTCCTTTGGGGAACCATCTCGAAACACCAACGAAATTTCATTACTATGCATGTCCATTCATTTGTTTCTCACCAAGACCTCTATAATTTCTCCTCCGACCTATGTCGTCCTTCAACATCAGTTATCATCCTTATCGTAGCATTTCTACGGGCATAACCATCGAGTCTAGGCAACCACTCTAGAAGTCTCATCATCTCATCAGTTAACCTTCGACTATCTATAGGCTCAAACTGTTCACTTATACTTTATCATTTCCATTCATAATTCTCATCGTAGGTCAACCTTCAAATCCCAACAATTTCCTTTATACTATTAACTCGATAGCATTTGCTACAAATCCCTACACTGCATCTGCATCTGCATCTGTTATAGTGCTACGACTATTTGAAACCAGGTTCAGTGGAGAGATTCCTCAACAACCACAATACTGTTAACCCATAGAGATATTGCCCAATCCCCAATACAGTCCACAAGATAGGTTGAGAGATTCCTCAACCGTCCAATACATACTGTAAGATAGGTTGAGAGATTCCTCAACCATCTAATACATACCGTAAGATAGGTTGAGAGATTCCTCAACCATCCAATCGTCTCAATACAATACAATAAGTTGAGAGATTCTCCAACTACCCGACATACCCCGTATGTACCGTAAGACAAATAAACACCGTATATGTCAAAAAATACCCCATAAGATAACCTCGCACGATCGTGCCGTAGGTTACCACCGTAAGATAAGGTGAGAGATTCATCACCGATCCAATACACGCGTAATACATACTACTGAACTATTTTTCTGTCATAAACCCCCAACTGGTCATCCCTTTTCTCTCACATCATGACGTGCATCCCATGTCTGAAGTATAACTTTTATCAAGTACTTCTAGTCTCAAAACTCAACCACAACACTCACTTTCATTCTCTAGGTGAACTATACAGAAATCTTCTCTGACGTTTACTTATCGACTTCGTTCTCGGTAAGATCTCCCAAAGGACACTCGTCACTAACATTAAGAACATCAACCGATTCGATCAAAATCATTTAGTTTTGCTTAGAAATCCAACTGTCTCTTACTACCAAGATATCATCTCTCCCTCGTCTCCCTTCATAAGGTCTATGATAACGCACGGTAAGCCTCATCTCATCACACAGCTCTACGTCCGTATGATTCCACCGATTCACAAATGCATAAATGCTATGCATGTATGGCAATGATATAATCATGTATGTATAACAACATACCATATGCATCAAACATCTCTACAATGTATGGATGCATTCTAGAACATGTGACAATTCACTCAACACTCCACTCGACGTCGAACGTTCCCAAAGGTTTGTTACCTATTGCTCTGATACCACTAAATGTCACGACCCATCCCACTACGCGTGGAAATAGGACACGTGGCACGCCACCAAGGCTCATCCAAATCTTCATATAATGATACGCATCGGAAAGAACTTTAAAACAACCCTGAGTAAATTAAAACTTTAGGAAACATTACTCTCTGAGTTGAAAAAATCGATAAGAATCCGAGTTATAAAACGTTTTGGCCATTTGAATCCTTTTAAAAGAATTAGTTTTTGAAAACAGAGGTTCAGTCGACTGTGCCTAGGGTCCAGTCGACTGTGTCTAGCAGAAATCAAAACCCTCAATTCTCATCAGAGGTATAGTCGACTGATCAGGGAACCCAGTCGACTGCACTGGTTACTATTTGGATCAGTAGCTAAAATCTACAGTAGTTCAGTCGACGGATCAAAGGTCCCCAGTCGACTGTGTTAAGCAGAACCAAAATACAACATTTTCAAAAGGGGCCCAGTCGACTGATTGATGTTACAGTCGACTGGTTTTGCCATTAATAGAAGCAGTGGCCAAAAATCAACAGTGTTCAGTCGACTGATCAAGGGTCCAGTCGACTGCTTCTCTTACTATTCACTTTCAGTGTCTCAAACACACGGGATTCAGTCGACTGATCCTGGGTCCAGTCGACTGCTCCCCTGCTGGGCAGCCTGTGATGAAAACTACTAACACATACTTCTCCAAACCAACAATAATTACAACCATGACTCAAATACAACATTTAAAACATAACTACAGGCGTTAAATTACAAGATTTCCAAACTACTAAACTAATCCAAAGATCTATTACAACGTATTATTACAATTTACAAATCCTTACACAAGATTAGGATTTAAAACAAAAACATGTACAATTGTAGCTTCCCGGCGTTCCTCGGCCTCACTCCTTACGATTCTTTTTATCTTTCTTCTTACCTGCAATGCAGTACATCTCCACTGCTCAGCTATATGCTGAGTGCACAATTCTAAATGTATGCTTATATGACAGTTCATGGTTTAAGCATCTAAAACACATAGAAATAGTCTCTTGGGTGAGTGCTACGCATTCATCCGGTCGATGCCGTAGGAGGCCCACCTCTCCCACGCATCTCGTACACTGGTTGGGCCTTCCTCCATACCAGGTACCGTGTCCTGGTTGGGCCCACCTCCAATCCAGACACAACCAAAATTCCAAATCCATTACAATCACAATCAAAATCACAATCCTCAAGGTTCGAGGAGCTTACCCCGGATGAATTTGCACCAAACTCCCCTTTGACCCAAGTAGACACATAACATACTCACATAAATAGTTATACGTGCTTTTCATATAATTTCACGTGCATAATTAACGGGCCTAATTAATACATGAATTTCGCCTGGATCCAAAGATATCAAAGTTGATGTTCAAAACATGAAAATCCATATATTTCATAAATCTAGAATTCATACCTCGTGCGATTCTCTTCAAACTTTGAAGGATCGTCTAGGGGGCTAATTAATCGTCGGATTTCAAATTTGGGACGATTCCTACAAGTTTTACCTGATTTTCCCCAATTTCTAGAAATTATATATTTTAAAAAAGTTTGCCAAACGCGGCCTAATTACTATCAGAACGTAGATCTTACCTCCACGAGTTCAAATATGAGATCTGGAGAAAATCTGACGGACGAACGGTCGTCGATCGGCGTCGCAAAGCCCGTTGGCTCCCATCTCCCTTCTCTCTCCTCTCTCTAGATATTTTGGAAGTTTGGATGAGAATGAAATCTCATCCACTTCTATATATAGACAAACGTTCTGGAAATTACGTTTACCTCCCCGCAAGTTTCTCAAACTTCTAATTAACCCATGAAACTTCGCACACGTTCATTTTATGCCTTTACGAGTGAAAACTATAAATTTCAAAAGTTTTCGACTAGGTTTCGTTTGGGTCAAAAAAATTACGTCCGAAAACTAAATCTCCGTGGAATCTCTATACCACCTACCTTTTTATATCAAGATCACTCACGTTCTCACCACAATTTTCAAAATGATATAAAAATCAAAATTACCAGAATTTACCAAACACAGGTAAAATTACTATTCATAAAAATACCAGATAAGTCAAATAACATTTAAGTCACATAAATGCCATTAACTCATGCCCATGCAATATGATATACCACGTTCCCGTGTCCTCACTGACACTTCACCATTGACTCACAGTCAACTCCACCTCAGATTATTAATAAACATTAATAAGCGACAAAATCTCAAATATGAAATGATAAATCATGGAATTCTGGAACGGGTGTGACATTGGCATCTGGCACTTTTAATATGGGTCGCATCTCAACTACCAACTCCATAAATTCCATAGATCTCTTCCATTGTAGCAGAAGTACTGGACGATTGCCCTACATTGGCTCAATTTGCAAAATTTATGTCAGACTTATGTTTATTAATCAATGCGTTCATATATATATATATATATACGAGAAGAGTTGGGGTATGTATATATTTATCTATATATATAGGGTGGAGCTAAATATTCTGTATGACCTTATAAATACATCATTTTTAAAGTCAATATTTTATAACATAAATATCTATTGCTATTTAAGTCAATTATATTTAGATATCAGAGGTATGGTAGTTTACATTTAGCCTTACAATTTCATTTTTTGTTTCATTCAATCCATTCATCGAATTTTCTTACAATTTTTCACAAATGTAGGTTCAATATAGGGGTTTATTTTTTTTTAAATGAGTTAATTTCACATAACAGAAAAGCTCATTGAACAATTTTATGATATTTTTTTATACTATTTGGTCACAAAAAATGATATCAATTACAAGAGATATATTTTGCACTTTATTTGGTAGTTAACTTTATTTGACATTTGATATAAATGTATGTATTATATATATATATATATACTCTCTATATATATATATGTATAGAAGACAGTTTGTCAAGTTGGGAAAACATGGCAGGATGTTTAAGTAAATTAAAACTGCTACTTAATTTTTCCATGGACACTAATATTTAGGATTGGCTCAATGTTGGTTTTGTTTTTATATTGTTTTGTGATTTTATTTTTTTGAAGCATTTTTGTACACTCAAATTTTGTTCATTCAAATACTCCATTGGGTGAGCATATGGGCCCATCATTTTCATCCCTTAAGTGTTTTATACTTTTATCAATCAGTAGTCTTTTTACTGAATAAAAAAAGACTAAATTTCTCACTCAAATAGTCACACATTCAATTAAGATAATCCCACTAATTCTATAACATTGTGAACGTACACTCATTTCATGGTTGTGCCCGTAAATGTATCTACAACACTTAACGAACTATTGAATTTGAAGAATCTAATATGACTGTTAAAGTTAAACTCTACACATATATTTTTAAGGCTCAATTACAAAATACCCTCTTGAATTTTGTTTTTGTTCCGTTCATAAAAGTGCTACAATAGTACAACTTAATAACAACATTAAAGTTTTTTTTTCCCCTTCACAATTGCTACATGGTCAGTGGCCCCTTAAAAGAAGAAAATTGGCTGACGTTCAAGGGCGAAGCTAGGATTTTTTATTAGGGGGCTGAGATTGAAAGAGTGTGCATATATACAATGGCGAAGGTATACAGGGTTTCAGGGGCAAACCCCCAAGATGATTTTTTTTGTTGGTATATTTATACGTATTTATGGGTAAAATATAATGGTTTCATATTACCATTTTTCAATCATAGGAATTGATAGCTTTTTATAATTTGTTAACCTTCATCGATGATAAAACAATTTGGGTTGTGCTAAATTGAAAAGTGATCAGAAAATGTAATAAGACAAATATAGAAGGGGGGCTAACTTACATTTGGGACAAATTATTACAAATAAATGTTTATTTTTCAAATGAATTATAACTAAAGATCATAAAGAACTTTAAGAGATTGGAGTGGTCACTCTATATAACTTAAGTTTTATTACCTTATCACTCATAGGCACATAATTATAGAAATAGTATATAAATTAATTGGTTCTGAATTACATGTTATAGATTATTGTATCGGGTGATGAATCTATTGGCTTTAAAAAAAAATAGTCCCATGCCATGTCACATATCACTAATTAGTGTCCTTTTGTTTTCTTTCCCCTATTTTGTATTGTATTTGCATTATTATGATTATGATGTTGTAATTGTATATTTCGTGCTTGGAAATAAATATTGTTTAACAATTACTAATTAGTTTTACAAAACAAGGTAAAAAGAACATTTTTAACACTAAAGTAGTTGACATATTTTCATAATTTGATTTTGTGAACTATGAATGAGCATATATATATGCGTTCATGTGGTACTATCCTTAATTGAAATTTATTATTTTTATTTAAGGAATTATACACAAACTTTCAGGGGAAATGGCATCACAAATAAATAGAAAAAACTGGTATGCGTCGTTCAATGATAAGGGGAGAGATCTTTATATTCAAAATACTAGAGATGCAAGGAAGAAGAGAAGGGCAGCTGCTAACAATTCAATAGCGGATGGTGGAAATAATTATCAAATAAATGATGCAAGTGGTGAAAGACAAAAAATCCATTGGCTACTTAGAGCCCAATTAGTGAAATACAAATCTAAAGGTATTTAGATTATACCTCTAAAATTAACTAGGTTATGCTTTAGACATGTTATCATGCTAATTTTTCAACTTTCCTATCTGCAGGTGAAATATTTCTCGATCCTACGTGTTTAGAACCAACATTTTGTTGTCAAAGGGGAGAAGTAAAACTAGCTACTGTTGAGATACCAAATGAGTTGTATAATTTATTCACAGCTTGCACAGAAGAAGCTAACGAGTGTAGAAGAAATATTTGGGCATATAACAGCATTTTCTCCTTTACATCTTTTGAAGTTAATCTGGATAAGGAGCTTGCATCAGCAAAAAGAGGAATTTATACAATTCGAGCACAAGGTCAAATTTATCATGATATTCCTTCCCTGATTCCTACAGAAATGGTGCTTGCTATTTTCAATTATATTTCTATGATACCCATAATGAGGTCCATAACAAAATGAATAAACTGGAAGGTGCAAATTTAATTAGAACATAGTAAAGCAACTTATCAAAGTTCTTAAAGGAAATCCATATGCACAATTCTTACAGAGATTGAAATATCATCCACTGTCTGATGATTTGCAAATTTATATTAAAAATGATGTTCAATTGAACCAACGAGTTTATAATGTAGCAACAGCTGAACAAGTTGCTGCAATATGGATTAAAGGCAATCATCCAAATACATAGCTCGATTTAAATATTATAGTACATGCTCATTCAGGTTATAGACATAAAGTGAAACATTATTATAGTTGTTATGATCCCTTACAGTATCCTCTTCTGTTTCCAAAAGGAGAAATTGAGTGGCACCTAAATATTCATAAACGAACATCGACAGTAATGATGCCAACGTGGCTTTGGAGAACAAATCTAGCATACCTAATTTCACATCTACTGAAGATTTTTTTTATCGAGAGTAACAAGGTAACTAATCAAATTATGTAAGATACACTTCACTTTAAACTCAAACATATGTTATTATATTAACATATTTTTCATTAAAATTCATTCCCAGATATTGGTGAAGAAAATAATGCAAAGGTATCATGTCGACAATACTACTATTATAAGTTGCAAATAAGGGATTCTGACCCTTTCTTCTACTAGCTGGAAGGTTATTGCAACAATTTTCTGTCGATATGTACATAAAGCTTAAAACAACTAGGTTGGATTATTACAGAATGAGGCAGTCACATATCAGATCTAAACTTTATCAAGGGGTTATAGATGCTGTAACAGCTAGAGAAACTTGAGGCAACCAAGTAGGCCGAAGGATAGTGCTTCCAGCCTCTTTTGTTGGAGGCCCAAGAAATATGCGCCGTAGATATCTTGATGCGATGGCATTGGTTCAACGATCTGGAAAACCGAATCTATGCATCACAATGACATGTAATCCAGAGTGGAAAGAGATACTTGATAACCTAAGAAAATGCCAACGTCCACAGGATAGGCCTGATTTGATTTCAAGAGTATTTTGTGCTAAGTTCCAAGATTTAAAAGACCAGCTATTTAGGAAAGAAATTTTTGGAAAAGTAGCAGCAAATGTTCACGTCATTGAATTCCAAAAAAGGGGTGTACCACATGCACACATGTTGATTATATTAAAGCCAGAATTCAAAATCTCAGGACCAAATCAATATGACAAATTTGTGTTTGCAGAAATGTGATGCCCCGCCCCGCCACGAGTCCCGGTGACGGGGTGTCAACCGGCGGAAGTACAACAATAACACAATCGGTAACTCCCCGGGTCCAAGACTCCGAGGTTTACTTATATTAAACGTTTATCATTTGGAAGACATTCATAAAACAGAATCTGGTTTCATTTAGAAAATAACCTTTCTTAAAACAAAACGTTTTCAAGATAAGCAGCGGAAAATCAGAGTGAAGTTATCCTTTAATTTAAAAGCCGGTGGACTAACATTTGTCCAATTGAAACATAACATGTTCTTTGAAATCAAAGTTTTATTACATTAACTAAATGGAAATCCCCACACACGGGTCTTCAAACTATAGCGGAAGCATTGTCAATTCTCGGGCCCTTGCCCTTATCTATATCACCTGGAAAAAAAAAAAGGTTTAATAGTCCATAAGCCAAAAAGGCTTGTATAGTTATATAACCGCACAATAACATCTGTTATATAACATGCGTGAGTGCAATGAATGCCAATGTCAATGCATGAAAACCATTTACATGCCTTTTCAAACACTCACCCTCAATCGTCAATATCATTACCCGGACCATGGGCTTCCCGTCCACGTAGGCCTAGTCTTAAACGTGTGGGACTTTGGGCCTTACGAATTACACGGAGGCCTAGCCTTTACCGTTACAGGGGTTCTTGCAGCACATCCTGCAATTCGAGTTCCTAGTGGTACCCATCTCACACGCCTACCCACAAATTCGGGATTTCTAACTTTTCAAAACAAAATCCCTCCTAGAGGGTTTTATGCATGGAAGCCTCTAAGGTCTTCCTTTTTTAAAACCTGGAAGCCTCTAAGGTTTTCCCTTTTCAAAAATTGAAAGCCTCTAAGGTCTTTCATCCCAAAATCATTTTCGTAATTTTCGTGTTCATGCTCATGCTTATGAAATGATATGACATATGCGAGCTCTAAGCATCCAGACATATTCAATATTTCATAAGACAGATTATTAAGGCATGCTATCAATTCAAAGTAACACAATAGACATGCTGAAATTATCCAGGTAAACACATAAGGCATAGTAACTCAAGTAATCACTTAAGGCAAAGCAACTCAAGTAAACATGTAAGTACACTATTAACATGTTATACAACTTTATTGAGGGTTATACGGAACTACCGTTCACCGAGGATAGACTGAATAATTAATCAGAATAGAAACCGGAACTGCTCAATCTGTTACAAATCTCAATATACAATAATGCGCGTATATCAGTGAGGTACAACACCTTTAAGCATAAGTACAACTACTACAAAGGCAAAGCACAACTCTTAAATCTTAGGGTACAAGGTCCCTTAGCTCGTAACAGACTTAAGTACAACACAACAGAAGATTTCACCAAACTGCCTGAGGTCGCGCGCGCGGGCCGCTTGCGCGGTTCGCTCGCGCGGAATGCGTTCAGTAAGGCCACGCGGAATGCGGGTCGCGCGCACGAGGTATCACAGAATTGTCTTCTTCCCTTTCCCTCCCCCTGTTTTGAAATCAAACACTGGTTTTGACCCATTTTGAAAACTTAATTAAAATAGACTTCCAATAAATGAATCTCTTCCTTTTTCTATGTAGGTTTCAAATATGAAATCAGTTTTTCAAGAATCAAAACACAGCTCGTGATTTTATCGAAAAACCGAATGGTGACAAAACTTTAATTCGACCGTTCGTCGCAACCGTTATGAATTTGCTTTTGAAATTCGAAAGGGAGTCTCGTGGGATCGAGACCTTTCATTTGATATAAAGAAATCACGTTTATGTGACAGTTTTTCTGCTCGCTATTTTCGTACCCTTAACGATATACATATATGAAATCCATATATATCTATATATCAATATCTAAACTTACAGTTTAAAGAACTAAAACTAATATCATGAAATTTACAGAAACTTACCCAAATGATTTATCCAAAGCTTTGAATCCAAAGTTTGATTCCAACCTCACTGAATAAGTATCTAACTATATGTCTATGTATGAGATAATATGTATGTGTGTAAGAAATAATGTGTGTGTGTGTGTGTGTGTGTGTGCAACTAGCTGAGAGAGAGAGAGGTAGAATAGACAGTTGAGAGACTGAGAGAGTTGGTGAGAATTGAGATGATAAAGGTGGGTATAAATAATTAAAATTTGCTTGGGCACAAAGCACTGTGAAGCACAAGCTCCACACCTACAAATCCCATACACACGCACACATAGTGCACAAGTTGATTAATTGGGCTCCAAGTTCTATAGAGAAACTCTTGTGTGTGTTGATCTCACGCTATGATACACACACAGGTAAAAATTATACTGCCAATGAACCCAAAACTGGTATTATTCCGATTAAAATGTGAAAATAAAATACGGGGTATTACAAGAAATTCCAGATAAAGAAAAGTACCCACGTCTATATCAGTGGGTCGTAAAATACATGATGCATGGCCCTTGTGGAGAATTGAATAAAATCAATGCATGTATGGTAAATGGAGAGTGCAAAAATCATCACCCTCGGTCCTTGTGTGCTAAGACAACATGTGTTAAAGATGGATATCCAATTTATAGAAGGACAAATGGCAAAGTAAAAGTGACAGTTCACAATAAGGAGCTCAATAATCAATGGGTTGTCCCTTATAATATGTATCTCCTTATAAGATAAAATTGTCATGTCAATATTGAAGTATGCTTTGGTCTAAACGCAGTTAAATACCTTTACAAGTACATCTACAAGGGACATGATAAAGTTTCAGTGCATGTTGCGCACAACGATGGTGAAAAAATAGTTGATGAAATAAAACAATTTCAAGATGCAAGATGGGTATCAGCTCAAGAAGCAATATGGAGAATATGCGTTCAACTTGAATGAGATTCACCCTGCTGTCATAAACTTGCAATTACACCTTACAAATAAGCAGTGACTTACTGGAATAATCAAAACTTGAGAGATGTTATCAATTGTGATCAAAATTCTAAAACAGAATATTTCAGGATGTGTTCCAAGAGTGAAAGGCTAGAGCACTTTTGTATAGTCAATTTCCAGAGTACTATGTGTGGGATAGTAAAAATAAACGTTGTTATGAAAGAAAGAAAGGGGAAGTGATTGGTCGAATAAATGGAGCAAATCCGATGGAAGGTGAAAAGATATTATTTACGAGTACTATTACTTCATGTTAGAGGACCAACATCATATGAAGATTTGTTAACAGTTAATGGTATCAGTTGTAAAACTTTTAAAGAATCTGCACAAAAAAATAGGCTTACTTGAATCTGATCAAAGTATTTCAGAATGCTTAAATGAGGAAACCATCTTTCAAATGTCTCATGCCCTTCGCAGATTATTTGCAACAACATTGGTTTATTGTGAACCAGTTGATGTAAGAAAAGTATGGGATGATCATTTTGAAGCAATGTCTGAAGATTTTAGATGTGATGATAATTCAATAAAGTTGTAAATTTCAAAGATTGTTACAAGTTTGAACTCTTACTTGGAAAGTTTAGGTAAAAGTATTGAGAATTATGACCTGCCAAGTATACAACATGAAGCCTCTTACTCGGAACAAAATTATCCAAGAGAAATCAGAGATGAAATGTCAATTGATGTTCATCTAGAAGATTGTTACTCGGACTCAGAGTCAAGTTTAAACATCGAGCAACAAATAGCATTTAAAGAAATATTAGATTGAGTTACTACTGGAAGAAGTGGTGTATTTTTTATTGATGGCCCTAGAGGAACTGGTAAAACATACCTTTATCGTGCCTTACTTGCGACCATAAGATCACGAAAAATGATAGCTCTTGCTATAGCAACATCAGGAGTAGCAGCTGCGATAATGCCTGGTGGATGAACTGCACAATCACGCTTTAAAATACCCATCAGTGCTAATGAGACCAGTATGTGCAACATACCAAAACAAAGTGGAACAACAAAGTTATTACATGGAGTAAAGTTAATTATTTGGGATGAAGCACCAATGGCAAGACGTTGGGCTATTGAGACACTTGACAGAACATTGAAAGACATCTTAGACAACCAGGAAGATTTTGGAGGAAAAGTTATCGTGTTTGGAGGGGATTTTCGCCAAGTATTACCAGTAATGCCTTGAGCTAAAAAAGAACAGACTGTTAATGCAAGTATGGTAAAAAGTCATATCTCTAGCCAAGAACGAAGAGGTTAACCTTAACAAAAAATATGAGAGCAAGAAGTGATTCACACTTTAGCGAGCTACTTCTACGAATTAGAAATGGTGATGAACCATCATCACCAAGGTCGAACCAAGTCATGTGATCACAAAAGGAAATGGTGAAGTAACTCATAAAAGAGAAATTATTCTACAAAATGAGTAAGTATCAAATTTATAATTAAAAGATTTTATCTTAATACATATTTAAACCTTATACACAACTTATGTTATAGCCTACAATCAATATCACTAAATCTGTAGAGTGACTTGGCAATTAATGAGGGACAAAAGCTCGAAGAATTAGCTGCTCAACAACTAACAATTTCAAAAATAAAACGAACAGAATATAAAGGTAAATTTTTTATGATTATATATATATATATCTATAGGTATACATATGTGTATATAAGTTGTATTTATGCTCATACATATATGGTGGAACAAATGTAAAGTGATGTCCTACTGTAGGTGGATTCCAAATTTCAACTTCATTCCAATCAAGCGTACAACTGTATCCAACCGGAAAAGAATTAGACGAACTAAAAAATCGGTAATGTACTATAACTCTAATCATTAATCTTAATGAGTGATTTGAATAGCAGACAATGTTATACTCTCTTTGTCCCATATTAAGAGTCTCTTTATGGGAATTCAAAAATTTTAAGTGAAATCTTTGAATCTTGTGAAATATTGTAATTTTTCATTATCATTCTTTTGAATTTCAAAATTCATATCAAAGAAAAAGTGGAAGAGTTTTATAGAGTAAAGGCTAAACTCGAAAAGTGTGTAGTTAAAAGTATATTGATTTTTCAAAGTGACTCTTAAAATGGGATATTAGAAAATGGAATCAAGGACTCTTAATTTGAGATGGAGGGGCTATTAAATAACCAATATTGGCAAGTTCGTGAGTGATATGCATATTGGTTAAACGAAATTTGTTGCATTTCTAAGTTCAATCTTTATTTATATACTTCAACATTTGACAATCAAAATTCAGGTTGAAATCTTCTAAAAAAATTGAAAAATCATAATTATTGACATTCAAACCCAAAATGAATGAAGCAATAGAAGTCAAAGTCGGAGAGATATTATCCACCCAAAATCTCTAAAAAAGATAATGCTACTATAACTTCACAAAACTAAGTATAGATTTGAATTACTTTAATACTAACTTTTTTTTTAAATAATAAACAAAATAAGTGGTATTACTTTCAACCAAGACCAACCATGGTATGATGCATGCAAAACACGCGGCAAAAAAATATTCATAAATGAAGATGGAACAGAATGCACAACCTGCCAAAAACAAAATGTAGAATATAGTCCAAAGTAACATATATAGATATTTAAATAACCAAAACTTAGCCTAATATTGGTACTTTTTCACAAGAATACTAAACTTTATTTCTTATTAAGGCATATTGTGAGACTAGAAACTGTTAATGGGACAAATACAATGAATGTTGTTCTGTTTGACGAGCTAGCACGAATTTTAATAGGATGTCCAATATCAAAATATATTGCTTCCATAAATGAGGTACGTATTCTAATACTTTAACAAAAAAATTTATATTATTGTATGACTTGTCATTTAAAAATCTATCTAATTATAATATTACTGCAAACACAGGGGTGTAATAGGTCCAAGCTTTATAGAAATTTGTGTTCATGAAAATCACAAGAACACAAGTTCTACTTCAAATTACCTATAGATGGCAAAAATTTCCCATCAGATAAAAGCATCATTGTTCAATCACTTGAGCGGGTGGAAGATATGGAACCAATAGTTATTGAAGACGATGAAAACATCCGAAGTTTCAAGAAAAGGAAACAAAGATTAGAGAAAGCTTATGGAAAGAAGAAACGTGCCGTGAAGAATAAAATCAAAATAGAAAAAGAATAAGTTTGCAAATACATAAACATTTTGTAATAGTTTTTAGAGTTTAATTACTAGAGAGGATATTTCCAAGTTTAAGTCACAATGAATAAGTATTTTATATTATTTTCTCATGTGAGGATAATGTATTTTTCTATTCTTGCTTACACTAGATTATTCATCAATCAACTATAATTATGAGTTATGATCACAACTAAGATTTTAAATTTTGCCACATTGTCATGATCTCATTACAAATCATTATCATGGTTTTATACTTTTATCAATTGTACTTTTTATTTCCCCTTCTTAGAATTCCAGTTGCCTTAATTTTGGGTCCATAATACTATTTCAATCAACTTACTTACGAGTTATATATGACAATGCGTTTTATTTTTATCAATTTTTACTCATAGTAGTTGCAATTCCAAATATAACTTTGTCTTTGATAACTAATTTAATAATATGAGCACTAACCACGTGCAACGCACGTGTTGTTTTACTAGTATATATATATATATATATATATATGTGAACTATACATATACCTATATATAGTACAAATTGATAAATGCATAAAAGGTTTGTAATATGTATAGATAATAGATAAATTACGAATGGAAGAAAGATCAAACACCACGTGTAGAGAAGAAATGACCTCACACATTTGCAAGGATGGGTTGGATTCTTTTGCTGGTGTGAAGCCTAAAAGAAGTGAATTACTAGAGATTCATTATCTTGTTTTGAGGTTTATTGACACTAACAATCAACGGTTGATTGATGACTTAAAATAAAGGTGCTGATGAAATATGGGAAAGAAAGAGGAAAATTCTTAAAAAGTGTTCTACAAGCAATCTCCATGCTTTTTGAAGTGTAAAATAAATGGTGCCATGGGAAGGTGTCATTACAAAATATATATCTAGATATATGTATAACAAAAAAAGAAAGAAAATATGAGAAAATGAGAAAATTCCACATAGTGCAATGAGGAAGGATTTTTTATCCTCTCTTTTCTGTATAAGTCTACATTTGCACAAGAGGATGTTTTGGGTATATATCCAGAAAACTTGGTGCTATTTAAGAAGGGAGCGCCGTTATGCTCAATCTAAAATTGCTCATTATTTGCTTATCCTCATCTCGTATTAGTTAATGTAGTGGAGTTGAGTACTTTATACCATTAATTAATTTTTATTTAATATTGACCCCACTGCATTAGCCAATGCAAAAGGAGAGTGGACAATTTTGAGATAAACAAAAATGTATTTTCTTAAAAAGGTACGAAATTGGCTATGTAGTTCACATGTAATTTGGTACTATAAATTCAATTGTTTGGTTGAGGCTTTTTAATTAACATTGGAGTCCATGCTCACCCTAAAATCAATCCTAAAAATGGTTTTCTATCGAACCAACATGTTAAAAATGTATTATGCATTTCCAAGCAGGCCCCTAGTTGTGGTTAAGAGAAGAACCATTCCATATTGTTCCGTGTTTATTTAACTATATTTTAGGTACACAGGAGTTTGTGTATGATGTAAACATATCTTGAAAAATAGGTCCTTTGTAGTAGGTTTTTGTAACCAAAATAACATTATTCTTGTAACGCTCCAAGTGGTCCATTAGTCTAACAACTTGACGAACCTGCCACATTAGCCCCTAAGTATTCCCAAACAAGAAGACTTGAAACATGTATATTTGTTACAAATAAAGCAGGATTCTTATTATTATAAAAACTAGATGAAGATAATGAGAAAAGACTAAACGTGATCCTAATTTTGAGGTTTCCAAACAGAGGATCTAAATGAACTTTTAAATTTATCGATCATAGGGATGTATAAACATTATGATGTACACAATTATTTGTAAACAAGTAAAAAAAAAAAAACAATTAAATGAAAGATACAAGATATTAGAGCATAATTGGATACACAAAAAAGTTACTTTTTATTAAAAGCAATTAGAAATAAATATTATTACGGCTTAAAATTCATTGGTTTCCATTGCAATTGAGATTTAAATTTGAGAATCATAGCATTAGTCATTGTATAAATCTGTTGCAACGATTTGTTTATTCATAGGCTGAAAATAACTTTGAATATTGCAACTAGCAACTTTACACACTTTAAATTCTTATGCACACTTTAAATTCTTAAAAAGTGTCAATTATTTATTGTTAGGGAAGTTTCAAGTTCAGCATCTATGCAAGCTAGGGCCGAGCCGACCCTTACTTGAGCTTGGACCGGGCTTAATGCTCATTTTTGTCTGGCTATGGGCCATCCTTCATGTCAAGTTTTTTACACCTCTAATTGTTGCATTCACGGTTATAGAATATTTGGTCCAATTGAACCATTTCTCCACAAGTTGCACAGTTCTGTGTACATTAGGGGTCATTTGGTTCACAGATTATTTTAGCTTGATTTTGATTACCAGGATTCATTTGCTAAATACCTAAACTACCCTCAGAGGCTAAAACAAATGATGAGCTCAAATTCAAATTGTCATCTCTCTGAAATTGTAGGGTGATTAAGAAAATGATGGTTTAAAACTAAAAGTTGATTAGATATTATCAAGAAAGAGATAGATCTGAAAAATTAGACATAAACAGAGTTAAAAATTTTATAAAAAATTAGTAAAAAGTCCCTCATTTTAGATCATTGATATTAAGTTTAAGGACAGTCCATTTTTTACTTTGGTCAAAACTCCATGACTAGTGAAACTTAATCAGATCAAGTCTATGTTTTAAAAGTTATGTGAAATTTCACATAACTTTTTTATGTGAAAATTCACATAACTAGTTCAATTTTTACAAAACTATGTAAAATTTCACATAACTTTTATACATGTGGACTTTTGATTAAAATTAAAAAAAAAAAAAAAAAACGTGTTGAACCTAATTTTAAAAAAGTCTGTTTTAAAGCACTGGGCTAAAATTCCCATAAGTTTATAAGCATATCAATATTTTTGACAATTAATAGGGATATAAATATATTTTGAGGTTTAATCTGCACTAGGTTAAAAGTGCATAAATCATTTATATATAATTGCTAGTGTAGGTAATAAAAATATTAAGTCCCCGGTAATATTTTAGAATATCACCTCCAAGTTAAAATTTAGAATTCACCATATTTTTCATTTTTTGGTGAATTATAAATCCAGTGTGGCCCATAATCTGATAAGACTCCATGAACCAACTATGAAAAAATATTTGGATTACTAGTAATTTTAGAGTGGAATCAAAATCCACCCCCAAGGATCCAAGAACCAAAAAGTCTCTTAGGTGTTTTGGAATGATAGCTTCATAATGCATTCTCATCATCAACTGGAAGTGCATCATCCTCTTTATAATCAAATTATTTAAAGATGCACCCTAAAAAAAAAAACCAAACTTTTTTTTTTACCAAAGCAAGTATTAGTTGCTTCTAATTTTTCAAATTTTTTTTTTATTTTTATACTTACCTAGATTTTGGCTGAATACACACACACACACCCCTTTAACCCAACCCACCCAAACCCCAAAGGGCCACAATGGCCTACAACAAAGCCCAACGAAGATCACTCATTCCGACTAAAGAACAAACAAAGGACAAGCAAAGACTCCTCCTAAGGGGAGTCGAACCCTCAATCTCCCCACTGGGGAGAAAGAGGTCACATCATTTGAGCAAAACCTGCTTGGTTACTTGCTCTAATTGCAAGTTAGATAAAAACAAAAGTTTAGAGCTAACTGAACTCCTAGGTAATATTTCAATTTCTATCTCTATCATCTTTTCATTTTAAACTCTCGATATTAAAAAATGGTCAAATTAAAAAAAATTGTAAGTCCATTAAACGGTAAGAATCAATGTATGGAGAATTCCTCTATACCTTTAGGCTCTGTTTGGTTCATGAATTTCCTGAGGAAAAGGAAAAGAAATAAGAAAAGAAAAACAAGGAGAATTCCTCTATACATTTAGGCTCTCTTTACACCCACCAACTACATTATATACAGTTCTTGTACAATTATTCAATGTAAAGAGGGGGCTGTAGAAAGTAAAGTAAGCGAGTGTAGATAAAAAATTTCCCACAAAAAATACCCATTTCAAATCACCTTCCACATAAGCTACCCTTGATTATATAGAAAATATCACGATGATACTATCTAGAGAAGTTAGACATGTAAACTCCTGGAAAACATTCATTTAACTTGTGATTTTTAGAATATTTTTCAAGTGTTAAACCATGTCATAAAATAAGAAAGAAAAAAAAAATTTGTTTCCAAGTGAAAGATTTACGTAAAATTAATTTTCGATTAAAAAATTTGTACGTCAAAGACAGAAATGGTGAAACTGATGATAAGAGGCATATGACTGGAATTCGGAAGACTTGCGAGATTGAGCCCACACCTCAAGTTCACATAGTCCAACGGAGGTGATTTCTACTATACGACGACAGGCAACCGCGGCTATCCCGATTGGGATAATAAGCAATATCAATATCGCCTCATGACTTTCCTAAAGACAGTATAGATGCCAAGACACTTGGTATTCAAGGTATTGTGAATGGGAGAATGGCTTTCCAAGAAGCGAGATGGGATCAATTGCAATTTGTTGAATGAACTTTCAAATGTCATAGACTCATAGTACTTATGGTTCAACGTTGAAGAAATCATAGGGCATATGTAGCCTAAAATGTGCAAAAGCAGTGTTGGGACGGGCCTTTATAGGACTCTATGCAATTAGTACTGTATTTTAATTCTCTCTTATTGTCACTAATGAAATTTTATTTATGGAAGTAGTACCAAGAAAATTTCTTTCTTTCTTTTTCGTGCAAGGTTCCAATTTTTTTTAGGTTCCAATTTTTTTGAGAGCATTTTTGCTCACCCCAAATTTGGTACACCAATGCTCACCCAAGCATCCCATTGGCCAATGCAGTGGGGCCCAGGATTAAACAAATGTTGTTTAATATTGTTTAATCCTGGGCCCCACTGCATTGGCCAATGGGCTGCTTGGGTGAGCATTGGTGTACCAAATTTGGGGTGAGCAAAAGTATTTTCAATTTTTTTTAGGATTGAGGGGGGGGGGGGGGGGGGGGGGTGTTTGGAACATGTGCCTAAGGCATAGGGAGAGTTGGTGTAGACAACTAAGATAAGACCTTAGTCCTAGGTTTCAACCTGAACTATAATTACCTATAATTACCTTACATATAACATGTTTGCTCATCCCATGAAATTGAATACTTGTAAAACATTCCAACGAAAAGATACACAACTTCATCACATTTCTGCAGACTTCAAATTTATACATTTTGTAATACAATAATGCTTGGGTGACCGAATAAGTGCACAGAATTTGTGCACCGAAAAAATCGTGGCCATTTATTTCGGTGGCCCCCACACCGAAGTGCATGGAACCCACTGAAATGAATGGCCCTGATTTTTTGGTGCACATATTCGGTGCCTGTTTGTTATAATATATGATTGGTACTTGGAAGTGTATATCTTTCTAGAAATGGTAATACATTTTACCCGACTCATTTTCACATTACTCCCCTATAATTCAAAAGTAATGCATGACCACAGTGAAATTAAGTGTCAAACTTTCAAATCCTAGGGGATAAAGTGAAAATAGACCAAACCACAAGGGATAAAATGTCTTTAACCCTTATAAAAATCCGGCACTTTCCAAATATCCTCATTTAAATTGATGGGAGAACAAACAAGCCATAAGAAATCAAATTTCACTACTCAGATGGTAAAATCTATTCTGGTTGGTGTACCTCTATTTACATAGAATGATAAAGCTACGATAAAACATTCTTCACAACACCCCAAGGCCCAACCCAACTAAATACATTGACGGGGGAAAAAGATGACTAGAACAGAGAATGCATTTAACCTAAAGGTTCTAAATTTCTAATCCAATAGGTAGTACAAGTTTCAATTCCAACAATAGAGACAACTACATGGAGTCTTGCACTTACCTATCTTGATGGTGATCTCTGAGTAACAAGTCTAATCCCTCTGGTGATATACAGAAGGTTTGATTCAGATACGACTGAGACAAGAAAAGCGAAAACTAACCACCAAACAAACAAGATTGTGGTGGTGATACACAAAAAGTTTGTGACCACTTCCATTCTACAATAAAGTTTGGAAGCATCTAAATCAAACTATGAGATCCATCAAAATTTAATGGGTTCTTCGGAGGAAAAAGGGTGGTTGCAAAAAAAAAAAGGGGTCAAGTGAACTTTTGGTGCCTATTGGGTCATGCATAGAGGAAGGGAATTTTCAAATGAACAGAAAACACCCCATTACCTGAGCTCAAAGTTCATGGAAGAGTACGATGAAAACGATTTGGATTTGAAGGATTTTTTTTGTTTGAAGTTGTACCATTAATTTGATGTGCTCCTTTGTGATCCAACGCCGATCCCATATTTTCTGTCCGAAATGGGTCAATAGGAACAGAGTCCCTCGTTTCTCCACAGCCTGATGTACTTGATCCTCCCAACGTGGTCGTATTTGATCCACCCCATCCTTCTGTTTGTGTTTGACCCCAACTCTTGGAATCCCCTCCTCCCCATCCTTCCAACGTGGTCTTATTTGATCCACCCCATCCTTCCGTTCGTGTTTGACCCCAACTCTTGGAATCCCCTCCTCCCCATCCTTCGGACTGGGTTCCTCTCTTGGTATTCGTTCTTCCCCATCCTTCTGTATGTGTTCCTCCCCAGCTTTTGGTATGCGTTCCACCCCTTCCTTCAGTATGTGTTTGTCCCAAACTCTTGGTACCCATTCCCCCCCATGTTTTGGTATTCGTTCCTCCCAACCCTTTGGTATTCGGTCCTCCCCATTTCTTTGCATTTGTTGCTCCCCAACCTACCCTACGTGTTTGTCCCATACTCTTGGTATCCGTTCCTCCCAACCCTTCTCTATCCGTTCCTCCCCAACTTTTAGTATTCAGTCCTCCCCAATCTTTTGTATTTATTGTTCCCCATCCTTCCGCATGTGTTTGTTCCATACTCTTGGTATCCGTTCCTCCCCATAGTTTGGTATTCGTTCCTCCCAACCCTTCTCTATTCGTTCCCCCCCAACTTTTGGAATTCGGTCCTCCCCAATTTTTTGTTTTTGTTGCTCCCCATCCTTCCGTATGTGTTTGTCCCATACTCTTGGTATCCGTTCCTCCCCATGTTTTGGTATTCGTTCCTCCCCAACTTGCTGTATTTCCAGTATGCATTCCTCCCCAACTTTTGGTATCCATTCCTCCCCAACTTTTGGTATTTGATCCTCCCCCTCCTTTTGTATGTGTTCGTCCCCTACTCTTGGTATCCGTTCCTCCCCAAACTTTTGTATGTGTTTGTCCCCAACTCTCGATATTCGTTCCTCCCCAGCTTTTGGTACTCTTGCCATTTGTTCCTCCCACACGTATTTGTCCCCAACTCTTGGTATCCTTTCCTCCCCAACTTTTGATTTTCGTTCCTCCCCTTCCTCCTATATGTGCATCTCCAGAACTCTTCATATTCATTCCTCCCCAACTTTCAGAATTTTTAAAATCTGTTCCTCCCCAATTTTCCGTATTCATTCCTCCCCAACTTTCGGAATTTTTCGCATTCGTTCCTCCCCAATTTTTCACATTTGTTCCTCCCCACCGTTCCATATGTTGTCCCCAACTCTCCCAACTCTTGGTATTTGTTCCTCCCCAACTTTTGGTACTCAGTCCTCCCCATCCTTCTGTATGTGTTAGTGCTCTATCCCAACTATTAACATCTGCTCCACCCCAACCTTTGGTTTGTGATCCTTCCCATCCTCCCGATTTTGAACCTTCCCAACCATTTGTTGATGCAACCGCTTTCTTCTCCGTAGGCTGAATGGGAACATCTTGATTTGTTCCTCCCCGACCATCACTAACCCGCATCTTTTTTATCTGGGTAGGATCAAGGGGAATACTAGGCTGTGTTTCACTTGTCCCAATACTTGTAGTACCATTAGCTACTGGAATAGGTAAAGAGTTTGGGCCAAACAGAAATCCCTTTAACTTTGGGACTTTAATCTGGCCATCCAAGAAGGCTTTGATATACCTAATAGAGAGATTGATGCACTTATAGATCTTTGTCACTTCTGCTTTTCGCACTGCCCTTGCAATGTTTAGAGAACGATCCGTGAAATCCTCTACCTGTGAAAGGTGGATAAATATCATCCACTTAGCAATGCTTGAATGCATAGGCTGAACATCAAAATTTTTGAAGGCAAATAATGTTACATTGATTGATGTCAAAAATTGTGAATTGTAAGATTCACTTTTTTTCCCGAAACACGTAATAGTATCTATGTATTTAGTACTGTACATTTAAAAAACACTGTGGTTAAAACTGGAAAAAACCAACAATTTTAACACAAGTTCCATGCAATATTAAGGTTCAAAATGTTGAAAGTTTTTCAATTGTTGAAGCTTCGAAGTTCAAATTTATGAATTGTAGGAAATTTGAATCGACCGATTCGAGTCACGATGGTTACATTTATACAGCCAAAACATAGCACGTAGAATAATCTTACACTTATAAAGCCAACTTTAAAATTCCACTTTTTAGAAATCCACAATCCTTCATATGTGCTTGCACAAAGCCCTTTAGGCCAAAGTGTTTCAACCGAAGCTAGCTGCAATAGAAACAAAAACCACAGATAATATCGTATTTCATACCATCTATCAAAATTCCATGATCCAATGAAATTTTAATGAAGTCTTGTACTGCCTATATTCCTTCATGGAAACTCCAGGCTCCGAAATAGTGCCATTTCATTAACTAACTTGAAACTTGCTGAAAGATATTGATACCTTGATTAATAAAGTCATAAAGAGCTCGGCCAAAGATTCTTTATTCTTTTCTCCATAGTTCAAAAACTTTTGCACTGTTTTCGCCACCACTGCAGGATCAGTCCCATCTAGAACATACCACACCCACTTCATGTCAGTAATGACCGTGTTCAGGAACTGTCTTTAATAATTTATTGGCTCTGTTTGGTTCATGGATTTAATGAGGGAAAGGAAAGGAAACACTAAAGAAAACATTTTCTTGGTTTGGTTAGTGAGGAATAGGAAGGAAAAGAAAATATGGTGCAAAATAAAATTAAAATTTTTGAATTTAATGAGTCAATTCCCTCCCTCCTTTCTTTAAGTTAAAATCATATTGTAAAAGTTAATAATTCTCAATGTTATTTAAGCACGGAGGAAAATGCAAGGGAACTAGTTTTCCTTCTATAAATCCGCGAACCAAACAATATTAAGCGGGAAAGAGTAACAATGTTAATTGGGAGAAAAAACCATTCCGTCCAATTTAAAGATGAGGATGGCATTAGAGATTCACAAGTAACTGAAGGGAAAGGTACACATAAAACTATAAAAACAAGGCAATGAAAATGCAAAGAATGTCCTTAGTGATTCAAGTTAAGACATTCAGCTCTCTGTAAAATGATTTTGGATTCTTTAAAACCTCATTTCCTAAGCATACAATACCAACAATGACAAGGCAATAACAGTTCTAAACGCATTGTATCAAAAAAAAAAAAACCACCCTATTTTTAGCTTTAAAAATAGGGAAATTCAAAAAAATTCAGTCAATCTCAACCTTGTACTTAGGACTAAGACACTAACATAGTAAAATGGGACCTCTATATTTTGATCACCATCTATACGAACGGCATATAACAAACGTCGGATTCAAATAGCATCAAATCGAATACAATTCCAACATATGAGTATCTCACTATGCTTGTGCAAATAAAACCTAAAATGATAGATAATGGCAACATTATCATTGTCCATGCCAAATCATTTCCTTTGGGTCAAGGACTATGCCAGTGTACTCCACAGAGTTGTGTCTCTCACAATTTCGAAGCTTCGAAACATTTTCTTAGGCTTTGTTTTGTTTATGGATTTAGTGAGGAAAAGGAAAGGAAAGCACTTAGGGAAACTGATGTAGTACTTTTAAGCTTTAATAGTAATATTGTATTTGGTGTAGTAGTTTAGGCTTTATTAGTAGTACTTTTATGTTAGTATAAATAGAAGGCTAGGTTTGTGAGAAAGGTAGCTATTGATATTTTGGTATCCGTAATTGGTTTTTACCAAAACTGAACTAGAGCTCTTATTCTAGGGTTTTTGGGTTCTCCAAGCCCTAATATATTATTATTCTCCTCCATTTATCTTGATTTAAGCATTCAATGGCAACTTAGAGGCATCATTTGGTATCAAAGCCTGAGAATCGAACCCGAATTGCAAGAGAATTGACTGAATTCTTCATCAATTCAAACCAAATCAAAGCCAAACAGCCCTAGCGAATGTCGGTAGTGATCAACTCCTATTTGCAAGGATCACAACTACTCCGCTGCCCAATTCAAACCAAACACAGTCTAAATCTCACCAGTTTCTCGAATCAGCCGAAATCCAATTTCGAACCAGCTAAGATCCATTTTTGAACCAGCCTAAGCTTGCGAACCACTCTAGATCCTTCTTCAACCAACCTCAGCACTTGCGAACCCATTTTTGTACCCAAACAGAGCCCTGCACCATTGCGACTGTGCAAGTTCTCAACACAACCAACAAACCCCATTGTTCGAATCAGCCGAAGCCAAATCTGCGGCATGTTAACCACTTTGAACCAGGTTTTTGTGTCTAGACCAGTACCAGAGCATCTCTGACTGTTTTGAGGATTTTGTTTGATCCTTGTTTGGTGAAGCAATTGAAGTGTGGTTGAGTTTGTGGGATCATTTTGAATTGGTAAGTCATTTTGGTCTCTGAAAGGTTTTGTTGAATTCGATTTTGATTTCCTAGGCTGTGGTCATTCTGATTGAGTTGGGTTGTGGATTGGCTTATCTTTTGGTGGTGAATTGACAGTATATTCTATTTGATTTTGGTATTCTATTGTTTGGATTATTATTGGCTTGTGGGTTGGACTTCAATTCTAGTTTCCGCAATTTTGGTGTCAAATTGATTGTGACTTCCTATGGCTCAAAGAGGAAGAGGTAGAATGATATAATGGATAGAGGGCGAGGATATGCCATGAAATTTGGGGATATGGCTGATTTGCCACATCCCATGGGACCTAATGTTAAATGGAGGAATTGAGTAAGCAAATCGCTACTTAACCCTTAAGGTAAAGGGTTTGCAACCTCCATGTGAGAAGATCTAAATTCCGAAATTCTATGGTGATGAATCAGAGTTTGTTGATTGGTAGATGAAGTTGAAGCTATATTCAACTCATATGATACCATTGAAGAAACCAAAGTAAAATTGATCAAAAAATGTTTAAACGGTAGGGTTGCAAATTGGTGGAAACAAATCAAAATTGTTAGAAAGACATAGGGAAAGACTATAGTCAAGGATTGGAACAACGACAAGTTCTTGTCCATGGATTATGTCCCCGCAAAATATGGAGAGTTTAGACGCCCTTTCGATGAGTTCGAGTTCAATGATAAATTAAAGTTTGATGATTGCTTAGATGGGGAACCAAGGTTTGATGAGTACTTGGATGAGGAAAACTTAAACCAAGACGAAGTCATGGAATTGCGTGAGGAACCGATTTTTTATTATTGTTATGAAAGTGCATTTGAAGAGAACATAGGCAATGTAGATCACAAGGAATTGGTTTGGAGCCAAATATTTGATGTTTGTTATGATAGTGAGTTTGAGCACAAGGAAGTGGACTTTATTGACCTTCTTTGGTCTCCAACAAGAGTGGTGACAGCTCAACAAGTTATGACAAAGAACTTGCGCACAACACTTGCTCCTTTCTTTCCGACTTGGTACTTTAAGTCCTATCGAAATGTTTCTTTTCACTTCTACGTGAACTGTTCAACGAGCGTTGTAACAATTCAAAGGAAGATCTCGTGGCTCAGCACTACTCAACTTGTGAAAGGCTAGAAGGTAATGTCATTAGTGCTCTTGAAGGTCCTCTTTGTCTTGATGGTAAGGAGAAGGGTGATTTGGAAATTTTTGTTGATGAGGAGAATGGAGATGAACTCAAGACATCCACATTGAGTGATGAATGCGAGATTGAGTGGTGTACTAGTGGAAGTGAGAAGAGATTTGAAGGTGACCAATGTGCGGGAAATTTTATGAACAAAAAGGAGAATTGGGCAATTGAAGAAGATAGTTACATCTTGTTTCCTATCCCAAGTGTTGCATATGCAATAGAACATAGAGTGGCAACCATGATGTTTTCAAAGATTAATATGAAGAGAAAAAACACCGCCAAAATGCAATTACTTGAGGACAAGTTTCTTTTAGAGGGAGAGTATGATGTAGTACTTGAAGCTTTAATAGTAATACTATATTTGGTGTAGTAGTTTAGGCTTTATTAGTACTACTTTTATGTTAGTATAATAGTAGGCTAGGTTTGTGAGAAAGGTAGCTATTGATATTTTGATATTTGTAATTGGTTTTTACCAAAACTGAGCCTAGAGCTCGTATTTAGGGTTTTCGGGTTCTCCAAACCCTAATATATTATTCTCCTCCATTTATCTTGATTTGAGCATTCAATGGCAACTTAGTTGCATCAGAAACACTTTTCTTTCTTTGGTTCATAAGGAAAAAAGGGAGGAAAATAAATTATGGTGAGATATAACTTAGAAATTATGAAATCTAGTGAGCCACTCCCACCCTTTTTCCTTAAGTCGCAATTAACTATTAAAAATTGTTAATTTTTCAGTTCTATTTGAGCGTGGATGATACCAAAAAGGCAAAAACACGGGAGAACTAGTTTTCTTTCTGTTTTACTTTCCTTCTCTAAATCCGCAAACCAAACAGAGCCTCAAGTCTGTTATGTTGCCTTTCTTGTACACTTAGCCTATCATGTCCTTCCACCCAAGCTATCGAGCTCCTTGTTGCTATTAGTCATGTGACAAAATCTACTATAATGATGTGACCAAACTCAACTCCATCAGCTGTTCTCCATTTTATAGGTACCAGTATCACAGAAAAAAAAAATTGTAACGTTATCCTAATAATTTTATGTCATTCAAACAAGATTAGGGGATACTCAACATAGATAATTAATATGAAGGATGAATATGTAATTCTGAAGCAGCACTATTCGTTCCCAAGATATGACAAATAAGTACTTGTCTAAGAACTTCATATAACTCAAAGCAGGGGTTAATTACCACTGAGTATGGACGAAAATGGAGGTAATATAGGGGGATCTCGAGTCTGCAAGGGAAAAAAAATTAGTATTAGACAGAAAAACAAATAAAAAAGAAAAAACCCTAGAACAGCCATGAAGGGGCGTGGAGCATGGATGGAAAAAAATGGGGAAGCAAATGCAGCGCAATGACACTCTAGATGTGGATGATAACTCACCAAGTACTACAAAAGCTTAAGCTGTTAGCCCATGACAGAATGGGCCCAATAATGTACATCAAGCTTCAACACCCTCCCTCACGTGCAACCACGAATTGCACGTGGAGAGGCAACAAACTCAACTCCATCATAATGGAGACAAATAACAAAGTGCAAATATGCACTCAAAGAGGCAGCAGAGATTCAAAACCGTTACCATGTTAACCACTTGCTCAAAAAGCTTAAGCTGGTAGAGAATGGCCAACAATGTATATCAAGCTTCAATAGTGGATAAAGCAGAACTTATTCTCATTCTTAGTACTTTGAACTTTACTTGAAAATAGTGCCTATGATCGGAGTAATTTTATAGTTTTTTTTTAGTGATCCAATGATGCTTTTACCAGCTGGAAGAAAAGAAAGGAGCAAAGAAAATGGGATTTTGGCTACTTGAACTCATCACTTTTGCCCCATAAGACTAGATAAAGGAAAAGAAAACACAAAGGCATAACCATAGGGGGTGTTTGTGAAGAGAACGGCTAAGAATCTGGACTTAGTCAATCAAATCAAAAGATTGAATCAAACTTGTTCAGCAACACCACCAGAACATAAAATCGCGTATGCCTCTAAGTTGAAAAGGTCGCCACTGACAACAACAAATTCACTTCGATTAATCATATCACAAATACATATTATAAAGTGGAAGCATTTACTTCTGCAAGTTGACTAGGGCCAACCTAAAAATTTATTTAAACACCATTCATATCTCTAAAAGTTTGACTCCCCGCACCAAAGCCTCTCTTCATGTAAGACTTCAATTGCAAATTGTAGTTGTTAAGAGAGAAAATGAAGACTTAACCAAATTAGGTTAGCCAACACTTAAATATATATATATATATATATCAATCATAAATAATTACAGAAATACCCTTAATACTAATACTTATATTCTAACACTCCCCCTCAAGCTGGAGCATAGATATCTATCATGCCCAGCTTGTTACAAAGATCATAGAACAGCTCTCTATTTAGTGCCTTGGTAAGAATGTCTCCTAGTTGATCACTAGACCTACCAAAAGAGGTAACAATTTGCTTTCTCATAACCATTTCTCTGATAAAATGACAATCAACTTCAATATGTTTGGTCCTCTCATGAAACCGGATTACTCGCAATGTACATAGCTGCTTGATTATAACAATTCATCTTCATAGGTTTACTACTTGCAAATCCCATCTCTTGCAAAATAGTCTTCACCCATAACAACTCACACAGAGTATGAGCCATGGCTCTACTCAGCCTCAGCACTTGACCTTGCAACTACATTTTGCTTTTTGCTCTTCCAACTGACGAGATTTCCACCAACATACATGCAGAATCCTAATACTGAACGTCTATCAATACTATCTCCTGCCCAACTGGCATCTAAGAAACTACCTCCAAGTTATCTGAAGGCTCAACACTAAGCCTTTACCAGGAGCACCTTTCAAATACCTCAATATACGACACACTGCCTCCCAATGTGATAACTTGGGACTCTGTATATGTAGAAAGAGATTAGGGCAAAGCTTTGAAGGCAAATCATCCTTCTGTATATTATTTATATGAATCAAGAAAGACAATTATAGATGTACCCTTATAAGGAAAAATAAAAAATAAAGCACTAGCAACCAATAAGTTCTAACGCTCCCCCTCAAGCTGGTACAAAAATATCTCTCAAACCCAACTTGCTAAGAGCAAAATGAAATTGTCTACTTCGAACTCCCTTTGTGAGAATGTCTGCAAGTTCATCCTCAGTCTTCACAAATGGAGTACAAATCACACCGCTATGAATTTTCTCCTTGATAAAGTGCATGTCAATCTCACATGTTTATTCCGATCATGTTGCACTAGATTGTGGGCGATGCTAATTGCAGACTTGTTATCACAATATAGCTTCATAGGTTCACAGTGATCAAGTCTCAAGTCGGTTAGCAGTAACTTGATCCACAGTAGTTCACACACTCCTTGAGCCATAGCTCTGAACTCAGCCTCTGCACTGGATCTAGCTACCACATTCTGCTTCTTACCCCTCCAAGTGACAAGGTTGCCACCCACAAATGTACAATAGCCTGATGTGGACCTTCTGCCAGTCACGGAACCAGCCCAATCTGCATCGGTATATGCTTCCACTCTAAGTTGATCATGTCTTGCAAAAAATAAACCTTCCCCGGAACTGACTTCAAGTATCTCAGAATCCTGAAGACCGCATCCATATGAGTATCACGAGGAGCATGCATGAACTGGCTTACAACACTGACAGCAAACACAATGTCTGAACGGGTGTAAGAAAGATAGATGAGTCTTCCCACAAGTCTTTGATATCTCCCTTTGTATGCTTCTGCTCCACTACTATCATCACTTAATTTTTTATTCGAATCCATTGGAGTGTCACATGCTCGGCTCCCAAGCATTCCAGTCTCCTCCAACAGATCAAGTACATACTTTCTCTAAGAAATAAAAATTCCATGTCTGGATCTAGCAACTTCAATTCCCAAATAAATACTAAGGGCTCCTAGATCTTTTATTTCAAACTCACTAGACAGAAACAACTTTAACGTTTTCATCTCTTGCATATCATCTCCGGTTAGAACAATATCAACATACACAATCAAGGCGGTAGTCTTACCTTGTGATGAGTGTTTAATGAATAATGTGTGATCATCTTGACTTGTTTTAAACCATACCTGAGCATTGCCTGTGTAAATCTCTCAAACCATGCCCGTGGAGATTGTTTCAGGCCATATTACAACTTTTTGAGTCGGCACACCTTCCCTTCAAGCTTAGTGTCCTCAAACCAGGAGAAATATCCATGCACACTTCTTCATCAAGATCGCCATGAAGAAATGCATTATTCACATCAAATTGGTAAAGAGGACATCCAAAGTTGGTCGCCAATGCCAATAGAATACTCACATAATTTATCTTGGCAACCGGAGCAAAAGTCTCCAGATATTCAATCCCATATGTCTGTGTGAAGCCTTTGGCAACAAGTCTGGCTTTGTACCTCTCAACAGAACCATCTGCTCTATGATTCACACTATACACCCACTCGCAGCCCACGGTCCTTTTGCCCATAAGTAAACTCATCAATTTCCAAGTACCATTCTTACGAAGAGCTTTCATCTCTTCAATCATTGCAAGATTCCATTTAGGATCAACGAGAGCATCCTGGACATTGTTAAGAACAGACACAAAAGCAATTTTTGAAAGAAAACTTTATATGAGGGAGAGAAGTGAGAATAAGACACAATGAGAAGGAAAAAACATTACAGTGCAATTAAGATTCTATGTAAGACGACTGATAGATAACAAATTATGAAAATTTGGGACATATAAGACAGAGGAAAGAGGTAATGTTGGAGTTACACGAATAGTACCCTTCCCTAAAACAGAGGAAAAAGTACCATCTACAATACGAACTTTATCTCTTCCTCAACACGGTGTATAATCAGAAAAATATCAGAACATCTAGACATGTGCTCAGAAGCACTAGAATCAATAATCCAAGGAGAAGAGGAGTGAGACAAGTGTGCTCTTGCGGAGGTGATGAATGTACCTAATTGGGCAAAGGAAGTAGAGACACCCGTGGATGCAGAGGCAGTAGTAGAGGAAGTGCGGCGAGCCATCGGGTTCCGGAGAGCCTCCTCCACCTCAGAGGCTGTGAACATAGCTGGAGTAGTAGTAGTAGATGGAGATTGATCAACTGAAACCGGTGTAGCATCCACAGCAGTAGAGTAATGAGCATTAGCATCCCGGCCATTAAACTGTCCTCCACGATCCCTAGACTGGCCAAAGTGACCCCCTAGACCTCCTGGCCCCCCCTACCACCTGGTGGATAACCATGTAATCTATAGCATATAGCTCTCGTATGAAATTTGGTATTACAATAATCACAAAACTGCTTAGACCTATCTTCAGACTCACTAGAATTGTCACGGCCATAGTTCCTATCCTTCTGAGAAACTGAAATAAGGGCAGATCGCTCGGTAGAAACAGGCTGAAGCATAGCAGAATGACGGCTTTCCTCGTTCTGAACATAAGCGAAGGCCTCCTGAAGCGAAGGTAGCGGTCCATTCCCAGAACTCGACTGCGAACTAGATCCAAATCAGAATTAAGACCCTCAAGGAACTTCAAAATTCTTTCTTCAACAAGAAGCTTATTACAGGCCACAGAATCAGCAGGACAAACGGGCTTGTAATCTAACAAGTGATCAAATCGTTTCCAATTGGTGAATAGGGAGATGTAGTACTGAAGAACATTCATCTCGCCCTGTTCTGATTTACCAATCAATTGCCTTAACTCGGAAATTTGTGCTGAATTCCCCTTTCGAGAATAAGTGTTGGCCATAGTCTCCTAAATATTTTAGGCAGTAGTTATGGCCAAAAATCCTTCACTAATCTCCGGTATCATAGAGTGGCACAGTCAAGTCATGACAGTGAAGTTCTCCATCTCCCACTTGTCATAAGAAGCATGCTCGGTGTTAGGTGCTTTAATTTTCCCGTTAATGTACCCCATCTTTCCTCTGCCCTTTACGACATGATCACAGACCAGACCATGCAAGATAATTTTGACCATTGAAAAGAGACGTGAGTTTAACGTTCGGGCTATCAGTTGGAGGAACAATGAAATTTTCACTCCTAGGCAGTTGTGTATTCATGATGGATTTTTCTAGATCTACCATCGTGAATCAACACACACACACACACAATATATATGTATATACATATATAGATATATACCCGCAACAATCACCAAGTAAGGGAGTAGGAACTGGTACCAACGGAGTCGAAGCACACACGAACAATCAAATCACCATAAGGATGCCAAAGGATTAGTCACCACTGATCAAAGGTCCATAAAAGGACCAAAAAAACTGGAGGAGCTTAAACTTTGATCAAAACTGATATAGAGAGGAAGGAGTAACAGAAGTATCAAGGAAAAAATAGGGCGGTTAGGTATGTGGTTTAGCAGGGCATAGGAGTTGCCAAGGGTTGGGGGGGTCAGGGGGGCTCGGTTAGGGTTGGGTTGACCTTATAGGCCAGCGCTGCAAGGTAGGTGGCCCAGATGGGCTGCGGTGAAAGGCTTGGGGAGCCTAGGTGGTGTCGGCGCAAGTGGGGATCAGGTCTCTAGTGGTCCGGTGGGTAAGGGTGGTGGTTATTGGTGGATCACCCTCTCATGGTGGCTCTGATACCATGTAGAAAGAGATTAGGGCAAAGCTTAGAAGGCAAACCAGCCTTCCGTATATCCGAGATGAGGGAGAGGTAGACCTAGATTGACTTGGGAATATGTAGTGCAACAAGATATGAATTTATATAATTTAAATGAGCATATAGCTCTTGATCATGCAGAATGGAGAAAAATGATTCATACAGCCGACCCCAATTGATTGGGACACAAGGCTTGGTTTGGTTTGGTTTGGTAATCAAGAAAGACAATTACAGATGTACCCTTATAAGGAAAACTACAAAATAAAATAGTAACAACTAATAAGTTCTAACAGCATAAACTGACTAACAACTCCAACAGAGAAGGTGATATCTGGTCGAGTCACGGTTAAATAAATCAACTTACGCACAAGTCTTCTATACCTTCCAGCATCATTGAAGTCTTCTCCATCATCTCTACTAAACTTTATATTTGAATCCATTGGAGTGTCAACAGATTTTGAACCCATCATTCATGTTTCATCTAGAAGGTCAAGAACATATTTTCTTTGGGATAAGAAAATCTCTTCCCTAGACTTTGCTACCTCAATACCTAAAAAATAGCATAGTAGCCCCAAATCCTTCATATGAAAATGCTTACATAAATGCGATTTCAATAACTGTATAGATTCACTGTCATTGCCAGTAATCACTATATCATCCACATAAACTGCTAGAACAATCGTACATTTCTCACAATGTCTGACAAAACTGAATGATCAGAACTAGTTCTTTTCAACCCATATAAACTAGCTACTTGGCAAAACTTGTCAAACCAGGCCCTTGGAGACTGTTTAAGGCCATAAATGGCTTTCTTCAACTTACATACTTAATGTGACTACCCCTGAGCAACATGCCCGGGAGGTTGCTCCATATACACTTCCTCTTGTAGGTCACCATGAAGAAAGGCATTCTTGATGTCAAGTTGATAAAGAGACCATCTTGAGTAACAGCAACAGGCAATAAAATGCGAACAGAATTGAGATGAGCTACAGGGGAAAAAGTTTCAAAGTAATCAACACCAAAAATCTTAGTGTGCCCTTTAGCCACCAAACGAGCTTTCAATCGTTCGAGAGTACCATTCGGATGAAACTTAAAACATAAACCCAACGACAACTTACAACATGTTTCCCTGAAGGAGTAACAGTTAACTCCCACGTACCATTTTTGGACAACGCCAACATCTCATCGTCCATAGTACTCTTCCAACCCGGAGAAACCAATGTCTGAGTATGAGACTGAAGATAAAGCACTAACAAAGAAACGAAGTGTTGACGATAAATGAGAATATGAGACAACCTGATCAATAGGATGGTGAGTGCAAGAACGAGTACCTTTTCGAAGAGCAATGAGTAGATTAGGAGACTGGAGAACCTCAGGCGAAGTTGATAGAAGATGGAGGTGGAGCTGACGGGTCATCAGTATTGGATGGCTTGTCACAACGGCGATACACCTGCAAGGAGGGAAAACTAGAAGAAGGAGGAATGCGCAAGGGAATAGAGGACGACGGAGCAAGAACATCAACATCTACGGAAGCACCGGAGGACGAAAAAAATGATGTACCTACAAAGGAGGTAACATCTGCACTAACCACATAACGACGACTCGGAGGATTTCAACATTTATAACCTTTTTAAGTGCGTGAATATCCCATAAACACACATTTGGTGGCTCGAGAATCCAATTTATCATGACCAAGAGTAAGAACATTAACAAATGCAACACAACCAAACACACGTGCTGGTAAGGCAAACAATGACCTATCTAGATAAAGAACAGAATGAGGAATGCCATCACTTAGAACAGATGAAAGCATTCGGTTAATAAGATAACAAGCAGTGAGTATAGCATCCCCCAAAATTATTAAGGAACATGCATATGCAGTATAATAGTTCAGGCAACCTCAAGAAGATGTCTATTTTTGCGTTCAGCGACACCATTCTGTTGTGGACTATAACCACAAGAGGATTGATGAATTATCCCCTGAGAATCACAATAAGACTACAGAGGTCCTTTAATATATTCCAAAGCATTATCGGATTGTAAAATACGAATAGTGCAACCAAACTGAGTCATAATCTCTTTATGAAATAATTGAAAAATAGAAGAAATATCTTAGCATTCTTTCATTAAAAATAACCATGACATCCTGGAACAATTATCCACAAAAGACACAAAATAAGAAAAACCTAACAGACTCTTATGTCTAGATGGACCCCAAACGTCGGAATGAAACAACTCAAAAGGAGTGGTCCGACGATTATTTTGACGTAAAGGAAAAGACACCCTATGATGCTTACCTAACTGGCATGCCTCACACTCTAAACTAGACAGCATTAAATAATGGAAAAACCAACTTCAAGAACTGCAGTGAAGGATGACCCAGACGGCAGTGCCATTTATGTGGTGAAACAGCTGTATGTAAAGCCACCGAATTATTCGCTCTTGAATGTTGTTCCAGGTAATAAAGCCCATCCCGCTCACAACCTCCACCAATCATCTTATTCAAGTTGAAGTCCTGAAAGACACAATGAGAGGGATAAAATGTTACAGAATAGCTTAGAGATTAGTAAGTTGACTGACCGATAGGAGACTAAAGGGAAATTGAGGAATATAATTTACAGATGACAATGAAAGAGATGAGATGGGAAAAACAGAACCAAGAACAACAATAGAACAAGATCTTCCATTAGCTAAAATAACAGAGGGCTGTGTGGGTGGACTAAGCAATTGTGTAAATACATTGGACTTACCAGTCAGATGTGTTGAGTGAGTTTATGACCCTAGGTGAAGGAGCAGAAGAAGAAAAACATGCAATATTACCTGATTGTGCAAAACCAGCAGTATAAGACAAGGATAGCTATTGTTGTTGGACTAAGGCATTGTATACCTCTCGGAAAGTTGTGATAGACTCATTTGAAGTTGTCACGACAGGTAGAGTAGGAGTACTAACTTCCTGTTGAGACCCAGAAGCATTGTCAGAAGAGAACAGGACTGGATTAGGCGAGGTCTCACACAGCTTACCATAGAGATCATAACACTTATCCACAGTATGATTGTCACCCCCACAATGGGTGCAATAAAGAGAACACGGCCTCGACCAAAATCACGACCACGTCCCGGAGGACCTCCTCTTCCTCGATTACCATTAAACATAGGAGGGGAATTGCCAAAGCCACGACCACTGCGACCTCGATTATTACCAGGAAAATTGCCACGACCACGAAATGCCCCTCTATATCCCATAGATGTAACTCAGGGTGGCAAATGTGTGGGTTGGGTTGGTTTTGGGTGGGTCGAACACGGGTCGGGTCGAATACGGGTCATTGGCCCATATTCGAACCTTTGTTCGGGTTGAATTTGGGCGGATCGAGGTCGGGCCTATGACCTATTTTTATTTTTATTTATTATAATATACTTTTTTTTTCTTAAAGCCTTTTTTATACATATATATTTCAATTATATACATAAAGAAGCATCAAGTTAGATACTTACTAGGCTATACATCAATTATAGATCAAAGTGCTTACCAAACTGAAGAAGACAGTATATATATATATAGGTATATCTATATCTGTGTAGACCCATTTTCACTCTCCCACCGAAATTCCCAAACTACCCCTCCCTCGTCCTTCACACGAATCTCTCTCTCTCACCTCTATGAATCGTCAATGGAGGACTCACAGTCACAGTCTCGCTCTCACTCTCAGTCACTAAAGAGCTCTGTACAAGAAGACCAAACGACGTCGCCTTCTGAATCCGAGCTTCGATTCTTCAGCTCCAATCACCTAATTTACAACTCTGGCCCCGTACTGCAGATGCCAATTCAAATTCCGGCGCCAGATCGAACTGTGCCAGGTACAAGCTCATGTCTCCGGCGAAGCTCCCAATCTCTAGGTCACCGTGCGTCACGATCCCTCCAGGTCTCAGTTCGACGTCGTTTCTCGACTCCCCTGTTCTTCTCTCCAACATGAAGGTTAGGTCTTTAATTGGTCATTTCAATAGTATTTTTAGATTCTCATATTCGAATCGCATATACTTCGCAACCCCCCCACCCCCCCAATTTTGCTTCTTCTTTTTTTTTACAGGATTGTGTTTGGTTGCTGAAAAAAAACGAAAAAGGAAATATTGGCCTCATTTGAGTGAGAAAGTGAGATTTCTGAAATTTTGCAGATTAAAATCAGTCTACCTGTAAATGTACCTTAAAATCCAATCCATTGGTTACGCGTGTACAACCTGCCATAACCCGCTCAGGTAATTAATTTCAGCTTAGCAACCCATTTTTGACCCGCATGTTAAATATAACCAACCCACACACGTTATTTGTGGGTGGGTGCAGGCGGGTTCGCGGGTTTGGGTGATTATTGCCACCCCTAGATGTAACAAATGCAGAATTTTCTTTCCCAACAGGCTCAGAAGAGGCGGAGGAGGAAAACTGTGTAGTAACACGAAGCACACGAGAATACACATTGCTTAAGGATGGAATACTACCATCACCGGCAAAAATCTGTGACTTAACAGACTATAGATTTGAATGTAACCTAGATAAGAATTTGGAGACATAAAATTCCTCTCGTTGCTTCTTGAACGTCTAACATCATTAGTGATAGGATGATACTGATTCAACTCATCCATGAGTCCCTTGAATGTAATGTAGTATTCTTTACACCCTACTGAAGCAGAAACAAATTTTGATATACCTCATAAACGCGAGAAACATTCCTTTCCATGGAAAACGTCTCATGAACAAACTCCCAAATCTCTTTGGCAGATGACAAAAACATGGCACTCGAGAACATTGAGGGTTCCATACTACTCCATAACTAGGACATAACCACATAATTCTCGGATACCCAATCATCATAATCCTTACTATCCTTAGATGGAGCACCCGACTCAATATATTTTAACTTCTTCCTAGCCCCTAAGGCGACTTTCATAGATAGAGCCCACAACAGATAATTGGACCCATTCAACTTGATGGTTGTAATTTGCATACTCACAACATCAGACGGGGAGATCGAACCCTTATTGTCAACCATGATAATGATAGGAGTCTTATACAAATACTAAGAGAAATTTAACAACTACCGCGAAGAAACATCAACACCAAAAACACAAACTTAACTAACCAATTAGGTCCATGGAGGGACTGAGACAACATGAAGGGAGAAACCACCAATCAAAATAGCCTAATCAACTTGCAATTGATGTGATAGAAGAAGAACAATTAGAATTTGCTGCTTGAAGAGAAGAACAATGAGAATCTGCTACTGGAAGATGTCAGCTATGGCATGGAGACCTAGTTAGGTCTCGAAGAGGGTCAGGAGGGCTCGGTGAGTCTCGATGTGGGTTAGGTAGGTCTCGGGTAGGGGTGGTGTGGGTAGGTCTTGTCTAGGTGTGGGTAGGGCTAGTCTAGGTGTGGGTGGCTGGGTGTGGGTGGCTAGGTGTGGGATGTCGTAGACCACAGAGGTCTCGGTGTAGGTGGGGTAGGCTGCGTGGGATGGTGGGGTGGTGATGGTAGGCTGCGTCTGGGTGGTGGGGTGGTGATTAGGGTGTTGATTATGTTTGGTGGTGGATCTCCATTGTAGACTTTGATACCATGTTAAGAGATAAAGTGAAGGCTTAACCAAATTAGGTTAGCCAACACACACACACATATATATATCAATCATAAGAAAGCCCCTTAAAGTGGCTTGTTCTGCGTGGACAACCACTGGGAAAGTCATTCTTATGAGTTCAAACAAAGAAGCTTGCATTTAGTGAATAGGTGTTATCTTCGCAAGAAAGAAGAGAGACACTTGATCATCTTTTGATAACAATTCATTGACAAATGACAAGGGATTGATGGGATATGATTTTCTCTAGGGTGATATACATTTTGGTACCCTCTATTTTTCTAAAAATATTATTTTAGGCCCTGCATTATAATTACATTACTTGAGACCCATATTAATATATTACATCAGCTTCAATTGAGGACAGTTATTTAAGGCCTTTAATTGTGATATCTACTAACGATTGTCTTCAAAAATAGATTCAATAATCCAAGTCCTTAAGTGATACAATCGATACTAGCGGGCCCAAAATAAGATTTTAGGAAAAGTAGAGGAAAACAATGTGTATTGGAGCCTTTTTTCTGCTTTGGCTTGCAATAGGTGAAACCTTGTATTGTGTTCAACTTGCTAAAGGAATGGTGAGGTCGGCATATTTCTAGAAGAGTTAAAAAGAATGGGCCAGACACCTCTTTCCTTAATGTGGAACATATGCCGAGAACGACTTGTAAAAATATATGGGGAGAAAGGAATATGAAAAGCTTCGAAAGGGAAAAGGCTGCGATGTATACAGTGAAGCAAACTTTTGAGAGTAAATTATAGTTTTAGGGTACTGTGTGTTGTTAGCAGGAAGGTTAACACTCGCATCAAATTTTTTTTACAACCTTTGACTGTCTTTTTTATTCCGTTGTAAATTGTGATTAGATGCGGGTTGTGCCCCCAGTATTTTGGCTCTATCTATATTCGTAGTTTTCAAAAAAAAAAAAAGGATCAAGAGCTAGCATTATGACGAGATATCTAAATCTTTAAAAGAGGAGACCCTAAATTATTAAAACCATCTCCATTAAGTTGTAAAGAAACATGTAAGTTCTGAATTAATAAATTAGAACCGAATTTTTTAGCTTGAAAGCATTGCAAATGGTGGATTGCATTGCTTGGGGTTCCTAAATGACCAATTGACAGTTTGAGTACTCATATTTGCTAAGCCAAACATTAAACCATGATAACATTCCATTGTTAAATGTGAAGTTGATCAGAGACGTGTAAATAAATTCAAATTTTGTTCTAATTAATAAGAAACACTGATTTGGGATAAGAAACAAATGATACCTCCTATCTTTGATAGCATGATACTTGAACCAGATGACAATGCGTCGTACAAGAAAGCAAATTTATTAGATACCTTCAATCTTTCACCGATGACCAAATGACAACAAACTCTATGGGGGACAAAAGCTAAGAATTTGAAGGAAACCACTTGGATACAAAAAACATACAATCATACCTGCAGATGGAAAGCAACCAATGATATTATGGCTAAAGAGCTCAGAGTTCGATCTTTTGAACTGTTAATGTTATGTGCTTTTGCCCAAGACTTCATCTGCAAAAATTGGTAACTTCAAGACCATGATATCATGGAGTACCATGACAAATACAACTAAAGAACACCCATATTGAAGAAAAGACAAATAGATAATTGTGAAAGTAACGTATATAGTTATCCCCATACATACAACGATACAAGCATGTATACTAGTTGATAACACTGAATACCAAACCTCACCAAAGGTTATTCGGCAGAAGAAATTGACAAAATAATGAGGTCATTGTTAATGACTAAGAAGCAGAGATACTGATGGGGAAAATGACATGATATGGCAGTACAACAAATTCTATAACGTTAGACCATCTCCAAAGGAGAAGGACATCAAATGAGTCATTTGCTGCATCAATTCAGATTTGTTACATTGAATTCGTTGCATCAAACTTCTGCACTTCAAAGGATACATCAAATGTTGGATATTTTAATTATCTTTTACTTTTTCCTATTTGTTGTATTCTACCCAATGTACCCATAGACGATGATTGTATATCACATTTGTGACCCATATTTATCTTTATTTGCGGTTAATAGAAAAATTTTAATACAACTTTCAGTTTCCCACTTAATTTAAATTTATCGGTATAGTGTATAAACATAAATACGAAGAAATATAAACATAAATGTAGCGATAGCCCATGGTGTATGAACATAAGCATAAGTATAGAAAGAGTAAGCACAAAAGTAGAAATAGAAAATAAGCAAAAAAGCTCTGGATGCTCAATATACAAATCGAAGAAAAAATAAGTAGAAACAGGAGATTTCAACATCTCTCTCTCTCTCTCTCTCTCTCTCTCTCTCTCTCTCTCTCTCTCTCTCTCTCTCCCACAATATTGAACGACTGCAGGCTCTCCATATATTCTTCCTATTTGAACCACTCGAAACCCTCTTCTCTGTCTCTCAATCTCTCATGTCTCACGAAGTTTCTCAATTGTCTCTCTCTCTCTCTCTCTCTCTCTCTCTCTCTCTCTCTCTCTCTCTCTCTCTCTCTCTCTCTCTCTCTCTCTTCTCAATCCCTCACGACCTCTCTCTCAATCTCAAATACAATCCCTCATATCTCATGATCTCTCAATCCCTCACCTTCTCCCCTACAATTGTCGGTGTCGGATACGTGTTCGACACGGACATGTAACCGAAACTGAAGTGTCCGTGCTACATAGACTCATGATCTCTAAATCCCTCACCTTCTCCCTTACGATTTGCCTCTTAATCTCTCAATCCCTCGTGACCTCCCTCTAAATCTCTCAAATTCCTCATAATCTCCCTCCAAATTGCTCAATCCATCTCACATTTGGGGTTTGAGGGTTTCATTGGGGTTTATGATGGGGGGTTTTTGGGGTTTGAGCTTGTCGAAATTGGGGGTTTCAAAATTGGAGGTGACCGTTGGTGATTGCCGGAAGCTCCTGATGGCGGTTTCAAATTATATCATCTTCTCTCTTTTCTAGGATGGCAAATTTGTTTTGGATGCATGAGATTTATTTTTTCTGGAAATTTGTTTGTAAAAATCGTTTAGAATGTTTTGAGATTTTTTTCAAAAATTTGGGTATCGAAATTTTCCTGAAATCGAAATCAGTCTTATTGGCTCCCGCTTGAAAGAGTTTGGGTTGTTTGGGAAATTCAAGTTTCAGGTTGTTTGGGTTGTTACCGTTGAAATTCAAATATTCAAACAAATATTGGGTTTGCTGCTTCACTCAAATACAACATTGCTGTATTTGGTGAAGGCAGCAACTTGGAAGCACTCATTTGCCGCGGCTGTTGGTGATCTCCAGTCCTTGTTGGCGCAGCAACTTTGCTGCCAAAGAAGAGTTGATGTGCCTGTTGGAGATAATCTTAGGACATTGACACGATGTCGACACAACAAACAAAATAAACATACACTTAAATAGATATGATCACGTGAGATAAGAAAATCACATGATTTATGCCAAAGTAGGATTCCTAATTATCTTTATGTCTAGAAGTCCTAATAATTTCTACTTTCGGAGGCTGTATCTGATTTCATAACTCTGAATTTTCAACTTGCAAAAGCGCTATTTCTTTCATTGTGTACAACGTGTCTGTGTGTGTCCGAACAAATGAATTTATAAAACAGTGTGCGGCGTGAGTTGTGTCCGACAAGTGTCAAGGAGTGTTCGGCGTGTGCTGTGTCAGACATGGTGACAAACATGGACACATTACCCTTCTAGAAGTGTTGGTGCTTACTAGGTTAATGATACGCAAACATGTATATGTTATGGTTTATATCAATTTTCAGCCAGTATGCACTTTAATGATCGTCATCTGATGTTCAGTGAGTCAGCAAATTTGAATTGCATCTTAATAATTTTCTTACTGTTACACCTAACCAAAATTTCCCTGGCCAATACTTTATATAACCAACAAAAAAAAATTTATATTCTCTTCCATGTTATAGATGTATCATGTATGTACTTTCTATTTAATTTTTGTTTCCTTAAGTATTACCACTGCTTCCTGATTAAATTCTCATTATTCACCAAGTGTGGAAATCTTTAAGATGACACCTGTGTACATGGACTCAAGTACGGGTGTCAGTCGCAGGTACATGTCTAAGCATTGAACTTTCCATATTCATGTATCTAAGGACAGAGGGGCGCAGCAATAGATCTGTATTATCTTCTATTTCTACGATAAAATAGTTTTTTTTATGTAAGATTAAGACATTAACACAACACGAGCATGTCGTCCATTTTGAAAGATTTTGTGGCAAAAGGAACATAATTGGAGACATTTATGATATTACACAAACAGCTAACTGCTTCTTGGTGTGTGTCAAAACATAAGTGTCTGGACACATATCCCACACCTTTGTCCGGGTGCAAGTGTCTGGCATGGAAGTAGATACTTCCACATATTATGAAGAGCTCGTGAAACGTAGGATAACACAATATCCTTTACGAGCGTGTCAACTCTTAAACAATTTGGAAATAATTGTAGCCATAATATATATTTATTGTATCCTCTCAATAGAGAGTTATTAGATTATGCAATCCAAATGACATACTTGGAAAGCAAACAATCAGATGATGTAATGGCAACACAAGACAGCCCAAGTCATTGAAAATTGGAGAGGAAGTGACATGAGGAACTGAATAAAACTCAAACATGTACATGTATGCAGTTCTTCAAAGAGGTATTAGAACATAGAAAGATATGTACCAAAAAACTTAGCTTCCGAAACCTTTCATCTATTGAAGAAATGATGTGGACAATCTTGGATTTCACCATCCCATCTCTGTTTTCAACTGATATATCACATTCAATTCCAGTTCCACAGTCAACAACTTTCAAAATAGGCACCTTAGCACTCATGATTGGCTGGAGACTAGAAACATGTCCTTTCCCTAGAACATAAAAATAAAAAATTAAAAAAATAAAAAACCAACACGGTATGGATAATGTGGTAATCATTAAAGATTCTCATGATTGGCATAAATAATGGGATTGACTAAAAGTGATTTATGGAGACAATGGAGCCACCAAACGAGCAATTAGTTATTGTGTACAATGTGTGCTCATTATTATTTTTGTAATTAATCTTCCACCTAAAAATATAGGTGCCTTGACGTAAACCATATGAGGGAAAATTGAATGAGAATTGCTCTTTTTTGTAGTGGATGTAGGCTGAAGTGGCCGAAGTTAATTTCTTCTTCCATTTCTCTCATCCTTTCTTTCTTCTTGTCTTTATCAATAATAAAGATAGTAAACAAATGAATTACAAGTCAAATCTCAATCACCTTGTGATTTTGTACACTCTAAGTAGTTTAACTTATTGCCGAGAAAGTTAAGGGTGCGGGTACTAACGTATTTTTATAAATTTCACTGGTCTACATCATACTGGTTCCCCTATTTAATTCCCTTGCAATAACTAGGAATAGATACTTAGTTATTGTTAGCAAAACATCAAAGTAATTCCATACATCTGAAGATGGCTTAGGAGTATGAAGAAGTTATCAGTAAGCCTTGAAGATAAGTATTGCATTGAATGATACTTAATCTAAAAACTTATTAATTAAATAATCTTTAGAATTAGATATTAGCACCAAAAAGAGAAACACCATAACAAAAGTTCAAAATTACTTTGAAAAGCATACAACTTTTTTGCAAACTTTCGAAGAGTTTGGATCTTTTTCTCTCGAGGGAACTCAACTGCATTGCTTCTGAAATTAACAGACAAATCCATATCACTTTTAGTACTGAAGATATCCATTAAGAAAGAGCCAAATCCTTCCACAACTGGACAGTCCTCACAGTTTCCTGAAACAGATTGAAATGGCAATTATAAATAAATGGTGCATGTGGTCATTAAACTTACAGCGAAGAGTGAACTTACAATAATCTAAAAGGAAAAATATGTATATAGGGTACATAAAAATACATTTAAGGATACAGAGCATAACATAACAGATGAAAGCACAATTCTCAAATAGGCTTAGATTTTGAATTTGTAAAACAAGACACCTCAATAAGAGAGTCAGCACTAAGTTAATAAAGTTCTTAAACTATGATCAAGCCAAAAACATTTGGACTATTAATAGTTTAATTAGTGCTAGAATTTCAACCTTAACTCGGCCTACATATTGCAGGTACAGCACGACTAACCCGTATATAAATTAAAAAAAAAAAAAACAAGGTGTATTTGGACTAAAAACGCTCAACTCAATCAACCCTATTACACACCCGTTAATCAATTTCACCAGTGTATATTTGCACCCAATAAATTAACTCTCTATAGCATTCTCTATTTCTCTCTATATGTATAATGAACTGTCAGGCCTTGTAGAAATCCTAAGCCCAAGTCATAAGTGCATGTTTGATACAGTCGTTTTGGTGTACAAACACGTTACTAGTGTTGTAACTTTACATTTTAGTTATTAGTTTAGTTTGAAACCAACATGTGAGTGCAGTATACCTTCTTTTGGTTTAAATAAGGGAGTATGAGAGGTTAGTTGGCATATTTTGATCTTTTGTACAAACAAAGCTCTAAGTTCAATCCGAACCTAGTAATGAGAACCGATTGGAGATTCTTGTAGAATTTGAATCAAACAGAGCCAGAACTAACATCGAACCAGATTTAGGGCTTGCGACTACTTCTAGGTGGCACTGGTGCAAGGATTCGGGTACAGGGATGCGGGTGCGAGGGATTCGCCAATTTTCCAAAAAGTAAGGGTGCGGGTGCGGGCGCGGCGGGTGTGCTTGGATAAAATATTGAAGATATACTTTCCAATAGTGTTATATACAAATTATTTTATAACTATCAGTGCATTAAATTATACCCTAGATAAGTGCTATTATTATTTTCTATTATTTATCTTTTAAACCCCCCAAAGTTTTCAAAAATGTATAAAGAACTTGTGTTCTTTTTCAAAAGAACGCTACAAAAAAGCCCCAGCCACACGTCAAAAGAACTCAAAGAATCCACAGAGCACCCAGTACAGGTGCGCACTAATTAAGGGTGCGGCGGCCTTTTCGAAGAGTCCGTGTTTCATAGGACTACTTCCTTGCCCAAATCGAACCGAAATTGATTGAATTTCATCCAAGTCTTGACCCACAACTGAATTAACCACAACTGAGCAATTGTTTGGAAGTCTCAACCAGAATTGAGAAGGAATTGTGAAGCAACTGAGACGAACTGGAAGGTATCAAATATAATGCTGGCTCTCGAAGGGACCTAGTGGAATATGGACCTCTTAAGCCAAGCGAACCCTAATTGGACCTCAAAACCAAGCGCGACCATCATATCATTTCTTGACCATCTCCAGCCATATGTTGACCAGCTGAGTTTGCAATTGGATTGGTGCGACTCTCGACTAGATTGCCATCTATCGACTAGTTTGGTGCTAATTGCAATTGGGCGAGTTAGTTGGTTTCGAATTCAATTTTTAAGTTCGATCTCAATTTCAATTTTGATTTCGATCCGATTTTCTTCTAGGCTGTGAGTGTTCCAATTGGTTTGAGGTTGAATTTTTCGGCAAAGTATTTTGGTTTGTGATTGGTTGAGAAAATTTAGCAAATGCATATTCAGGGTGATATTCATTGGTTCATAGTGATATATTGTGATTTGGTATCTGTTGTTATGAATTGGCTTGATGTGGGTTAGTGGTTGAGATTAGCCTCTAATTGGTTGTGGTTTGCTATTGGCTGTGTTTGGTTTGGTTACTTTGGTATTGGCTTGTGATTTGAGATTCAACTCTATTTTCCACAATTTTGGTGTCAATTGCTTGTGAATTAATATGGCTCAAGTAGAGGGCGAAAAAATGCGATGAATTTTGAAGATGGAGCTGATTTGCCACCTACCATGGGACCTAATGGTGCCCATAAATTATTTCCTTATCAAAGGAATGAAATGGAGGAATTGAGAACGCAAATTGCTACCTTAGCCCCTAAAGTCAAGAGTGTGCAACCTACTTGCGATGTGATCCAAATTCTAGAATTCTTTAGTCAAGAATCAGATTTTGATGAATGGTTGAATGAAATTGATTCTCTATTCAATTATTACGATGTAATTGAAGTGAAGAAGGTAAAATTGGTGGAGAAGTGCTTGAAAGGGAGTGTTGAGGATTGGTGGCAACAAATCCAAATTGTTAGAACGAGAATGGTAAGGATTGGGAAACGATGAATGGAAGACAAGTTCTTATACATGGATTACATCCCAACTAAATGTGGAGAGTCAAGACACACTTTTGAAAATTTTAACTTTGACTATAAATCAAAGGGTCATGAATAATTGGATAAGGAATCATCATTTGATGATTGGTACGAAAACGGGTTTAAGAAAAACCTAGGAACCAATATTTGATTATTGTTCTAAAAGTGAGTTTGAAGAAAACATAGGCAAAGTAGCCACAAAGGAATTAGGAACTATTTGATAACTATTATGGTAGTGAGTTTGAGGACGGGAAAGTAGACTTTACTGAATTTCTTTGGTCTCCAAAGTAGGGTGATGTTCCTCCAACAATTTACGAAGAGGAGTATGGTTATGAAAGTGAGGGCCTAGAAGACAATGTCATTGACTCCCTCGAAGGTCTTCTTTTGTATTGTTGATGCCAAAAGGTTGATTTGGGAGCTTTTGTTGAGGGGTTTATTAAAAGTGACAAGTTCAAGATGCCTACATGGGATGATGAGAGTGAAATTGAATTATGTAATAATGGGATTGAGGAGGAATTTGAAGATGATGATCTCTTGACTCTCTTCCGTCTCGTCCGCGTCATTTGTCATCTACAACTACAATCTTCAGTCTCCCACTCTCCTCCACCTCACTCATCTCTACCGGCAACCATGATCTTGAGTCTCATCTAACTCATTCAAGTACGATAATGAGTCTCATCCAACTCATTCGACTACAATAAAACTTAGAAGTGGATGTTGTTTGACACCTATTAAGTTCTTAAAACAGAAAATCTTGCAGTACTTTTCATATTTAGAGTGTTTGACAATGGAAAAGCATATACTAGATCAAATTATCATCAGATCTGAGTTTATTACATGGAAAGTGGTTTTAAAATTTAACTCAGTTCTAATAAATTTACCTTTATATTTAATTTTCAAATTTTGCGCTTAAAATGTCCCGTACTACTACTTCAATAATAAAAAGTTTCAGTACTAGTATTCAATATTATAAAATTAAAATAAAATAAAAGCTCCAAACCCATTGTATTCAATAAACCAATCAAAATTCCACTAACATAAAGACATCTATGCTTTCTTTGTCTGTGCATGTCTGCAAAGGGAAATAGATAGGAATTCAAGCAAGAGGTTACCATAAATTTCCTTTGCTATCTCATTGAAGATACGAATCAAATTTCTTCGAAAGTAATAATCTATTGATTCTGGACGCCGAATAATATAAACGTCATGAAGTAGTTCCTCAATTGCAGATAAACATTGTGTAGTAACTTCTGTGTTCTCTAATCCCTTAACTTCAAGCTTCTCTGCTTTCTTGCGCAACACTGATATCAAAATCATGCCATTAGAAGAGTTATCTTTTTCTTCTTTTTAATCAGTTCCATGAGAAGAGTTACTTATCATTTAACCATCAATCTGCTGAAATCACAGATAATTACTCAAGAGACAATGACATTGATGTAAAAAAGCTCAAATATTGAACAAGGTAGGGATCACTTATATCCCAAGCTATGGATAAGTGGAGACATAATATGGGCTCAGCCAACAATTTTGTACAAACCACTATTAAGAAAAAGAGGAGGGAAGGGGAGGGGGGGGGGGGGGGGGGGGGGGGGGGGCGGCGGTGTAATTGGTTCACAGACTATATATGTGTCTATCATCATTTAATTCTTAGTCCTTAATATATTAATTCCCAACTACGATTACATGGGCAGTTTGTTTTTAGATAATAAACCATTGGAAATGAGAAGAATGTGCATAGGTAAGAGAAATTGAGAAAGCTGCAATCTCAAGAGGATACCGATGAGTTCAATGTATCTTACATATCAAACCAATACCATATAGGGTAGCTCTAGGTTGCCAAGCAGTAAAAATTGCTGTCATCAAATCAGGAATTGTTTTGGCAAAAAAATGAGTCGTGATCATATCGAATCATGAATGGTAAGAATCATTTCTTTTTAGAAAATAAGCAATAATACACATATCTATATTGTATATATATATAACACATCTACAATGCTGAAAATGAACAAAATAACAATTGAACACAGGTTTCACGCAATATCAATGCTCAAAATGTTGAAAGGTATCCACTTTAAAATTAAGACTCCAAATTTGAAAATTATGAATTGAAGTCATAGAATCGTGGATCGTATCACGTTGTATAAGACAACTTTTATGAATCGACTCGTAATTTGACCGATTCAAAAACCCTACTTAAACCATCAAATTTTTGGCTACATAGATTGCAAAATGAGGCAACTTCACTGATGCTTTGGCTGAGTTTGTGGTGTGTGCACTTTGTCTAGAATGCAACCTTCCATCCAAAAATGTTTACCCATAAGATAACAACAATTTGTCAATTGGAACATTAAGGAATGATATATTGAACATTTAGAGCTTCTAAATAAGATTCCAAATCACCGTTACTACATCAGAATGAGCATTATTAAAGAAAAAATCCCATTTCTCTGAGCATTCCTTCGTCATTTTTCAGTTGCTTGTTGGAAATCTTCAAGCCAACTTACTTTGATCCTTAAATTGTCTTAAAAATTCTCATAAGTGATAATTAACCAATGGTTAAAACAGGTAAATAAACGAATATGTGCATCCTGGAATCCAATAGTGTTAATATAGACAGACAAACGAAGGCACACATTCAAATGCAAATAGAAATGCACACACAAATACAATCCTGTCAAAAATATATCCACACACAAAAACACAGAACACGTACTATCACAGAGACACATATACGAAAAACATAGACGCAAAGTATCATGTAGAACATACAAATAGAGATATACATTGGCACACATACACCAAGTTCATATATACATCAGTCATTTTCCTTCAGCCAACTCTACCAGGTAAGTGCAAATGAAAATCCAGAATACAAAATCATCTTATTTCAATCTTAAAAGTTCATCTACCCTTCAACCTGAGTTGGTTTTCCAATGTTATTCAACCATGGCCTCGAGATCTATTATTAAGAGTTCAATAAACTATTGCACCAATATAAATGAGATGTCTTGATCACTGACCTTGCTCGCGTCGTGCCATGGTCTATTGATGATTGAGGACTCCTTCGCTTAACCAATGAATCCACATTATCTTACTCTCTCATCATCACTCTATATATGATCAGTTCACTGCAAAGCAACATTCAAATATTGTTGATTGAAACTAAATTTAAAAAGCAATATACACTTCTTATTATTATTATTTTTTTTTTGAAAAAAAAAAAAAGCAATTGTAAGATTCAGAAGAAGTTCAAAAGACTTTCCCAAATAACATTACCAAATGGGTTGAGTTGTGATGCCATCATATACTTATTTATATATATATATATATATATATTCTGACATTAAAGAATAAAAAAAACAAAAAACAAAAAAAAAAATTTAAGAAAACTAGCTATATCAATACATTGTGCACTCTCCTACAAATCCATACACAAGGGGGAAAAAACGGTATACCGATTGAATCCACTGCAAAGAAAGATAGAGAAAATATATATATATATATATATTTAAGGCACAGAAGAAACAACAAAAGTTGAAGAAAGAGTTTGTTACCCTCAAATCAAATATGTCCCAAACAATTTTCTAAAAATTGCTAGGCGGTAGGCCGGCGGTGGAGGGGGACCTAGGCGGGGACCATGCGAAAAATTAATTTTTAAACAAAATTAATAATATAGAGACAATTGTCATATATATATATATATATAAACAAAACTCATAATTATCAACAAACTAAATTTCTAATTCATTCTTCTCCATATCATCAAACCGTTGGTATCTTAGTTGATCGAAACGAAACCCCACCAGGAATCACGAAATGAAGTCCCGATTCGGTGGTGTGTTTCGTCCCCAATGTTTCCAAGGAAACGAGAGTAATCATGTTCAGAGAGAGAGAGAGAGAGACCCATCCCATGTGAAAACAACTGAAAAGTAAGTGGGTTTCAAATTTCAATCCATTTTGGAATCAATCAAATAATGATGGATGGGGAATGAATAAATGCAAAATTGGGGAAAACCAGACAGACAGAGAGAGAGAGAGAGAGAGAGAGAGAGAGAGAGATTCTCTTCTGAAAAAGTGATGAAATTGATTTTTGAGGGGTTTTTGGTTTACAAATCACTTACCTGGTTGAGGAGTCTCTTCTCCAACACTCTTCCGACAGATCTAGACTAGGGTTTCCCTTGCAGTCACTCACTCACTCTTCTTCTTGGCCTTCACTGGAGTTTCCTGCCCTTCCCTTTGCCGGTTGGTCTCTCCAGGCTCCTCTCTTTTCCGTATCTCATGTAGGGTAAATTGCACTTTTCACCCCATAGTTTGAGTTTGTGACACATTAATCCCTATACTTTCAATTTTGATAATTTGTATTACTCTGCAGTTTTATAAATGTGACAACCAAGTTCAATAAGGCCTTTTATAATTATATCAATATTAATTAAAGTTAGAATCTAATAGTTTAAGATTTATACTAACTCTCCAAAAGTTACCTTAAACTTAATATTTTCCTCTTTTTTTTAAATACTTAATTATTTTACCTCCATCTTCCACCAATCTAGTACCCGAGACTGGTTTCCCATCCACATTCAATTGGAACACAATTTCAATGATTACTTCTACTATTTCTGAGTCTATTTTTCTCAATGAATACAAAACCTAAAATCAAAATATGAGGAAAATCAATTGATCGAACAATAAGTTTTTAAAAATATTTATGAGGAGGTTCCAATTAATTTTTCAAGAGAAACTAAAAGATATTTCTCGACATAATCATATTTGGACCAAAAAACCATCCCATCAAACAATATCAGATTTTGGACCAAGAAATTACCAATGAAATTAATATAAAGGTGTCACAATCTGAAATTAAACCCAAAAACAAATTTGAAATCAATATCAAAATCCAACCCACGAAACCAAACCATAAACAGATATGAAAATAGATTGAGTCAATCAACGTCAAACACCAGATAGGATAACTTTTATCCTATCCGGACCTCTTATCCGGTGAAACAAACGAGCCCTTAATGTTTTTATTAATGTATTGTTTTATTCTAGTATGATTTGTAGCGATGTTTAAGTTTTAAAGTATCACACTCTACTTATTCAGTGTATCTAATAATCATACAATGAATTTATAATAGATAACCAGGCTGAGCAACCAGACTTTGATATCATATTGGTGGAAAGTGGTGATAAAATAATTTGATATTCAAATAAAAGAGGAAAATATTAAGATTAACATAACTTTTGGGGAGTTTAGTATAAATCTTTAAACTGATAGGTTAATTATAAAAGACTTAAAATGACTTGATTTTCACACTTATGAAACTATAGGGTGTAAAATATCAAAATTGAAAGTGCATGGACTAAAGTGTCACAACCCTCAAATTACAGGGGTAAAAAGTGTTAGGAAACTGTGTTCCCAGAATCCATTGACAGCGCGTATAAGTTGGTACTGCAAAAAAAAATTACGTGAAAACTACAATAACCCTACAAGGGCGGAACTAGGGTTACCTTAAACTACTAAAACGGATTGCTGTAGTAGACGAATCAAGAACACGGGCTCGATAATAGCTCACGATCTTCTACCGTATTCCTTTGCTGCAAGAATATCGAACTGAGTGTGGGCTCTTTCGAAATCCTTTATGTTTTCTGCTCTCCCTCTTTTACGCTCTCTTTTCTATTCCGAGTTATAATTCTCTATATAGAAAAACGCTAGCTAAGGAGAGAGCCAAAGCAGCATATATATAGGCTACGATAGGGACCATAAGAGTCAATAAGGAATAGGCTTCCTTATGGAATTAGGAAACCCTAATTCGAACTGAATCATATTCCTATTTCCATAAATTATAATTCATACCACTAAAGAATTATAATTGCACTCCTACCCTTATCTCAAAAATATATTTCGAGCTCCATGTTATTAAATGCTTATTATCTTCCTATGTTAAGATTACAGATATCCATTAATTAAATATAATTACTGACAATCATATTTAATTATTTTCTTAAAATTCCTTGAGATCATCTGCTTAACTTTTCTGATTTGTCGGATACAAAATCCACCTGCAGGGTTTGACATAATCAAAACTTATAAGCTTTCTCAAGGGGATATCATTAATCCCAAAATTGAGACATTGATTACATCATTAATTAATATCCACCATACAATTAATATTGCCACCCAATCCAATGAGATATTGACACATTTAAGGATCTCACCCTTTTAGGGATCAAAGTGTAAATATCAAATGTACGTGTCTACAAATTAACTTAGGATTTAGAGCATAAGCACTCATAATAGCCATGAGGCATTAATTATCTTATAAGTCAGTATAAAGATAATTACCCCAAGTCAGTCACATTTAATACACAAAGTGTAGCAGCATAGTGAGTTGAAACTATACTGTCTTCCGTAGTCAAGACGAACCTACTACAACACCATGCTGCAGTCCTACCGATGGTGTGTCCAATTTTATCTAAGACTATAAACCAAAATCTTACATTCTATAATATCTGATGGCCTGATCTTCCGTATGTAAGCCAAACTCTACACACCAAATCACTTACTATATAGAATGAGAGACACACATGCATAATATTAAATAAATAATGTAATACAAACATTGCCCACACAGATTCTAATAAAAAAATGGATTAACTGATTTTATTAAATAAATAATAAATCAACTACATAAAGCATGTCTTTTAGTATATATCCCTAACACTTATGGGGAAAATATTAAGATTAACATAACTTTTGGGGGGTTTAGAATAAATCTTTAAACTGATAGGTTAATTATAAAAGACTTAAAATGACTTGATTTTCACACTTATGAAACTATAGGGTGTAAAATATCAAAATTGAAAGTGCATGGACTAAAGTGTCACAACCCTCAAATTACAGGGGGAAAAAGTGCAATTTACCCAGAGTTGTATTAACCTTTTTTTTTGTACTTACGTTACTCATTACGCCTAAAGAATAACTCGGGGCAAAAGCAACTAGAATCCCTAATGGAGATTCTAACCATCTCCCATCCCACTGGGAAGAGAGAGTCTATGTCAATTGGCTTGTAGCCCGCTAGACAGAGTTGTATTGACTATTAAGTAGTGCAGTACACTAATTCGAGTTTTATTTAATTAATTATGTATCTCATATAGAGTTTTATTAAGGGTGAAGCTATTTCCACTACCATTTTTGCTATTTACACCACATTTTTGTGAAAATATCTAAATTACCCTTCTTCCCCTAAAGCCCAAGACCCAACCTCCCTCAGTATCCCTACTTTCTCTCTCTCTCTAATGTTTCGTCTTTCTTCTCTCTCTCTCTCTCTCTCTCTCTCTCTCTCTGTGTGTGTGGCACCCTGACGCGCCGTGGTTGAAATACCTGCTAGTACAACTCACCTAATCAACAACATTAAATTTAACCTGTGATTAACAGACTTATACAAGAATACCTTATTAGAGAGTTTAAAATATTCACACATGTCAAGTATTATACATTAAACTAATCCAACACAACCAAACTTAAAAGTTAAGTGTTTACAACATCTCGCAAAAGTTACAACCAAATTGTATTTTACAATTTTTCGACAAAATACCACTCTTGTGGTCAACCCATAGCAACCCACAGCAACCCCAGACCTATGGCAGTGCAATTTCTAATTCAGCTTCATAAAAGAGGTACCTGCACAGGAAATCTGTGTGGGAGTGAGCAAAATCACGGCTCACGACAATTAGATAAAACAATATGCAAGTTTAAGCATATAAACAGCTCAGCACAGCACAAATACAGCATTTATGCAATATTAAAATGCAATTCATACATGCCGTGACTCACACACCCGGGCCCATCAACTTTAGACTTTCGCGGCTTATTACCAAGTTTTTAGCTACTTGGTTTAACAGCTTAGCAATGCAAGTGCACAACATACATGTCATGCCAGCTATGTATATAAACATAAATTGCAATACATCAATATCTAGAAGACCCACCTCAAATTCGGCAAGTCAATGAAAGTCACATTTCTACTTGCTACTCGGTCAACTCCTTGGGTCCGCTACTACTAACTTCGGTCCCTGAAATCTTAAAAATTATATTTCACAGCAATTATAATTTCAATTTAGATAATAATTCACAAATCTTATAATAATAACAAAAGAATGAACAACCTAGGCTTTCCAATTGACAAAAATCCATATTTCTCAAATTTCAATTTCATAACTAGTAAGTAAAAATAAACAACTTCTATAATAAATAAAAATGTAGAAAGAAATAATTTACTTAATAAATAAAAATTTAAGAAATTCAAGTTTTAATTTGAAACAACCCAAACTCCCAAAATTACACCTAAATAGCCCATAATTTCTAACTTTCTCTCTCTACCCAAATCAAGTTTGTAAACAAAAATTAACTCTTCCATGGAGGTTTTCAAGTTCTACCAACTCTTGAAGACATAAGTTTTCAATAGCATATAGCCCAAAATAAAATTCACAATGCATTAAAAATCCACATCTAATATTTTTACCACAACCATCAAATAAAAATCAAGAACCCATTTTTAGCTTCTAAACCTCAAGAACATCTTCAATGGTGTTTTACCCAAATCATACACAATTCTTCTAAACCCAAAATTAACATTCTCTATATGCTTCTCAAATATGTTATTAGCATCTAGCAAACTTAAATATTAACTCATAATCAACAATTCTTACAAATCAAGCAAGACCCATAAGCTAGAGTTTTAAAAACACACACTACACCAAGAACATACACTACACCAAGAACACACACTAATCTCTACTATTCTTCCCAACTCTTCCCAACACAACTCTTTCAAAGCTTGTTGTAAGAGTACTCCAAAGCATTAAAAACATCATTCTAACACCAAAAATCAACCCACAATTTTTAAGAACCCATAAAGCTCAAGAGCTTCAAATTTCATCCATGGTGGTTACCACCTCAAACCCAACTCAATCCTTTCAAGACTTAAACTAGGAGTGTTTCAAGACATTAATAACATACTCTCAACACCAAAAACATCAAAATCAAAACTCAAACAAAAACTCAATTTTCGGATTTATTAAAAACACTTAAATTTCAACAACCCAACAATTGCAAAATCAACAATACTCAAGCAAAACTTGCCATACATGGTATACATATCACCCAAGGCATATAAAATACATATTCACTATCAAAATCAACCCCACAAATCCCCAATTTTTGGATTTCTACCAAACCCTAAAAACACATCTTGCAAACTTGCTCAAAATTCAAGTTTAACATGAAAAACTTCATACACACCATATATACATATCAAGGAACATTTAAGCAAGTTCTAAAACATCAATTTACAACTTTAATCTCTTAATTTCATATTTAAAGAAAGAATTCAAAAATCCCAACTCACACTTTCAACCAATTTCACTTACCTAGAGTGTAGAAAATGAGTTTTCTCCTCTTCCTCCCAATTTCTAAGCCTTCTTCTCTTCACTCTTCTTCTTTTTCTTCTTCTTCTTCCCCTCTTACTCTCTTTCTCTTCTCTTCCTCTTCACAGTAAACCATCTCAAACTATACAGTAAAGGAGACTAACGTATCTCCCCTAAAATTGATTTTTTTTTTTTAAAATTATGTTTAACACCCCCAACTTTCTTTAAAACATGCACTTAAGTTCCCAAACTTTCCCATATCATCTTAGGACCCCCCAAATAGAGTTATTTCCTAACTCAAAAATCCCAAAAATGGAATTTTCCAGTTCTAACCCAACACATAATTATTTAATAATTGACAGCTCAGCATAAAAATTTAATAACAATTCAGCTTAAATAATTAACTCACATAAATTTAAATTTCAAACGACTCAGTTCAGCTTAATAAAGTAAATAATTTATTATTTTAATATTCTTTTCAGGTTCGGATCTCACACACACATACACTCTCTCTCTCTCTCTCTCTCTCTCTCTCTCTCTCTCTCTCTCTCTCTCTCTCTCTCTACAATCAAAGAATTATAGCTCTCTATTGTGTATATGAGAATTCTTAGATCTACAGAAACTTATTGAGAAAATTCCAATTCTCTCTATCTCTCTTTCGTAGGCTGAAATGCAAAAATCTACATAATATTCGATAATGGATAAATTCCAAAGTTTTTTAGATTTGCATCCTCAAATTGAAGCAAGTTCAAGCCACAAAGTGCACCATAGTTTTTGCAAACACACATAGAGAATTGAAATACAGATCTTTTGAGCAACTCCCTGTTTATTTTTTTTATTTTTACATAATTGAAAAACACACTCACACCCACAAACATGTAAAACTCTTTCTTTGGAGTTGATTTTGGGATTATTTGGGGCTAATTTGGGTTGAATTGAAGTATAGGAAAAGGAGAGAGGGAGAGAGAGAGAGAGGAGACGAGATTTGAATTTGATTTCTCCTCGATTTAAGACCAAATCCTGCACATGATATATGGGATTTTGAGGGGCTTTACCATTTTGGGAGATGAGATCTTCCTTCAATCCATTTTTCTTTCTTCTACATCTAATTTTGGAATTGGTTCATTGAAAAAACCCATCCAAGATCAAAATTTTATCTACACGTCAACAACCCAAGTTGAAAATCCAAATTGGCTTCTAATTTCTCACCATCACAATCCATTTATAGTTCTTCAACTGTACAGACCAATCCATGAAGCTCTAATAAAAAATCAAGTCATAATTGATACAAATGACAAAAACACAGATGATATTAGCAGCCAAATCATTGAAGACATAGAGGAAATCTGTAAAATACTAACAAATCATTGTAGTTCTTCAGGTACTGAGCTTAATTTGAATAGTGCCAAAATTGAGGTGTCCTCAAAAGTGGTTTTGGAGGTTTGCTCAACAATATTGCCGGAGTTATAGCTTTGTCATTCTCAGATGGGTTGAGAAGCAAAAAGTTGAAAGAGTTATAATTCTTTGATTGTAATGTGAGAGAGAGATAGAAGGGGGGGGGGGGGGGGGGGGGGGGGGGGGGGGGGGTGAGAGAGAGAGAGAGAGAGAGAGAGAGAGAGAGAGGTTCGATTTTGGTTGGAATTTAGGTGAAGAAAGGATAATTAGGGTATTTTCAAAAAAATGTGGTGGAAATAGCAAAAAATGGTGGTGGGAATAGCCCCACCGTTTTATTAATTGGTTTATTTATTTATATTAAAATGTTTTAGCTTATGAGAGTAGTCTGAACGGTGCTGCAACAGAAGAGGAATTCTGCCCACATACCATTCGACCGGTCAAAGGTACCCCCACCACCGTAGATATAATCCCATATAGTAGGGTACACATATCCAAGCTGATAACAGTCTTTTCTTTTCTTTTCTTTTCTTTTCTTTTTTCCCTCATAAAATTCGAGAACTAAACAGAGGATAAATTGAACATTTCCCCATTCCACTCTAGTGAAAAACTTGATTTTAGGTAGTAGCACTAAACCAAGTATTGCCTTACTAGTTCATTTCAGTTTAATTTTATTTTTCTCATTCCAAAAATGGATAATTAGTGTTAAGTCCCTAGTTATGAACTTAAGATTCTAAAGGTCCTTAAAAATTTACAATTTTGTGAAAAGTTTTTGCTTACATATAGTACTTTGTGAATTTGTAAAATTTCACAGAATTATATTTATTAAATTTGCAGTTTTGTAAAGTTTAAAATATAAGTGCAGTGTACATATATAAGAGCAAAGACTTTTCACTACAATGATTTTTTTTATTGGACCTATGCCTATACAAGAACCATAAAATGTCCTTATCACTAACTAGCCCTTATAAAATTTCTTATTCATACTTCAATTTGTAATGATCATTGATAAATTCAACAAATTTAATATCTTACTAAATTTAATGTCTTCAAAAAAATTAATATAACTTAATTATGTTTGTAGGAATGTTGCAAAAAAATAAAAATACCACTTCACAACCAACTGGAGAAAAAATGAAGTGAGGACGAGATATTGGTAGGAAGCACGGGGAGTAAATTGGAGATAATTGGAACCATGTTCAATGTAATTATTGCCACAAAATAATGAAGGATTGATGTCAAACATGAAGATCAATGCAAAAATGTAACGAACTCTTGGAGTCCACAAAGATCACTTGGAGTCCACCAAGACCAAAGCTAGTAAAAGCAATAATTTTTATGTCATCATCAAAAGTGTTTCAAAATAATAGTTTGTCACCTTATTTATAGAAGAAGATAAACAAAACCGTAAAGTGATTAAAAAAAAGGAAACAAAGTTATAATATAATGAAAACATAAAATCCATGAACTTAGGTCTTGGGGGCTTAGCCCGGCCCAATGTAAAAGTCATCTAGCCACAAAGCAACTGGGTGGGCTGCCTTCTTGCGATGTTGTAGACACCCCGATTTTGACTAACTGTCGAAATTAGGGGATTATTACCTCTGAAATCGATGACGATGTCCAATGGAGTTTGAAATCTTTAAGGATAATTCATGCTCTTCAAAAAGCTTCTCAGTCGCAAGGACCACAAAATCCAAAAAGAAAAAGAAGAAAACAGGATATTAAGGATATTTTGGGTGTGAAATATGCATAGAAAATTGTTTAAATCTCAAAAATTTATTAGTTTGAAAATCTATTGAAAAGCATTCCAAAAAAAAATATAAATAACATAAGAAATTAAAAAAAAAAACTTTTTATATAAAAAAAAAAAAGATTTTGTTTAATGGAGTTTGAAAGAAAAAAAAAAGAATTTTAAACAAGAAAAGAAAATAATTTTGAAAAAAGAAAGGAAAGAAAAGAATTTGAAAAGAAAAGAAAAGAAAAAGAAAGAAAAAGAAAATAAAAACAAAAATAAAAGGGGGAAGAAATTGTTTTTAGAATCTCAAGTGCGTATGGAACACCCAAGGATTACACTTCACATGTTGTAAACACTCAGAATTTACTAATATATCCTCTCCCAAGTGGTCTATATAAGGAGGGAGATGTTTGTAGGAAAAACAAGTTTAAAATTGTTTTAAACGCGTAGCGGAATAATCGAGTTACAAAATCTTTGTCACACCCGTTCCAAAAATTTATAGTTTTATCATGCATAATTGTAAATTGAGAGGTTATCAATGTTAATTGATAATGGTGGATTGAGGTTGACTGTGAGTCAACGGTAAGGTGTCAGTGAGGACACAGGAGCATGAAAGTTCATATTGCATAATCATGAGTAAATGACATTTATATGATTTAAATGTTATTTGACTTTATATGGTATTTCTGTGAATAGTAATTTTACCTGTATAGTATAATTCTGATAATCTTTGATATTGATAGTATCATTTTGAGAACGGTGGTGAGAACGTGAGAGATACGTTAATTGAAAAGGTAGGTTGTGTAGAGATTTCACAGAATATAGTTTTCGGACGTTATTTTGGACCCAAACGAAACTTAGTCGGAAACTTTTGAAATTTATAGTTTTCACTCGTAAAGGCATAAAATGGACGCGTGCGAAGTTTCGTGAGGTAATTAGAAGTTTGAGAAACTTGTGGGGAGGTAAACGTAAACTCCAAAGAATTTTTCTATATATAGTGAGGATGAGATTCATTCTCATCCAAACTTGCCAAAAATATCTAGAGAGAGGAGAGAGAAAGGAGATTTGGTTGCTCCGGACTTTGCGACGCCGATCGACGACCGTTCGTCCGTCAGATTTTCTCCAGATTTCAGATTTGAACTCGTGGAGGTAAGACCTACGTTTTGATACCACTCAGGCCGTGTTTGGCCAAGTTTTGTAAAAAAATCTTAATTTTGGACTTTTGGGAAAAACAGGTATAAACTTATAGGAATCGTACCAAATTCGAAATCCGACGTTTAGTTAGCCTCCTAGTCGATCCTTCAAAGTTTGGGGGAAATCGCACGAGGTATGAAGTTCTAACTTGTGAAATATAGGGAAATACATGTTTTATATTTCGACGACGAAATTGTGATCCGGGCGAAATCCATGTGTTAATTGTAGGCCCGTTAATTATGCACGCCCTAAATTGTGAAAAGCATGTCAAAATTTATGCGAGCACGTTAAGTTGTCTATGTGGGTCAAAGGGGAGTCTTATACAATTTCATGCCGGAGTAAGCTTCTCGATGTTTGAGAATTTAGTAGCGACGGCTACTGTGCATGGTTGATAGACTTGGACTTGCCATGGCACTTGTGGATACAATGGTTGATAGACTTGGACTTGCCATTGGTATCGCGGTTTAAGGCTTGGACTTGCCGCTACCGGATGAATGCGTATTTTTCTTCCTAGAGACTATTGTATGATTTATGAGATTAAAGCATGTTTCATCATATATTGTACATGTTAGACTTGTACGCTCAGCATATAGCTGAGCAGTGGAGATGTACTCCATTGCAGGTAAGAAGAAGGATAAGAAGAAGAGCGATGAGTGAGGCCGATGAACGCCGGGGATAACACTTGTATATGTTTTTGTTTTAAATCCTAAACTTGTGTAAGGATTGGTAATATGTTGTAATGGAACCATAGATTAGTCCTGCAGTACTGTAATCGTGTAATTGAATGTCTGTAGTTATGTTTTAATGCGTTAAAATCAGTTGTGGTTGTGATTGTTATTGGTATTGAGTAGTAGGACTTGTAAATTCCAGCACAGGGCTGCCAGCAGAGGAGCAGTCGACTGGACCCCCTGATCAGTCGACTGGATCTCGTGTTTGTAAGATACTGTAAGTGAATATCAGAGAAGCAGTCGACTGGACCCCTTGGGCAGTCGACAGAATACTGTTTAGTTTAGCTACTGCTTCCATTAATTGAAAAGCAGTCGACTGGATCCCCAGATCAGTCGACTGGACCCCTTGCAGTATGATGTATTTTTGGTTCTGCTTAACACAGTCGACGGAGCAGTCGACTGGACCCTGGTGCAGTCGACGGGGCAGTCGACTGAGCCTCTGTTTTCAAAACTGTTTTTTTTTAAGTGCTTTCCTTTGGCCAAAACTTTTTATAACTCTGATTTCAATGTATTTTACAACACAGAGGGGAACGTTTCCTAAGTTTTAATATACCCAGAGTTGTTTTATAGTAGTTCTTTCCGCTGCGTATTATTAGAGGATGGGTGGATGAGCCTTGGTGGCGTGCCACGTGTCCTATTTCCACGCGTAGTGGGATGGGTCGTGACATTTATTGGTATCAGAGCTAGAGGTAACAAAACTTTGGGAACGTTCGACGACGAGTGGAGTGTTGAGTGAATTGCCACATGTTTTCAATTGTATTCATGCATCTTAGAGATGTTTGATGCATATGGATATTGTTTTACATATATACTATTGTTATTGTTGTACATACATAGTGTTTATGCATTGAGAACTACAGGATTGTGTCACGCCCCGACGTAGCATAAATATGGAAAGCGTTTAATTTCCTTTATGGACCCGTAGGTCGCGACAGTTTGAAGGATCGATTCCGTCCCAAAAACTTCTAACAACATAAAACTATTAATCAGAGTAGAGCAAACAGGGCTCATAAAAATTTTTCTAACTTATTACAACTTATGGTACGGGGTTAACTAAGGCACAGACCGCCTTAAAATAAAACAATAACTTAAAGTCTATTACAGTCATCCTTATTACAAAACCAAATCATATCTTAAAGCACATAAACATAAAGCATATAAAAGTAAATTCTCTTCTCAGCAGTTGATCTCAATTAGCATAGTCATATGGTTCATCCTGATTATAACCTGCAAAGCCTGAACACGAATGTCCAGGACGCATCAACGCCGTCAGCTTCAAGAAGCTGGTGAGTATTAAAAACATAACTCTGAATGTAAAACATACTCATTTACCTTTTTCCCATTTCCATTTAAATACCACAAGTTTATATTTATGATAAAAAAGCTCGTTTTAGAAAATAACCACAACATTATTTAAAAGATAATTTCACACATATGTGACCGTGTATGAGAACAATGCACCATCTCATCTATCCGACTCTTTTCTCTCGACAACACCCAACAACCCTCTATCCTACTCCTGGTATCTTTGAAATACTAAGATAGCCACACTTTAGCAACGGGGCGCCAGGGAGTGTCCAGTTTGCCTCACACTTTGGTCCGGGGTACCAGGGAGTGTCCAATGCCTCACACTTTGAATACCCTAACCGCCATGCAAATACCGGGGCAACCCCCACACAGGTATCCAGACTCGAGTCATTCAGGGAGTGTCTATAGGCCACACTTTAGCACTTCCATGGGTGCCAGTGAGTGTCCAAGTTCGGCTTCACACACTTTAACGCTTCCATGGGCGTCAGGGAGTGTCCATTTTTGCCACCTTCGCATTTCAAAGACACCCTCATCCTCTTTTTCAACTCCAACCACAATCACATCCACAACCACAACCATAACCACAGCCACAATTACAACCACAACCACAACCACAACCACAACTCAAACTCATACTCTTTCCACACAATCATTACTCTTTTCCACACTATCATTACTCTTTTACACACTACCAACACTCACCATGCATGTACAACTGACTCCACATGAATGTCATCAAACTTTAAACATAAAGGAATTCACAGAATTAAAGAAATAATACGCGTACGGGGATTAAAAATTCGTAATTCATTGCCTTAATCATTTTAAACATAACTAATAGCATTCTAAAAACTGCTACTGAAATCCTCGTTTTCTGTCCAAACGGTGCAGAATCTGAGAAAATTGCATTAGATGAAAAGTGTGCAGAATCGAGTTTTGCTTGGGACAACGCGGGCAGAACCTTAAATTTCATTCGTTTTCCTAACAAAAATCTGAAAACAAAATTCTGCTACTGTTAAAATTAAAAGAGAAAATATTAGTTTGAATTTCTAATATACTTTTTCTGCTACTGTAATCCTCATTTTCTGTCCAAACGGTGCAAAATCTGAGAAAATTGCATTAGACGAAAAGTGTGCAGAATCGAGTTTTACTTGGGACTACGCGGGCAGAACCTTAAATTTCATTCGTTTTCCTAACAAAAATCTGAAAACAAAATTCTGCTACTGATAAAATTAACTACCTAAATCAGTAAATAAGGAATGAGTTACATTTGGAGTGAGTTAGTAATACTCACCGTGATTAAGTGCAAAGAGATTTGTTGAGAAAGATAACCAAATCAAGAAACCCAATACAAGCTTGGCTATGGAAATTGAGGAGCTCTTCTCTCTAGAAATTTTCAGCAAATTGAACTCTCAAACTTTCTCTTATCTCTCTATGTGACTCTCTCAAGCTCTCTATGTTAGGAGTGTAGAATGTGTAGTGTGATTGGGTGTATAAATACTCAAACTTCCACTTAGAAAACATTTGCCTAACATCCCACTCATTCTCCATTAATCTCCACTAATTACAAAGAAAGTGCAACAATGATGTGTAAATATACACTTGCAATTCATAATGCTCCATTGATAATTGAAAGGGTAGGTGGAGTTGGTGTGGGTCAAGGTGTGTTTGGGTAATCTAGCTTATGGCATAAGGACAATACACATACAACAACATTTGCCAAACAAGACCTAAGGAAAAGCATCAGCATAATAATTTGGGTATAAATATATTTGTTCAATCATTTACTTCCAAAATTCTGTGGAAGTTTAACACTGCGCGGACAGTTTTAAACTTACACTGGTATTTTCGTGATACGGTGTTTATCACAAAAATACAGAGAATTCATTTTAACGTTAGAAATAGTTCTCTGATTTCATAAAAATACAGTTTGAGTTTAAAAGAAATAATTCCACCGTTTTGAAATACAGTTTTGAATTTTAACACAGGTATTGCAAGTTTTATGAAAATTGCATTTTGACCCCAAAAGTAATTTCAATTATTCAAGGATTAAACTTTTCACATAAGAATCGAATTTAACATATAAACAGACAATATATATTAAATTTTGAATATAATAATGCCAATGATAATGAAAATTTTAAATATGATAATGCATGAAAATGCAGGTTATTACACCCTTCCCCCCTTAAACAGGATTTCGTCCCCGAAATCAAGACTAATTAGTCCTGAAACAACTCCGGGTACTTCTTCCTCATATCAGCTTCAACTTCCCACGAGGCTTCATTCTCGTCATGGTGATTCCACTGAACCTTTACCAACGGGATATCCTTATTCCTTAACTTCTTGATACTCTGATCCAGAATCTTCACAGGTCTCTCCTTGTAAGAAACGTTATGACTCGTCTCAATGTCGTCATAACTAACCACGTGCGAGGGATCTCGTATGTACTTTCTCAACATACTCACGTGAAACACGTTGTGAACCCCAGACATCTTTGGTGGTAGCGCCAGTTGATAGGCCACTTTCCCGATACGTTCCAAAATCTCAAACGGTCCAATAAAACGCGGAGCTAACTTCCCCCTCTTGAGACCAAAGCGTACTACTCCTCGTGTTGGTGAAACCTTAAGAAGTACGTGATCTCCAACACTGAATTCCAAATCTTTTCGGCGTCGATCAGCATAACTCTTATACCGGCTCTGAGCGGTTCTCATCCTTTCTTTGACCAAGGAAATCTTCTCGTTGGTTTCTCTAACCAAATCTGGTCCCAACAAATCTGTGTCCCCAACCTCTGCCCAACACAATGGAGAACGACATGGTCGTCCGTACAGTGCTTCGAACGGAGCCATACCGATACTCGCATGATAACTATTGTTATAGGCAAATTCAACCAAAGGCAAGTGTGTCTCCCAAGATTCTTCAAAATCAATCACACAAGCCCTAAGCATATCCTCCATGATCTGATTCACACGCTCAGTTTGTCCATCTGTCTGAGGGTGAAAAGCAGTACTCATCTTAAGCGAAGTTCCCATAGCTTCTTGCAGACTTTCCCAAAATCCAGAAGTAAAACGTGCATCACGGTCTGACACAATCGATACAGGTGCACCGTGAAGTCGCACAACTTGTTGTATGTACATCCGGCTCATCTTTTCCACCGGGTATGTCATACTGTAAGCAATAAAATGAGCTGACTTCGTCAATCGATCCACAATTACCCAAATAGCGTCATGATTCTGTTGCGACCGGGGCAATCCTACTACAAAATCCATCGTAATGTGCTCCCACTTCCAACCAGGAATAGGTAGCGGTTGCAACAATCCTGACGGTCTCTGATGTTCGGCCTTGACTTGCTGACACGTCAAACACTTGGATACAAACTCGGCCACATCCTTCTTCATGCCTTCCCACCAGAAATTTCTCTTCAAATCTTTATACATCTTAGTTCCTCCCGGGTGAACTGTATACCTTGATTTATGTGCTTCTTCCAGGATATCCTTCCTAAGCTCCCCAACCTCTGGCACACATAATCTATTCCTGCACCGATACCCTCCATCGACTCCCACTTTCCATTCTGTCGAGTCCTTTTCTGACACCTTCTTGAACCATGATTGAAATTTTTCATCTTCTTTCTGAGCTCCAATAATGCGGTCAATGAGAACAGGCTGTAGGATAAGACATCCGAAAAGTTGTCCTTTTCCTCTTTCAGCACTCTGTATATCAAACTCTGCCAACGTCTCCAATGCTCGCCATTCTCTAACCATTAAGGAGGCGATCGTCTCACGAGTCTGCCGACTCAAAGCATCAGCGACCACATTAGCTTTACCAGGGTGGTATTCCAATGTGAAGTCGTAATCTTTGATCAACTCCATCCATCTGCGCTGCCTCATGTTCAACTCTTTCTGTGTGAACAAATACTTCAGACTCTTGTGATCGGAGAACAAATCAAACTTCTCACCGTAGAGATAATGTCTCCAAATCTTGAGTGCAAAAACCACTGCTGCCAACTCCAAATCATGAATAGGATAGTTCAACTCATTCGGCTTCAGCTGTCTGGATCCATAGGCTATAACTCTGTCATCTTGCATAAGTACACACCCTAGTCCTTGATATGATGCGTCACTAAAGATAGTGAACTTCTCACCAGGCTTGGGTATTGCTAGTACTGGTGCGGTAGTGAGTCTCTCTTTCAACTCTAGAAAGGCTCGCTCATGCTTCTCTGTCCATTCGAATTTCAAATTCTTCTTCGTCAACCCAGTCAATGGTGCAGCTATCTTGGAGAATCCCTCAACAAATCTCCTGTAATAGCCTGCGAGTCCAAGAAAACTCCGAACTTCTGTAGGGTTGCTTGGCCTAACCCAGTTGGATACAGCATCGGTCTTGGACGAATCCACAGAAATTTCTTGAGATGACACCTTGTGTCCCAAAAATTTCACTTCTTGCAACCAGAACTCACACTTACTGAACTTGGCATACAAGTGGTGGTCCTTAAGCGTCTGCATCGTAATCCGTAGATGTTGCTCGTGTTCTTCTCCTGACTTAGAATAGATCAAAATATCATCAATAAAGACGATGACAAACTGATCTAAATAAGGCTTGAATACTCTGTTCATCAGATCCATAAACACTGCCGGGGCGTTCGTCAATCCAAACGGCATCACCAGAAATTCATAATGACCATATCGGGTTCTGAAAGCAGTCTTAGGTATGTCTTCCTTCCGTACCCTCAACTGATGATACCCCGACCTTAGGTCTATCTTGGAAAATATCGTAGCTCCTTGTAGTTGATCAAATAAATCGTCGATCCGAGGCAAAGGATACTTGTTCTTGATTGTCACTCGATTCAATTCTCTGTAGTCGATACACAGCCTGAGCGTCCCGTCCTTCTTCTTCACAAATAATACCGGTGCTCCCCAAGGCGATGTACTAGGACGTACAAAACCTAGGTTCTCGAGCTCTTGAACTTGTCCCTTCAATTCCAATAGTTCTGTGGGGGCCATTCTGTAGGGAACCTTGGTAATTGGTACGGTACCCGGTATAAGCTCAATACAGAACTCTATACTTCTCTCGGGCGGTAATCCAGAAATGTCTTGAAATACTTCTTCGAAGTCCTTGACTACAGGTATAGATGATGCTGTCACCTCTGTACTGACGACTTCAATGTTGGCTAAACATCTTGTGAGGAACATATCTCCCGAAGGGTTACATTGAAAATCAAAGGGTTGATTCTCATTGTCGGAGAATGTAATTCTCTTCCTCGCACAATCCAACTTCACTTGATTCTGAGACAGCCAATCCATTCCTAGGATTATGTCAAACTCCTTCATCGATAGGACGATCAACCTTGCAGGGATTTCTCGGTCTCCTAATCTTAAGGGACAATCCTTGCACACATGTCCTAAACTGACCGCAGCTCCTATTGGTGATGTAGCCTTCAAAGCTTTCTCTAAGCGATGAGGTAAGATACCCAATCTCCGAATTGTATTAACAGATATGAATGAGAGAGCAGCACCCGTATCAAATAATACTCTAACATGGGAGTTAAATAGAGTCAATGTACCTTCCACTGCTTGCTGATCAGGTTGAGCTTCTCCATGATCTCCTTCTTCATATACAGCTCCATCATATCCAGCGGCATCAGGAATAACAGCATTCAAGCGGGTCTGACCCTGTTGCCCATAAGTCGCTTGCTTAGGAGCAGTGCAGAACCTGCTGATGTGACCTGGTTCACCACAGTTGAAGCAGACTATTCCTGGCTGAGCAGCACGCCTTGGTGCCTTGCAGTCCCGAGCCACATGTCCAGGGTTGCCACAGTTGAAGCACTTTACTCCACTACTTCCTTCTCCTACTCGGGGTTGAGTCGGATGGGTAATAGCTTGTGCCTTCTTGCTCCCATCAAAGTTCCTCTTCTGCCCTTGGGTACGATTCATTGGTGGTCTATTCCCAAAATTACCCCTCTGAGGCGGTCGGAATTCGAATTGTTTACGGTATACTCTTGCATCTTCTTCCAGGTCGGTAGCTAGGCCGACTAGTCCTTCAAACGTCTTGTCTAGATGGCCGAGAGTCAGGCGACGAATCTGCGGTGCCAACCCTTGGTTATACTTCCGGATCTTCTTCTCCTCAGTATCAACCATGTGCGGGGCAAACCGTGACAGCCTCTCGAACTGTGTGGTATACTCTTGCACCGTCTTGGTTCCTTGCGTCAGATCCATAAATTCCTTCTCTCTTCTGTGCCTCTCCGTAGCCGGAAAGTACTTCTCCAGGAATCTCCCTTTGAACGCCGTCCATGTCATCCCCATAGCAGCGGTGTTTCCGATAGTGGCTATGACCGAGTCCCACCAATCTGCAGCGGCGTCAGTTAGTTGAAAAGTAGCCAATCTCCTTTTGTCCATCTCGTTGCATTGGACAGCTTCAAACATGCGGTCCATCTGTCTTAACCATTGTTCTGCCTTCCAGGGATCCGTGGTACCCGCAAATTGCTCGGGTCTGAGCGCACGGAATCTCTCCAGCAGCTTATCTCCCGTCTGGCGGTCTCGTTGGTTTTCATTCGCATTACTAACCCTCTCGAGACGTCTGATAAAAGCTTCAAATATTCCCGTGGGGTCGGCAGCCTCGGGCGCTCCTTCAATCAGATTTCTGTTCCTCCTTGGTCTTCCAGCCATTCTATGCATGATAGGGGTAGTAGAATGAGAAACATGCATGCAACAGTACTATGACAAAAATTTTCAAAATAGTATATATCACTATATCACATACTCGTATTATCACATAAGCATACAATAAAATATATATTAAGTACATATAACACGTATTCGAACTAGAGCTGTCTAATAGCAAAGAGGTTGTATTCTTATCCTCTAGACTCTGGTTGTGGGCCATACTGACTATTCCGAGATTTGACTCAGGAAATTTGTCAGTGCCTAAGCTATTAATGAGGGCTATGGTATGCTTTAACTCCTTAGAAACTCGGCTACTATCTTTCTGTAGGGGTATCATAAGTTATGGTTATCTCGACTAATCCTAAATGGATATGTCTGAAGGTATATGGAAATTGCTATTATTTTTGTCGATGTGACAAGACAAACGGGTAATCATTTCTATGATAAAACCAACTTAGAATTTTAGTTTCTGAACTAAGGGTAATCCGTACTAAACTAACACTAGAACTTGGTTGTATAGCTTAGTAAAACTTTAGGGTAACCTATGTCACTAATCTATGGCGTGAATAACTGAGCCTGGTCAATCTAGAAAACCTATGGCTCTGATACCACCAAATCCTGTCACGCCCCGACGTAGCATAAATATGGAAAGCGTTTAATTTCCTTTATGGACCCGTAGGTCGCGACAGTTTGAAGGATCGATTCCGTCCCAAAAACTTCTAACAACATAAAACTATTAATCAGAGTAGAGCAAACAGGGCTCATAAAAATTTTTCTAACTTATTACAACTTATGGTACGGGGTTAACTAAGGCACAGACCGCCTTAAAATAAAACAATAACTTAAAGTCTATTACAGTCATCCTTATTACAAAACCAAATCATATCTTAAAGCACATAAACATAAAGCATATAAAAGTAAATTCTCTTCTCAGCAGTTGATCTCAATTAGCATAGTCATATGGTTCATCCTGATTATAACCTGCAAAGCCTGAACACGAATGTCCAGGACGCATCAACGCCGTCAGCTTCAAGAAGCTGGTGAGTATTAAAAACATAACTCTGAATGTAAAACATACTCATTTACCTTTTTCCCATTTCCATTTAAATACCACAAGTTTATATTTATGATAAAAAAGCTCGTTTTAGAAAATAACCACAACATTATTTAAAAGATAATTTCACACATATGTGACCGTGTATGAGAACAATGCACCATCTCATCTATCCGACTCTTTTCTCTCGACAACACCCAACAACCCTCTATCCTACTCCTGGTATCTTTGAAATACTAAGATAGCCACACTTTAGCAACGGGGCGCCAGGGAGTGTCCAGTTTGCCTCACACTTTGGTCCGGGGTACCAGGGAGTGTCCAATGCCTCACACTTTGAATACCCTAACCGCCATGCAAATACCGGGGCAACCCCCACACAGGTATCCAGACTCGAGTCATTCAGGGAGTGTCTATAGGCCACACTTTAGCACTTCCATGGGTGCCAGTGAGTGTCCAAGTTCGGCTTCACACACTTTAACGCTTCCATGGGCGTCAGGGAGTGTCCATTTTTGCCACCTTCGCATTTCAAAGACACCCTCATCCTCTTTTTCAACTCCAACCACAATCACATCCACAACCACAACCATAACCACAGCCACAATTACAACCACAACCACAACCACAACCACAACTCAAACTCATACTCTTTCCACACAATCATTACTCTTTTCCACACTATCATTACTCTTTTACACACTACCAACACTCACCATGCATGTACAACTGACTCCACATGAATGTCATCAAACTTTAAACATAAAGGAATTCACAGAATTAAAGAAATAATACGCGTACGGGGATTAAAAATTCGTAATTCATTGCCTTAATCATTTTAAACATAACTAATAGCATTCTAAAAACTGCTACTGAAATCCTCGTTTTCTGTCCAAACGGTGCAGAATCTGAGAAAATTGCATTAGATGAAAAGTGTGCAGAATCGAGTTTTGCTTGGGACAACGCGGGCAGAACCTTAAATTTCATTCGTTTTCCTAACAAAAATCTGAAAACAAAATTCTGCTACTGTTAAAATTAAAAGAGAAAATATTAGTTTGAATTTCTAATATACTTTTTCTGCTACTGTAATCCTCATTTTCTGTCCAAACGGTGCAAAATCTGAGAAAATTGCATTAGACGAAAAGTGTGCAGAATCGAGTTTTACTTGGGACTACGCGGGCAGAACCTTAAATTTCATTCGTTTTCCTAACAAAAATCTGAAAACAAAATTCTGCTACTGATAAAATTAACTACCTAAATCAGTAAATAAGGAATGAGTTACATTTGGAGTGAGTTAGTAATACTCACCGTGATTAAGTGCAAAGAGATTTGTTGAGAAAGATAACCAAATCAAGAAACCCAATACAAGCTTGGCTATGGAAATTGAGGAGCTCTTCTCTCTAGAAATTTTCAGCAAATTGAACTCTCAAACTTTCTCTTATCTCTCTATGTGACTCTCTCAAGCTCTCTATGTTAGGAGTGTAGAATGTGTAGTGTGATTGGGTGTATAAATACTCAAACTTCCACTTAGAAAACATTTGCCTAACATCCCACTCATTCTCCATTAATCTCCACTAATTACAAAGAAAGTGCAACAATGATGTGTAAATATACACTTGCAATTCATAATGCTCCATTGATAATTGAAAGGGTAGGTGGAGTTGGTGTGGGTCAAGGTGTGTTTGGGTAATCTAGCTTATGGCATAAGGACAATACACATACAACAACATTTGCCAAACAAGACCTAAGGAAAAGCATCAGCATAATAATTTGGGTATAAATATATTTGTTCAATCATTTACTTCCAAAATTCTGTGGAAGTTTAACACTGCGCGGACAGTTTTAAACTTACACTGGTATTTTCGTGATACGGTGTTTATCACAAAAATACAGAGAATTCATTTTAACGTTAGAAATAGTTCTCTGATTTCATAAAAATACAGTTTGAGTTTAAAAGAAATAATTCCACCGTTTTGAAATACAGTTTTGAATTTTAACACAGGTATTGCAAGTTTTATGAAAATTGCATTTTGACCCCAAAAGTAATTTCAATTATTCAAGGATTAAACTTTTCACATAAGAATCGAATTTAACATATAAACAGACAATATATATTAAATTTTGAATATAATAATGCCAATGATAATGAAAATTTTAAATATGATAATGCATGAAAATGCAGGTTATTACAGATTGAAATCATGAGTGACGAAGAGCGAGAACTATCGCCACATACTCGACGTATGAATGAAATGGCAGAGATGATGGGGAACATGGGAGAGATGATACGAAATATAGCGGACAGATTACCTCCAACACCTCCATTGGAGCCAGAACCGATAGTTGTAGTACATGCGCCTGAAAATAGGGGTATGAGGTCAATATCAGAACAGTTTGCCCGGAAGAAACCGATGGAATTTCATGGGACACCCGACCCAACACTCGCAGAACATTGGATCATGGATATGGAGAGAATTTTCCGATCGATTCCGATGACCGATAAGGAGAAAATTGAGAACGCAAGCGATGTACTGAAGGGTGAAGCCCAGAACTGGTGGGTAAACGTTTTAGATCAGGGAGCACCGATTACTTGGGAGGGGTTCAAGGCGGAATTCAATCGCCGGTTCTTTCCGCGAGCCGCCTACAATGCAAAGAAGAGAGAATTTGATAACTTGAAGCAGGGAGATATGACTGTAACCGAATATACTTCCAAGTATAATGCGTTGTTGAGATTTGGAAAGGGTTCTGTACCAGGAGAGGAAGAAAAGGCAAGGAAATTTGAAGAGGGTTTAAGGGAAAATATCCGTTTGAGGGTAGAGACTTACGAGCATTCGACCGTGGCAGCAGTACAACAAACGACACTAGTGGCCGAGAGTGGGATGGAAAGGTCGAGGCAAAATCAGCACAGAAAACGAAACAATGAGAGTGGGGATAGGAATCAAGGCGGATCTTTCAAGAGGCCGTTTCAAAGAGGCTCTAGTTCTAGTTTCAGTGATTTCAGGAGAACGCCAAGTAGCATACCGTTGTGTTCACTTTGCAACAGACCACACTCAGGCCGATGTTTCATGACCAAACCCCAGAACAGGAACCCAGGCGGGGGTAGTACAAATTCAACACCCGACATGAGAGGCAAGTGTTATGATTGTGGAGTATTTGGGCACCAAGCCAGGGATTGCCCGAGGAAGTATCTTCAGCAAGGAGCTAGTTCTATGGCTTCCAGTGGGTCGAAACCTAGACAGTCCAATGACGGAGGACAAAGGACGGAACAACGTCAAGGAAGAGCATATCAGATGAACCCAGGAGATGTGACTGCTTCCGAGACAGTAGTCTCAGGTATGGTGCTTGTATGTTCGCACTTAGCACGCATACTTGTTGACTCAGGATCTACGCATTCATTTGTATCGCATGCCTTTGTTGAACATTTGAATGTTAAATCGGCACCGTTAGGATATGAATTGTCTATTTCTGTGCCACTTAGTAAAGCGATAATGACATCTACTGTATATAAGAACTGTGAGATCAAACTAGGTGAGAAGTTGATGACGGTAGACCTTATACCGATTGGAGTAAATCATTTTGATGTAATACTGGGAATGGATTGGTTAGCTCTTAACCAAGCCACGATAGACTGCGAACGGAAAGAGGTTAATTTTCGATCACCAGTACATGGGAACTTTTGTTTCCAAGGGAGTGGGGTTATATCGCCGCCGTATTTGATTTCGGCTATCCGAGCGGGAAAGTTATTGAAAAAGGGATGTCATGGATTTCTATGTTCAGTGACTGATGTCTCGGCGACTGAATTAAAAGTAGGAGACATTCCGATAGTGCGAGAATATCCAGATGTATTTCCTGGCGATCTACCAGATGTTTTGATTGAGAGAGAAATTGAATTCACCATTGAGGTAAAGCCAGACTCAAGGCCGGTATCCAAAGCACCGTATAGAATGGCACCAGTAGAATTGAAGGAACTGAAAGTGCAATTGCAAGAGTTACTTGACAAAGGTTTCATTCGACCAAGTGTATCGCCGTGGGGAGCTCCAGTGTTGTTCGTAAAGAAGAAAGATGGTTCAATGCGTATGTGTGTTGATTATCGAGAACTGAACAAATTGACAATCAAGAATAAGTACCCACTGCCGAGAATTGACGATCTATTTGATCAACTTCGTGGAGCATAAGTATTTTCAAAGATAGATTTGAGATCGGTAGTAAAGGCCGAGGATGTAGAGAAGACAGCTTTTAGAACGCGTTATGGACACTATGAGTTCTTAGTTATGCCATTTGGGGTTACCAATGCACCAGCTGCGTTCATGGATCTTATGAACCGAGTCTTTAAGGACTATTTGGATGATTTTGTGATAGTGTTCATCGACGATATCCTTGTTTATTCACCGAGTGAGATAGAACACGAGAACCACTTGAGGTTGATACTTCAGAGATTACGAGAGAAGCAGTTATTTGGGAAATTCAAGAAATGTGAATTTTGGTTACCTAGCATTACTTTTCTTGGTCACGTGATTGACAAGAATGGAGTATCAGTTGATCCTCACAAAGTAGAAGTTGTATCAAATTGGCAAAGACCGACTTCCGTATCTGAAATTCGAAGTTTCTTGGGATTAGCGGGATACTACCGCCGTTTTATTGAACATTTCTCGAAGATTTCATTGCCAATGACAAAGTTAATGAGAAAAGGTGTTACATTTGAATGGAGTCAGGAATGTGAAGACAGTTTCCAGGAATTGAAAACACGACTAACGAGAGCACCTATTTTGACAATACCATCCGGAACTGAGGGATTTGTGATCTATAGTGATGCTTCATGCAAAGCGGGGGTATTTGTAAAATACAACCGCGCTAAAGGAAAGAATTGTATTAATTTTTATCACAACTTCCAATGTTATCCGCAATTTGCATTGCAAGGCTAATTTCTATACACTATGATTAATCTATGATAAGTTGTATTGTTTTAGCTGTTGTTTGTGCAGATTACTGCTGTGTGGACTAAACAGATGAACATCAGAATAAATGGAATGCTGGAATGCAAACAAAAGAAGTCAAAGCTAAAATGTGAAGTTCGATCGCTCTAAGAAGGTTCGATCGATCGAGCGTTCGATCGCTTGAAGAGTGTTGAAGCGCTTGAAGAGTAATGATCGATCGAGATCTGTTCGATCGATCGAACGGGGTATTTCCAGTAACATTTACGTGCGCAGCAGATGCGGGTTTTTAACCCTAGCTTCTTAGGTTTTATATATATATGCGTTTTGTACACGTCCAGAAGGACGCCCACTTTTACTTTTTAACAGTTTAGAAGGAGAGATAGAGATTTTTGTTTGGTTTTGTAGGTTTTCATTGAGATTTCACTTGTGGATTGGCTTTCTCTAATTCTAATACTAGTATTCTTCATTCCAGGTTAACTATATATCACTTATTTACATTCTGCAGTTCATAAGCGTAGTTTAATTGCTCAAATCGTAGTATTGCATGCTAAATATTGTCAAAACCATTGTTTTTAGATTTTTAATGAAAAACTCGCAACCAAACAGGGTATTAATGTTTTCTTACGTTAAAACTAATTCTGTGACACTTCAGACGATGTCTGAGTAGTCTCAGGTTGGGAGAACACGATGAAACAGTGATCTCCAGCATCTGCCATGCAGCAGAATAATCGCTGTGTTCGATCGATCGAAGTCAGTTCGATCGATCGAACCAGAGACAGTCAATCGATCGAAGTCAGTTCGATCGATTGAGGGATGAAGGTCTTCGATCGATCGAAAGCGCGTCGATCGATCGAACTCTCGGATTCTTGAGGATGTTCCCTGCAGTATTCCAGGACTTTTTGTTTTAGGACTTGTTATCATTCTGTCCCAAATAAATGCTCAGTTTGTCAAAACAGTTTTAAAACTAAGGCCCTAAGGCATTTTCTTTCAATACATTTTGCAAACCATCTTCAATGCTAACACCATTGAGGATGCGAGTCTTAACTATTGGATTAAACCGCTTTCGAGTATTTTAATTTAACTGTGATGATATGGTCCCGGTCATGAAAGGGCCATAGAATCTTTATCTTTTGAGGAATACGGAAAACTGTAGGTAATGTACTCCTTTGCGCTTCAAGGCAAATGCATGGTAGATGGCTAGGTTACTGTGGATTCGTGTAATCCCAACACTTTCTTTTTAATTTTAAACTCCTTAATTCAAAGTACTGTTTTAATTAGTTAAGTTCGATTGTTTAGTTTATTTTAATCATTTTCATTAGTAATCCTTGTTTGTGGAACTTCGTGTTCCGCACCATCATTCAACCTTAGTTATTTTATTTTGTTTTCTTTAGAGGTTAGTCTAATTCGATAGGTCAACACCTTCCCTGTGGGATCGACCTGGTCTTACCAGATATTACTTGCACGTCTACCTACACTTGGGTATTGCACAAGAGCGCACAAGATTTTTCGCGTGTCAAGTTTTTGGCGCCGTTGCCGGGGAAGGCGACGATCAATTCCTTAGATTACCTCAGTCTCTCTTCATCTCTTTCTATTTTTATTTTCTCTTCTTTTCAGTTCTTTTGGGTAAGTTCTCACCCTAGGGACCCTCTCAGTTCATGTCCGAGAATTCCATTGAAGGAACTTTTGGAAATCCTTTCTATCTGTCTGACTCTGAAAGCTCCATCAACCCCATAGCCACTCCAACTGCATCAATGGATGATCATCAGAGTGAAAATGGTGACAATGTTGTGGTACCAATCGATGAGGCACTCCGTCCTCTTTGCGATCTCATGCAACCAGAACATGCACCTACGCCCTCTTGCATTCAAATCCCACCGCATAATGGCGAATTCCAGTTTCGCAATGGGATGATTCAACTGCTTCCCACTTTTCATGGGATGGAAAGCGAGAAGGCGTATTTACATGTCACCGATTTCGAGGATGTTTGCAAAACATTCTCGCAAACTTGTCCTAGGGAGGTGACGCATTTAATGCTATTCCCCTTCACTTTGAAAGATAAAGCGAAGGCGTGGCTCCACTCCCTAAAACCTAATTCAATTTTCACCTGGCATGCGATGCGCACCGCGTTTTTGAAGAAATTCTATCCTACTCGCATGACCACAGACCTTCAGCGTCAAATCAATTCCTATAAACAAAAGAGCAATGAAACCTTCACACAAGCGTGGGAGCGTTTCAAAGATTTGCTTCTCTCGTGCCCACACCATGGGTTTGAGAAATGGCGAACGATCAGCTTCTTTTATCAGGGATTGAATGGTGAAACAAAGAAGTTGGTGGAAACGATGAGCTCGGGACCATTTCTGCGTAAAAACACTGAAGAGGCCGAAGCCCATTTCGAATGGTTAGCTGAATACGCTCATGAATGGTCAAATTCTAACAATATCTCACGCTCACAGATATCCTGTGTAGAGGAGAAAAGCCTATACCAGCTAACCAATGAAGATCACCTCATGACTAAGTATGCAGAGCTGGCAAAGAAGGTAGAGGAGTTAAGTATGAAAGGAGAGAGCTCTAGGCAAGTCTTGCCTGAAGAACCATGTGGCACATGCAACATGTTGGGACATACAACTCAATATTGTCCTAATGTGCCACATTTTCAAGAGCAAGCCCCTATAGAGATGAATGCCATGCAAGGTTTTCGAGGGGCGGGGAATTCCAACAATAATTTTCAAAATAACAATAGATGGAATCACCCCGGTTTTGATTGGAGAAATAATGCTGGGGCCCAAAATCAATATCAACAGCAGCCCTACAACAACAATCAATATCAAGGGCAAAACAATAGGCCAGCCCAGCATTACAATCAAAACAGAACTAATAATTACAATCAAGCTCAACCCTCCAATGCACCACAAACCAATGCCTATGTGCCCCCGCACAAGAAAGTACAAGAGGAGGAGCCACTTGCTAATGCCAATCTAACGCAGCAACTCATCCAAATGATGAGTAGAATGTCTGCTACATTAGAGAGGATAGATGCACGGCAAGAGAGCTCAGGAGGAACATTCCCTGCTCAACCACTTCAGAACCCCAAGGGACATAACAATGGTCCTAACAATCAAGAACATGCTAAAGCTGTGACTACACTGAGAAGTGGAAAAATCATAGAGAAAGGCATGCCTCCGTCCACTCCCGAAGTGTACGATGAGGAGGAAGTGGTGGATAAAGAAGTTGAGCTACCATCTACTCAAGAGGAGGAGCAGTCTACCAATGACAAACCAATCAAGGCAAACATTGAAGCTCCTCGAGTAGAAGAAGAAGTTGAGCGAAGGCCTGGGAAGGAGTCTGTTAAGGAGGAACCACCAAAATGCCCCTTCCCTGCACCTTATCCTCAACGGTTGAAGAAACCCAAGAATGAGACGAAGAATCAGGAGTTTCTGGAACTGTTTAAGCAAGTTAAGATTAACCTTCCACTCCTAGATGCTATCAAGCAAGTGCCGGCCTATGCTAAGTATCTCAAAGATCTATGCACGGTCAAGAGGAGGCAAAGCGTGAAGAAACATGCTTATGTCGCATGTCAAGCCAGTGCGATCATTCAAAATGAGTTGCCCCCAAAACTCAAAGATCCCGGCACACCTACGGTCTCATGCAGAATTGGGAATCAAAAGATAGACAACGCACTCCTCGATTTAGGAGCAAGCGTGAACCTGCTGCCATACTCAGTCTATAAACAGCTAGGGTTGGGTGAACTCAAACCCACCCGAGTTGCTTTGCAATTGGCAGACAGATCTGTAAAGTACCCTAGAGGGGTATTGGAGGACGTCCTTGTCCAAATAGACACTTTTGTATTTCCGGTTGATTTCGTGATATTGGACACAGAACCTGTGTCTAATCCTGGTGCACATATCCCGGTTATTTTTGGACGTCCATTCCTCAACACCATTGATGCCACAATCAAGATTAGAACTGGTATCATGACTATCGTATTCGGGAACATGACGTTGAATATCAAGATCTTCTCTAATCCCCGACCTGAAGAATACGATGATGAGGAAGAAATCCATTATATAGACACGGTCATTGAAGATGAAGTTGACTTGGTCGACTATAAAGATCCTTTAGAAGTTGTGATGACTCAATTTGGCGATATTTATCAGCCTGCAGAGTCCACCCCATTGGATGCTGACTTGAACCAGACGTGTCTTATGATGGATACGAAAGAGGAGGATAGAGCCGATTGCATGTGGATACAGCCATATGAACAACTGCCTCCTAAAACCAAGTTGGTAATGCCCTCTAGTTTCCAGTTCCCGGAGTTAGAATTGAAGGAGCTCCCCAAAGAGCTAAAATACGCATTCCTAGGGACTGGAAAAACTTATCCTGTGATCATTTCATCTGTTTTAACTCATGAACAGGAAAGTAAGCTAGTGGAAATGCTTACCAAGCATAAGGATGCTATGGGATGGACAATTGCTGACCTTAAAGGCATAAGCCCATCCATATGCACGCATAAGATATATCTGGAGGAAGACGCGAAACCCTCAAGGCAAATGCAAAGGCGTCTGAACCCCAACATGCAAGAAGTAGTTAAAAAGGAAGTGCTTAAACTACTTGATGTTGGGATGATATATCCTATATCTGATAGTCCTTGGGGTAGTCCTACCCAAGTAGTTCCAAAGAAAGCAGGCATAACGGTCATCCCGAACAAAGATGGTGAATTGGTACCAACACGTGTTCCCACTGGATGGAGGATGTGTATTGATTACAGGAAGTTAAATACTGTGACCCGAAAGGACCATTTTCCTTTGCCATTTATGGATCAAATGCTAGAACGCGTGGCGGGTCACAAGTATTACTGCTTCTTGGATGGATACAGTGGATATAATCAAATTGAGATTGCTCCTGAAGATCAGGAGAAAACCACATTCACGTGTCCATTCGGTACTTTTGCCTACCGACGAATGCCGTTTGGCCTATGCAATGCACCGGCTACCTTTCAGCGGTGCATGCTAAGCATCTTTAGTGACATGGTCGAAAACATCCTTGAAGTTTTCATGGATGATTTTTCAGTATTCGGCCGTAGCTTCGAAGATTGCCTCAGCAATCTCGAGCAAGTTTTAATGAGGTGTGAGGATAAACACCTAGTCTTGAATTGGGAGAAGTGTCACTTTATGGTGACCAAGGGAATAGTTCTCGGCCACATAATATCCGATGAAGTCATTCAAGTGGATAAGGCTAAAATCGACATAATCTCAAATTTACCTGTCCCCCGTACAGTAAGAGACATCCGTTCATTCTTGGGGCATGCAGGTTTTTATCGTTGATTTATCCAAAATTTCAGTGCAATTTCTCGACCCCTTTGTCAACTTCTTGTCAAAGATGCACCTTTCGAGTGGTCAGAGAGTTGCCAAAAGTCCTTTGAGGATCTAAAAGATCTCCTCACCTCCGCACCTATAATACAGGCACCCGACTGGAGCTTGCCTTTTGAATTAATGTGCGACGCTAGTGATTACGCCATTGGCGCAGTCTTAGGCCAGAGAAAGGACAATAAGCCACATGTGATATACTACGCCAGCCGAACCTTGAATGACGCTCAAATGAATTACACTACCACTGAGAAGGAGCTGCTGGCTGTAGTATTCGCCCTGGACAAGTTTAGGTCTTATCTGATAGGGTCACCAATCGTCTGTTTCACAGATCATTCGGCCCTCAAATATCTGCTGACAAAGAAAGACGCTAAACAACGGCTTATTCGCTGGATACTCTTACTCCAAGAGTTTGATCTAACTATCAAGGACAAGAAAGGAGTAGAGAATGTGGTTGCGGATCATTTGTCCCGGTTGACTTTTGTTGACAATACTGAATCCCAATCCATTAAAGATGAGTTCCCAGACGAACAGCTACTGGCAGTAAGTAGTCTGCCTTGGTATGCTGATATTGTAAACTACCTCGTCACGGGTGAAACACCAACTCAGTGGTCGAACCAGGATAGGAAACGGTTCCTCTCGTTCGCGCGTCACTTCTTCTTTGATGACCCATACCTTTTCAAGTACTGTGCTGATCAGGTCATCAGGCGTTGCGTCCCCAATGAGGATATAACCGTAATATTAGCGTCATGCCATTCTGAGGCATGCGGTGGCCACTTCGCGTCACAAAAGACCGCACAAAAAGTCTTACAGAGCGGTTTTTATTGGCCCACAGTCTTCAAAGATGCTTATTCCTTTTGCAAGACATGCCAACGCTGTCAAAAGCTTGGAACCATTTCTAAAAGGAATTCTATGCCTTTAACCCCTATCATCACAATTGAGATATTTGATTGTTGGGGCATAGATTTTATGGGCCCATTTCCCAAGTCTAACAACTGTGAATACATACTCCTTGCTGTCGAGTATGTATCCAAATGGGTAGAAGCGATACCAACGAGACGAAATGACCACAGAACGGTCATGTCATTTCTAAGAGAGCATATTTTGTCTCGTTTTGGTACTCCGAAAGCTTTACTAAGTGACCAAGGAAAGCATTTCTGCAATAGGCCCTTGGAGTCACTTCTCAAGAAATACGGGGTCCATCATAAAATCGCTCTTGCCTATCATCCACAGTCTAATGGGCAAGCAGAATTGGCTAACCAAGAAATCAAGCATATTCTCGAGAAGACAGTTAGTTTCAATCGAAAAGACTGGGCATACAAATTGACAGACGCGTTATGGGCATACCGTACTGCTTATAAGACGAATCTTGGTATGTCCCCGTACAGATTGGTTTACGGGAAAGCTTGCCATCTTCCTGTTGAAATTGAACATAAAGCTTACTGGGCAACGCGCTCATTGAACTTTGATATTCAAGAAGGAGGTCAGCTACGCAAGCTCCAACTTGCAGAACTAGAGGAAATACGACGAGATGCGTATGACTCTGCAAGGTTGCATAAGGAAAAGTTGAAGGCTCGCCATGATCGTACGATTTTTCGTAAATCATTTGAGCCGGGGCAGAAAGTCTTGCTGTATGACTCTCGCCTCCACCTTTTCCCAGGAAAACTCCGTTCCCGTTGGACAGGCCCATTCATCGTAAAAACTGTTTTTCCACATGGGGCGGTTGAGATTGTCAATCCAAAGAACGATGATTGTTTCAAGGTCAATGGCCAGAGATTGAAACCGTTCTTGGAAAACTTCCAAACTGAAGTTGAGCACATCCAGCTGGATGAGCCCAGCTATTCTCATGATTAAAAATCCAAAGTGCAGTTCCAATTGTTGTTGTATTTCTTTTCTTTCCCTGCATTTTAGTTTCTCTCTCTTTTGCTTCTTTTTGGTTTTCGTTCTTTATTTCGTGTTTGTGATCTAGTTCTAATCCATTATACCTTAAACCACTCTGTTGCAGGTACATAGATGCGAGGTGATGATGTTCACTCTGTCGGTTCTTAGGCTGATTCAGAATGTCTCTGTGGCACCTGGATTGAGGGTGAACTCATACCCTGCCCCTTGCTTCATCAGGACCCTGAAGCTCATTCTCTTATTGATGCTGCTCAAGGGTACATTTCATATCCACCAGCCCTCCTGGATATCAATCCATACGAAAATATGGGATTTCAGGATGATGATGATGTGGAGGAGGATGATGACCTGTACATGGGACGCATGGTGGATGATGCACTCATGGCCCAGTGGGAGAATGACGATATGTGGGAGCCATGGGAGGATCATGACCTTCAGGATGTTGTCCCAGACCGCCACAATGCTGTTTTCGTTTTCGTGGACGATTTCCTTGTTCCTGAGTTGGTCCCATACCACTACGTGCACCTGAGCTACTTGCTATTCAGGCTCCAATGCCCCTTACCAGCTAGTGCATTTTGGGAACCTACGCCAATAGTGAGGTTGGAACTTGTCGCATTTCTTCGTATTTTTGTTTCTGTTCTGTGTTTTTTTGTTCATTGTTAATTCGTGTTTCTTGTGTTCTGTTGTTTAATTTCAGTTTATTGTTTTTTGTCCAGGATTGTCACTATGTTCCTAAATGGCATCCCGGTTTTCCTCCCACATCAACTAATTCATGGTCTTGGGCCCTACATAAGGCCCCCACACACTCCGCCGCGAGAGGACAGTCCGTTGCGAAATCACACTCCTTTATCCTTGTCTCCGTCCGGATCACCTCTTGCATGGGTTTTCAATTCTGTGGAGATGCCAGACTTGTTTGATGATGTCCTTGCTGCTTTTCGATTGTTCTGGGAAAGGGAATCATCGAGTTTGGACTTCACTTCTGACGATTCGGCGAGTTCTGAAGAGATTGTGGAAGAGGGAATCTTTATACTCGAAGACTAGTGCTGCATTTCAGTTGTTTCTGTTTCATTTCATCTTTTATTTATCAACTGGAATGTAATCCTTGACAAAATGTTTTTAGTTTTAGTTTTAGTTTTATTTTTGGTTTTCTTTAGTTAAATAAGGTTTTAACCACAGTTGGGGATAATTATGTTGCAATTTGGTTGCACTTATAAAGTTTTATTTTTATATAAAAATTGCAATTTTCTATTCTGAGGATGAATTTCTGTCATACATGCTTGTACTTCAACTGTTTTTTAGTCTCTCTGTATGTCCAGAATTGTTTCTGATAGTTGGGGGTGATGTGGTTCATGCCCCAATTGAATTCTGGAATTTTTGTGTTCGATCGATCGCACTCAGTTCGATCGATCGAAACCTGGATGTTCAAGCGCTTGTAGCTTATGTTCAATCGATTGAGGGATTTGTGTTCGATCGATCGAACATAGTTCGATCGATCGAACGAGGCATTTAAATGAGGCGTCTTCAGGACACCTCTTCATTTCCCTCACTCTCACTCTCAATCGCTCGAAGACAGAGGAGAAGGCGACTGGGAAATTTTTGATTTCTAGCATCCAAAAAGACACCCTGATCAACCCTCTGGTCATTCTCATCGTCACATCATCATCCTCTCCATCTCCACTGCGGGTTCTTCACCGAGGTAGGCCCCACTCGTTTGTGTTTTTCTTTTCCTCTCTGTTTGTGTTAGAAAATCCCAAGGGGGTGTCCCCTTGGTCTTAGGATCTCTTTTTGTTAGTTAGGTGTTTGTGTAAACTTCGTTTTCGTTTTGTTTCTGCGATAGCTGAACACCGCTGTGTTCGATCGCTCGAACTGGTTTCGAGCGATCGAAGGGTAGCTGTTCGATCGATTGAACAATGTTCAAGCGATCGAAGTCGACTCCAGTTCAATCGATCGAACCAAGTTCAATCGATCGAACTTCAGCAGTGTTAGTTTTGTTTCTTTTTCTCCCTGTTATTATCTGTATCCTGTGTGGTCTTCTTTTCAGGACTGCCAGATGAATCCAGTGACGGGCTACCATAAGTCTAAGCCTCTCAGCCGTATTATACCAGATCCGGTACCCGCACACGGGTTCCGGAATGACGAGGATAGGCTGTGGTTTGAGCGATATTTTCAGACGAGGATGGTGATGGTCGAGCGGCCTATTGAGCATATTTGGACAGAGAGCCCATGGTTCCTTACACGGATCCGCTCTATGCCTCATTGGTTCCACCTCCTGTCGTTGGCCAAGAGTGTCAACCTGTCTTGGATTCGCGGTGCTAGCGCGACTATGATCAGCGACCCGTATACACCATTCACCTACCATGCCTTCTTTCGGAGCCGGTCGTTCATCATCAGTCCCGCCACCATTTCAGCCGCGTTGGGGGTACCAGAGGTACCAGATTATGTTTGCCCCCACCGGCCTGATGCACCAGTGACCCCACCATCCGCTATTATCAGGGAGCTCACTGGAGGCGCCGTTCCATCTTGGGATGGCGATGCTTTGATCGAGGACCACTTGCTCACTGATGACTACCACATGCTTCATTTGGTCCTCAACAACTGCCTCCTAGTGACTTCCTATCGAGAGAAGATCGCGGCTTGGTATGCGCGAGTCTTATATGCAGTGGGGACGGGTCAGCCTGTTTGTATACCACGCCTATATATTGATTTTATGGTCCACCCCACCCGTTATATCTCGTCCAGGAAGCACCTGAAGGGTGCTTGGGCTATTCAGAGGGTCATGGCTGATGCCGGGTTCCTCAAGCTCGCTGGGGATGATATACGCCCTTCTCCCCGCCGATTTAGCGAGGCGGCTGCTTGCCGCTCCGACGCTCAGAAGAGGAAGCGAAAGGGGAAAGGGAAAGCGAGGGTGCGGGGGAGGAAGAAGAGGCGTGGTGGGACAGACACGGAGGCCGGAGCTTCAGGGACACCTACTGAGGTGGAGGAGCTTGATTCGGATGATGAGGATGATCCAGTTGCTGCGGTTCAGCAGTTTGAGCTGCGACAGCAGTCGCAGACTCAGGCCCAGGGAGAGTCTTCTTCTTCTGTGCCTCTCCCGACAGTTCACGAGCTATTATTGGAGGAGAGAGAGGCCAGGATTAGACTCGAGGGCAGGATAGACCATCTCCAGACTCTACTGGAGTCCATTTTGATTCAGATAGGGGTTGATCAGGCTGTTCACTCTGCTCACCATCCCACGGCCACCCCATCTGCTCCGCCTGCTGCTGATCCATCACATGTTGCTACTCCTACGGATCCACCACTTACTGATCCATCATCTACTGCTGCCCCAGATTCTGAGGCTGCTGATCCTGTTTCCACCGTTGCAGATCCACTATCTACTACTGCTCCTACTACTACAGTATTGCCGCCTACTCCCATCGACATCCCTTCTGATATAGCCGAGGATACGCCGTCTGGGGTCGATTAGTTTTCGTCGGGGAGGTGGTATTTATGTATTTTTTTTTTGGTTGGTTGGATATATGTTGGTGGTTTTTGGTTTTTTGTATGGACATTATGTATCTCTGTTTGTATTTTATTCTGTTCATATTACAGTGGTTTGGTTTGTTGGATCATGGTTTTATCGTGTTATTCTTATTTATTGATCCTGTTTGTTTTGGAGATTGTGTTCTACTTTTCTATGCTAGGTTGCTTTGCTTGCGATCATCATTTGCTCTATACAGGTGATACCCATCTCTTTTATTTATTGAAAATCAACTTCTGGGGACTTTGTTGTTTTCAGTTGGGGGTAGGAGACAATAGATAGGTATACACCCGTAATAATCAGGTTTTGCACTTAGATATGTTTTAAATTTAATGAGAACACAGTCTGTTAAAATTTTGAAAATTTTTGAAGTATATTGATAGAATAACTTTGAATAATCTCTCCTGCTTGTTAATTAGACAATGATACATTTATAGTATTTTCATCTTCTTATGGATTAAATCCACGCGTTTTTCTGTATCGCTGAAATAAATTGCATCTATAAAGCTATTATGTACCCAACACTTTTGTGCACTAATTGGCAGCCATGTAGAAAACCTGAAAGTTGAGTTAATATGAATATTGTGCGAAAAGAACAAGTAGTGGAAGCTAATAACCCTTTGTGAGCTATTGAGCCAATCGTCATTTCTGAGGGGATTCTCATACATTGTCGAATGGTCGGTTCTTGCATATACTTCGCGAATTCGTTGTTAAGTCTCAGTTTTCTTTAAAATTTTGACTGCTTGTTAGAGGAGAGCGTTCAGGATTTACCAATTAAACTCGATGAACACTTAAGTGCTAAAAATTGAAAGTTGAGAAAATGATTCAAGCCATCGTTTACCCATTCTTTTACCTAATATAGTTTCACCTACATTCATTGAATTATTTTCATCCTTGATCCCACCTCAATTAAATATTTCTAATGAAATCACAGGAATCCAAATCCTTGATCTATACCTTGACCTCATTGAGCCGTTTGATAAAATTTGTTGAGAATGAGTCATCAAAGTATGTGAAATGGAAGGAAGTTGTTGTGGGATGTTGTAACTAAAAAAAAAAAAAAAATTAATTATATATATATATATGAATGAATGATGAATGAAGGAGAAGAGAAAAAGAGTATAAGAAATGAATGGGAGATTGGGTGGAGAAAAGAATTAAGAATAAAAAAAGAGAGAAGTTGAAATTCCATCACATACTAAAAAAAAAAAAAAACACACTCTTCTCTACTACCCTCCTACCTACTAAATAAAAGCCGCAAGTCAAAGTCTTGAAGATTCTCAATAATTGATTTGAACATGGAAGTGTGAGTTGAGTTATCCACGGTATTTCGCTCCTCTAGTAAGTAGTATTCCATTCATGAGACTATACACTCTTAAATGTTCGTTTTTCATAGAGTCCAGTATGAAAGCATTAGCATTTCTAATATCATCTTTATCAAAGCTTTCGTACGATGTGCGATCATTGTAAAGCAAGTTTCTGAGAGGCGTTCTTTTTTAGTGTGACCAATGTGAGAATTGAGCTAAAACTGCAAGTTTTTCCAAAGTACAATAGTCTATATAACTCTTAATAAGGTTGGACGCATGGTTGTTAATTTCACACACACACGGGTGCATGATGGTAATACATGTGTTATATTTTACTTGGTGATATAGGGGAGCATGTGGGTCTCTTTCATGGGTTGATAGAGGATATTATATTATTGTGGAGTTTAGTTAACAATTTAATGGAAGGGTGAATTCTACAAGTTATTCTAATTCTTTTTGAGCTCAAAATTGAGAATTTTGTGGGTATATTCACTGCAAACCCTCACGAGACAATACTCGTCCACTAGGGGGAACCTAGGGGTTTAACGGCTTGTTGCATTCGCTAAATGCAACCGCGATTCCTGCGAAAGTGAGTTAGGATTTTTCTTTCTATCTTAGTTTAGGTTGTTTTTAGTTTTTCTTTGTTTCTTAGTCATGGTAGTATTAGTTTAGGAGTTTTTAGTTTATTTTATTTTCGCTTTATCGCTAGGGACTAGCAATAAGCTAGTTGGGGGTTGTGCAAAGCGGGGGTATTTGTAAAATACAACCGCGCTAAAGGAAAGAATTGTATTAATTTTTATCACAACTTCCCATGTTATCCGCAATTTGCATTGCAAGGCTAATTTCTATACACTATGATTAATCTATGATAAGTTGTATTGTTTTAGCTGTTGTTTGTGCAGATTACTGCTGTGTGGACTAAACAGATGAACATCAGAATAAATGGAATGCTGGAATGCAAACAAAAGAAGTCAAAGCTAAAATGTGAAGTTCGATCGCTCTAAGAAGGTTCGGTCGATCGATCGTTCGATCGCTTGAAGAGTGTTGAAGCGCTTGAAGAGTAATGATCGATCGAGATCTGTTCGATCGATCGAACGGGGTATTTCCAGTAACATTTACGTGCGCAGCAGATGCGGGTTTTTAACCCTAGCTTCTTAGGTTTTATATATATATGCGTTTTGTACACGTCCAGAAGGACGCCCACTTTTACTTTTTAACAGTTTAGAAGGAGAGATAGAGATTTTTGTTTGGTTTTGTAGGTTTTCATTGAGGTTTCACTTGTGGATTGGCTTTCTCTAATTCTAATACTAGTATTCTTCATTCCAGGTTAACTATATATCACTTATTTACATTCTGCAGTTCATAAGCGTAGTTTAATTGCTCAAATCGTAGTATTGCATGCTAAATATTGTCAAAACCATTGTTTTTAGATTTTTAATGAAAAACTCGCAACCAAACAGGGTATTAATGTTTTCTTACGTTAAAACTAATTCTGTGACACTTCAGACGATGTCTGAGTAGTCTCAGGTTGGGAGAACACGATGAAACAGTGATCTCCAGCATCTGCCATGCAGCAGAATAATCGCTGTGTTCGATCGATCGAAGTCAGTTCGATCGATCGAACCAGAGACAGTCAATCGATCGAAGTCAGTTCGATCGATTGAGGGATGAAGGTCTTCGATCGATCGAAAGCGCGTCGATCGATCGAACTCTCGGATTCTTGAGGATGTTCCCTGCAGTATTCCAGGACTTTTTGTTTTAGGACTTGTTATCATTCTGTCCCAAATAAATGCTCAGTTTGTCAAAACAGTTTTAAAACTAAGGCCCTAAGACATTTTCTTTCAATACATTTTGCAAACCATCTTCAATGCTAACACCATTGAGGATGCGAGTCTTAACTATTGGATTAAACCGCTTTCGAGTATTTTAATTTAACTGTGATGATATGGTCCTGGTCATGAAAGGGCCATAGAATCTTTATCTTTTGAGGAATACGGAAAACTGTAGGTAATGTACTCCTTTGCGCTTCAAGGCAAATGCATGGTAGATGGCTAGGTTACTGTGGATTCGTGTAATCCCAACACTTTCTTTTTAATTTTAAACTCCTTAATTCAAAGTACTGTTTTAATTAGTTAAGTTCGATTGTTTAGTTTATTTTAATCATTTTCATTAGTAATCCTTGTTTGTGGAACTTCGTGTTTCGCACCATCATTCAACCTTAGTTATTTTATTTTGTTTTCTTTAGAGGTTAGTCTAATTCGATAGGTCAACACCTTCCCTGTGGGATCGACCTGGTCTTACCAGATATTACTTGCACGTCTACCTACACTTGGGTATTGCACAAGAGCGCACAAGATTTTTCGCGTGTCACTTCACACAAAGGGTTGGGATGCGTGTTGATGCAAGGGGGTAAAGTGATTGCTTATGCTTCTAGACAGTTGAAGACACATGAGATTAATTATCCGACTCATGATCTGGAATTAGCTGCAGTAATTCATGCCTTGAAGATTTGGAGACACTACTTATACGGGGAAAAGTGTGAGATATTCACGGACCACAAGAGTTTGAAATATATTTTTACCCAACGGGACTTGAACATGAGACAACGAAGATGGTTGGAGTTGATGAAGGATTATGATCTTTCGATTGAGTACCATCCGGGAAAGGCGAATGTAGTAGCCGATGCATTAAGCCGGAAGACGCCGAGGAATTTAGCCGACGAGCTGACGCAATAGAAAGAATTGGTAAAAGAAATGGAACGTTTGGACTTGGATGTGATACCAAAGGTTAGTGGTGGCTTAATGATGGCAATCATGGCACACCCAGATATTATTGATGAGATTCAGAAAGAACAATTCAACGATGTCTATTTATGCAGAATGAGAGACGAGATACCTTTGGGGAAGCGATCTGGTTTGGTATTAGAACAAGGAACGTTGAAACTGGGAAATCGGTTATGTGTACCGAATGTGAAAGACATAAAGGAACGACTCTTAGAGGAAGCTCATAGTACAAAATATTCAGTGCACCCGGGAAGTAACAAGATGTATCGGAACTTACGAGAAAACTTCTGGTGGAAGGGTATGAAGCGTGAAGTCGCCAAGTTTGTATCCGAATGTTCGGCATGTCAACAGGTCAAGGCAGAGAGACAAGTACCCGCGGGGTTACTACAACCTTTGCCAGTGTCAGAATGGAAGTGGGATGAGATTACGATGGATTTTGTTTCAGGATTTCCACAATCATGTAACAAGAATGATAAGATTTGGGTTATAGTTGACTGGTTAACAAAGTCAGCTCATTTTCTACCGATCAAGACGACTAAACCGTCCAAGTTAGCGGAATTGTATGTGAAAGAGATTGTAAGACTACATGGAGTCCCAGCTGTGATTATATCCGATCGCGATAGTAGTTTTACGTCAAGGTTTTGGGGAAGTTTGCAAGAAGCTATGGGTACGAAATTGAGTTTCAGTACTGCGTTTCATCCTCAGACCGATGGACAGTCAGAGCGTATGATTCAGACCTTGGAAGATATGTTGAGATTGTGTGTATTAGACTTTGGGAGTGATTGGGAGCACCACTTGCCATTAATTGAATTTGCGTACAACAACGGATTTCAGTCAAGTATTGGTATGGCACCATATGAAGCTCTGTATGGTCGTAAGTGTCGATCACCGGTTTGTTGGACCGAGGTTGGAGAAAGGAAGTTGTTAGGACCTGAGTTAATACAGGTGACTACTGAAAAGGTGAAGTTGATTCAAGAGCGACTCAAAGTAGCTCAGAGCCGATATAAGAGTTATGCAGATTTGAAACGACGACCGATGAATTTTGAAGTAGGAGATTTTGTATACTTGCGGGTATCGCCTTCAAAAGGCATTGTACGATTTGGGAAGAGGGGAAAGCTCAATCCGAGATTCATAGGACCTTTTGAGATTCTAGAGAGAGTAGGTCCAGTGGCTTATCGATTGGCCTTATCATCAGAGTTGGAACATGTACATAACGTATTTCACGTATCGATGTTGAGACGATGTATGACTGACACGAGTAAGATCATTGTACCTGAAACGCTACAGATCCAGGGAGACTTGACTTATGTTGAACACCCTGTAGGGATTCTAGATCGAAAAGAACAAGTGTTGAGAACCAAGACTATTCCAATGGTGAAAGTACTATGGCGTAGTCATACAGTGGAAGAGGCTACATGGGAAAGTGAGGAAGACATGCGGAATGAGTATCCGTACTTGTTCGACGCTTGAGGTAAAGTTTGGGGACAAACTTCCTTTTTGGAGGGGAGAGTTGTCACACCCGTTCCAAAAATTTATAGTTTTATCATGCATAATTGTAAATTGAGAGGTTATCAATGTTAATTGATAATGGTGGATTGAGGTTGACTGTGAGTCAACGGTAAGGTGTCAGTGAGGACACAGGAGCATGAAAGTTCATATTGCATAATCATGAGTAAATGACATTTATATGATTTAAATGTTATTTGACTTTATATGGTATTTCTGTGAATAGTAATTTTACCTGTATAGTATAATTCTGATAATCTTTGATATTGATAGTATCATTTTGAGAACGGTGGTGAGAACGTGAGAGATACGTTAATTGAAAAGGTAGGTTGTGTAGAGATTTCACAGAATATAGTTTTCGGACGTTATTTTGGACCCAAACGAAACTTAGTCGGAAACTTTTGAAATTTATAGTTTTCACTCGTAAAGGCATAAAATGGACGCGTGCGAAGTTTCGTGAGGTAATTAGAAGTTTGAGAAACTTGTGGGGAGGTAAACGTAAACTCCAAAGAATTTTTCTATATATAGTGAGGATGAGATTCATTCTCATCCAAACTTGCCAAAAATATCTAGAGAGAGGAGAGAGAAAGGAGATTTGGTTGCTCCGGACTTTGCGACGCCGATCGACGACCGTTCGTCCGTCAGATTTTCTCCAGATTTCAGATTTGAACTCGTGGAGGTAAGACCTACGTTTTGATACCACTCAGGCCGTGTTTGGCCAAGTTTTGTAAAAAAATCTTAATTTTGGACTTTTGGGAAAAACAGGTATAAACTTATAGGAATCGTACCAAATTCGAAATCCGACGTTTAGTTAGCCTCCTAGTCGATCCTTCAAAGTTTGGGGGAAATCGCACGAGGTATGAAGTTCTAACTTGTGAAATATAGGGAAATACATGTTTTATATTTCGACGACGAAATTGTGATCCGGGCGAAATCCATGTGTTAATTGTAGGCCCGTTAATTATGCACGCCCTAAATTGTGAAAAGCATGTCAAAATTTATGCGAGCACGTTAAGTTGTCTATGTGGGTCAAAGGGGAGTCTTATACAATTTCATGCCGGAGTAAGCTTCTCGATGTTTGAGAATTTAGTAGCGACGGCTATTGTGCATGGTTGATAGACTTGGACTTGCCATGGCACTTGTGGATACAATGGTTGATAGACTTGGACTTGCCATTGGTATCGCGGTTTAAGGCTTGGACTTGCCGCTACCGGATGAATGCGTATTTTTCTTCCTAGAGACTATTATATGATTTATGAGATTAAAGCATGTTTCATCATATATTGTACATGTTAGACTTGTACGCTCAGCATATAGCTGAGCAGTGGAGATGTACTCCATTGCAGGTAAGAAGAAGGATAAGAAGAAGAGCGATGAGTGAGGCCGATGAACGCCGGGGATAACACTTGTATATGTTTTTGTTTTAAATCCTAAACTTGTGTAAGGATTGGTAATATGTTGTAATGGAACCATAGATTAGTCCTGCAGTACTGTAATCGTGTAATTGAATGTCTGTAGTTATGTTTTAATGCGTTAAAATCAGTTGTGGTTGTGATTGTTATTGGTATTGAGTAGTAGGACTTGTAAATTCCAGCACAGGGCTGCCAGCAGAGGAGCAGTCGACTGGACCCCCTGATCAGTCGACTGGATCTCGTGTTTGTAAGATACTGTAAGTGAATATCAGAGAAGCAGTCGACTGGACCCCTTGGGCAGTCGACTGAATACTGTTTAGTTTAGCTACTGCTTCCATTAATTGAAAAGCAGTCGACTGGATCCCCAGATCAGTCGACTGGACCCCTTGCAGTATGATGTATTTTTGGTTCTGCTTAACACAGTCGACGGAGCAGTCGACTGGACCCTGGTGCAGTCGACGGGGCAGTCGACTGAGCCTCTGTTTTCAAAACTGTTTTTTTTTTAAGTGCTTTCCTTTGGCCAAAACTTTTTATAACTCTGATTTCAATGTATTTTACAACACAGAGGGGAACGTTTCCTAAGTTTTAATATACCCAGAGTTGTTTTATAGTAGTTCTTTCCGCTGCGTATTATTAGAGGATGGGTGGATGAGCCTTGGTGGCGTGCCACGTGTCCTATTTCCACGCGTAGTGGGATGGGTCGTGACAATCTTTTATTGGTAGCCCGGATCTACTACTTGTTAACTCTATAGATGCGTAGAATAAGAGGGAGAGAATGTGATACCTTACGGTCTTGAACCCAATTCTGAATATGGCTTCCTTTAGCAATATCCAGCAGCAACCTCTAGGTGATTTTCAGTCTTATGTCTCCTCGAACGCTTCCCGGAGAGGCTAGAGATGGTGGGATCTCTAATGGAGAGGATGAAGAAGGTATGGGAACCCTAAAACAGTTTCAGCAGCTTAGGGACGTTAAAAACGATGAACTCTTTTCCCTGGACGCAGCTGACCTATTTATAGATTCCCAGAACCGACCTTACTTTCAATCGATCGAAGTGAGTTCGATATTCGATCGATCGAACGAAACTCGATCGATCGAACCTTCCTTGACTTCAATTGATCAAAACAACTTCGATCGATCGAACTAGTCTTGACAGCATCCTCATTTGCCCTTCCAAGCATTCTGGCGGAGCTAAGAGTGGGACCTCCTAGGTTCTTAATTACTGGCTCCGATCAATTATTATTCCATCTAGTCAATACTCTTAACTAAGGAATCAATAATTGATCAATTATCATTAATGCCACTATAAAATGATAATTGCACTCCAGTGCATAAGAACATAATCACACATACATAAGCGATTGCTAGACTTGTAGAATATTATACGGATGTCCCTCTACCAAGCAGTATTCGTATCTATCATTGGGATGTATGTTTTAAGATACTGTCGACCCAATAGATAGTACATCTTATATTCCTCGAGTATCATTCACTACGCTTGGATTACTAAACATGTCAACAATAACACTTTGTTGACAAGGCTGGCCAGCTCTCAGTAATCACTCCTAGTGACATTCTCGAGGGAATACTTATTCTTCATTTTATTGAAGAGGGTAGAATTCCATCTTGACAATATATGTTCCCAACGTTGCATACTTGATTACCCAAGATACCCAGGTGTTGATCTTGCAAGACCTCACTGATTGGTAAGTCAAAGCAACCAAGCATACAACTTGCGTCCATAACTGTCTCAGGATTGAGGACATGTATCCCTATACAAGTTTTGAGTTCCTATTGACGGTGACAGCGTTTAGGTGTCAATAGGTTTAACTCAGGTCCGTCAATGCACCGAGTGCACTAGCATATTAACCAAGAGTCAAAGACTCTTATGAATGAGATTCATCATTCTACCCCGTAGACGTTAATCATGCTACAGTGTATACTTGATAAGTTATCCAGAATTATCATCCACTGTGACTTATTTGAAACAACAAGGATTTGTGATTCATATCTCACATGTGTAATCACATACACAAATGAACCACATACAATGTTGTTTAAGGATTACATTCTAATATTCATCTCATGAACTAACATGCATAAATGCATTATGATATTCCATTGTCCAACTAACTGGTTTGAGGGCATATTCCCAACAAACTCCCACTTGCACTCATAACCATATAGCGTTAGCACTAACACTAGCATAGTCTCTGTGACTTGTCAAAATCCTTAACCCGTAAGGTTTTGCATAGGGACTGATGATCATCGACTGAAACAATCCATAGTAAAACATCTTCATGTTATACTATATCCCTAGACAAAAGACGTCACATGACATGTATCCAGTAAAGCTAATTTTGAACATTGTCCAAAACACCATCACCCTGCATATATCCGCTAGTTCTTTCTCAAGCCCTAGAGAATATATACTTTGTGATAGTTCAGAAAACTGAACATTCATTTGGACTGATATATGTGAACAACCTCAACGGTATAACTGATATCCATACCTATCATCACATACAAGGTTTATCAATAGCGAAGGCTTATGATATACCTTTCATGCGACCTCTTTCATCTCGTATCCCAAAATACAAGTCTTGAAAGAGCAATAGGTTATGTTCAAATGTAAAAAACCTTTATCGAAATGTTCTACGTTGAATCTAGCCAGCAACTTTCTGATATAGAAGTTTGAGACAATCTCATTATCTTAACTTTCTGATCTTGAATGAGCAAAAATCTTAAGATTATAGCTCGCCTCACCGAGATCATAAATATCAAGTATACTGTAGAAACTTAACATTAATCATTGATGACACTACTTTAACATATCGCAATGTTAAAGATGTCATCAATATATGGAACCATAATCACCACCACACTTCCTTTGCACAAGGATCCTTTCATCCACTTAAGCTACATCCATACTTTAGATGAATCCAAAGTATTTTGACCAATATGTCAAAACATATGTCCTTATCTCTGGATGATTGCTTAAGTATGTAGACTTATGCAAATCATATACCGGAGCTTCCTTACCACAAAATTTCAATGCACAAGGAGATTTTAGCAACGCTAAGAATTCTCCCACTAGAATGAAGTACTGATGTAGGAACGGATGAAGAGGTAGTAGATTTTAGTTCTAGATGATTTATAGATTGCTTTAAGATATAAATTACTTTACTCTTTTATATTATCTTTCCTTTGCAAAATTTGGTCTCCAACCAACTTTTGTTTTCTCTGGAAACACTACAAAAGTATTATACTTCTAATCTAGATTCAAAAGGCTCATCATTTCTTTACACCAAAGTGCTAGACATGCTTATCCAAAGTTACCATGAGAAAGAAGTCGCATTCTTTTCACAACTTTGGGGATGTCTATCGAAAAGATTTGCTTTTGAATAAGATCCAATATGTACATTGTAGTTCCATCGAGAAAAACAAGGAACAGTAGTAACTCTAAATAACTCATCCTATGACCCAGTCATATCTAAAAAAAGATAGTTCCTTCTATCTGCTACACCATCCCGTGGAGGCACACTAGGTGTAGACTGTCGAGAAAGAATTTCATTCTTATCTCTTATAGACAATAAACGCATTAGACAGATACTCACCATTTTGATCAAATCAAAAGCAATGATATTCTTTTACCAACAACTCCTCATTCCAAACCTTTCGAATTTCTTCAAAAGATTGAAGAAAAGGTGCAAAAGGTAAATTTATATCAGTATCTGGAGTAGCCAAAACTACTTTTCAACTCTAATGTTTATTGGCCCAAATACGTGAGTATGCCTAATTCTTATAAGTCTTTGGTCGTGTGATCTTTCAAAAGAAAAATCACCTGATCACATTACCCTCTAAATAGGATTGACAAATAGGCAGTGGTCTTAGCGACCAAAAAAGGTTTAGGATCCAATCCTCTACTTCCTATTTAGATTAATATGATCTGATCACGTTTACTCTCTAAATAGGATTGACAAATAGGCAATGGTCTTAGAAACCAAAAAACGTTTAGGATCCAATCCTTTACTCCCCATTTATCCTATTTAGATTAAATGCGATCTAATCTCTAAACCAGAAGTCATAGAATTAGTTGAAGGTGCTATCCTTTTAGATGGTAAAATACCCATGAGTTATTTAAATACTTCATTAGATAATATATGAGAAACAAGAGTAAATCGGTGAGATACTTGCTTGACAAGTTATTTAGATCACATAAAAGAACGCTTTCTTTTAATCAAGAATTTCAGTACCAAAATCAAAAGAATAAATATTATTCATTAATTCAAAACTGAAATCGATCTAATAACTCCAAAGTTTTATTACAATATAAAACTATTAATCTAATAGCAACTCTTGCATCAGATCCCAAAAGGCAATCAAGATCTTCTAATCACTGCACATTCTTATTTTCCAATTCCCTGCAACAATTATAGATATAATTAGAAAATTTAGAATTAGTGCCCATAGTAGTTGAAGTATCAGTTTTTCAACTTACTTCAAAAACTAGTGAAAGGATCGTACCTTGCCTTCTGGCAGTCAAGTATTCCACACAGTTCCTTTTCCAATGCCCTCTCATGCCATAATGGAAACACTTTCCTTTTGGCACGGCACCAGCCTTTCCCTTTCCAAGTCTTGCCTTCTTCCTAATAATTGGGTTAGGCTCACCTATCCTTGAGTCTTGCTTCTCCTTCTCTGAAATTATGCTCTTAGGCTTAGTTCCAGAAGATGAAGTCATTCCAATGTTTTGAACATTTGACTCCTCTTTGACTATATCCATCGTTGCCTCAAGAGAGCTCATCAATTCACTTGTTGAAAAAACTGTTTTACTCATTTTAAAAACCTTTTTAAATTGAGTGAATGATGAAGGCAACAAATGCAAGATTATGTCAACTTGAGTCTAACCATCAATGTCGAAACCCAGAACTTCCAGTACTTTGAAATAAGTAATCATTTTAAAAACATGCTCTCTTATAGAAGTTTCTTCCAACATTCTGGTGTCCATGACTAACTCCAAAGCTCTAAGCCTTGCAGTTCAACTCAGCTCCCCAAACATCTCCTCGAGATTCAATATTATAGCACGGGCAGTGTTCAAAGGTTGATGTTGCTGCTTCAACACATCAGACAAAGAGTCTTAGATGCTAGAGCGAGCTATACCATCAAATCTTATCCACTGCCAATATTGATCCTCAAGATTAGTTGGGGTGTCATGGCATGGAATAGGTGGACAGGGAATGGTAAGAACGTATTTACATCCATTAGCAGTTAACAATTCATCCAGTTCCAGTTTTCATTCAACGTAGTTGTTTCCAATTAGCTTATTCTGGATCATGGTTATAGCAAGTGGGCTAGACATTATGAATCTGAAATACAAATAATGTAACATAATTACAATATGGAAATCATGAATATGACAATTTATATGATACATTGAAATTCCCTTAACCAACTCATTAATTGTCTTCAGGATGTCAAGCCTATGAAATTAAGTCTCCGTATGGCGATCATAACCTCATAGCCTGATTGGGAAACCCATCATGAATGTCATGCAACTCTTACAAAACAATTCATGACTCCTGAACTTTTGGTCTCTAAGTTTCTGGATAATGCTCCGTGTGGAATCTCTTACCCATAGCTTAGCTAGTGTTTACCATTAACTAGAATCCAATGACAACCGCCTCAAGTAGTGCCTCAGTGTAGTGGTCACCCTCTAACGCGTCTCATTGATTCTATCCAAAGGAAGTTCATATCTAGTAACCAATGAATAGTCTATCCTCCGTATGGAATGATCACCCATGGCTGGGTGACACAGAATATACTACCCACCTTACAATGAACTGTTTATGGAAGACCGTGGGAGTTATAAAATAAGTCCCTCTCCCACTAGATTTTTATAAGAAGTTCATATCTAGTAATCAATAAGAAATACCCTCCGTATGGAATGATCACTCATAAATGAGTGACACAGAGTATTTCTCATACTTACAATGAACTAATAGGAATTTTTTTTAATTTGAAAAAATTGTTTCTTCACATTGCCCATAAACATCAAGTGTTTGCTAATGTGTTGGAAAAAAGGTTTTTGAATTTCATTTTAGAAAACCTGGTTTACGTGCATGCAAGTAGTAACAATATATAAAATGCCAATCACAACTAAGCACATAAAAACAAAACTAAAATGGAATAAAAGCATTCAACAATGCCTCTATCTCCCATGGCTCTATCTCCATAGAACCTCCTTCTTGGTTTGATTGCCTCCGACTCCATCTTCATGGACAACGGCTTGCTCCTCCATCTTCATGGATTTTCTAATTCTATTACATTGTTCCTATGCTTCTCTCAAAGCTTACAATTTATCTAGAACTAGAAATAGCAATAATAAAATAAAAGACTAGGGAAACCGGTGCGACTTTCCTTTTCATAGGATTGAAGTCGCAACGCCCTTTACATATGCCTTAAAACCAAACCAACAATTAAAACATAATAAATACCAATCTCAAATAATTAAATACAAAATTTAAAAGTCTTGGTGCCATGGGAGATAGCGGACTTAGCTTGCTGCAAAAGGGTTAGTCACACGCACAACCAAGCATATATATAACAAATATATGTACCATTGGAACCCCTAATTGATTCACACAGTATATAAACTCTTTACATACTGAATTAGAACTTAAAACATCATCACAGTTCTCTGTCACACTTCGATCGATCGACAAAGGTTCGATCGATTGAACCTTCGATCGATTGAACATAGTTCAATCGATTGAACTTTCAGTTTCACAGAATGTCTTGAAAAACTTACAAAATAAATAAAAATTTAAAGTCAATGTTTTAAAACCTTTAAATCTGTAAACTGAACATCTGGACAAAAGATCAGTCTCGATCGATCGACCAACATTCGATCGATCGAATAGAACCAAAGTTTGATTCGATCGAAACTAGTTCGATCGCTTGAGAACAGATGATGTTCGATCGATCGAGACTACTTCGATCGACCGAACCCGCCTTGCATCCAATGCAATCACAGATTTGTATTCTGCTGCATAAACACTGCAGAAACGGATCAGTGACGATGCAGTTTTGAAAAAAGTCCTAAAATCAACATGTAAATCAAAACTAGTGTTCCAAAACGCATCTATAGATCCAAACAAGCGAGGCTCTGATACCAATTGTAGGAAAAACAGGTTTAAATTGTTTTAAACGCGCAGTGGAATAATCGAGTTACAAAATCTTTTATTGGTAGCCCGGATCTACTACTTGTTAACTCTATAGATGCGTGGAATAAGAGGGAGAGAATGCGATACCTTACGGTCTTGAACCTAATTCTGAATATGGCTTCCTTTAGCAATATCCAGCAATAACCTCTAGGTGATCTTCACTCTTATGTCTCCTCGAACTCTTCCCGGAGAGGCTAGAGATGGTGGGATCTCTAATGGAGAGGATGAAGAAGGTTTGGGAACCCTAAAACAGTTTCAGCAACTTAGGGACGTTGTAGACACCCCAATTTTGACCGACCGTCGAATTTAGGAGAGTGTCACCTCCACGTCCAATGATGATAAGGACCGAAATGATTCGAAGTATTCCAAGCTCTTCAGAAAGTTCTCCAAACGCGATAAAATTTCACAGAAAGAAAAAAATACCAGGTATTTGGGAGAATTCAGGAATAAAACACCATTTTTGGAAAAGATCTTCAAAATTAAGTTTTTTTAAGAAAAAGGGAAGAAAGAAAAGACCTAAAAAGGGAAATTCAGCAGAAAATGGCACATGGCAGTATATCGCGACACTTAGTGAGTGCCGAGCGGCACTCGGTGAGTGCCGCATCCACTGAGTGCTGGCCCGGCATTTACTGAGTGCCGCCGACATTTTCTGACTGTCGTTTGCTTTTAAAGTCCGTATTTTATGGTACAATACGTATGTGTATGCGGATAAAAACAAAAATTTGATAAAGTAAGGTTGACGAAAATACGGCAATCAATAATTTGCCGCGGCACTCACTGAGAGCCGCGCGGCAGTCACGGAATGCCGCGACGGCAATCGCGGAGTGCCGCGGCGGCAGCCACGGACTGCCGCGAATAACTTTTGAATGCCGCCCTGGGCAGCAGTCTGTCTAATTTCAGGAAGTACGTATTGTACCACCAAATGGGATGATTACACCTGTCTTTTACTCCAAATTCACTGAAAATACTTGGTAATTTTTGTCTATAAAAGAGGGAGGATCTTCCTTGAGGAGGGAGAGAAGGGAAGAGAGTGAGAACAACATAGAGGAGAGAGATACATCACAATACACAAGAAATCACTACCACTACAACAACACATATTTGAAAGAAATAGAGAGTTTTGGAGAGCTTGAAGAAGAGTTTGGAAGATCTTCAAAATATAAAAGTTTGAGGATAGTCTTGGAGGTGACCCCTCTAATCTTAGTTATGTTTTCTTCCTTTTGAGCCTCTAATCTTCAAGTCATTTTTTTTATTAAGTTTTAGAGTTTTGTTAGTAAACTTGGAAGTCCTTGCTTCCTAGTTCTTTGATTCTTCTCTTATTTTTCTTGTTCATGGTTTTCTCTTGAGATTCTTGGGGATCTTCCATATCTCACTTGAATCTCATGAGTTTGATCTTTTAGTCTCATATAAGCTTATGCTTCACATGAGATTTAAAGTTGATCATCATTTTATTAGAAATAAGTAGATGAATCCAAACCCCTACCATGGTTTGGATCCTCTAATCTTGTTTAAGTTTTCATTCTTTTTTGTTTCTTCTTAGCTTGGTTTGAAAGCACCTATGAATTTGAAGTAAACAAGTTTTACTAAAAGATTCTTTGATGGACTTAGAGCATTTGCTCTCTTAGTCTTCTTTATTTCATTTCTTCTTTTTGTTTATACTTTTCATTAAAGATTCTTGGAGATCTTTAATATCTCTCTTGAAAGCTCTTGAGTTTGATATTTTGAATCTCATGTAAGCTTATGCTTCACATGGGAGTCAAAGTTTGATCATCCCTTCATTTTATAAGCAAATAGATGAATCCAAACCCCTACCATGGTTTGGGTCTTCTAAGCTTGAGTTTTCATGGAGTCTCCTTATATTCCTTGAAAACTCATGAGTTTTAGTCATGTCTTGATCTCCAATGACCATCAAATGGTAGGAGAAGTGGTTTGGTTTAAACCCAACTTCATGGTTTAATAGTTGGGGTTAACAAATAAAAGTTGAACTTGACAAATGAAAACAGTGAGTTCACAAACTGTTTTTGATCAAAGATTTTTGGTTCGAAATCTAACCGTTGGAATAAAGTGAAACCAACGGGAAAGTGTCTATAACTCAAAGTTCTACCACTGTAATTTTAGTTTTAAAGAGATTTCATGTTTAAAATGGTTTGGTCATGAGTTTTGTGAAGTACAACAATCTGTCCAGAGTTTCAGCACAGTGACACTCTTTTGAAATAGGTAAACCAATGCTCTAATAAATTTGTGACCCAAAATAATTTTTTTCTAAGTAGATTAATGTGTTAGGAAGTCACCCTAGAAAGAACAAAGCATTTCTGATCTTTTTGCTATTTTTAAAAAATCAAACAATATCTCTGGACAGAGGGTTGTACATCTCTGAGTGATGTCTGGTGTTTGTCCTTTTCCCAGAGATCTAACCGTTGAAACTTTGATTTTCTTTTTGATTTGGAAACTAGACTCACAGAGGCATCTTGTGTCCAAAATTCACCGACATCAAACCATGGGAAGCATGCTTTTTCTGTTTTTAAAGTTCTGGTCTGCTCTCTGCAATATTCAGAATTTTATGACACATTTGACCAACTTTGTAAATAATGGCCCAAATGATTCTCCTATGACTTAGGGCTTAAACCATATCTTAATAACGATTAATTAGGCTTAAATCCAGAGGCTAAGTGATCCAAATTAGTGAATAAATCCATGTCTTATCCTTGTTCATATTCATTCATGTACATTAATGCTTATAATTAGAACTAGTAATTGGATAAAGTTGGATTTCGTGCTTGCTAGATCTAAGCTAGAAAATTAGGATTGATTGTTTGATATCATATTATTATGTGAAGCATGTGGACTAACCCTTTATTTTGTAGCGCTATTAAGGTATGATTTCTAGGACTCCTCTTTGGTTCATTTTAATTTCTTGATTTTGTTGATTTTTCAACCTCATGTGCGACACATTAGAATTAGGATCTTGACTTATGTGTATATGTGATTAGAGACCCTTTTTTTAGGATTTTTTTTTGCTTGTATGCATTGCACGTTTAAAATCGCCGCCGGATCCTGGGTAAGTTCTCTTGTTCCCTAATGCATATCATGTTGCTTGCTACTTGAAATATGTGATTTTTGAATGATATTTTATCAATTGCAATTTTACACCCCTTTGGACATGCTTTTTGTAACGTATATGTATATATGTATTAGTTGAGGGCATGCTTAGATTAATAAATTTGATTAAAAGGATATTGAGTAGAGGCCTATCGCAAGATAGGATGAGAGAGGGTGTTTTAGTCCGACGGGCTCCTTCCTCTCTCATTCCATAATCCCCGGACCTGGTTAATCTCTGGTTTCTGAAAGATCAGTTTGCTTTAAAAATGGTTTCTTAATTTTCCTTTTAAAAATTAAGTGGCGACTCATTTATTTTTGAAATTAATTTTGAAAAGCTATGGGTAAAAGAAAGAAACCTGCGATATCCACAGACGTTAAAAACGGCGAACTCTTTTCCCTGGACGCAGCTGACCTATTTATAGATTCCCAGAACTGACCTTACTTTCAATCGATCGAAGTGAGTTCGATATTCGATCGATCGAACGAAACTCGATCGATCGAACCTTCCTTGACTTCAATTGATCGAAACAACTTCGATCGATCGAACCAGTCTTGACAGCATCCTCATTTGCCCTTCCAAGCATTCTGGCGGAGCTAAGAGTGGGACCTCCTAGGTTCATAATTACTGGCTCCGATCAATTATTATTCCATCTAGTCAATACTCTTAACTAAGGAATCAATAATTGATCAATTATCATTAATGCCACTATAAAATGATAATTGCACTCTAGTGCATAAGAACATAATCACACATACATAAGCGATTGCTAGACTTGTATAATATGATACGGATGTCCCTCTACCAAGCAATATTCGTATCTATCATTGGGATGTATGTTTTAAGATACTGTTGACCCAATAGATAGTACATCTTATATTCCTCGAGTATCATTCACTACGCTTGGATTACTAAACATGTCAACAATAACACTTTGTTGACAAGGCTGGCCAGCTCTCAATAATCACTCCTAGTGACATTCTTGAGGGAATACTTACTCTTCGTTTTATTGAAGAGGGTAGAATTCCATCTTGACAATATATGTTCCCAACGTTGCATACTTGATTACCCAAGATACCCAGGTGTTGATCTTGCAAGACCTCACTGATTGGTAAGTCAAAGCAACCAAGCATACAACTTGCGTCCATAACTGTCTCAGGATTGAGGACATGTATCCCTATACAAGTTTTGAGTTCCTATTGACGGTGACAGCGTTTAGGTGTCAATAGGTTTAACTCAGGTCCGTCAATGCACCGAGTGCACTAGCATATTAACCAAGAGTCAAAGACTCTTATGAATGAGATTCATCATTCTACCCCGTAGACGTTAATCATGCTACAGTGTATACCTGATAAGTTATTCTGACTTATCATCCACCGTGACTTATTTAAAACAACAAGGATTTGTGATTCATATCTCACATGTGTAATCACATACACAAATGAACCACATACAATGTTGTTTAAGGATTCCAGTCTAATATTCATCTCATGAACTAACATGCATAAATGCATTATGATATTCCATTGTCCAACTAACTGGTTTGAGGGCATATTCCCAACAATGTTTTCATTACAAAAGGTTGAAAAATTTTGAGAATCAGAGGATATTTGAAGATGAAGCCCATTGGATTAGTAAGGTGATTAGCATACTCAAGGAATCTTATGTGTTTGTGTGTTGATATGCTAGGTCTAAGATAGATTAAGGTGCATTGCATTTCATCTACATTGCATATACTACACGAGCATTGCATATACGACTCACGAGTGTGACGCCTCTAATATACTTTCGAAAAGAAAAGATTTGTTTTCCTCAGAATTTTGAAAAAGATTTCTTTGATTTTAGAAAATGTTTTTGAAGAGGAAATGATTTTCCATCTTTTGTAAATATCATTCTTTGAAAATTCTTTCACAATAAAGACACCTGATTATTTGAAAATACCTAATAAACCAGAAAAGAAGATAGGACCAAAAAGCTATGCTCCTTCCTGGGTTAGAGCTTCGAACAGTCGTTTGATCAGATCAGGGTTTGAAGAAGGAACAACTGAGTCAACTAGGGTTAAGGGTATGATGTACGAAGCTGATATGGAAGCCAGATTGGCTGTAATGCAAGCTACGTTGGATCAGAGTAGAGAACAAAATCGGGAACAACTTGCCACCATGGTGAGAATGATTGAGCAGCTGACTAATCTGCCACCACCACCACCACTTCTAGTGCATCACAAGGAAGAAGACTTTGGGGAGACAGGTCAACCAAAGGTTCAGCTAGATTAAGAAACTCAGGATAAGTTGGCTAAGATCGATAAGTTAGAGAGTGTGATCAAGAAAAGCAAAGGGGTGGATGAGTATTTGTTAGACATTGAGGAGTTGTGTGACACTTCGAAAGCCAAACTCCCAGAGAAGTTTAAGATGCTTCATATTGAATTCTTCAATGGAACTGAAAATTCGAAGAGACATCTGAGGCTTTATGTGGGAACTTTGCAGCCCATGGGTATTGGGTCTGACTTATTCTCTTAGTTGTTTCCAAGAGTTTTGAGTGGGGTAGCACTTTCATGGTACCTGACGCTAGAACCAGCCATAACCAGTCATTTGATGTAACTGCAAAAGATCTAGAAACCACTAGACGGGAGTACAGAGAATCCTTCGTAGGTTTCCTTATTCGTTGGAGGGCTAAAGCTACTCAGATGACTAGCAGGCCAACGGAAAAGGATCAAGTCCGAATGATCATAAAAAATCTACAGCCCGAGTACTTGGAGAGGCTAGAATTTCAGTCCATTGTGAGTTTCAAATAGCTATTTGATGTGGGGACTTTAATAGAAGATGCCATTAGGGATGGAAAGATCAAGAAAAATAGCACGAGCAATTGATATAGAAAGATAAAGAGGCCAGTGTATCATTAGTCTACTGACATCAACATACTATCTCTTCAGCCTTTTTCAGAAAGAGCGTCGAATCATGGCTAATGTAAGAGGGAATCAGAATCAGAGGCACTCGAAAGAGAAAGAGAAAGAGAATTTTCTGATTTGAGAATGTCGCTAAGCACTGCACTTGAGAATGCTTGAAAAGGGTATTTATAGAAATTGGAACCCAAACCAGAGCCTAACCCACTTCCACTGGGTTTCAAAACTGAATTCTATTGTGACTTTCATCAAGGCCGTGGACATAGCACATATAGATGTTGGAGGCTTTGCCATGAGATTGAAGATTTGATTGAAAAGGGATCATCTCCCCTCCTCCCGTTCAGCCAAATGTTCAGAAGAATCCTTTCCCTAATCATAAGGGAAACTTGCCAAATGTCAATTTTGTGGAAGAAGGGTATCGGATTTATAACCCTATGGTCTACATCTCGTCTTTAGATAAGCTAGATATGAACGTTCAGCTCCCGGAAGTTGCTGTAATTTGTGTCTTAAAGAATATGGAAGAAAAAGAGTGGATAGAAGAAGCACTAACTTTTGAAGAGGATATAGCCAATGGAAATCTCACAATTGAATGGTGGGATCCTAATACCATCATTGATGACTCAATCTGCTACGAAAAAGAAAAGCCCATGGAAGCAATCACCGAAGAAGAAAGCACTAAGCCAATAGAAGGATTGGTGAAGTCTGTTAAAAGCCTTGAATTCAAAGATAATGATCTCATTGCAATGATGGAAGAAGAAGAAGATTGGTGGTATGATAATGAGGATGATTCTGTTAATAACACCATAATCTTCGATGATTCTGTGTGGAAAGTCACTGTTGGCACTGAAAAGTTGGCCAAAGAACTTGAGTCTATCTGGATCAGCAATGAAGCCAACCACTTGACTCGCTCTGGACGTCATTACAAACCTCATGAGTTAGTAAATTGTGGAAAAGAAACATGGAATGAAAAAGAAGTCGTCAAAACAAAAGAGGCTGATAAGGGAACCATGAGCGAAGAAGAAAATGAAATCCTAAAGCAGTTGAAGAAAACACAAGCATGGATCTCAGTATGGGGATTGCTTATGACCTCTCACAAACACAGGCAGGCTATGCTCAATACACTCAATCGATTGGATGTTTCTATCAACACTACTCTCGAAGATTTAGTGAACATGATCTCTTCGAAACCTCGTAAGCCTGTAATCACATTCACAGATGAAGATTTACCGCTAGAAGGGTCATACCACAATAAGGCTCTACACATCACTATACACTGCCTAGGGAATAGAGTACCAGTTTGCTTGGTAGACAATGGATCAACTTTAAATGTATGTCCTCTCTAAACAGCTCTCAGAATGGGACTATCTGTTTCAGAACTCTTGCCATCAACACAGACTTGTAAGGGCCTATGATAATACTAAAAAGGATATCGTGGGAATGATTAAGCTGAAAATTGAAATTGGGCCATTGAACAAAGAAGCTAAATTCCAAGTGATTGATATTCTGGCTAGCTTCAATCTACTATTGGGACGTCCGTGGTTACATGTAAATAATGCAGTCGCCTCCACTAGAAAGTCAAGTTTATAGGGATAGAGGATGTGGTGACAATCTTTGGGGACGGCTGGATCAAGGAAGAAGGGACAAGCCATGGCCCTGTGCTAGAAGTCCCAACATCGGAAGAAGAAACTGAGCTGGGAGGATTCAACTTTGTAGGAATGCTAGATGAAAGAAAGAAAATGTATGGGGTTCAGCAAAAGAAGTCCGTTTGGGATCGACTCAGCTATAACAAAGAGAAGAGACTCCCTGATGCATCCGTCTGGGGCGAAGAAATCACTCCGTTCAAGAAAAAGAAACCGTTCATCACCGGACGCGAGTATAGAAAGATGTTTGAGAAAAGAAACTCAATTGTCAAAGATCTACAAGAAGAAGTGGGACAAAATTGGATCCCTGAAGTCATGCCATTGTACTTTGACCAGTATACAAATCCTAAAGTAGCTCACATGGTGCGAAAGATGAATTATTTCCCTGGAATGGGACTGGGTCGTCGTTAACAAGGAATAACTGAACTACCTAACTTCCATGAGCAGAAAGATAAATCTGGGCTCGGGTATCAATTGACTGAAGAAGATAAAAAGTAGATGATAAAAGGAAAAGGGCCGATGGCTGTTTCTGGCCAAGAATCCTGAATGGGTACTTTGTAAAAGAAGGTGATGACTTCCCCTTTTGTGGTTTTCCTGAACCATGGTATGATCCGGCTACTAAGAGCATCAAGCCTAGGTTTAAGATTTTCTTCAATCATGAGTTCTTCGACTATGAGGATTCATTCTTGTGTGCTCCACCTGTTAAGAAAGAAAAGAAGGATTGAGCCGATCTGATGACGAGTGATGATCTGAACATACGAATGGGTGGAGAAATGAACATACTAATGGATGTCGAAGAAGCACCGGGAAATGTGAAAGAAATTAAGCCGATAGAGAGAGCTCTGAACAATTGGGTGATATAATCAGGAGTCAACAAATCCCTTCCCCCACTCCCCCGAAAGTTTGTAAAGGCCAATATGAGCCATGATGTTGAATATGCTTTTGCTTTTGATGTTGTCACGCCCCGACGTAGCATAATACAGGAAAGCATTTAATTTCCTTTATGGACTCGTAGGTCGTGACAAGTGAGTATGACCAATTGTCCTTGCAACAAATAACTTAACAACATTTCTAAAAGAAAGGATACTAATAAACATAAGCTCCAGAATTTAAAACTTACTAACTATTACATAGGTCGAGGTTTTAGGCACAAAACGCCCTTATTCAAATTCTAACAAGATTTATTACAACTCTGAAAGGAAAGACATAAGGAATATAAAATAGCTCTTCTGGAACACCTCCGGTCATCTAACTAGCATAGTCAACGAACTCTGGTTGCTCCTGACCTGGAAAATCTGGACATAGAGTCCAGGACGCATCGACGCCGTCAGCTTATGAAAGCTGGTGAGTAAAATAAACACGTGCTCGCAATGTATATATAAGCATATGTTCAACGGTACAATATAAACTGATAGAACAATAGATTCAAGGTTCCAACTTCAACAAAAGTCACGGAGAAAATATAGTAAGCAATAAATACGTAATCGTACATGAATTGTGTAATATCTTATCTTGCCAATTCTTTCCTTTAAAACAACCCAATTCAACCAACACATCATCTCAGATACCAGGAGTAATAACTACTCAGTCATCCAATTCACACGCTACACTATCGCCTCCAATACCAGGAATACTATCCGATCGGTATTGAAGTCACACACCGCACTACTGCCTCAGATACCAGGAATATTATCCGATCGATATCTAGGCCGATCACAACCAACCATCGCTCCGGATATCAGGAATACTATCCGAAACGCGCGCCTTAGATACCAGGAATACTATCCGATCGATATCTAAGTCGTACACAACACTATTACCATCGCTTCGGATATCAGGAACACTATCCGATCAATATCCAAAACGCGCGCCTTAGATACCAGGAATACTATCCGATCGATATCTAGGTCGTAAACAACACTGTCGCCTCCAATACCAGGAATACTATCCGATCGATATTGAGGTCGCGCACCAGACAGCCACCCTTTACTCTTTTTACGTTTTATTCCATACATGCATGTTGACACAACCTCGACCCTAATATGTATGTCAATGTTCACAGTTTGTAGCAACAATTATTAATCTCAAGCTGAATATTCTTTTCAACATAAATATCGGTCTTAAACATTCTTACAAGTCCAATTTCTAATAGTGAGCCTTTAAAACAGTATATTTGCCAAACAGTTCCTTGAAATTTCCCAAAACATTTTCCAAACAGTCCCTTACCAAAAATTATACAAACTGCCAGAACTACCACCTCGCGCGAGCGGATCGCGCGAGCGAGGGAGAGGGGATGTTGCGCGAGCGAAGGGGGAGGACGGGTCGCGCGCGCGGGTCACGCGAGCGAAGGGTTCGCGCGAGCGAGCCTCGCGCGCGCGAGTTGTTGCAGAATGTCATCTTCTTCGTTTTCCCCTTGTTTTCAATTTTAAAAACTGTTACAGACCCATTTCTGTTTTCGGTTCGATCCAGGACATGTAATGTATGAATCTCTTCGATTTTCTGTGTAGATTACAAATACGCTATCAATTTTAACTACTACGGATTGTATCTCTAGATATTCGCGATTAAAGTAAGGGTGTCAAAACTTTAAATCAACGGTACGTCGCGATACGGACGAATTATTGCGTAGGATTCGAACCACAACTTATTGGGACTAAGATCTTTCATTCCCAATTTACAGAATTGATTTTGGTTAACTTTTATAAAACTCCATTTTTAAGCTTCCATGGTGTATCACATATATATACACATATACACACACATATACACTGAATTATACATATATAAACATTGTGAGTGAGTTTAAATTACTCACAGAGTCTAATTAGACTGAAAATAGAGACCGAGAGTGATCCACCGTCGATTCCGTCGTCCAATTCCACTCCTCCGTTCTTGATATATATATATAAGTCTCCAAGTATGTATGTGACTGTGTGTGTATATATATATATGTATACAATCTATGTGTGTGTAGTGTTAGTAACTAGAGAGTTTAGGGAGTTACAGAGAGTTTTCTTTTGGGAGAAATTGAGAGACTGAGAGTGATATGAGAGAAATGAGAGTCTGAGAGATCAAACACATATATTTATAATGTTTAATTGGGTAGGCTCCAAGCAAAACCATAAGAAGCGCACGGTGTGGTTGAGCTCACGTGCTCCCACACTCAAGACGCGATATAAACGCAGATATAAATCAAAACTGGTATCTTGCGGTTGAAATAAAAATGCAGAAAATAATATTAGCGTAGGAATAAATTCCGGGTTGTACAAAAATATAGACATCGATTTTGAAACCATAGAAAATGTTTTTTTTCTCTACATTTAAGAAATTACGGTTTGGCCCCAGATAATTATTTATAAATAGAAATTAAATCAAATACTCATGGAAATGAAATGCAGTATTTATTTATTAATGAAAATAAAATACAGGGTGTTACAGATGTACCCAAAAACGTTAATGAAATGAATGAAGATTTTGCTTACTCTTTTGTGTCTGATGATCTTGATTTCAAAATTTCTGAGCATTTGCAAAGATTAATTAAAAATGAAAATGAATCTGCATGCAAGATTATTGAAGAAACTTTGCTAATAAACTTCAATAATGAAGATGATCCACAAAATGTTCATATTGGCACCACACTCACTTCACAAGAAAGCAATGAACTAATCAATTTATTAAAAGAATTTAAAGACGTTTTTGCTTGGTCTTATGAAGATATGCTAGGCATTAATCCAGAGATTGTCCAACACCGTATCCCTCTCTTTCCTAATTCAAAACTTGTTAAGTAGAAATTGAGACGCATGAGACCTGAATGGACTTTGAAAATTAAAGAAGAAGTTGAGAAGTAGTTGAAAGCTGGATTCCTAATGGTAACCCAATATCCTGAATGGATAGCCAACATAGTTCATGTGCCTAAAAAGGACAAAAGGATTCGAGTATGTGTTGACTTCAAGGATTTGAACAAAGCTAGTCCCAAAGATGATTTCCCTCTCCCACATATAGATGTTATGGTAGATAATATGGCGGGGCATGAGCTGTTATCGTTCATGGATGGTTTCTTAGAGTACTGTCAGATTTTAATGGCACCCGAAGACAGAGAAAAGACTACATTCACAACTCACTAGGGGACGTACTACTACCGAGTGATGCCGTTTGGATTAAAGAATGCTGGAGCAACCTATCAGAGAGCTGCTACTACTTTGTTACATGACATAATTCATAAAGAAGTGGAAGTGTACGTGGACGACATGATTGTCAAGTCCAAAGAAAGAAGTGGGCATTTAGCAGCCCTCACCAAGTTCTTTGAAAGATTGAGAAAATACAGGATGAGATTGAACCCACAAAAGTGTGCTTTTGGAGTAACCACATGAAAGTTGTTAGGATTTCTCATTACACATAGGGGAATTGAGGTTGACCCCACGAAGATCAAGGCTATTATAGATATGCTTTCTCCAACAAATGAAAAAGGAAGTGAGAGGATTTTTGGGACGAATCCAATTCATCAGTCGCTTCATATCTAAACTCACTGCTACTTGTGATCCGCTTTTCAGCTTATTGAGAAAAGGAAAAAAATTTGAATGGGACGATCAATGTCAAGAAGTTTTCAACAAGATCAAGACTTATCTATTGAACCCACCAGTTCTTTCACCCCCGAAGACAGGAAAGCCTTTACTGTTGTACTTATCCGTGTTAGAGAATACTATGGGATGTATGTTAGCCCAAGAAGGAGATGAAGGGCATACAAAGAAAGCCATTTACTACTTGAGCAAGAGGATGACTGGATACGAGCTAAAGTATTCTCTGCTAGAAAAGACATGTTTGGCTTTGGTTTGGGCCACTCGTCGTCTAAGGCATTATACGTTGGCCTTTCCTGTTATTTTGACCCGATATTATTTAGACCCGATAAGTCCGTAGCTAAATTTAAATTATATTATATCAACATTTTGATTTTAGAACTCGGACAGTCATGTTAGACCCGAACTAAGAATATAGACCCGAACAGGGTTATATGCAAACCCGTAAAATCTGGTAATTCTCAGACTGAGTGTCACGTGATTCGAGGTGTAGACACAATCCCATGATTTGGGGATGCAAGTACAAGCTTGGATACTTGTGTACTACCTAACCCCCTTGTACCTATTGTGTAATTCCCCTCCCTAAACCTCTCCCCTAACCACCGGATATTAACCCTCCCCTATTACCCTCACCTATCGACCACCCCCTAAGGCCCCGTGAACCACCCCATGCCCCCCCCCCCCCCCCCCCCCCCCCCCAGACCATCAATCCCTCACATCCCCTCACCAACACACCACTTCCACCCTATCACCCTCACTGTCACCGCCAAACACTTAACCCACACACACGTTTTGCATAAATATATGTATATATTAAGTATTGCATTGATTATATGTTATGTTGTGTGTGTATATTATATATGTGTGTGTGTATTGTGTGCATTTGTGAGTATTAATATATATGGACAGAGAGTAAAGAGATAGAGAACAGAGAGAAAAGTTAGGAGGAAAAGAGAGAGAGACCCGAGAGTAGAGAGAGAGAAGAGAGAAAGAAGAAGACCCAACTCCACACTCACCCTCACCCTCACTCACTGTCACCACCCCTCCCTGCCTCTCCCATACACATAAAACTCATACAAACACACACACATCCCGCAACAAGAAGAAGAGGAGGGGGGGGGGGGGGGGGGAGAGAGAGAGAGAGAGAGAGAGAGAGAGAGAGAGAGAGAGAGAGCCGCGAGAGAGACGCCGAGCCCGAGACCCGGAAGGTAAAACCATCACCCCCTCTACATTTCTGTATTTATATGTCACATAGACTCACACACAGCCCGGAACAGACCCGAGACCCCCCACCATGGTTGGCAGCCATTGAATCTCGTACGGAGCTCGATTTTCAGACCGTCACCAAATCACATGTAACCAATGCCAAAATAACCCTAACGACCCCCTTAAGACCCACGATGAAGGGCTCGAAGCTTAGACCACATATGGTCGTCCTACGATCAAATTATTCTTTTTTGGCCGAATAGTTTTTCCCCCCGTACGAATAGACTGTTAAGATAAAGGCTTCAAGACCTATACCGTTGGATCGGGCTTGTCGAGGCACTTGATTTCGATTTAAAGTTTGCGTATTTTCGTTAAGAAATGAGCGAGTTATGACCAATTGAAATTCTGTATACAATAATGTATATATATACGTTACACATATACATCAGTCAAGCTCTAAAGAGGGCTTCCTCTCTTTATTAAAGAGAGGGTCTCTGTTTTGGCCATTAGATCCAATTTTTAAACACGATCCGACGGTCAAAACAGAGGCCCTCTTTTTAATAAAGAGAGGGCGCCCTCTCTGGAGAATTTTCAATATTATGAATTGCTAAATTTTAGTTCTTATTTCCAAGGGCAGATTTATTTATTTATTTATATAATTATGATTTCAGCATTCGATCCGATTTGCTTAGTGGTCCAGATTTTGGAACATTGGTGATGATACTTGTTTGAATATGATAGTTTGTCTATCTTTAGGCTTTGTTTGGCTCTTGGATTTACTGGGGAAAGAAAAGAAAACATAGAGAAAAGAAAACGACGAGGAATATATGAAAAAAAAGAGAATAATTTGAGAAATACATTAAACATTTTGAATATTGTGAATCATTTTCCTACTCCTATTCATACATTACAATTACATTCTAGAAATTTTTAAGCACGAGAAGAAAATCAACTAATTTTCCTTTCCCTTCTCTTTTTTTGTCTCAAACTCTATGAACCAAACAGAGCCAATAATTTCTCATCTGCGCATCTAAAAAAAAAAAAAAAAAAAGATTTATCAGTTTTATCTCATTGTTGCTGTGATTCTTCCTACTCTGTTTGCCTTTCTAGCCTGCATTTAATAAACTCATCACAGTGTTGATTAAATAAGAAAAATCAGCAGGAGAGAGAATAGAGGGCAGAGTGAATGAGATGGATTTTCGATGTGTCCACTGTGGATTTCAGATTAGAACACTTTATCTTCAATATTCACCAGGAAATATTCGCCTCATGAAATGTGTAAGCCCCTCGCTCTCACTCTCACTCCCACACAAAACACCCAGAGACCACACACATAGATACATCAAATTGAGTGTCCGTCCACATCTACTTACACAATATTTCTTTGACAGGAGAATTGCAAAGCAGTTGCAGATGAGTACATCGAATGTGAGATCATGGTAAGAAAAAATTGCCACGGTCATTTACGTCTATTATTAATGAGTATCCACTTGAATAACATCTTTATTGTCTTCGTTAGATTTTCTTAATCTTGTAATTTTTTTTTTTTCAATATGCTACAGATTCTTTTAATTGACTTGATTCTCCACAAGCCAAAAGCATATAGACATCTGTTCTACAACTTGCTGAATCAAAAAGCTGCAAATTTTGAGGTACCAAAGAATTGCCTTTTCATATCCCTTTTCTTTGACCTTGAATCTCAATATGGTAGATGCTATAGACCAGATTGCTAGCTACCCACAAGTGTAATTTGATTACTTACAAGGGTTACCTTGAATTAATGTAGTCGTTTGCTCTAGTGCTCCGTTTGTTTTGACATGAAACGTCGTACTCTGAAAACAGGGAAAAAAAAATCATTTCCCTTCTTATTTTATGAATGTTTGGTTGATACGTGAAAAATATTTTTACAATTAACAAAATAATGCACTTTTAAGC